>CM076570.1:78552977-79752977 GCA_034641835.2 Pinus albicaulis
ATTCCCTCTGTGAAAGTTGTGAGGTCTACTATCACGCTGGAGCTGGACAAAGTCTCTGAACGAGAGAGCCTCCATGAACTCCTGCCCGTATGCCTGGTACTCTGCAAAATAGTCACCCATGTGGCCCGGCTCCGGCTCTCGCTGTGCTCCTGCCCCTATGTCTTCATCCAGGAAAGTGGGCATGGTAGGACGTGTGGGTGTATGTGATGCCATATGCTGAGTGGCATCATGCTCCGGCAAATGGTGGGATGTGCCTGATCCCTCACCAATCTGAAAACCCCTTGGGGTTTCCCGCTGCCTAACCTCTAGCGCAGTGAGTCTCTGTCCCACCGTCTCCATCTGTCTCGACAGATCCTGTGCTGATTTGAGGAGCATCTCCCAAAATCTCTTTGCACCATCATCACCTGCCATTGGCACTTTCTGCTATGTGTCTACAGGCTCCTCAGAAACTGCACGGCTGCTGCAAAACCATACTGCTGCTTAACTTCGACCTCCGATTTACCCACTGAAAACTACTCAGAAAATTCCAGGAATTTGGGAAGGTGATCCTTGCCCAAAACCTAGAAAAACCCAGAAAACGTTTCTTCTAATTCCAACCTTCAAAATTTGACCCTTCATATTTTGGCCCTTTTTCCAATTTCGTTTTTGGTACTGCAACTGCTATTGCTCTCCAAAGTTCCAGCAAACCTCTGTATGATCTCTTTCCCAATGTCATAGACCACAGGCTGAGCCAGAATTATGCTTTGATACCACTGTAATATCCCGAATAGGAAATAGACAACAATACAAGCATACAACTATATAGAAAAATGTCGGAAATAGAATATAAAGCAAGTACACATAAAATGCCAGGAATGCTAAGCCATTTTATTAATCTGAGACTATAAATGGGTACAATGGATAATTAGAATAAGAGCACCTATCCTTGCACAAGGCAAGTGAAGAACCCTCTCAGAAACAGGAAATGGCTGCTACAGAAACTGCGTCCCAGCTGCTGGAAGAAACTGCCGTAAACTGCTGCTGCTGGAATGAACTGGAACTAGGGGCTGATCCCCTCGCCGGAATGAGCTGAAAATTTGTAAATCACCTGTACTCACTGCTCCGGACCAAACCCAGAAACCATAAACAAAATGGACCACCTCCGAAAATCACCCCAGAAACCCTCCTCAAGGAAAAACGCTGTCCCTCCAGGCCCAGCGCAGATACCAAATGAAATATACTGAGATGGAGCCACAAACTCCTCAGGAAACTCTCCAACTGATAAATACTGAACCTCCACACCAAATAACACTGAATCTCCTGCAAGAAATCCCGCAATAGCACCCCTCCACCAAGAACTGCATCCTCTCTCCTAGGGACTGCGCAGTCACCAGAAGAAGCCCAACTCCTCCGCAAATCAACAACCAAATCCTCCGCTGAAAACTGTAGAAAAGACCTTGCCCGAGCAGGCACTCGAAGTCCCCCGGGGCTAAGGGTGAAATCTCCGACCGGAGACACTCAGTCGCACTAAACAGTGCTACAGACAGGCTAAATAGCCAGCGTGCTCAAGAAGACAGAAGTCTAGCTCAAATATCATCAACAACAAGAATGCCCAAATGAGGAGGCTCCTCCACCTTTTATAGCATCGGTTTCCCTCCAAAGCTTCTAGAGTGCATGTAGTCCCCCTCCTCTACATGGGGTGTGGCCCCCCTTGGCTCCCCCCTTAAGTTACAACGTTGTGCTACTAGGAAGGTGTTTTATTCCACTAAAGTGAGTTAGACCCTCTTTTACTCACTTTTTTATTTATCTATAAACCATATACGGCAAAACTATATAAAGTCGAATATTCCAATTAGCTGTCGCTAATTAGGAATATTACACGTGCAGCAACCACAAATCCGTGATTCAGAGCCCCAGCAAACCACGATTAGCAGAGAGACTATAGTGTAGCTGCAACCATGATGCGATGGATGAAGTGTCGCCCAGTGGCGCTTCTTAGTTGTTGTGCATGATGCCAGAAAAGCACCCAAGCACGCAGTCCAACATAATTTTACGCTGTGTTGTGCGTAACATTTCACTACTTCAAGAGTGTCGCCGCCTGAGTACGTGGACGCCGCATCAACCGGAGTAACGTTCTAACACTGCATACTAATTTGAATGCATGTATTGCGCATTTGTGAAGACCAGAGATTGCAAGCCGCTCCAGTCAGCTAGGAACGTCGAGGGTGGAGATCGCAGTTGCATCAGTGACCTGGTAGCTGACCAAGTCAACCATCCGAGATCGGGTAGCGATTAGAGGAACCACCACCTCCTCAGTTGAGCCATACCAATTTGGTATTTGTCTGTGGTTGTGAAATTCCTGAAGAGAGTCGAAGCCATTAGCAATGGACTCAATGGGCCAAATTACTTATTTATAAAATTTTGGCTTAATTTGCTAATCGCATTACCAATTCAAATCGCGGTTAATCGATTGTGGGGCCGAGTCCGTGGGTGCAGATATCTATTTCGTTGGAAGCTAAAGAATTTCAGTAGGCAAAGGCTTCTAGTTTGTTGAACCATGAAAATCAATGTCATTACATGCTGGAGTTTACAGCAGGTACCATAAGTCATATTGCAACTATTGTTTCTATTGCCGCTTTGCCATAGGACCTTTATAGCCATGTACATACTGTTGTTAATTTGTCACTACTGTGAGGTGAGTTGGGCATCATATTTGTTGTTGTGCATTTGAAATTGTTGTGAGAGAGATGAGGTGAGAGGTGTTATAGAAATCCATCTGGATGTATGGTTTGTTCCAACTCAATATTAGAGAGTGCCATTAAATGTTGTCGGCACAATGAGTCTGTAGGGAGTATGTATGGCAGAGAGGGTTTGGTCACAAGTTGTTAGCATAGCCTTGTATGACTGAGTCAGTGAGTCTCATATTGATTGATTAAGGTTGTTTGTATTGTTATTGTATTATCCGCATCATATTTGGCTGAGTCTTTGATATTGATAGTGATGATGTATGAACAAAAGGTGAGTGAGCTTGAAGAGTTGTTATGCATAGTGAGTCTGAGCTAATACATTGTCAAGGGGAGTCTGTCTGTTAAGGTCAAATAAAAATTGCTTGATAGAATTTCCATCATTAAACAAAAACATGGATAAGACCTTCAAAACAACACTTGATAAATGTGTAGCAGAAATTAACAGATCCCTTTCCAAGGGAATACTTTCTATGCTACCGCAAGAGAAACTTCAAGAAGACCATGATTGGAGCCACAAAATCTTCAAACTTGGGACAAACTTGAGATGTATGGGGGGTTACACCCAAATCCCTTCTCAAACTAGAAGAGCTCGATTCACTCCTTTCCAAAGTGGATCAGTCAGATGGAAGAAGCTTGATTTGGGCTCTAAAACTAGCCATGCTTGCCTTAGCACAACCCAAGTATTTGAGGCACCTTTGTATAGGAGTCAAACTTCCAGTTGCCTCATGTCTTAGTAGTATCTTGATGTTGACCACACCTGTACCTCCTTATAGTGATAACATTATGAGGGAAGTCTTCAGGTTGATAGAATTGCCATCATTAAACCAAAACATGGATAAGATCTTCAAAACAACACTTGATAAATGTGTAGCAGAAATTAACAGATCCCCTTCCAAGGGAATACTTTCTATGTTACCGCAGGAGAAACTTCAAGAAGACCATGATTGGAGCCACAAAATCTTCAAACTTGGGACAAACTTGAGATGTATGGGGGGTTACACCCAAATCCCTTCTCAAACTAGAAGAGCTTGATTCACTCCTTTCCGAAGTGGATCAGTCAGATGGGAGAAGCTTGATTTGAGCTCTAAAACCAGCCATGCTTGCCTTAGCACAACCCAAGTATTTGAGGCACCTTTGTATAGGATTCAAACTTCCAGTTGCCTCATGTCTTAGTAGTATCTTGATGTTGACCGCACCTGTACCTCCTTATAGTGATAACATTACGAGGGAAGTCTTCAGGTTGATAGTAGACACCCTGCAGGATTTGGATAACAGTGAGGGCCCTACCTTTGGGAAAAGGCTAGAGGTTCTAGAGGTTGTGGCCTTGGTTAGAGTTTATGACCTCATGTTTGAGCTGGGGTGCGATGACTTGATCCTATAGATGTTCTAGTGCTTCTTCAGCATTAGGAAACATCATCCTGACACAGTCATAGCAAACATGCAGTCTATTCTGTCATCATTTATGAGGGGTCGAGATGCCATTTGTCGAGAGTTGCAGATTAGATTGCTGAGCATTTGGAGGAGAGAGAAGTTGGTCTCACCTGTTGCTTATGAGCTAGCCGAAACGCTGGTTGCGCATAAAATTGGGCTATTTAGGAGACATTTGACTAGGGAGGAGTTGCTCCAGTTTGGTGGATCAGGCAACAAAAATGAGCTGAGGAGGAAGGGACTTTGCTTAATCTGCAAAGAACCTTTGGGGCCTGATCACTCATGCTTGAGAGATATAGATGAGGTGGAAAGGGTAGAGCAGGAGGACATTCCTTTTGTATGTCAGGATGAGGACTCTTCTTTTGGTGAGTCCTTGGGGACATGTGAGGATGCTTTTGGGAAGCATGAGCAGTCATGTGGAGTTGATGACAGTGGGCCAGATTTATTCCAGTGTGCGTGGTGAGTAGCCAGAGGACTCTAGGGGAGATATCCAAGATGATGAGTCACTTGTGATGATTCAGCCGAAGAAGCATATGGTGGAGCATGAGTCAACTGAGGAGGAGGATATGCACAGTATGCATGATGGTCCTTTTGGGGAGAGCCAGATGGAAGTTCATATTGAGTTTTGTGATGGATATGCATCTACCCGTGGGGTTAGCCATTGATGAGGAGCAGACAGATGTATGGACATCTAGCAGGATGGCATTATTTACAGGCACTTGTCCTCAGGAGGTGTTGGAGTATTGTAGGACAGCGTTGCAGAGGATTGGTGGGCTGGAGGAGCATGGAGTTTCCTATCCGGCAAGGGAGACAACAATGCATCCATCTTTGGGTCTACCCATTGATGAGGTGCAAATAGAGGTAGTTGCGGCCAGCACAGCCGCGACATTTTCAAGAAGCAATCCTCTCCAGGGTTACATAGACAGGGCTTGCAGCATAACTTTCCCATTTTGTTCCATTATAGGGAGAGGGGCAAGATTTCTTGGACCAATTATGTTGGTTGATAGGGCAAAGCATTGGGAGTTGAGCATGGACCATTATCATCTTAGTATACTTATCCCTTGCATAGGAGTCCATATGTTAGATTGGCGGGAGATCATGAGTTAGTATCCTATTGATGGAGTATCATTCTTATTTTCAGGCACATTTCTGCAAGAGCACTTAGATGAGAGAGCTGTTGCATGTTTCAGTGGGCCATGGATTGTGGACCGACAGTCCAACAATATTTCAGTAGCACTAACCCAACATCAACAGAGCGAGATTGACCTTGGCCTAGGCAAGAGGTTGGATTGGAGAGAGTTGTTGAGTTGGTTCGCTTCATGGAGTAGCAACTATAGCCAGAGACAGTGTGTAGTCTGAGCCATGGGACTCAGGCGATGATTGGCCATGGTGGCATTGGGATCAAGGAGGATTGGTTGATGATAGGTACAATGAGAGATCAGTTTGAGATCCAGGCATTGAGGGGTCTTCTTCCAGCAGCTTGACACAAAGACATGGCAGTACCCAGTGAATTGTATGGGATACGGGCATTGGGTTTTGGTTGCATCAGGCCAACAAGATGGTCCACATATTTGGATTGCTTGAGGGCAAGCAATCTTGGGGCGGAGTATTTGTAATGTTCCAAATTTTATTTTCCTCCATAGTACAGCCAGGGTAGATTTCCAAGACAGGGGATGGCCAGGCCAATAGAGCAGGTTCGTGTTATCAGGATTTCCGAGGGAGTTTTGAGGAGTTTTTACGGGATCTTATGGCATTTGCTTAGCATATTTCATCATAAGCACAATTTGTCTTTCATTCCGACAACTTTCAAAATTAGAATTATTATGGAGCCTAAATTAATTAATTATGCTCGAGGTGGTATTCCAAGAATATTATTTGATGGAGCACCTCGGTGTAATAGCTCGTTGGAACCGGAATGAGAAGATATTCAGGATGAGATGCTGAGGAGTAACTTATAATGGTCGGTGAGGGTATTGTGGGTGACTTACCATTTTTCTTAATTAAAAATGACTTTAATTTGTCATTTAATTAAAGGAAAAATAATTAATTGAAGGAAAAGGCCCAAAAGTGAATTAAGTGAAATAGAATTAAATTAAAAGTCACTTTGATAGAGTCAATGGAGGATCTTCTAGAAGAATAATAAAATAATAAAATAAGATGCTTCTAGAGGCTTAGAGTGTTGAGATTTTGTGTATTTGGGGTAGCATCAGTTGTGCTCTAGGTCCCAAATTTTAAGGAAGGACTAGAGTTCACCTGATCTACAAAACCCAGAAATGGATTTGGGAAATTTCCTCTGGTTTAGGAGATATTAAATTAATTAATTATTTTAATGTATTTCCTAAAACTTAGGAAAATAAAATAATTAAAGTGAATTTAATTAAATATGTGATGAAATTGTCTTAAGTCACACGGATCAAGCTTTCTTTTAATCTTAGCCATTGATTCAAGATCTGATCATGGCCGTTGATTTGTCAACGAGAAAAGTATAAAGGAAAGGCTTGGGGTCATTTGTAAAGACACACAGAGGCAGAGCACTGAAGCTAAGCTGAGATTCTAAGGTGGGGTTGCTAAGAATACTCAGAAGTGTTTCAGTTGCAGAGAGGGGAATTTAGACCAAGGGGATGGTCTGATCCCAGGGTCTAGAATACACAAGAGGCAGAGAAGAGATCAGCTCAAGTACAACGCAGAGGAAGGCAGCAGCAGCAGGGACAGCGCCATTTTCAGGAAATCCTTCAAGGGTTGCGCAGAGACCCTTCAGGGGTAGCGCAGTGACTGCGTCACCCATTCTGGAGTAACGCAGTCCCTTCCAGAGGCAACGCTGAGGGTTTGGAGGCCATCCAAGGCTGACACTAAGCCTGTTAGGGGCTTCAGAGGCTGACGCAGAGCCTTTCAAGGGCAGCGCTGGGGTTTCTAGGCCTAGATCTCGCTGAGTTCAGTAAATCCCGTTTGAGGATGTGGATCAGTTAATATTTTGGCCCTAGATCAGCCAAGAGCTGTAGATCTAGAGTTTTCTCTGTCGGTTTTTCCAGATCTGGAACCCAGAGTTGTGTATTCAGAAATATTCTTAATAATAAGACCCTCCAGCAGCCAGAGACCGGTTTCCCCACATTGGGTTTTTCCGGGGACAGTTTTTCCAGAAATAACTGTGTCACTTTGTCAATGTGTGCGTGTGCTTATTCTAGATCTTAATTGGTAGAGATCTATTATGTGTTTTGCTTCGATGTTAACTTGAATTTATTCAGTTGATAACTTATATAAGTAGGAGGAGCTTAACCGGATTAACAGTAATAATTTCTGCATAAGTATTAAGATTCAGAAATTTCTACATGGTATCAGAGCAATTGCAGATCTAGAAGGGTCACCAACTGAAGAATCTGAAGGATCTAGCTGCAAAAAGCAGCTAGAAAAGCAGCAGAGAAGCAGATCTAAAGGGACAGCGCAGTTTTTTCTGTAGCTGGAAAAGTAGCAGAGAAGCAGATCTGAAGGGACAATGCAGTTTTCCGAAGCAGATTTATGTAGAGGGAAGGGTGACGTTGTCTAGCGCTGTTTCCTAGCAAGACCACGCAATTATTGCGCAGAGGCAGCTCAGAAACAGTGTTGGTTGGGTCTAAAGCCAGCCAGTGCGATTCAGATTTGAATTTGTCAGATCCAGAAAAGACTACAGAAAAGCTGCAGAAATTCAGAAGAGCTGGTGGGGTTAAATTTCTGAAGTTTTCAGATTTATAGCCTTAGCACAAGTGACAAATATTGGGAGGAGATCAGCTTCTCAAAGAGTTTCTTGCCAAAGGAAACTTGCAATTTGATCAGAGGATCAAAGAAGAAGTTGAATCATAGTTGATTTGGTAGATTTACAAGGGAGGGCAATCAAGTGTCAGAGCGAGCAAAGGGTGCCCAGTTCGTAAAGGACCCTAGATCCAGATCTCTAGCATAGAGAGGAGGAGCTCCGACACATTCTGAGCAGATGGCTCCTCATGGACTGCGTGATCGGGATAGGCTAGAGGGCCTCTCAAACTTTTCGGTGTGGATAGCAAGGATCCTGATTGTCCTTGAGGCATACGGTCTAAGAGACCATGCAGAGCAGACTCTAGCCACACCGTAGATGCGGATCTCCTACGAAAGCATAAGGAAGCTGTTGGGCATGCCAAGTGGCTGATAATGGACAGTAATAAGGACATATTGTGCCACACATAGCTGAGAAAAGGACAGCTAATGAAATGTGGAAGGCCTTGACTTCCCTGTATGAGGGAAAATCAGTCCAAAGAAAGATGTTGTTGGAGGCCCAAATGAGGTCATTCATGATGACCAAGGGAGAAGACATCGAACATTTCCTCTTCAGATTGCAGTCAATCAGGGATCAGCTGACTGTAACGGGTGCAACCGTAGATGATGCAGTGATAGTCAGGACTGCCCTCAATGCAGTCACGGATGAGTGGGAAACCTTTGTCCAAAGTATCTTGGTCAGAGCGGACCTCCCAGATTGGAACAACTTGTGGTCAATCCTGCGGCAAGAAGAACTACGTAGATTCACCAAGAAGCAGTACAGCCCTGAGTTGAGAAAAGTAAAGAACGAAGAGAAGGAAGATGCAACCTTCATCAAAGAAGCAGTCGAAGAAGAAGAAGGATCTTTCAAAGATCAAGTGCTTCTAGTGTGGCGAAATGGGTTTTGCCAGCCATTGTCCAGAAAAGAAGAAGGACAAGGAAGCATCTTATTCCAAAGCAGCAATGGTAGATGATGCGTTAGGCGATGATGTAGCCATGAGTGCTCATGAACCATGGAGGTCAGGTGACATGGACATGTAGAGGAGCTACATGGATGAGAGGCATGATCCTTGAGCAGCTCATCTCTTAGATCACAAGCGAGCTACAGCAGCCTTAAGACAGTAGCTGGACAAGTGGAGCAATGGGTGCATAGATCACAGATGAGGCGGAAGCAGAGGCAGATCTGAAGGCAGGGAGGAGCAACACAAAGCAAAGCAGCAACAGCGTAGAAGCAGTAGCAGCGCAGAGGCTGATGTGACTTCAGCAACGCAATGCAGTGCTGCTTACACAGTGCAGAGTTGCAGCAGCACAGAGAGCTTCAGAGGGACAGCGCAATGCAACAGCAGCGTGATAGATTTCAGCACAAGGAGCTGATGTGACTTCGGTAGTGCAGAGGGAGTCTGATTATGCTAGTAGAGCTACAGCTGTGCAACGTTCTTTAGATGCCAGCACCGATCTATAGCCTATGGAGCTTCATTGATGAGGATGCAGCCCATCAGACTTGTTTGTCAAAGATTGGGCAAGAGATTCAGTTGTTTCTCTCAACAACTGAAGTTGCAGTGCAGCAGATCAACAGTGGCAGTGCGATGAGCAACACAGATGCAGCATATTGAGAGGGAGCTGCAGTACAGTGGTTGGAGTGGCAGTGTCATGAGCAACAGTATAGAATGGTAGCAGCAGTGCAGAGTTGAGTGGCAGTAGGCCAAGCTTTAGCAGCACAGAACTAGTGCCCAAAATCATGTAATACATAAGTGTGATGTATTGCTAGAGCACACCTTTGATGCTAAGAGGGAGTGTTGAGATTTTGTGTATTTGGGGTAGCATCAGTGGTGCTCCAAGTCCCAAATTTTGAGGAAGGACTAGAGTTCACCTAATCTACAAGACCCAGAAATGGATTTGGGAAATTTCATCTGGTTTAGGAGATATTAAATTAATTAATTATTTTAATGCATTTCCTAAGCTAAAACTTAGGAAAATAAAATAATTAAAGTGAATTTAATTAAACATGTGATGAAATTGTCTTAAGTCACACGGATCAAGCTTTCTTTTAATCTTAGCCATTGATTCAAGATCTGATCATGGCCGTTGATTTGTCAACGAGAAAAGTATAAAGGAAAGGCTTGGGGTCATTTGTAAAGACACATAGAGGCAGAGCACTAAAGCTAAGATGAGATTCTAGGGCGGGGTTGCTAAAAATACTCAGAAGTGTTTCAGTTGCAGAGAGAAGAATTTAGACCAAGGGATGATCTGATCCCAGGGTCTAGAATACAAAAGAGGCAGAGAAGAGATCAGCTCAAGTATAGCACAGAGGAAGGCAACAACAAGGACAACACCATTTCAGGAAACCCTTCAGGGTTTGCGCAGAGACCCTTCAGGGGTAGCGCAGTGACTGCGTCACCCATTCTGAGGTAATGCAGTCCCTTCCAAAGGCAGCGTTGAGGGTTTGGAGGCCATCCAAGGCTGATGTTGAGCCTGTTAGGGGCTTCAGAGGCTGACGCAGAGCCTTTCAAGGGCAGCGCTAGGGTTTCTAGGCCTAGATCTCGCTGAGTTCTGTAAATCTCGTTTAAGGGTGTGGATCAGTTAGTATTTTGGCCCTAGATCAACCAGGAGTTGTAGATCTAGAGTTTTCTCTGTCGGGCTTTCCAGATCTGGAACCCAAAGTTGTGTATTCAAAAATATTCTTAATAATAAGACCCTCCAGCAACCAGAGACAAGTTTTCCCACATTGGGTTTTTCCGGGGACAGTTTGTCCAGAAATAACTGTGTCACTTTGTCAATGTGTGCATGTGCTTATTCTAGATCTGAATTGGTAGAGATTTGTTATGTGTTTTGCTTCGATATTAACTTGAATTTATTCAGTTGATGACTTATATAAGTAGGAGGAGCTTAACCGGATTAATAGTAATCATTTCTGCATAAGTGTTAAGATTCAGAAATTTCTACATGGAGATCTATCTATCAGATCTATAAAAGGAGAAGCGGAGGTCATTTGAAGACATCTTGGATTGGATCATTGTTTGTGTGAGAGGTTTGATAACTTGATTCTCTACTTCAGCAGTAGCCCCAGGACGAAAACCCTCGGGTGATTTAGTGAGAGTCGGCGAGCAACCATCTCTTCCCTTGGTGGATCCATTCAGGATTCACAGGTTCCAATGATTGGTTGTAGTCAGTTTTGGGAGTGACGGCTTCTGCATCAGAGCATACCAGTTTTGGGGATCAGATTGTCTATCTCAGATATTTCAGCTATGTTATCATGTAAATTCTCTCCAGCTTTTTCTTATAATAAAATCTAAGATCATTTCTACTCGATATGTTGTTAAAATTGCATGTGCTTTATGTATCTTGTTTCGCATGGAAATCTTCTGTTAAAGGAATGATGATTTTTACAATGGTGTAATATCCCAAATTGGGATTTAACAGTGATATAGAACAAAATAGACTAAAAACTACAACAAAATAAACAAACCATTAAAACACATGAATTGGAGCCAAAACCAACTACTGAGCCATTTTATTATATTGGTTAGAAAGATTACAAAATGGTGTTAGAAAGATAGCACCTGGGCCTGCTCTAGGCAGGCTAAAGATCGGCTCTAAACCCGACCAAAATGACTGCTGAAATGTGCTCTGCGTAGCTTTCCCTAAGCGCTGCCAGTCCTGGAAATTGTTGATGTTGGCTGAGTTCTGTCTGCAGCTGGGCCTAGCTCCCGTGCTTAGAAAATTCCGGGAATTGGACACCAAACTCTCCTCAAAATACCCACAAAAATCCGCGAAGGGTTTCCAGAAACCTTGACCCTGGAAAATGGCCCCTTTGGGCTTGGCACGTTGCTCTGCTGGGGAAATCAATCTCCTGGCTGGAACTGCTGGAAAATGCCTCCAAATCACTGCAAAAATCCCTGGTAGGAGGTGGTTAGCCTCCCCTCCAAATCCTCCGGCTGACTCCTCACTGCTACTCCACTTCCCACACTTCCTCTTGGCTGGACTGCGCAATCTGGGCTGCCACTGCGTTGTCTTGAAGGGATTGCGTGTTGCTGCTCATGTCTCTTTGCAGTCTTGTCACAAAATGGGTGAATCTGCTCTCCTAAGTGAGCACTCGAAGTCCCCCAAGGCAAAGGTTGAGATCTCCGCTTGAAGATCTCTGTGCTGAACAACACTGCAGACTTGGCTAAACAACTCAAGTGTGCTCAGTCAATGAAGACAGAAAAATCAAAGATGAGAGAATGAGAAAATGAACTGCTCTTCTTCCCTTTTGTCAATTCAGCCTCCAACGTTCCCTTGGGCCCACCAAGGACTGCGCAACCCCTTCATCCGGCCTACCACTGCGCTGCCGCCATCGTGCCTCTCCCACGCAGCCACCTAGGAAACTGCCTCCATTCTATGGCTGGCCACATGGACCCCACTAAAGCCGCAATATGTCCTTAGGAACTATAGGGAAAGTGATTTTTGCTGCTTAGCTATAATTTGTGGGGTCCCTTACCCACTTTATTCCTGCCCAACATTAGAAAAAGCTAAATTAGCCAAAAATTAATATTCCAATTAGTTGACTGCTAATTTGGAATATTACAGTCCTCCCTGCGAAAATGTTGCTTGTCCTCGAGCAACTGCAAAGATGGGAGCTTTAGAATCTTCTCCCCCTCCCAAGTGGCATCCTCATCTGGGAGGTTCCTCCATCTGATCAGGTACTCCACCACCCTGCTCCTTAAGTGCCTCTCTCTGGTGTCCAAGATGGCCTCGGGCTATAGCACTAAATGTCCCTCATCATCTGTAGGAGGGAGCTCAGTAGTTGTTGTCACCTGTTGTCCCAAAGCCTTCTTCAGGCATGACACATGGAAAATATTGTGAAAATGGGTCCCTTGTGGCAACTCCAGCTCATATGCCACCTTTCCAACCCGCCGGGCAACCCAGTACGGCCCATAGAAGCGAGGTTTGAGATTCTCAGCTCCCTTCTGCTTCAGCGTAGACTGCTTGTATGGCTGAAGTTTGAGGTACACCTAGTCCCCCACCTCAAACTACCTTTCCACACGACCCCGATCTACGTAAATCTTCTATTAATTCTGTGCAGTCCTCAAGTTGTCCTTGAGAACCCGGAGGATGTCCTGACTCTCTTGGATCTAGTCTTTGGCCCTGGGGGCCTCACTTGCCCCAAACATAGCATCAACAAACGTTAATGCATCATAACCATATAAAGGACGAAAACGGGACATACCGATCGACATGTGGAAAGTGGCAATGTAGCAGTACTCCCCCAAGTGTAGTCAACGCAGCCAAGCCTTTTGTTGCCCTGTAACATAGTTTCGCAAGTAGCCTTCCAGCCACTTGTTCACTATCTTTGTCTGTCCATCGGTCTGCGGATGGTAACTCATGTCGGGTGTGAGCTTTGTAACAACTCCTGCCAAAAACTTCCCATGAATCTATTGTCTTGGTCGCTAACTATAGTCTTAGGGAGACCATGTAACTAGAAAATGTCTCTGAAGAACAACTCGGCCACCTATGAAGTTGTGTACCGAGCAGAAATAGTGAAGAAGTGTGCATACTTCGTCAACCGGTCAACTAAGACGAAGATGCAGTCTTTGCCCCGCGTCATGGGCAGCCCCGTGATGAAGTCCACCGAAATTCTCTCCCACTTCCCCTCCAAAATGGGAAGCGGCTGCAGCAACCCGACCGGATGGTTCAACTCCCCCTTATTCCTCTGACAGACTACGCACTCCCGGACATGCCGGAGTACGTCCTCCTTGAGGCCCTTCCAGGTGAACCTCTCTCTAATGGCTCTATAGGTCTTAGTGAACCCCTGGTGCCCTGAAAATGGAAAGTCATGTGTTGCATGCAAGATCTTGTCCCTCAACTGGAAGTTGGTCATCAAAAAGATCCTATCTCGATAATAGATGACCTCGTCCATCACTCGATATCGATCATCTGTCACCTGCTCATCCAATACCTCACATGCAAACTGATCCTTCGAGTACTCCACCAATAACTGCGCCTTCGAATTTGTATCTATGCTCATCAAGGAGAGGGACGGTGATCGCATCACCAACCACATTGTTCTTCCCTTTGACATACTCAATGTCAAAGTCATAAGCTTGGATCTTACTAACCCACTTCTGTTGTCCCTCCTGCGACTGTTTCTTCTCTAGGAATTACCGCAAGCTGCTATGATCAATCTTGACTTTGAACTGGTTCCCCACTAGTTATTGTCTGAAGTTGGCCAAGGCATGCATGATGGCCAACATTTCCTTATCTTATATGGGGTAGTGTCTCTCATGAGGCAAGAGCTTCCGACTCTCGAAAGTGATGGGGTGTCCGTCCTACATCAACACGGCCCCAACTCCTACTCTGGATGCATTGCACTCCAAGACAAAGGGCTTTGTAAAATTGGGGAGTGCAAGTATCGGGCAGCTACTCATCATCTGTTTGAGGCAGTCAAAAGCCTCCTGCGCTGTGGGAGTCCAGGTGAATGCTCCCTTCCGGGTCAAGTTTGTGAGGGGTGCAACTAACTAAGAGAAACCCTTCACAAACTTCTAGTAATAAGTATAGATGCCCACAAAGCCTCTCAGCTCTGTGACATTCTTGGGCTTCAGCCAATCCCTGAAGGCCCTAATCTTCTCCTCATGCACCCGCACACCATCCTCACCTATGATGTGGCCCAAGTATAGCATCTTTGTCAAGTCGAACTCACACTTGGACAACTTAGCGTAAAATTTCAGCTCCTCCAAAATACGCAGCACTGTCTCCACATGCTGCAAGTGTTCCTCCCATGTCCGGCTGTATATCAAAAGTCGTCAAAAAAGACTAGCACGAACTTCCACAGCTGACCATGGAAAATGTGGTTCATGCATGACTGGAAGGTGGTTGGAGCATTGGTTAGCCCAAAGGGCATGACCAAAAACTCAAACTGCCCATAATGGCACCTGAACGTTGTCTTGGGGACATCCTTGTCCCTCATGCGAATCTGGTGGTACCTTGATCTTAGATCTATTTTGGAGAAGAACTTAGATCCCCTCAACTTATCCATCAACTCATCTATCCGCAGGATGGGGTAGTGGTTTTTCATCGTCTTTTTGTTCAGGGCCCTGTAATCAATGCACATCCTCAGCATCCCATCCTTCTTCTTCACCAAAACAACCGAAGAAGCGAAAGGACTAGAGCTAGGCCTGATGTGCCCCAAAGCCAAGAGTTCATGTGTAGCTCTCTCAATCTCGTCACGATAGGCCTTGGGGTGCCTATATGGAGTAGAGATCATGGCCTGAAAGCTGGGTTCCAACTCGATAGTGTGCTCAATTCCCCTGTCACGTGGTGGTCCTAGTGGAATGTCCCCGAAGACCGTGGAATAACGGTCTAGGAGGGCCTGGATATCAAGGTGCGTGGGCTGGCCTAAAACACCTACATCCAAAATCCTCAACTCAACTGCCCACTTTATGTCTCCCCGCCGAAAATCTGCCTCCATCCTATGTGCAAAAACTGTCTGAGGGGGGTAGGTATGCATGCCCCTAAGCATCGCCTATTTCCTGCTCTTCTTATCCAAGAACTTCATCTCCAGTGTCTGCCAATCATTAGTGACCCTACTGTAGACCACACTTTGTCAACGACCCCATAGCAGTACACCCCCATTTTTTTGAATGGGATTCATCATGTTCGACGTGTTCGCGCCATTCAGATTCCATCATCAGTCGACAGTTTTATGAATGATGTAAACCCATTCTACATGTTTATGATGTAAATGATCTAAGTAAGACCGTCATGTATGTAACAACCTAGGTAAGCCTAGTATGTTGGTGACGATTTCTATCCTGGAGGTTTTTGTCTCAACGATTTACTTGTGTTTTTCGACACAAGTGATCGGCAAAGTTTTCCCCTCCGGCTTCACCCCAAAGCTAGGATGGATTTTGTCATCGGCATGCTAAGTGAGTCCTAGTGTTTTCTATCGAGTCTTTGTAAAAGTAGTTTGGGAATAATCCTAGCTAATTGGCTAGATTATTTTTTTACAAGCTGCTTAGTCTGCTAGATCATGTTTTGAGTCGCAGAATTGGGTACCTGTTTGAAGGTCTATACGAATGGGTATTCCCCCTTCATGTGTCTAAATGTATTTATCTTATGTAAAGAGGGTTGGAAAAAATAATTAAAATCCCCTCTCAGTCAATTAATTAAATTTTCTGATCAAATTAATTAAAAAATCTTAAGCCAAAAATTTAATTAATTTTAAGTACTAGGTAAGTTAAAATTCTTCAAAGGCAAAATTCGTTAGTCCTTAAAAAATGAATTTTTAAAGGTCCCAAGCCAAGGGAATATTGAGAATTTCAAGAAATTTTGGACCCTTGGGCTATGTGGTTAAGTCAAAGTCAAAATTTTGAGGTAATTAACTCAAAAATATTATTTTTGAGTTAATGAAAATGGATTTAAATGATAAATTCGTTTTTTCCTCAACTTCATAATTTCGACATCTGGATTAAAAGATGATCAAATCTTTTCAACAGTCGAGATTATTTTGACATGGATCAACCGAACTAGCCGTTGGAGATTTTGTCTTATAAATTAGAGGTCTTGATGTGACATTTGCATCCGATCTTTGGATCGTGCACTTGTTCTTGGAAGCTCTTGTGATTCCTTTCGATGAATAAAGAATAACGACTTTGGGGTTACAAATTTTGGTGTTCCTTTTTCAGATCTATGTGGTGATTTATTTCTAAACTCTGCTACTTTGTTTGGCATTTTTATGGTTGATGGCCTTCATGGATTAATATGCATACAAGTATCTTGTGCAGTTTTTTGGGTTCATAAAATGACATTTTTGATTTAACGGAAAGACGAGTTATCTATTTTTCTTAAGGATCTCATGTTTATTTTCTTAAATCTCTATCAATCTAAACCCCAAATCTAAGTGTGCAGGGAATCATTTTTTTTTTAAGGTTTGAGCGTTTGGGGAAGTCTTCAATTGGACCAGCCGACTCTTAGATTTCGTAAATCTGAAAAAAACCCATTGTTTCTAAATTCTCAAAGCTATCTTACGAAATTGTGTTTTTTACAGGGTCTTTTAGGACTTGTGCCTCTCTTTAAAATATTGAATTTCTAAAAAATTGTGCTGCAATGGGTTTAAATCTGGCCATGAGGGCCTCTAATTTGTAAATTAGCGCTGTAAATTTGTAAATATTCTATAGGTTGCAAGGGTTTAATAAATTTTGTACATAGTTTTGGATCTGTTTTGGTTTTGCAGGTTTGCCGGGGAATTTCTCAGGATTTTTTAGATTTGAGCCAGATGTAACCCTTGAAAGGCCAAATCTGATCTTAGGATCGCTTTGCTGGCAGATCTGAGTGTAAAAAGAAGATTTCAAGTTCAGCTTTCTGAAAATCTGAATAGGGTTAAAAAAAATTCGATTCCGCTGGACGAATTTTAAAATGTACTGGGTTTTGCTGAGGTTTTCTTTGCATCTGGTTTAAAAACACTGCACAAGACACTGCCCTTATCTTGCCTTTCTCCACGATTTTTTTTGCCTTCACGCAGCATATGCTGCCTTCATTCCATCTTAAGCGTCCTCCCATATCACCGCATACGTTGTATATTTCCTCGACCTTCTAGCCTCATCAGCCTTCCCTCCTCTGCGTTTCCTTCTTCTGCCGTCGACGTCCCTCACCGCTTGCCTTCTCCTGCCGTCGTCCATTATGCTACCTCACATCTTATCCTTGTCGTCCTCCTTAAACCACTGCTTCGACCATCTTCTCCACTGTCAACTTTGCCCTCTTCCTTCGCGTCGACTCCGACCTGCAAACAAAAAATAAAATCACGCATATGATAAACCCACGTTTTTTTTTTTTTTTGGTTCGGATTCATTTTTGTATTAGATAGGTTTAGTCTTAGATTCGATTTTCGTTATTTAACTCTTAGTTTTAGTCGTAGATTTTATTTTTGTTAGATTTTAATTCATTAACATTAGTTTAGTTTAGTTTTAGGTTTTAATTTAAATTCGATTTTGTTAGTGTTAGTTAGTTTAGGTTAGCGTTAATTCTTTAGAGGTTTTAGATTTAATTTGTAGATTTTAATTCGATTTGTTTTTAGCTTTTAGTTTCATTTTATTTTTATTTTTATTTTTAGTTCTTAGTTTTTATATGTTAGATTTTACTTGTTTGGTTAGTTTTGTTTTGTTTTAATTTGTTTTTAGTTTTAGATTTTAATTTAGATTTTAATTCATAATCTTAGTTTCATTTGTATATATATATTTTGTTTAAAAAATGATAAAAAATAAAAATTCTAAAAAAAAATTCTTTTATAGTCAAATGAGCTTCTAAATTTTTATCCTAAGTTGACTATATAAAAAAAATTTAATTTCTGGATTGGGTCATTTAGAACATCATAAATTCGGAAATATTGCAATGATCTGGCATTTCAATTTGATAGTCGTCTCATGATAGCATTGCTGTGGATTCAGATTATTTTAATGCATAGTTGTGGTGCGTTCTATTGAATATCATTGTGGTCATTTGTGTTTTCATAGCAGCAATTATACATCAATTACTTGGCTTTAATTGCATAACGGGATCTTTTAACTCCATAAAGCATTGGTTTTAATATAATTGGATCTGTGAAATCTCGTTAGTCTCATCAAGTATTTGGTATTTTAGCTGTGTCTCCTGGGTCGGTTGGTTTTCAACCAATCCTTTTTCTTCATTTCTATTAGGGTCTACCTCCCTTAGCTTGCAAGGAGACAGCTTAGATAGAGAGATTGGGGATCTGGGTGACAGCCCCCGATCTGAGTCGTTGTCGCGGTGCCTAGACATTTTGTGCGACAACATTTTTTGGCGCCGTTGCCGAGGATAGAGTTTTTTTTCTATCTTTGGTCTTAACGACATTTTATAATCTTCTAATCTTTTTTCGCCATTCATTAGCCTATCACAAGGGATCATATTTTCTGGCGTTGTTTCATCGTTTCATCTCTTCATCTTTTCATCATCTTATCTTTCGTCATATCACTAATCATTTCATCATTTACACCTTTAGCACATGGACATTTCGGTTGGCTTCTTGTTTGGGTGGCGACTCCACTTATTCATCTATTTACTCCCAGACAAGAATCCCCCCCTGATATCCATCTGTTTCTCTCGACTATTTCTTCTATTTTAGAATTAGGTTCATGTTCAAGTGGCAACTCCAATTCTTTCATTTCTTACGAGAATTTCTACTAAGAAGCTCGCTTCTTGTGGATCTCTTGACTTTTCTTGAACAAGGATCTCTTTCTCTAACATCCATTTGGTTTTTTCATTTAAGTAAGTCATCATGGGTGATCCTTTTTATGACATGCAAAAGGAAGCCATTCGAAAAATGTCTGTGTTCTCGGGTGGTAATTCAGCCGCTGCTCGAAAGCATCTCTTAACGATTACTCATATAATAAACAAATATTATCTTCCTTCACAATATAATCAAGAAGATATCAAGATACGTCTCTTTGGTTGTTCCTTAGATGGTGATGTTATGAGATGGTTGAGTAATTGGCCTGGGGATTATATTGATTCTTTGCAAAGTATCATCAATGCTTTTAAAGATAAATATATAAAACAAGATGACTCGCCTTGTGCTCCCAGTACTATGCAAAGAAATGAAATTGATATTGTAGAGAACTCAACCATCAGTAGGAGATTTCCAAACGGTTCTCAAGATGAATCCACTTGTACCACGACAGCACAAATCCATGATAGTGGTGAGGCAGAAACAAGTTGCCAAATCAGTGTTGACAACGATAAATATCTTGTTAACGAAATGATTCGAATCATTAAAAATATGGAACTTAATCAAGAAAAAATAATAGCTGATCACACCAGGGAAATTGGTTCTATGCAAAGTAGGTTATTGGCCTTAGAAGAAAAACATATCAAGGAAATGACGATCTTAGAAGCAAATCATGAGAAAGAGATGAAATGTATGCAAAATTTCTTCATGACCATGAAAGCGGATAATGATAAAATGATTCAAAACATGGAAGCTAACCAGATCAATCTTCAAAATAGGATAAATGCCATGAAGCAAGTCATGCACAGGAAATGAATGTCATGGAAAACAGGTTAAAGATGATGAAAGTTAATCATTCTAATCAGATGTCTCTTCAACACAATTTGTTGACTATTGAATATTGAAGAGAGTCATGCGAAGGAAATCATTGTTGATAATGTTAAGCATTCTACTAATATCCAAAATAAGTTGGAAAAAATGGAAAGATCACACATGCAGAATTTCCAACCCAAGTCAGATTTGTCAACAGATCATAGGCCTTCCAGTTCGCTGAAGCAATTTCCATCTCATCACACGGAGGTCACTTTTCCCATTAAGGAAAAACTAACTATGGTTACAAAGGATGTTAAGAAAGACCAAGCTTATGTGTCACCTTTAACAGAGTATATTCAGAATAAGATTGGTCACACTACAGGTTCATCAGAAGTTTTGTACAAGCATTCTCAAGATAAAGACAAGAAAGTCTCATTACTGACATCACAGCCCACTCAGAAGAATAAAAAAAAGCAGAAAAGAAGAAGTAAGCGGTTTGATTCGTCTGATGGCCGAGAGCAGATTGACTTTCGGATAAGACAGAGTCCTACAATTAGCAAGATTGGACATGGCACATCTGAAAAGCAGCCTGCAAACTTGCCTGAAAGCAGGCAAATGCTCAGCATGCACTATATTGAGCACATCTGATGCCACAGGGCATCCTTTGTATTGTATCTCTAACCTTACACCTTGTTATTTCAACATTTCATTTTGCAGTTAGAGTAGATTTACTTTTCATGTTAAGTAGAATAATAAATGAAAGAAGAGCTTCTATTTTTCATGTGCTTAATGTTATATGATGATATTTGGATGGACGCTACTTATGTAATTTTGTGTGTTGCTTGGATACAGATTCTGGATTCTCACATTCCTCTGATGAAGCAACGTGTCCCCAAGTAGAGCCAGATGTTGACCACACTTTGTCAACGACCCCATAGCAGTACACCCCCATTTTTTCAAATGGGATTCATCATGTTCGACGTGTTCGCGCCATTCAGATTCCATCGACAGCCGACAGTTTTATGAACGATGTAAACCCATTCTGCATGTTTATGATGTAAATGATCTAAGTAAGACCATCATGTATGTAACAACCTAGGTAAGCCTAGTATGTTGGTGACGATTTCTATCCTAGGAGGTTTTTTGTCTCACTGATTTACTTGTGTTTTTCGACACAAGTTATCGGCAGAGTTTTCTCCTCCAGCTTCACCCCAAAGCTAGGGTGGATTTTGTCATCAACATGCTAAGTGAGTCCTAGTGTTTTCTATCGAGTCCTTGTAAAAGTAGTTTGGGAATAATCCTAGCTATTTGGCTAGATTATTTTATTACAAGCTACTTGGTCTACTAGATCATGTTTTGAGTCGCAGAATTGGGTACCTATTTGAGGGTCTATACGAATGGGTATTACCCATTCATGTGTCTAAATGTATTTATCTTATGTAAAGAGGGTTGAAAAAAAAAATTAAATCTCCTCTTAGTCAATTAATTAAATTTTTTGGTCAAATTAATTAAAAAATCTTAAGCCAGAAATTTAATTAATTTTAGGTCCTAGGTGAGTATAAAATTCTTCAAAGGCAAAATTCGTTGGTCCTTAAAAAATGAATTTTTAAAGGCCCCAGACCAAAGGAATATTGAGAATTTCAAGAAATTTTGGACCCTTGGGCCTAGATGGTTAAGTCAAAGTCAAAATTTTGAGGTAATTAAATCAAAAACAGTATTTTTGAGTTAATTAAAATGGAATTAAATGATAAATTCATTTTTCCTCAAATTTATAATTTCGACGATCCAGATTAAAAGATGATCAAATCTTTTCGACGGTCGAGATTATTTTGACATGGATCAACCGAACTAGCCGTTGGAGATTTTAACTTATAAATTAGAGGTCTTTGTTAGTCTTTAAATCATCCGATCTTTGGATCCTGCACTTGTTCTTGGAAGCTCTTGTGATTTCTTTTGATGAATAAAGCATAAAGACTTTGGGGTTAAAAAACTTTGGTGTTCCTTTTCCGGATCTATATGGTGATTTGTCTCTAAACTCTGCTACTTTATTTGGCATTTTTATGGTTGATGGCTTTTATGGATTAATCTGCATACAGGTATCTTGTGCAGTTTTCTGGGTTTTTAAAATGACATTTTTGATTTAACGAGAAGACTAGTTATCTATTTTTCTGAAAGATCTCATGTTATTTTCTTAAATCTTTGTCAATCTAAAGTTCAGATCTAAGTGTGCAGGGAATATTTTTAAAGTTTGAGCATTTGAGGAAGTCTTCAGTTAGACCAGTTGACTCTCAGATAACATAAATCTGAAAAGCTCATTATTTGTTGATTTCCAAAGCTATCTTATGGAATTAGTGGTTTTGCAGAGTCTTCTAGGACTTGTGCCTCTCTTTAAAAATTTGAATTTCTAAAAAATTGTGATGAAATGGGTTTAAATCTGGCCATGAGGTCCTCTAATCTGTGAATTAGCACTATAAATTTGTAAATATTCTATAGGTTGTAAGAGTTTAATAATTTTTGTGTATAGTTTTGGATCTGTTCTGGTTTTGCAGGTTTGCAGGGGGTTTTCAAAATATTTTTTAAAAGATTTGAGCCAGATCTAACCCCCAGAGGGCAAGATCTAGCCTCAGGATCGCTTTGCTGGTAGGTCTGAGTGTAAAAAGAAGATTTCAAGTTCAGCATTCTGAAAATCTGGGTAGTGTTGAAAAAAAAATTTGATTCTGCTAGACGAATTTTAAAATGTACTAGGTTTTGTTGAGGTTTTTTTTGCATCCAGCATAAAAACGTTGCACAAGACGCTGCCCTTATCTTGCCTTTCTCCATGATTTTTTTGCCTTCACGCAGCATACACTGCCTTCATTCCATCTTCAGCGTCCTCCCATATCACCTCATACGCTGCATATTTCCTTGACCCTCCAGCCTCATTCGCCTTCCCTCCTCTGTGTTTCCTTCTTCCGCCATCGACGTCCCTCACCGCTTGCCTTCTCCTGCCGTCGTCCATTACGCTGCCTCACATCTTATCCTTGTCGTCCTCCTTAAACCGCTACTTCAACCATCTTCTCCACTGTCGACTTTGCCCTCTTCCTTTGCATCGACTCCGACCTGCAAACAAAAAATAAAATCACGCATATGATAAACCCACTTTTTTTTTTTTTTTTGGTTCGGATTCATTTTTCTATTAGATACGTTTAGTATTAGATTCGATTTTCGTTATTTAACTTTTAGTTTTAATATCGTTAGTCGTAGATTTTATTTTTGTTAGATTTTAATTCCTTAACAGTAGTTTAGTTTAGTTTTAGGTTTTAATTTAAATTCGATTTTGTTAGTGTTAGTTAGTTTAGGGTAGCGTTAGTTCTTTAGAGGTTTTAGATTTAATTTGTAGATTTTAATTCGATTTGTTTTTAGCTTTTTTTTTTCTTTTTTTTTCTTTTTTAGTTCTTAGTTTTTATATGTTAGATTTTACTTGTTTGGTTAGTTTTGTTTTGTTTTAATTTGTTTTTAGTTTTAGATTTTAATTCATAATCTTAGTTTCATTTGTATATATATATATTTTGTTTAAAAAATGATAAAAAATATAAAATATAAAAGTTCTAAAAAAAAAAAAATTTATAGTCAAATGAGCTTTTAAATTTTTATCCTAAGTTGACTATATAAATTTTTTTTTTTTAATTTCTGGATTGGGTCATTTAGAACATCATAAATTCGGAAATATTGCAATGATTTAGCATTTCAATTTGATAGTCGTCTCATGATAGCATTGTCGTGGATTCAGATTATTTTTGCATGGTTGTGGTGCGTTCTATTGAATATCATTGTGGTCATTTGTGTTTTCATAGCAGCAGTTATACATCAATTACTTGGCTTTAATTGCATAACGGGATCTTTTAACTCCATAAGGCACTGGTTTTAATATAATTGAATCTGTGAAATCTCATTAATCTCATCAAGTATTTGGTATTTTAGCTGTCTCCTGGGTTGGTTGGTTTTCAACCAATCCTTTTTCTTCATTTCTATTAGGGTCTACCTCCCTTAGCTTGCAAGGAGACAGCTTAGATAGAGAGATTGGGGATCAAGGTGACAGCCCCCGATCTGAGCCGTTGTCGCGGTGCCTAGACATTTTGTGCGACAACACATCCCACATCTCCTTTGTAGTCCCTTTGCTAGAAATATGAGAGACAATGTGATCCTTCACTCCGTCGAGGATCAACCGTTTGGCTTTAGCCATGTTCTTCTTGAAGGCTTTCAACGGATTTTCATCTATAGTTTCAGCTACCACGTTGTCGATGAAGGCCTTGAGCTCATGTTCAACTAGAAGGAAGGAGATCCTTGCCTTCCAAATTACATAGTTGGAGGCACCCTCCAACCGATCCTAATCACGAAACCCAGTGGTTGCCATCTGACACAAACAGATGTCAAATTGCTGCTTCTAACTCTTTACGCAGCTGACTCTACGCACTCCCTGCTGGAGTCAGCGAAATAAATCACAATCTCGTTGCTTCTGCATGGGAAATTAGAATTTCTGGGGCAAGAAATTCTCTGAGGTCATAAATTACCTCAAAATTTTCTTCTTCTTCTCTCTTTTGACGCTTTCTACACCAGCAATTGCTGCTACAAGAAAACTTCGTCCCACCAGTAGTTGATCTGCACTGAATTCACTGCGTTGCTCCCTCTGCCGCTGACAAATTACAATCTAGACAGTCTTACCTCTTTGTCGACTCACTCAGAGAGAGACTACCTCACAAATCTTGCCCTCCTGACCTGAACTGCGCAATTCTTGGGGAAGTCGATCTGCTGTCTACGCAACTCTTTGATCTCCTCACTTTCCGCTCAACGTTGGATCCTTCTGGTCTACTCTCTTGCTTCTCCTGCACTACTATACAAGCTCTGATACCATGTGAAAATTTCTATATCTGGAATCCTATTGCAACAAATGGAAAATATTCACCTTGCTGTTAACTTTTACTTAACAATTTATTTGCAGTTAACTATGGCAAACACTGAATACATCACACTGCAACCCTCACTTAAATAAACTACATAAATTAAATGCATAAACAAGATCTGAGCAAAAAAAGAAATAACACAGAAGTGACACCATTGTTTTTGGACCAAGTCCTCGAAAAAACCCAATGCGGGAAAATCGGTGCAGCAGTTGAGGGTTTGATATTATTAAGCAGTAATTTCTAAGTACAATTCTTGGGATGGCCTGACTAGCAATCCTATACAGAGATCTAACAAAACAAAAAGCTAGTGAGATGATCTCACCTCGTCACTGGAATATCTAGTTCTGATCTGTGTTGGAGATGGGCCTCTGCGTCGTCTCTGCGCAGTATTGCGTCACACCTACGTAGTCACTGCTACTGGGAATAGGTTGGACATCCTTTGATCTCTCTGCTTGCTGTGAACTTCAACCCTCTGGTCTCCTGGTCTCACACCCCAGCTTCGACACTAGATCCTGACTGTTCCCCGGTAGAAATATGGACTCCCTTTGAAGCTCTGCGCAGCCTCTACGTGGTTGGCTCTACACTGCCTCTTCGGACTGCTCTTTTCCCTCTTTGCCATGTACTCTCCAGATCAGGAAAGATCTCCAACCGGAAAATTATCTCTGCCCCTCTCTGCAAGAATCAACTTGATCAATTTTCTCCCTGAGCACTGCTCACTAAAGAAATTCAATCTCTAGACTCTGTCGGTGTATTTCCCAAAAGCCCCATCAAGTCCTTATAATATTCTCGTTGAGACTTCAACAGGTGAGATTAAATCGCTAATCAGCGACTAAGATTAACTTGACTTGATCTCTGTCTTTTTCTAGAAGATTCATGTCAAAATTCCTAGATCTTGCAATCTAAGGAATCCTACTGCATCAACTGAGTGTACTTCTCCTATTAAGTAAATTACATTTACATAGTTAATTCAAATTTGAATTATTGAAGTAACTACTGAAGCAACCTACATTGAATAAATATGATTTTGAAACAAGGAAACTGAGCAAGAAATCAATCACACATAGGACACAATTATTTTTGGACTAAGTCCCCAGAAAAACCCAATGCGGGAAAATCAGTGAAGCAGATTTGAGGGTTTGTATTGTTAAGCAGTAGTTATTATGAATACATCCTTGAATACCTCCAAGGGTTATTTAGTTACAGAGAGAAATACTGGCAGAAAGAAATTGTTAGTTTTATCTCACAATCATTGGAAAATCCCACTGATCCAGTCACTTGAAAAGTTGCCTCTGGAGGTCTCTACACAGTTACTGCACAGGCCCTGCATCACCACCTCTAGGCACTGCGTCACCCCAGCAACGAATCAATTTGACTCCCGGAATCACAGATCTGGGCCTCCCAGTCTCACAACCCGACTTTCGACTTCTGGATCTAATCCAACAGCTAAATCTTGAACACCTTCTAAACCTCTGTGCAACCCTAACTAGCTCTGCGCATCCTTTGCATCACCCTGACTAGCTCTGCGCTGGCTTTGTTAGACGTCTTCCTGCCTTTCTCTGTTGATGATTCTCCGGCTGAGAAAATCTCTCTCTGGAAGCCACTCTGCCCCTCACTGCATTGAATCACTTAGATCTGATCTTTGTCCGAGCACTACTCCATCAGAAGAATTTGATCTCAAGATTCACTCTGTGTGTCTCTTTCCAAATGACCCTCAAGCCTTCATTTATAGTCTTCTCGTTGAGATATGTAATATTCCTAATTAGCAAGAGCTAATTGGAAATATTAATTTTGACTATTTTTCCTTTATAAAGTTAAGTTATAAATAAAGTGGGTGAAGAGGGACACTTAACTCACACTTAGGATAAAAAGTATTTCCTAAAGTCACTTAAGAGATATGACTAGTTGGCAACGTGCAGCCTAGTGGTCAATTGGCAGCGTGGGAAAAGGGGCAGCGTAGGCAGCGTGGGACCAAGCCAGCGCAGAGAGAGATGGACAGCGTGGCTCAAGGAGACAGCGCAGTTGATGGTGGGGCCTAGGTGAGGGCAAGGCTCACCAAGCATAAAAGGACAAAGTGTCTCCTCATTTTAATTCATTCTGATTATGCATCTTTGAGATTTGTCTTTTGACATTGACCACGCTTGCTGTTTAGCAAAGTCTACACGTACAGTTCAGTACATCGGGTGTCTCCGTTCGGAGATCCCAACCTCAGCCCCGGGGGACTTCGAGTGCCTACTCGGGTGAGGAGTTTCATCCCTGTTTTGCCAGAGAGAGTTGCAGCAACCACAGGCGGAGCACTCACTCAGAGAGATAGCGCAGTCAGTGAGAGGGAGGATGCAGTCTTGAGAGGAGGTGGTTCCGAATTGAGGGTTTGTTGCTGAATTCAGCCCGGGATAGTGGGAAAGGGGCCAACGCTTCCCTATTCTAGTATTTTGGAGGAGTCAGGGGCCATTATTTGGAGCAGATCATTCTGAGCCAGCGTCCCTCCTCGAGGTATAGCATAGTGCCTCAAGGGAGCCATTTTCGAGGGTTAACCATTTCCTGAAAGCTTTCTGGGCTTTTTTGGGTATTGGGAGTAGAGATCATTCCCGAAGTTTCAGAATTTTCCGAGATGGGGAGCAGCCCCAAAGATTCAATTCGTTCCAATAGTAGCAGCAGCACAGTAGCAGTACCAGCAGCTCTGGAGATAACGCAGTCATGAGGGAGCAGCCATTCCGAGTCATTTCCTGAGAGTCTCTCTACGCTTGCCTAGTGCAAGTAGAGGTGCCATCATTCTGATCACCTCTGTACTCATTTCCATTTCTCAATATTAATAAAATGGCTCAGCGTTCTCCATATTTTCTATTTTTCTTATGATTTGTCTCTAGTTGTTGTATGTCCTTGTTTATGTGCTTTATATTGCTGTTTATTTCCATTCGGAATATTACAGTGGTATCGGAGCTCATAGACTTGGCTCAGACTATGGAGCAGATTGTCAATGACACCAGCAGGAAAACCATACATCACTTACCGGGGAAGAAAGTATAAATACCAAGGACGGAGGTTAGAGCTCACCTTCGGGAAAGGTGACAGCGTTCCAGTGGTGGATGCAGAGGAAGAGGAACCAATGGCGGAGGAAAAATATGTCGAGAAGGAGTTCAGGGAACTCCTCAAATCAGTGCAGGATTTGTCGAGGCGGATAGAAGAGATGGGGCAAAGGTTCGCGGCAGAGTCTAGACAGCGTGAGACCCCAAAGGGTTTCCATGTTAGAGAGGGCTCGGGCACATCTCATCACTTACAGGAGCACCTCACAGCGCAGCAGATAGCATCACACACACCTTCCCGTTCCACAATGCGTACTTTTCTTGCCGCAGACACTGGAGCACGAGCAAGAACCGACACACGTGGGAGATTACTTTGCGGAGTACCAGTCCTACGGTCAGGAGTTCAGAGATGCCCTCACATTCCATCATTTCGTTTAGCTCAAGCAGGATAGTAGACCCCGCAATCATCACAGGGGGAACAGGCATTCACATGACGGAGATACACAACGCATTGTAGGTAGATTCTATCTACCGACATTTGACGGTTCATCAAGTGTTCGGCAAAGGCTTGGGTGGAGAAGTTGGACATATATTTCCAGCTTAACCAGATGGCGGAGACAGAGGCCATCAAGGTAGCAGCGATGCACTTGGAGGGCGAGGCCCATGACTAGTGGTTTCACGGGATGGCTACGCCGGGACACTCAGGAGTGATAGCATATGTCGAGTTCACACGGAGGCTGATAGAGCGATTTGATCGGAGGGATCCAAAGGAGCACTTTGTTGAGCTGACTAAGCTCAAGTAGACTGGGAGTCCAGACACATACATTTCAGAGTTCTTGAGACTTTTCGTGATGGTGCCTGTTTTATCAGCAGCCCGGATGATCTATATGTTTATAGAAGGATTGGCAGAGCCTCTATGGAGGTTATTCAGATCGACGAGGCCAGCCACACTTCATGATGCAGTTGGGAGGACTCGGGTTTTGTAGGATGCACTACCCTGGACTAGAGCCCCTTTTCCCCAGAGATCCGGCCAAAGGGGAAAGACGTGAGGGTTCCGCCTCCAAAGGGGAACCAGAACAGAGGGTCAGGAGATGATGAGACCCAGAGGGATCTGAAGCGGAGGAGGCTATGTTTTACATGCCAAGAGCCATGGGCACCCAGACACAGTTGTGCCGCGGGGAAGGTACATTACATCGAGGTCTTCTCCGATAGTAGCGGGGAAGAGGAGGAGTATGAGGAGTTAGAGGCAAGAGGCAGCAGTGCAGCGCAGGGAGGGGATCATCTGCCACTTCCACCACCAGGAGCGGGAGGTGCAGCTTTTGCACCTACCGGGGGAGCCCTTGCATCCTTGCGGGGAGTTCCCAAGTACTTGACACTACGTGTCCGAGGCACAGTGCGGGGACAGCGTGTTTCAGTGTTAGTGGACAGTGGGGCCACACACAATTTTATTGATACTCAGTTGGTAGAGCAGAGGGGCATCCCGACGGAGAGCTTTGATGGATTTTCAATACTGGTTACAAGTGACCAGACCATGCAGTGTGCCAGGTATGTGCCAGCCTTGGCAGTGACTATGGTGACGTACACCCTGACTGACCATTTCTTCGTGGTGGACATCCCAGACACCAACGTGATATTGGGGGTAGAGTGGTTGATCACGCTGGGGAAGGTCACCACTGATTGGGAGACCTTGGAGATGGAGTGGACAGATAAGAAGACTGGGAGGCATGAGAAGATTCGGGGTATGCACACCTACCCACCACAGACAGTTTCAGCACACCGGATGGAGGCGGATTTCTGGAAAGGGGACATAGAGTGGGCAGTGGAGTTGCATGTTTCAGAGGCATGATCTACAAGGCAGGCCATACACCCAGATGTATAGTCCATTCTAGACAGCTATGCCACAGTTTTTGGGGAGATACCACCAGGGCAACCGCCAGATCGGGTGTTTGAGCACACGATTGAGCTGGATCAGGGCATCCAGACTGTCATCACTACACCCTATAGGCATCCTAAGGCCTATCGGGATGAGATTGAGAGGGCCATCCATGAGCTCTTAGCTCTTGGACATATCCGTCCGAGCACTGGCCCTTTTGCTTCTTCAGTAGTATTGGTGAAGAAGAAGAACGGCACATTGAGGATGTGCATTGACTATCGGGCCCTAAACAAGAAGACCATGAAGAACCGGTACCCCATCCCATGGATCGATGAGTTGATGGACAAGCTGAGGGGGGCGAAGTTCTTCTCGAAGACTGATTTGAGATCCGGGTACCATCAGATTCGCGTGAGGGAGCAGGATATTCCCAAGACCACTTTCAGGTGTCATTATGGCCATTTTGAGTTCTTGGTGATGCCCTTTGGGCTGACCAATGCTCCGACCACATTCCAGTCATGCATGAATCACATCTTCCGCAGTCACTTGAGGAAGTGTGTATTAGTGTTTTTGGATGACATCTTGATTTACAGCAGGACATGGGAGGAGCAACAATATTATGCTAAGCTCTCCAAATGTGAGTTGGGGTTGACAAAGATGCTCTATATAGGGCACAGCATCGAGGTGGATGGAGTGAGGGTCCATGAGGAGAAGATTAGGGCCATCAGGGATTGGCCAGAGCCAAAGAATGTGACCGAGCTTCGGGGATTTGTGGGTATCTGCACCTACTACTGGAAGTTCGTCAAGGGATTCTCCCAGCTTGCAGCACCCCTTACGGATCTCACTGAAAAGGGGGCATTCAACTGCACTGATACAGCACAGAGGGCTTTCAACAGGCTCAAGGAGGTGATGAGCAGCAATCAGGTTTTGGCATTGCCAAATTTTACACAGCCTTTTGTCCTAGAGTGTGATGCATCAGGGGAGAGGATAGGCGCAGTTTTGATGCAGGGAGGCCATCCCATAGCTTTCGAGAGCCGAAAGTCGCTGCCACATGAGAGGTTGTATGCTATATACGATAAGGAGATGTTGGCCATCATGCATGCATTGGCCAAGTTTCGGCAGTACCTGGTGGAGAACAGGTTCAGAGTGAGGACAGACCACAACAGCCTTTGATTCTTCCTAGAGCAGAAACAGTTGCAGGAGAGGCAGCAGAAGTGGGTCAGCAAAATCCAGGCATATGATTTTGACATCGAGTATGTCAAGGGGAAGAACAACGTGGTGGCCGATGCACTTCCACGCAGACCGACAATGTTGTCCTTGATGAGTTTGGACACGGACTGGAGGGCTCAACTTCTGGTGGAGTACTCCAAGGACCGTTTTGCTTGTGTGATTTTGGAAGGACAGGTGACAGATGACAGGTACAGGGTGATGGACGAGGTGATCTACTACAGGGACAGGATCTTCTTGACTGAGAGCTCCCAGCTCAAGAAGAAGATATTGCATGCCTCACATGACTCGCCATTATCAGGCCACCAAGGGTTCACCAAGACCTATAGGGCCATCAGAGAGAGGTTCTCTTGGAAGGGCCTCAAGGAGGACATACTCCAACATGTCAAGGAGTGCGAAGTTTGCCAGCATAACAAGGGGGAGATGAACCATCCGGCAGAATTATTGCAGCCTCTTCCCATACCCGAGGGGAAATGGGAGAGTATTTCGATGGATTTCATTACGGGGTTGCCCACTGTGCAGGGCAAGGATTGCATATTTGTATTTGTTGATCAACTGACTAAATATGCTCACTTCTTCGCCATATCTGCCCATTACATAGCAGCACATGTAGCGGAGTTATTCTTCAGGGACGTTTTCAGATTGCATGGCCTCCCAAAGACCATTGTCAATGACAGGGATAGCCGCTTCATGGGCAGGTTTTGGCAGGAGCTTTTCCGTTTGGTGGGCACTGAGTTGACACCGAGTACTAGTTACCACCCCAGACAGATGGGCAGACAGAGATAGTGAACAAGTGGCTGGAGGGCTACTTACGTAACTATGTCAGCGGGCAGCAGAAGGCATGGTTGAGATGGTTGCACCTGGGGGAGTACTGCTACAACAACACTCATCATATGTCCATCGGTATGTCTCCATTTTATGCATTGTATGGGTATCATGCTTTATCTTTTGCTGACATGACGTTTGGTGCTAGCAAGGCTCCTAGAGCCAAGGATTGAATCCAAGAGAGTCAGGATATACTTCGAGCTCTCAAGGATAACATGGCTACAGCCATAGTTTTAAAACCAGCCCGATTCGAATCGGACCAGGCCTGGTTGACCGAGCCGAAAGGCCTACCGGTCCGACCAGGTGGATGAAACGGCCTGTCGACCGGTTTGTTACCGAGCCGGCTGGTTTTTTGACCGACTCGGCCGGCTCGGTAACAAACCGGCCGACCAGGCCTGGTCCGAGTTAACTCGGCCTAGTCAATCCAGCCGACCGATGGGCCCAAAAAATTGAAAAAAACAGACTTAAAACTCAAATTAATTCTGTTGTTAGATTTTTTTTAGGTTTTCTAACCCCTCCCCATCCTATTTAACTAACCCAACCCCTCTCAATACCTCACATCTTTCTCATTCAATTTGCTTGAGCATTTGTGAGGGTTTTCTAAAGAGTTGTGGAGTTGGTTTTTGGAGCAGCTTCATGTTAATGTTAAATTCTTGAAGTAAAAGTGACATTCTCCTTAATCTTCATTTTCATCCTTTTACTTAAATTTTTAACATTACCATGAAATGACTCAGGATGTTTGAGAGTGGTTCCGACCTCATTGGATTTCATATGGAGAAAGTAGAATTTTAGATCTCATTCAAAATCCAACAGACTTATCAGTTTTTCAGGATTGGGTTATTGCCATCCAATTGCAGGTGCAGGCACTTCCTCTAGTCAGCCACGACGGAGACTCCTAACTCGTCTATCTGATTCTCAAGGTGGTAAGGGCAAGGGTATAGTTCCAGTTGAGGATGTTGATTCAGAGGAGGAGGCGGAGCGAGCGTTTTCCCCCTCTGGTTCAGAGTTTGAGGAAGAGGACATTGGCTTGTCACAGTCAGATGACTAGCAGTAGTTACTAGTGACTATTCATGTTTTGTTGTAGAGGCCATTTAGAGCATCCTTAGTTATGTTTTTTGTTTTGATCTCTATATCATCAGCATGTATTGGTCCTTGGACAGTGCACTGGGTGCAATTTTGATATTCATATAATGGATATATTCATGAGCCTACTTTGATCATATGTTGTCTTTTGTCTATATTGTAATGCTTTGTATTTGGAAACATGAATAAAAATCTTTAAATTTATGTTTTTGTACAAAACAAATAATATTTAATGTATTTTTTACAAAAACCGAGTCATTGAAATCGAGTCTACTAAGTGATTACCGATTCGGAGTCCAAGTCGGAGTTGACCCTCGACCTGGTAGCTGACCGATTCCGTTTTTTAAAACACTGGCTACAGCACAGAATCAGCAGAAGATGTACGCCAACAAGGGACGTGTTGAGAGGCAGTTCGAAGTAGGGGATTTTGTTTACCTATGCTTGCAGCGATATCGACAATCCACGCTGAAGCAGAAGGGGGCTGAAAAGCTCAAGCCTCGCTTTTATGGACCATACAGGGTGACACACAGAGTTGGAGAGGTTGCATATGAGTTGAAGCTGCCCATTGGTAGCAAGATTCATAACATTTTTCACTTGTCATGCCTGAAGAAGGCACTAGGACAGCAGGTGACTGCAACAGAGGAGCTTCCACCCATCGATGATGAGGGGCATCTGGTGCTACAGTAGGAGGCCATTATTGACACTAGGGAGAGGCAACTGCGGAGCAGGACAGTCAGAGAGTACCTGGTGAGATGGAGGAATTTACCGGATGAGGATGCCACCTGGGAGAGTGAGAAGATTCTGCAGCATCCATCATTACAGTTGCTTGAGGACAAGTAACGTTTTGCCAAGGGAGACTGTAATATTCCCAATTAGCAAGAGCTAATTGGAAATATTAATTTTGACTATTTTGCCTTTATAAAGTTATGTTATAAATAAAGTGGGTGAAGAGGGGCACTTAACTCACACACAAGATAAAAAGTATTTCCTAAAGTCACTTAAGAGATATGACTAGTTGGCAACGTGGGGCCTAGTGGTCAAGTGGCAACGTGGGAAAAGGGGCAGCGTAGGCAACGTGGGACCAAGCCAAAGCAGAGAGAGATGGACAGCGTGGCTCAAGGAGACAGTGCAGTTGATGGTGGGGCCTAGGTGAAGGCAAGGCTCACCAAGCATAAAAGGAGGGAGGGTCTCCTCATTTTAATTCATTCTGATTATGCATCTTTGAGATTTGTCTTTTGACATTGAGCATGGTTGTTGTTTAGCAAAGTCTGCAAGTAATGTTCAGTACATCAGGTGTCTCCGTTAGGAGATCCCAACCTCAGCCACGGCGGACTTCAAGTGCCTGCTCAGGTGAGGAGTTTCATCCCTGTTTTGCCGGAGAGTTGCAACAACCACAGGCGGAGCACTCACTCAGAGAGACAGCGCAGTCAGTGAGAGGGAGGACGCAGTCTTGAGAGGAGGTGGTTCCGGATTGAGGGGCCATTATTTGGAGCAGATCATTCAGAGCCAGCGCCCCTCCTTGAGGAATAGCGTAGTGCCTCAAGGGAGCCATTTTCGGGGGTCAGCCATTTTCGGAAATCTTTCTGGGCTTTTCTGGGTATTGGGAGTGGAGACCATTCCCGAAGTTTCAGAATTTTCCGAGGTGGGGAGCAGCCCCAAAGATTCAGTTCGTTCCAGCAGTAGCAGCAGCACAGTAGCAGTACCAGCAGCTCTAGAGATAACGCAGTCCTGAGGGAGCAGCCATTTCGAGTCATTTCCTGAAAGTCTCTCTACGCTTGCCTAGTGCAAGCCGAGGTGCCATCATTCTGATCACCTCTATACTCATTTCCATTTCTCAGTATTAATAAAATGGCTCAGCGTTCTCCATATTGTCTGTTTTTCTTATGATTTGTCTCTAGTTGATGTATGTCCTTGTTTATGTGCTTTATATTGTGTTTATTTCCATTCGAGATATTACAAGATATCAACAACCGAGATTAGAACTCTAATCAACGACTAAGATTATAACATGACTTGATCTCTGCCTTTTCTAGATTATTCTCACTCTGTTTTATTAATGTCCTTTAATTATTTAATTTCCCTAAGTTTAAACTTAGGGTCACCATTAAGATAATTAATTATTTTAATAAAACATTAACCAAGTGGAATTTTCACAAACGGTTTATGGGTTCTTTAGAATACCAGTGTCTAAGCCTCTCCAAAAAATTTAGGGCTTAGAGCACTTTCCGATGCTACAAAAATCAACAATTCACACCATATTTTATTAATGCCCTTCAATTATTTTAATTTCCTAAGTTTAAACTTAGGGTCCCATTAAAAATAATTAATTGTTTTAATAAAAAAAAATCTAGGTGGAATTTCCTAAAACACTTTCTGGGTTCTTTGGAATACGTGTCTAAGCCTCCCTACAAAATTTGAGACTTAGAGCACATCTGATGCTACCATAAATCAACACCGACCAGTTTGGAGGCAAAATTGGTCCGAATAGGCCCTCCGAACCAGAAATGACTGGTTTGGTACCGAACCAGTCCGGACCGGTACGGTGACCGATTCCGCCAGTCCACGGGACCCATATCTGCACAGCCTGACCACTAAAAAAATCGATTTTAATTTATTTTATTTTATTTTATTTTATATTTTTCCTAGATTCTAACCCTAATCTAGCCATTTAAACACCCTAAAGCTATTTAAACACCCCCACCCCCTCTATTTCACTCACACTATTCATTTGAGTCTTGCAATCCTTGAGCTGAGTTTGGTGAGGAGAATTTGGAGAGTTTTTTGCAGGGTTGTTTTGAGGGAGATTTTTTGCAGATTTGAAGAGTTGATTGGAGTCTTGGAGAGTTGTTTGGTTGGCAGATTGTAAATTTATGTAGATGTTCTATGCTTGATGCAACTTTACTTATCACTACAGAAATCACATAAACAATCAAGTAAAATGTTGATAGAACATACCAGTGGATCTACAGAAGACAAACCAGAAACAGAAAAAATGTGGTGGTGCATTATGGCAGTCAACAGGATGCTCCAACCAGCAAAGTCTCCTTGGTCAGCCAACCCAGCATGTGTCACAACAACCCTCAAAATAGTCACACGGTCAACTCAAAGTCAACCCCAGAAAAGTCAACGCTGCCCCAACGGCAACAACACCAGCAACACCAGCAACAACAAGTAAAAGTCAACACAGCACAGTCTACGGTCAACCTTTGACCTCGGTTCTTGTGCCAAAATGTACGGCCTTCCAAAATCGAAGTCTCCACCAAAACTTAGCTCCTTTGGACCATGCATTGACCAAAGTCAACACTGCTCAAACTTGCATGGAAACCCTAGCTGCAACAGCGTCCACTTCGTCCTTCTTTCCAACGTGTGAACTGAAACTACCTCCAAGGAGCTTGAACCAATCAGAAGAGGAGAGATGATGTGTGAGGATGAAATGACTGAAATGTCCTCCAACGTTGACTCTATTTATATCAATCACTGAGGTGTGTGACAAATCTGCTGGGGGTGTAAAACCTTAAGGCCGACCTGCACATATTTTGAAAGTATTAAAAATAAATTCAAAATAAATGTTTTGCTCATCGGATCAAGATGATCTTTAGATCGATCTTGCACCTCTTCGAAAGAGGAACCCAATAAAAATATTGGTGTCTTCATCTGAGCATCACAACATGGAGTTTGGACCTGGTTGTTCAATTTTAACACTCCCTCTCAACTAGGGAGAACTCCATCCACCTGTGCAATCAAACATTGTGCATCATCCCGCCGTAACTTGCTTTGCTAGCCTCTTTATTTCAGAACAAAAGTGGGTCAGTCACAAAGACATCATTCCTGGCTGACAGATTCAACCCAGAGGTCTGAAACCTCTATAGGACTCACAAAGAATCTCATGCCAACCCGAAGTTGGTTTATCTGACCCGAAGTCAGTAGGAGGTCCTAAACCTCACTAGGACTCAAGAGAGTCATATACTAACCCGAAGTTAGTTTCACTGACCCAAAGTCAGTTGGAGGTCTGAAACCTCACTAGGACTCAAGAGAGTCATATACTAACCCGAAGTTAGTTTCACTGACCCGAAGTCAGTTGGAGTTTCGAAACCTCACTAGGACTTGATCCCAGATCAAGTGGTTGGACCGTGCCATCCTAGATAGAGAGTACGACAATCTATGATGTGTCCAACAGTCTTTGCTACTATTCTCTAGCTTTTCCCACCTCATTGACCAAATGAGAGGTACTTCCCATGAGTCCGGAACTCAAATAGGTAGGATGCATACGGGGCACAGATAATGAGAGGTCAACCAACTCAATCATCACAACGGTGGGGCAGAAGCACACCAACAAGGTTCGGCAAGCCTAGCCCTGTGGTTGCTTATAGCTCCGAGAAACTATCCCCAAAGCCCCCTAGAACTCCCAGAGCTCATAGTCCAACAGGACCCTCAGAATAGGGTCATTCCACGATTCCAAGAGTCTCACGGAAGGTTAGGAACATGACCTTCCCCAAGGGCATTGTGAGAATATCCACGACCTGCTCATCAGTTCCTATATGATCGAGCCTTACGTCGCCTTGCTGTACCATATCCCGGATAAAGTGGTACCAGCCATCAACATGCTTGGATCGATCGCGGAACCCGGGATTCTATGACAAACGAATCCCCCTTTGGTTATCACAAAGGATAACGGTGGCATCTAACACATGCTCGAATAGCTCACTGAAGAGCTTTCGCAACCAAGTGACTTCACAACAGGCCATACATGCTACAATGTATTCGGCCTCAGTGGTGCTCAAGGCTACCGACTTTCGTTTCCTGCTCAAAGCAGATCTACGTGCGAAGCAACATCCAGATGTGCTCTTGCGATCCACCACACTGTCAACCCAATCGGCATCAGTATATCCAAGAGTGTCATGCTCCTGGCAGTTTATCTCAGCCCATGGTCTATCGTGCCCTAGAGATATCTCAAGAGTTTCTTGGCACCAACCCAATGAATGTCATGATCAACCATGTGTTGACTCAAAGTGTTCACTGCAAAACATACATCCGGATAGGTGTTTACTAAGAACATCAGGGCCCCTACGAGTTGATGATACTCAATAGGATTTGCCAATACAAGCCCAGTAGCACTGCCACTCTACTTCTTAATGTTGAGCTCCATCGGTGTCGACACGGACTTACAGTCCACCATACTAAATCTTTCCAGAAGCGTCACAATGTATTTTCCTTGAGAAAGGAAAATCTCGCCAGGTCTCTGCCAGACCTCCAGGCCTAGGAACTAATGCATTAGTCCTAGGTCTTTCATCTCAAACTCAGCAGCGAGCTCCCTCTTGCACTAATGAATGAGAGGGTCAGCACCTGTCAGGAAGAGGTCGTCCACATACAGCACCAGAATGAGAGGCCTCTCTCTATCAACCTTGAAGTAAAGGTTTGGATCAGCATTACTACGAGTGAAGCCTAGCTTCATCAGGTAGCTATCTATCCTCTCGTACCAAGCTCTAGATGCTTGCTTCAACCCATAAAGGGCTTTCTTTAACCTACAGACATGGGTGTCCCGATCCTAGACTTCGAACCCCAGAGGTTGCTCTACATACACCTCTTCCTTTATTGCACCATGCAAAAATGTGGTCTTTACATCCATCTCATGAAGACTCCATCCTTGCGTAGCAGCAAGGGCTATAATAGATCGAATGGTGGTCACAGGTGCAAATATGTCATCATAGTCTATACCTTCTTTTTGTGTAATATCCCAGATGGGATATTTTAACTAAAATGCAGAAAAATACTGAATACCACAATTTGCCGTAAAATAAACATTTATTCAACAGAAGATTGCCATGTAAAATAAAAGATAGGAAACACTGCAATCCAATACCATATAGAACAGAAGGAAAAATCTCAGCTTTTATTATAGATAATAAACAGGGGTTTACATATAGATCTGACCCAAGAAGCGCTGAGATAGAAAACTGGCCACCAAGATAAGCTGTTGAACGGCACTGGCCACAAACTGAACTGCTGCACTCTCCCTCCGGCAACAGCTGACACTGAACCCACTGAAATGATAAAGCCCAAGTTGAAGATCTGAATGATCCTCACACCAAACTCTGAAGCTCTGTGAAACTCCTAAGTGAAGTCTCCTCAAGAGAGTTGGGTTTTCATCCAACACTCACAAATCACCCGAGGGTTTCCGTCCTGGGGCTACGGCTGAAGTAGAGAACCACGTCCTCAAACCTCTCATACACAAGCAAATGATCTACTCCAAAGATGTCTCCCAATGGCCTCCTCCCTTCCTTTTATAGATCCCTTGGAGCCTTCTAGAGCATTATTTTATTATTATTTTATTTACGGAGCACTTTTCCCTTTTATTAAAATATTATAAAATATTCCTTTTTAATGCAGAAAAGGGTATATCGGCTACCACGCCTCCTCTGGTCACTGAAATCTCTATCTAACTGTCCCATCGTGTAGGTCTCCTCGTCCCGGTTCCGATGAGCTATTGCACTAAGGTGTTCCATCGTGTATTCCTCCCGAAATGCCACCTTGAGCATAATCAGCTGAGTTAAGCCCATAAATAACTCAAAATTCCGAAAGTTATCGGAATGCATCGGAACGAAAGCCAAACTGCTCGGATGGTGGAGTATATCAAGCGAATTCCTCCAAACACCATGAAAACTCCTCAAAACTCCTCTGAAAAGCTCCTGAGCCCACTGATAGCACCAATCTGTACATGTGACCTGTCTGCTCCTAACTCTAGAAGTCCCTCCTAGCCCTGTCATGGGTGATACCAAAAATGGGAACATTACAGACCTCTCGCCCCAAGATTGCTTGCCCTCAAGCAATCGAAATATGTGGGCCACTCTGTTGGCCCGCTGCATCTCAGACCCAATGCCTGGATCCCATACCAACCTTGGGGTGCTGCTATGCACCTGTGTCCAACCTCTCGAAACAGACCCCTCAATGCCGGGATCCCAAACTGATCTCTCTCTGTCCCAGTCAACAAACAATCCTCCCGGATCCCAATGCCACCATGGCCAATCATCGCCCAAGTCCCACGGCTCAGGCTGCGCACTGTCTCTAGCTATAGCTGATGCTCTCAAAGGTGAAGCCCACCGGCAAGCATCAATGCTCCCGGGCTCCTGCTGTGCTGTACCTATAACTGCATATGCTGCCCCACCAACTGCATACCAACTCATCACCTCTCTCCAATCCAAGTCCTGACTCAATCCCATGCTGATCCTGTTCTCCTGGAATCGGGAAGGAGTCCTGAAGTAACGACAACCAGTGCCCTCCTGCCAACTGGAATCTGTAACATCTACTGTGTCTAAGGGCCCCTGCTCTGATGTGCTCCCCACGAAAAATACCGTACCATCAAGAGGGTACCAACTCATGATCTCCCGCCAGTCCATCCTGGAAGAAGAATCCAATGTAGCAACAACCACACATGGAACACGCCCAAGGTGTTGCTGCTAGCCCGTCGTCAACCCCCACTGCTCTGCCCTGTCTACCAATGGAAACTGCCTATAGAAGGAAGCCCCTCTCTCTATAGTGGGCCAAAGTGGGCAAGACATGCTGCAAGCCCCATCGATGTACTCCTGGAGAGTACTACTCATCGAAAGTACTGCAGCTCGGCCGACTGTATGTACATCTATCTGTACCTCATCAATGTGTCGACCCAAAGATGGATGCTCCACCATCCCCAACAACTCATCCCTCTCATCGGGAATGTAAAACTCCTGCTGTCCCCTAGCTCCCTGCAGAACTATCCCATCGACCTCCAACGTCTCTAGAGGATATGGATCTGCAACTAGTGTCTGTGCATCTGACTACTCCTCCTCAAAGGCTGACCCCAATGCTAGCTGCATATCCATCATAGGCTCAATGTGGGTGCCCATCTGGATCTCACCCAGGGAAATGTCATGCCTGATGTCCATAGTATCCTCCTCTGCTGACTCAGGCTCCATCATATGCTGTTCTAGCTGAATCGTCACAAGTGACTCATCACCTAGAGTATCACCTATACAGTCCCCTGATTGCTCACCCTGCACACTAGAACACAGCTCTGGTCTACTGTCATCATCATCTCTGCATGGCTGCTCTCGCTCCCCAGAAGCATCCTCATATGATCCCATGGACTCATCTGAAGAGGAGTCCTCATCCTGGCATACAGAAGGAACGTCTACCTGCTCTACCTCTGCCACCTCATCTGCATCTCTCACACATGAGTGATCAGGCCCCCAAGGTTCTTTGCAAATGAAGCAAAGTCCCTTCCTCCTCAGCTCATTTCTGTTGCCTGACCCACCAAACTGGAGCTGCTCCTCCCTGGTCAACTGTCTCCGGAGAAACTCAATGTTCTGCTCAACTAGCCCTTGGGCTAGCTCATAAGCAGCAGGCAAGACCAACTGCTCTCTCCTCCAAATGCTCAGCAATCGGGTCCCCAACTCTCTGCCAATGGTCTCATGGTCTCTCATACATGACGACAAGATGGACTGCATGTGTGCTATGACAGTATTAGGATGATGTCTCCTAATGCTAAAGAAGCATCGGAACATCTGCAAAATCAGGTCATCACACCCAAGGTCAATCATGATGACATAAGTCTTGATTGTGGCCATACTCCATAGAATCTCAAGCTTCTTCCCAAAGGTAGAACCTGTGCTGTTGTCCAAATCCTGAAAAGTCTCTAAAATCAATCTGAAAATTCTTCTCATAATATCATCATTATAGGGAGGGAAGGGTGCTGTTATCCTCAAAATATTACTGAAACAAGAGGCGACTATAAGTTGGACTCTCTCACTTGGATGTTCCAAGAATCTGGCTTGTACCAATGTAAACATAGATGGCTTCAAAGCCCAATTCAAACACCAATCAGATTGATGTACCTTTGAAAGGTAGGATTCCAGCTTCTCTAACCTGGGAAAGTCATTTTCTGATCTTCCACTCTTTAAGCCCATCCCAAGTGCATAAAGCCAATCTCCCACTTCTTCCTCCTTTTGTAGGTTCCTCGGATGCTCTTGTTGGAGCAAATTATGTACCTTCTTGGAGAAGGGTCTGCTGTTCTGCTTTGTTCTCTGGTTTTCTGATTCATGGTGGTTCAAGGGATCAATTTTTATCCTTCTCAATTTGTTTAGGAGTTCCTCCATCGTTCAGCCAATGGAAAGACCACTGTTTTTCTGAGTTTAATGCATTTTTCTGAGTTTGCCAATTTTAGAGGAATGATGGTACACAATGATGCATTCAGCCCTAACCAACAACTGATATCTATATTTTCAAGCTTAGAATTTATATATTTTGTTTACAACAATGGACAAAACTTCATAACCAAGACACAGTGACCTTTCTTAATGATATTTAGAAATTTGTAACTTCACTGTTTGGTGAAAGTTCATATCTCTATAAACAAATAGCCAATGGCACCAGATCATGCTTTATACTCTGAATTTCAGGCCTTTGATCATGAACATCCTGCAATATAGTTCTTCTGAAGCATATAAATGTGCATCAACAAGAACGAATTTCCATCTGTCCTGCAGCACCAAGTATAGAACGTGGTATTCGCAACTCTTCTTTTAGCTTGTCGTCCTGACTCTACAAACAATAAAAATTGTCGACTAGAGTTCAGCCCAATAATATCACAAAGTCCAGGCCTCTTTGTCCTGTCCTTTCCAGCAGCCGAAGGCCCAGCTTCAGACGGCCCAATAGCTGGAGGAGTACACAAAAGGGCAGTTACAATTGCCTCATGCCTCCTGTGTGTAGCTGCTACAGCCCCAGGTGGCACATCACGAACAAGATCACCACTCACAACCAGAATGTCATCTGCAGTAAGGTGGCATGCCACTGCCCGAAGTGCACCTGTTGTTCCAACATTTTCTGGGACAGCTGCTACCCCTGGTCTCACGAATTTTACACTGCAACCTCTCGAACGACCGTCGCTTCAGATCCTGTGAGTGCATAAACCGACCCCCTGCAAAGGTAATTGGACAAAGAATCGACTCTCTATGGTGCTTGGTCAAAATTGAAGTGTGGCTTCAGAATAAATTGATGAGGAACACGTCCTTCTCAACATAGAGAATCAGTGATTCAGATTTCATCCCGATGGCTTGAAGGCGGCTCCCAAAATGATTTTTGACGGCTCGAATTTCTAATTAAATTCGTTTCTTCAATTATTTCTACGGCAATCAGGAGATCTATGGCCCAAGGCCTCAAGAAATTTTTCTTCTGCGGCGATGTGGCTCTTTGACCATAATCGGCTCGGCCCTGCTTCACCAATTCGCTCGGCTGGAAATGGCGGCTTGGATTTAATTAAAGCCGGCTTCTTATAATTTCACGGCTCTATCTCTCGACCCAGTTGAATATGGAATTTTTCAGCTCAGGTCTCCTCATTATCGACTTGCAGGCTTGTTTCAATAAAAATTTTGACGTCCCTCGATAAGCTTGACACTTCCTAATGTTTCACGCCCAAAGTTTTAATTCCTTTCACGCACAGGAAAATTGGCCCCACAACTTCTTTCCTCCGCTGCGAGCACTACCGACGTTGAGGGATTTCAAGCGGCTCCCACACTCACTCGGAATCGACCGACTTCTCCCAAGCACGTGTAATGGCCTTAATTCGGCTATCCCGAAATCGCAGGGAAGTCTTGGCCCACCAAATTTCGGCTACGCTTGCGCGTCTTCTGAAGCTCCACACCACACGGGTAAAGCCTTCGTCATATTGCGTGATCCTTGGACTGCGTCCACCTGTAATTTCAAATTGTTTATCGGTCCTTCAATTTCTACACGCCACCCTTATGGCTCGAAACTCCCGCTTACAGGTTTCAAAATTTCAGAAGAATTTCGGCTTTAGTTTTGGCCCTAAATTTTCAAATGGTGCTCACGCTTGAATTACGAGAAGCAGCTCCGTCTTCGCACCCTCTTCGTTCAAGTCCTTGGCCTTCAAATAACCCAGTAGAAATATGCAGATTCGATCTTTAATGATCGTTCGGCAAGTAAGCATTAAACTCCAGTTCAATTGAAAAGCAATATTATTCCAACCTGTTCTCCTTCGGCACCTTTGAAAGCACTCCACAAATCTATGTTTGGCAATAAACCCTCAGGCTGGCAAGATCACCAGCTCTGATACCACTGTAATATCCCGGATGGGATATTTTAACTAAAATGCAGAAAAATACTGAATACCACAATTTGCCGTAAAATAATCATTCATTCAACAGAAGATTGCCATGTAAAATTAAAAGACAGGAAACACTGCAATCCAATACCATATAGAACAAAGAGAAATCTCAGCTTTTATTATAGATAATAAACAGGGGTTTACATATAGATCTGACCCAAGAAGAGCTGAGATAGAAAACTGGCCACCAAGATAAGCTGCTAAACAACACTGGCCACAAACTGCACTGCTGCACTCTCCCTCCGGCAACAGCTGGAACTGAACCCACTGAAACTGATGAAGCCCAAGTTGAAGATCTGAATGATCCTCACACCAAACTCTGAAGCTCTGTGAAACTCCTAAGTGAAGTCTCCTCAAGAGAGTTGGGTTTTCGTCCAACACTCACAAATCACCCGAGGGTTTCCGTCCTGGGGCTACGGCTGAAGTAGAGAACCACGTCCTCAAACCTCTCATACACAAGCAAATGTTCTACTCCAAAGATGTCTCCCAATGGCCTCCTCCCTTCCTTTTATAGATCCCTTGGAGCCTTCTAGAGCATTATTTTATTATTATTTTATTTACGGAGCACTTTTCCCTTTTATTAAAATATTATAAAATATTCCTTTTTAATGCAGAAAAGGGTATATCGGCTACCACGCCTCCTCCGGTCACTGAAATCTCTATCTAACTGTCCCATCATGTAGGTCTCCTCGTCCCGGTTCCGATGAGCTATTGCACTAAGGCGTTCCATCGTGTATTCCTCCCGGAATGCCACCTTGAGCATAATCAGCTGAGTTAAGCCCATAAATAACTCAAAATTCCGAAAGTTATCGGAATGCATCGGAACGAAAGCCAAACTTCTCGGATGGTGGAGTATATCAAGCGAATGCCTCTGAACACCATGAAAACTCCTCAAAACTCCTCCGAAAAGCTCCTGAGCCCACTGATAGCACCAATCTGTACATGTGACCTGTCTGCTCCTAACTCTGGAAGTCCCTCCTAGCCCTGTCACGGGTGATACCAAGAATGGGAACATTACATTTTGAGAGAAGCCACAGGCAACGAATCTTGCCTTGAACTTTTCAGCACTTTCATCAGATCCATGCTTGATCTTGAAGAGCCATTTCGAGGTGAAAACTGCTTTGTCCTCTGGTCTTGGAACCACATCCCAGACATCATTCTTCATTATGGACTCATACTCTTCGTGCATAGCATCCTTCCAGACTTGATGCTTTACGGCTTCCTCAAAAGATCTAGGCTCGGACTGTTCAATAGTACTCATGGCTGCTAGATACCCTTGGTATCTACTTGGCTTCTTACTTTATTGAAATGTCCCCTTTGGGGCCATATGTCCCTCGGCATCCTCGAGAGTGTCCCTGAGCCATGATGGTCTCTTTCCCAGTGAAGGAGGTGGATCAATCGGGTTCATCAGTCCTTCAACATCAGGCATCGTCTCATCCTTCGGTTCCTCTTGATTTCCATGCCTTGCTTCATGATCTTCTTCAAATCTCAGAACACTGACTACTTTCCTCAGGGAAGCATCTTCATCAAAGGTGACATCGTGGCATATCTCCACTTCCCTTTGACCGGGCACATAGAATCTATAGGCCTTCGAAGTTTCGTTGTAGCCCACAAACATTGTGGTCTCCCTCTTGATGCTAGCTGTTACACAGCATTTTGTCATCGTCCCTACAATCCCTCGTCTCGTACATTGGAGGACTATTCCCATGACCTGTGAACAGTAAAATGTCCTGAAACCACCTTCATGGCATCCTCTTGCATAAGGACAAACATTCTCCTGAAGAACATTTCCTTTGAAAAACCCTAAAAACAGATGTTTTAGCCTTGGCGCGACTAGCCAGTTCATCCCTCGCGCCAATGGGGGAAATCCATACTAGAGGGCGCACCAACTGGCACTCTGTCACTGTGTTTCACTCGCGCCAATCTTATTAAGGGATGTTTTTTAAAAATAAATGGCGGAAGTTTGATTCTAACAAACTCCAGAATGAACCATCAAAAGGAGTTGAGTGGTTTGGCTCCAGATCTCCATGTATAGGAAGTGGTTTTCCACCTATCATGGAACCTTCCTAAGAGATAGGGCCTATCCCATGATTATAGGGATCCCAACTTCCTTTTCTCCATCTATAAAAGCTTGCCTTCTCCATTACCAAGCTAGCTGAACTTGTAGGAAGGAAACTATAGCTGGGCAACTATTGAGAGCTAAGCCGAAGAGAATCCCGTAAGAGAGAGAGCTTCGTTCAAATTCCCGACAGGCTTTGTTGAGACACGCTCCGCTACAAGCCCCGCCGAAGGAAGATCATAGCGTCAGAGCATTTGGTTGTAATCTCCCTTTTGTCATTTATAATATAAGCGACTCTGATTTTGGTTCCATTCATGTGTTCATTTCTTTATGTAATGCAATGAATTATATCTTCTCTAACTGATATATAGTTACATGCTTTAGATTTTACGTTGTATGTCGTCGTTTCTCTGCATGTGTACAGGTGTTCGGACGTTTCGAACGGAAGGATTGTGATCTGTCAAGCGAGGGACGGGAAACATCATCTTTTCTCCAACAACAATTGCATGGGATTTGAGGTAGGCTACTCATCGCGATCTTTGTCTTTTTGTAACTAGGAACTAACGTCATTGCGTGACTTGATTGTTGCTAGACCCGATCTGGGTTAGTGGGATCGCCTCTGTCCGCAGAGGGGATTTACCTCCTCAACAAACTGGCAACTCCACTAGGGAGTCAGTTGGAGTTAGTCTTTCCTCTTTTGGTTGTTTTTGGCTTTTGATTGATTTATTTTCTCTTCTAGTTCGCCTCCTTTGGTGTCAAACCCATGTTCAGCCCCCAGAAGACCAGATCCAGTCTCTGTTTGTCCATATTCATCTTTTTCCCATAGTAAACTCGATTGGCGCAGTTTAGCTCTTGACAGTCGCGCCAATTGGCGCTAGTTGCTAGTTAGGCCCCCGCGCCAACTCTTTTTTGGCACAGATTACAGCCAAACAGGCGCGCCAACTCTGTTTGGTGTTAGGGTTTGCTTGCTTTTGGGCTCTCTGAGCTTGAGTTTTGGTCCTGGTGTCATTTTTCTAATTGATTGAGTGCCTTGAAGTCATCATTGTTGACTGTGTTTGGCCCTTGTCCTCCGGTTGTTTGCCCTTTACTATCAATTTTGCATTCTATCCCTAGGGCTTCTAGGTGCTTCAGTGTGCTAAGCCTCCCATGGGAGTTTTAGGTCCTTGCTTTCCCGGTCAACTTCGTTTTCACTTCTTTGCATTCGTTTTGTTGGATTCCATTGTATCATTGCGTTAGTTGAGTGATTGTTCTCTCTTTCATTCAAGTTTCGCTTTGTGTCACTCCAAGCCCAGATTACACGGTTTGTGTGAGTCTTGAGATTCTTCTTCGCTTTGAGGGATTTTGTCATTAGCTTGAGTCTTGGTTGCGTGCGTTTGTATTGAGTGAACTTGTTTGTTTTAGCGCTCTCACTGTCATTTCTCGAATTTGTGTTTTCATTAGTTTTTTCATTCATTTAGTGCATTTGCTCTAGAATATTGAAAAATACAAAAACAAATTTCTTTGCATTTTGATTAGCCTAGTGAAAATTGAAAGCTCTTTTGCATTACTAGTGTTATATAACTCTAAGAGAAAAGTTTTCTAGTTTCATTAGCTTGCATTGGAAACAGTAGTGGATGTTTTTGTGCCTTTCGTTTTGTTGTCTTTTGAAAAGCTCTCAACTCTCTCGTAGATAGTTCTTCATTGAACAGAATGATGTTTTGTGGCATGTAGTTTGCATTTAGAGGTTTCATGAGATCCAACATTCGAAAGGGCCTGGAAATTGAAAAGTAAATTGAAGATCAGCTCTAAAATTTGCTGAATTAACCTAAGGCAACATTGAAACATTAACGGAACATCTAGTAGTCTAAGGTAGAGACGTGTTCCGGCATCTTTAAACCTACCAACTGTCGCTCGCCATCAAGCTACAAATAGCGCTGGTACGGACTTGTGCTCCCCGTACCGTCGAGTATATAAAGGGAGACCCCATTAGGTTGCAATCCTTTATCTGTAAGAAGCCGAGTCTGCCGCCTTTTACCTGTGATACATCGAACACAACATTCAGGGAGATTACCTGCACGTACATCAAGTCCTTGGTTGATTCTCTTTCATTTTTTACCAAGGTGTATATGGTAGTTCACAAATATCTGGTACACCCATTTGCCTAGATTACCAGAGCAGTCATTTTGATCTTTACTGACTCATTAAATTTGAAAAGATCATCAAGCGCTTGTCCTTTCACGCTTGTTTCCAAATTTAAAGTGATAGAGTCACCTTTTACTTGTTTCTAGACTCTTAAAATATGAAACAGTAAAATTTCCAGTTTCAAAGTGGTAAAATTAATCACCTACGATCACACGCCCATTTAGAGATTGATTTTTTCGGCCTGTTGTTGTTTGCCTTGGTTTTTGCCCGTGCGTCTTCTGTTTTGATCTCTTCCTCTTTTCGTTACAGTCATAGTGGCGGAACCCTCAGTTTCGTCTACTGGTAGTCCTTACACAAACGATTCATCAGAGGTCTCTCAGTCCTTTGTTGAGTATCAACAGCCCATTGTATCTGAGTTTCCCGACGGGGGACCAGTTATATCTGAACTTCCCTTTGGAGGACCAGTTGACTTCAATTGGCCCTTGTCCAACGCTTGGTTTGGATTTGGAGTAGGGGAACACTTCCCTCCTCTTACATCGGGATCACCTTTCTTGGCTGCTATTATACCTCCTAGTCCTCGTCATCTTTTAGAAGATCTTACGGCAGGGTCAGATATGGACTCACCCAGTCCTTCTCCTAGCAAGGGAATTCCTACTTCTGGTGAAGATTACCAGCTTTTTCCCGAAGACATCCCTGAACCTTATGTTATGTCTTCACCTGGTCCTTTGCTCCCAGCTGGATATAGGTCTTTAAGTCAGGTCATGGCCGCTATTGCCTTTATCGGAGTTTCTACTCCGTCCACAAGGCCGACCATCCCCACGTTGGGGATGTCGCCATCGACGCCTCTCACGACATCTCCTTTTGTTACATCGACACCTGTTAGACCTATTGTCTGCGTGGCTGCGTCTACGCCTGCTGTCACTACTCAGTCAGTTAGGACCTCGTCAGTTCCTGAAGACGTTTATATAGCTTCTGCTATTCCGGAGAATATTTCTCCCGAGTATCGGCTGTCTTTACAGCCGTCAAACTCCAAGGTTGGTCAATCCTCTCAAGATCTTAACCGTCCTTACTTTTCCCACTATGGACCGGATGGTTCCCTGATCTATGTATTTCCATATCAATATGATGAGCAGGGCAACCCTCTTCGTTTTCCTGCTCTTGAGGCTTATCAGTATATTAACGGTTTTCTGTCTACCCAACCTAGGCAACCTTCTAATCAACAAGGACAAAACCTTCAGGGACAGCCTTTGTTTCAGCAAGGATATGCTTCTGGCCCACAAGGACAACCCTTCCAAGGACAACCTTCGGCCCAACCAGGTATCTATACGACCCGCAAGGACAACCCTTACAGGGACAACCTTCGGGCCAGCAGGGATTGTTGTACGGTCCGCAAGGGCAGTCTTACAACCCTCAAAGTCAACCTCTGCAGCCTCACCCTGTGGTCCAACAGGGGCAACGAGGTATCAACCTAGACCATTGTGGTGGTCCCAAAACCCATCCTTCTCAACCGTTGGTGCAACCTCACAACTTCATTTTCCCAATTGGTCAAAATACAACCAAGGCCATCTTATGGTCCCGCTTTCACAGTCAACTACACGCACAATCAGTCTTCCCGCCATCGCCAACTCGCCGCCGGGTACTGTGTCTCATCAACCGGTGTGTCAACCCTGCTCAAGCAGATAACCTCGTTCGCTAGGGTCAACCTCGTTCAACTGTGGCAACTCGCGTGCCTGTGTCAACTGTTCAACTGTGACAACCCGCACAACATGTTAACCCCCGCCAAAGAACCGATCTATTCTATGCCACAACCGAACCCACCTGTGCGCCTGACTTATCAGACTCGGCAGGGTCCCACTTACCAGCAGCCCGTTCGACCCCAAGGCGACTATTACCTTCAAGGTCAGTCTCGACCGGTTTACAACCCGCCCCAAGGTTCTGGTTATTACCTTCAACAACCAGGCTACACTTATACTCCACAGTCAAATCTGTACACTGCTCAAACGGGGCCCGCATATAATTAGGGTCAGTACCCTAGTTATCAATCCCCGTATCCTGGTTTTCAGCAAACATATCAACCCAATTATACGGCTTATACCCCCTATGGTCAGAATCCTCCAGGACAGAACCAATGGGGGCAGAATCATGCTCAACTAGGCTGGAGTACAGGTACAGGTCCTTATCGGGGACCTGGCATGCCTTTCAATCCTCAATTGCCTTTCCTCGCCACATTGGAATTATCGGATGTGTCCAAATTGACCAATGATTCGATTCTTCATAATCCATATTGGCCTCCGGTTCCGACGAAGGTGCCTAGTGATTGTCCTAAATTTGAAGGCAAATCTGGAGAAGACCCCCAAGCACATGTCATGACTTACCATTTGTGGTGTTCTTCGAACTCTTGGATAGATGACTCGATCCATCTACGTCTTTTCCAGCACACTCTCACCGGCGCTGCTGCTAAATGGTACATAGAACTACCCCGTGGTATTTTTCAAGACTTTAATACTCTAACCATGGCATTCCTGACGCATTTCCAATTACCGGTTCGTTATGAAGTCGGGACGCATCTCCTGACATCTCTGAAACAGGATAAAGCCACTCATATTTCAGATCATATTCATGAGTGGAGACGTCGTCGTCGTCTGATCAAGTTTGACATTCCTAATCAGCTTCTAACTCACTGGATCACTACCTCCTTCGTCAACAAGATTGCACGGGACATTGCTATAGGGGCATGTGTAACCGAGGAACAAGCCATTGCTCGTGCCCAGTACCTCGATTTAGTGTACTCTTAGTCCGGCATGTTATATGATATCTTGACTGATGCCTAGCGGCCAAGGACCTCTAAAGCACCAGCTACCCCATCGATTGATGTTGTTATTGGTTCCGTCTCTCAGATTTCTCGTCAGTCTTCTAATGGGAAGCAGAAATCGAATTCTTCCAACAATTCTGCTCCTCTAGCTACTCCAGATTCTGGTAAGACCGCGGAGGTCAATGCCGTTCAGGCCAATCTTGCAGACAAGGCTGCCAAAGGGAAGAAGAAGGGCAAAGGCAAGGCCAAATCCGATGCCCCAAAACCAGAATCCTCCAAACCACATGCTGATGATGGTTCGCAACGAAAACCGAAGTACCCTTGCCTGATCTGTGATGAAGACCACTACACCAAAGATTGTCCCCGACGATCTGAGGTTAGTCAACTTCTTAAAGGCTCTAAGGGAACTCCGGCAGTTCTTAAAGAACCTTTTCCATCTCAGCAGACCCAGATGGTCGAGCAGCCTTCACCATCTGCACCGTTTGGGTCTCAAGTTTTCATGATAAATGGTGTTGCACCTATTTCTATTGCCACTCGGTCGAAGGATTATGCCGGATCACGCCAGGCAACTGGGAAGGAAGTCGTTGATGGCCCGCCTCCCCCACCTGCCTCTGGTCCTCTTGAAATTGAGAAGCCCAGCGCTGAACCCGTTGTACGGCCACCTTCCAAAGGTGTTCTTTGAAAATCTTCCTATAATCCAAACGCCCATGCTACTCAGCATTACAGCATTGTTGAGGATTTGGCACAGGCGCCCTCCGCAATGTCTGCGTTGGAATTACTTCAAAGTTGCCCATCTCAACGGAAAGCTTTGTTATCTGCAATCGGCGGAACTGATCCTGCCGATTCTAGCCTTCTCACCTTCGATCTAGAGAATTTCATCCCTCGACTTCCGCACCAGATTGCCCTTGTTATACAAGTCGGCATCAACAGCCTCAATATTCACAGAGCCATTGTGGACGAAGGTGCCTCTACGTGCGTTATGTCATCTGCTTGCTGGAAAGCCATTGGCTCTCCAGCCCTCACTTCATCTCCCAATGCCCTCGAGGCATTTGATGGAAGGGAATCAAAACCCTTGGGTGTTCTCGCGAGTCTACCAATCACATTGCAAGGTAAAATAGTCAACGTTGAAGTGGAAGTTGTTGATGCCAAACTCAACTATAATCTTCTACTCGGTTGCAGTTGGACCCACACCATGTTGTGCATTCCGTCCACCCTCTTTCGACTTTTGAAGTTTCCACATGAGGGCAAGATTATTACTGTTGATCAGTTGTCTTTCTTTACCTCATCCTCCGAGAACAACGTGCCATACGTGAATCAAATTCCTAATCCCCCCGACAGTGTAGGACCTGGTCTTTTCAAGGACCCCGTTCTCATGGGTATTTGTCCCATTCCACCACCGAACACCGTTCAAGTCAACATGATCTCTTGGTCGGATGACCCGTGGATCATCCCTTCTCCTGAATAGGTTGCCTCTTTTGGAGAATCGATGCCTCTAACCCTAGTTGAAATCAATTATTGCGAAATCGTTGCCGCATCAGATCCTGCTCCTGTTGAAAATGCTCCTTTGAGCATGGCTCTTGATGTTTATTCTCAATCCCCTTGGCTCGGCGATGCAGATTCGCCCAATCCTTTGAGAGAAGTTTTTCCGTCGAACGAAGCTATCGTGGAGACTATGTCTCTCGAAGATCTGCCATGGAGCGATGGACATCATCGTTCCTCGTTCATGCCCGGCCTGGGGGCAATGTCTAATTGTCTCGAGCGTTTTGCATCTCAGGTTCCCTCTCCGCCTCTCCAAACGCCAATATTGACTCATGAAGTATTTTTGGAAGGAAATCTGAGTAATATTACCCAAACGATGCCTATCGACATCTCCGTGAAACCGGGGGTCATCGAGAACATCCACGTGGGAGACACTTGTTCTCCCGATGAGATTCAAGTGTACACTAGCCTTTTCCGTGAATTCCGAGATGTTTTCGCATGGTCTTATGAAGAGATGCCTGGGATCGATCCCAGTATCGTCGTGCACGAAATTCCCACCTATCCTGGTGCGAAGCCTGTGCGCCAACGTCTGCGCCCAGTGCATCCTTGAAAAGCCGCTGCTATAAAAGCAGAAGTTGAGAAACTTCTTAAAGCAGGAAACAAACACGTGGTTTATTATCTGTCTCGGAATCTCCCCGACATTGAAACGCGTTATGCCCATGTCGAGAAGTTGGTGCTTGCCGTGGTCCAAGCCGTTCAGCGGTTTCGCTATTACATCCTGTTGCACACGGTAACCATGATTTCCGACTGCAACCCCATGACTTACATTTTGTCTCGACAATTGCTAGGGGGCAAGTACTCCAAATGGATTGTGATCCTTCAAGAGTTCGATTTGGAGTTCACTATTGCCAAATCGAATAAGTCATTGGTTTTTGTTGATCTTATCTGCTCTCTCCCTACCGACTCTGTTCCGTCTCAATCCGAGGATCATATCCCGAATGAAACTCTCTTCTTAATCAGCACTCTCGATCCATGGTACGGCGATATCATCGTGTACCTCCAGACATCTACCTTCCAGTCCGAGTTAACGAAGGATGCTCGACGCTGTGTTCGACACCAGTCGCAACCATATCGCATTGTCGGAGATACCCTATATCAGGTCGGAGTCAATTCTATACTCCGCCAGTGTTTGACCTTAGAAGAGGCTGAGAACGTTCTAAATGACTGTCACAGTGGCGCCTGTGGCAGTCACATGTCCGGTTATGCTACCGCCCAGAAGATTCTGCGTGCGGGTTACTTCTAGCCGTCTATATTTAAAGACTGTATTGTTGCAGTAAGAAAGTGTCATGCGTGCCAGATCTTCCAACGCAAGATGCGTGCGCCACCCCTCCCATTACATCCTGTCATTACCGTGGGCCCTTTTGCCAAATGGGGCATTGATTTTATGACATGTAACCCTCACTCGGCCGGGGGGCATGCTTATATCATCGTTGTCATAAATTACTTCACCAAGTAGGCCGAAGCGATGCCTACACTGGCCGCTGACGGTAAAACAGCTGCTTAGTTCATTTTCAACCATGTGATCACGCGTTTCGGCGTTCCTCAAGCCATCATCACTGATCATCGCTCTCATTTTCGGGACTACATGATGGCAGAGCTGACATCGAAGTTGGGCTCGTGTCACGATAGCTCGACGCCATATTACCCCCAGGCAAATGGCCAGGTTGAAGCCGTGAACAAGGTGCTTATCACGATGCTTCAACGAACAATTGGTATACACAAATCGAATCGGCATCTCCAATTGTTCTCAGCGCTCTGGGCCTACCGAACGTCAATGAAGAGCGCGACCGGATTCACACCTTTCCAGTTGGTGTATGGTCTGGAAGCTACTCTTCCGGTTGAATGTGAGATCCCTTCACTGAAATTGGCTGTGGAATTATTGCCCAGCACTTCCCCGGAGGAAGAACGTCTCCTATATCTGGAAAGACTAGACGAAACTCGCCGCTTGGCTGCTTTGGTTATTGAGGCACAGAAAAAGCGGGTTAAACCTCATTTCGAACAAACGGTTTCTCCACGCTCTTTTATCAAAAGGGACCTCGTCCTCTTATATGATCAAGCCCATGACAAGCTTGGGGCAGGTAAATTCCAACCCATGTGGCATGGGCCCTATATCATTAAACGCGTATTAAAAATGGGGCTTATGAGCTGATCGATTATGAAGGTCTTCCTTTGGCACAGCCCAGAAATGGGTTGTACCTGAAGAAATATTATGCCTGAATTATTCTTGCATAGTATATGTACATAAGTGATTTCTTCATTTTTGTGCATGTGTGGTGTGGTGTGCTTTGTAAGAGTTTTCTGTTGATTGGGTCTTCTTGATTATGCAGATGTCTATTACTCCTTATGTTGGTTTCACGAATGGTGCCTCCTGCAGTACCAGGAATCTGTCTTCGGCAGCCTGGGTAATCTACAATCTTGCTGGTGAGTTAGTTAATTTACAAGGTGTTTCTCTAGGGCCTGCTACAAATAATGTCGCGGAATATAGCGTCGTTTTGGAATTATTGAACGAGGCCGTTAACCTCGGTATTCGTGCATTACTTGTATATCTGGACTCACAGCTTGTAGTGTTACAGCTCAATGGTCATTATTCAGTTAGGAACCCATGCATTTTAAGATTGTATCTACGTATTTGTTCACTGGAAATAAATTTTGATTACATCACATATTAGCATATACCCAGACGAATGAATGCATTAACAGATGCAATAGCTAACATGGTATTAGATAGACATTTACGCAATTTGTAAAAACATTATCATATGTGAGAAAGATCCATGTAGAAATAGATATATATATATATATATATATATATATATATATATGTCGAATGTTTGCAGCGTGTGCATCATATAAAATCCAAAATATGCATGCTTGTTTTAATTACATCCGGAGACAACATGTCTCTCAAAAATATGCAAATAAAAGCCTAGGCGACTAATCAGCGTGGTGCTCATGGTAGCACGTCACTGCTCGCACCAATCGCCTCAATAAGCGATGAAGGCGACTTGGCACCCCTATGGTATGCCTCTGGTAAGCCATAGGGACATCAGCTAGGCGAGCATAGTTCGGAACCCCATGAGCAATCCCCTTGAGGTTCTGTACCAATGCGTCTCCCTCGCCTCCCTCACCTTGAGGGTCGTAAGCACGCTGAGTCCTCCCTATCGGTGACATCCCAGCAGGCCTCTCTGGGCCAACATCTGCATACATATTGGATCAATTGTTAGAACATGCATGTATACCAAAAAAAATCATAAAATTCATAAAAATCAAAAAGAGTCTTACCCAGCTCCTCATCCCAGTCCTCTCCTTCCGGGATCGGAAGGTCTGGGTCTCCTGTGAAATCAGTGCCCGCATAGGGCCAGTCCTCTACGACGATCAGTTGTGGTCGCAGCCATCCAAAGAACTCGGGCCGCCATGACATTTTCTGGCCGCCCCCTGCCCTGGGCATCAGTGTTGCCCACCGAGCCATCCGTGGTTCTCTCAATGGTGGATCTGGGACTATCGCCCCCTGGCCCTGGAAGATAGGTAGCCGTTCTAGGATGAACGATACCAAGATGGACCCATACCCAAACTGCTTCAGTTTGGCCTTTTTGCATTTGGTCAATTGCCGTTTGATGTTCACTATTACGGCTGTGGCCCAATCAAATACTGTTGGGTTCGTGCACTCTGACGCTAGGAGGAGTTGTCTTGGTAGCCTCATGTGGCGCCTGCGACCCCGCAACCCGCGTAATGGTATGTAACACCACTCTGAGTGCTAGATCAGGAATAGTATGAATATCAACTTTGCCACTACCTGATCCGGTTTGTGCCCCCGGGCACACCCTCTGCATGACCATTGCCATTTTTTCACCAGAGGCTCTAGTACCTGTCATAAGTGGAATTGGACCTCTGCGGGACAATCCAGTAAGGAAGTAGACATCGGACACTTCAAGTTCAAGTACTTGATCTCGAAGTTTAAACTTCTCTTCGTCCTCATCCTAGATACTTATCAAATATTGTAACAATTCAGGCTGTGCCCTGAGACATGGTGTTAAGAAGAATTTCTTTAAACCGCAGTTCCGAAGAGCGTTCATGCATTTCTCATTCTCCATTGCTAACTCATCTTCTTCACTGTGCTCCCTTTCTTTCCATTCAATCACCATTTTTGTTTTACACCTGCATCAAATTAGTCATAAACACATTGTAAGGTCCCTTAGGCATTCAAAAATTCAATTGATTGGTTCAATTTTTTTGAAATTTGAGTGGAATATTAGGTTGCGTGGTTGGCGCGACTGTTTTGATGACAGTCGCGCCACCTGGCGCGACCCCTTTGTGAAAAGAGCCCGATTGGCGCGGGTCCGTGCCTCATACCCGCGCCAACCGCAGAAGCCCTAAATTTGCAAATCCTCCCCTCAGGGATGCCAAATCACAATGGAAAGCTATGAAATATGGCTTAAAAAATAGACAATGGAAGCGGCTCTTACCTAGAAAAGACAGGATCTGGAATGGTGCACTGGATCGTCCACAATCGTCACCGCAAGATCGCAGGGAAATAACTCACTATTGCTCTGCACAAGAGGTAAAAAGTAAAAAGTAAATATGTTTTTACTATTGATCATATTTATAACTTTTCGAAGTCAAAATTAGGTTTTGGAGCTTATCTTTCTGATATTTTATCATATTTTTGTCGAAAAATGGGTTTTACACTTGCTTTTTGTGTAGCGACAGATTTTCACACGACTAGGACGACGAAACGAGTTGCAATTTATACTTTTTCGGACTCGGTAAAAACACGAAAAAGTCACTACTGGAGTCATATTTCAGCTCTTTTCTGACTCTCTAAAAATGAAAAGATTGCCGAGTCGCTTGTCATTTTGAACCCATTAAATTGGCTGCGAAACGACATCTACTCAGTATACGTTTACCCCTTTTTTGGGCTGGGATAGATTATTTACGAAAAAGGAATACCCTAGCCTATCGCGATTAGGAGGTTCTCTCAGACATAGTTTTCTACCCTTTCGGATCTGTGAGACTATCTACGAAAAGGCACTGCTGGAGTTTTCTTTTCCGCTGTCTTTTCAAACTCTCTAAACATGAAAAGACGCCGAATTCTTCCTTTGTCAGACTCGTTAAAAACTGATGACATCGGACTCCGTCGTAATGACGATACTCAAGTTCCTCCTTCCTAGGGCTCGTTAAATGTACTAGGTTGGATTTTTCCGAAGGACAAACTTATATCGCAAGCATATGCTATCCCCTTCAAGCTTGTTTCCAAAAATAATTCGGGTACTCGCCAGAAATGGTGGGGGAAAATGAAACCAGTATCACCGTCATGTCGACAGTATGTCGCTCTTGAACATGGCACTTGTCTCCATTCGTGTAGGGTTGGGGACATCTCATCTCGTTATCTGCTGGCCTCCGTGGGTTTGGGTAATCTCCTTTGACCACTCATCTGCTCTTTGCCACGTCATCATGACCTCAAATCCTTTGATGTCAAATACTGCCAAATCCAATGTCGTGCCGCCGATATGTTCAAGAGAAGTTGGCCTCTGCAGTTTTCAACCACCCTCTGATTCTCTACTGATCTTGATTCGCAAACATCGTGTTTCTCTATCTCGTGTCGATGATGTGGGAAACACTATGGCCCACCTTCGATCAAGGTCACTTCCTGTCGACTTCAGTTTATTATCCAGGAAGCTAATCTAGAGACTCCCTTTAGGTACCTTGGAGCCTGCATGCCTCAATGGCAGGTTCTTCGCATTCGACGCAAAATTTTCATTATTGACCTTCGATCGGATGATTCTGCGGGTGTTCAACGCCAGCTCACTGTTCACATTCCGTGGATTGTACCTATAGTACCTTGAGGGCCATCCTCATTATTGGTGATTCCTCTCGCGTCTGTTAACGACTTTCATTATTGGCTGGTAATCAAACGATGTTCTTGCATGTTCGACTTCATCACTTATTCACATGCTCGGACTTGTACTCTCTTCGGGTCGAGATGGAGTGCAAGACCCTAGATTTTGTCTAATGAAATCCAGGCTGCGTATTCTTTGTGGATTATCATGATTAGTTACGTGACTCATTTGATTGGATGGTTGCGACCATACCTGAGTCTACTTGTTGATCCTTCTTTGCTGGATGGTTGCGTCCATACCTCGGATCCCAGTTATTGTCCACTCTATTATGGATGGCTACGCCCATACCACGTATCATGTATCAGAGATATCAGTTGTATTTGTATTTGCAGGTCTTCTGACAGCAGTGTTTTCAGTTGGGCGCGTTCTCATAAAGCATTTCACCCCTCCCTCTCTCTCGGACCTCATGCTTTAGGGGGCATCTGTTACACAGCATTTTGTCACCGTCCCTGCAATCCCTCGTCCCGTACATTGGAGGACTATTCCCATGACTTGTGAACAGTAAAATGTCCAGAAACCACCTTCATGGCATCCTCTTGCATAAGGACAAACATTCTCCTGAAGAACATTTCCTCTGAAAAACCCTAAAAACAGATGTTTTAGCCTTGGCACGACTAGCCAGTTCATCCCTCGCACCGATGGGGGAAATCAATACTAGAGGGCGCGCCAACTGGCGCTCTGTCCCTGTGTTTCACTCACGCCAAGCTTATTAAGGGATGTTTTTTAAAAATAAATGGCGGAAGTTTGATTCTAACAAATTCCGGAATGAATCATCAAAAGCAGTTGAGTGGTTTGGCTCCGGATCTCCATGTATAGGAAGTGGTTTTCCACCTATCATGGAATCTTCCTAAGAGATAGGCCCTATCCCATGATTATAGGGATCCCAATTTCCTTTCCTCCATCTATAAAAACTTGCCTTCTCCATTAGCAAGCTAGTTGAACTTGTAGGAAGGAAACTATAGCTGGGCAACTATTGAGAGCTAAGCCGAAGAGAATCTCGTAAGAGAGAGAGCTTCGTCCAGATTCCCGACAGGCTTTGTTGAGACACACTCCGCTGCAAGCCCCGTCGAAAGAAGATCATAGCGTCAGAGCATTTGGTTGTAATCTCCCTTTTGTTATTTATAATTTAAGCGACTCTGATTTTGGTTCCATTCATGTGTTCATTTCTTTATCTAATGCAATGAATTATATCTTCTCTAACTGATATATAGTTACATGCTTTAAATTTTACGTTGTATGTCGTCGTTTCTCTACATGTGTGCAGGTGTTCGGACGTGTCGAACGGAAGGATTGTGATCTGTCAAGCGAAGGACAGGAAACATCATCTTTTCTCCAACGACAACTGCGTGGGATTTGAGGTAGGCTACTCATCGCGATCTTTGTCTTTTTGTAACTAGGAACCAACGTCATTGCATGACTTGATTGTTGCTAGACCCGATCTGGGCTAGTGGGATCGCCTCTGTCTGCAGAGGGGATTTACCTCCTCAACACTAGCTCCTCTGCAAAAGTTCTTGATTTCATTAGACTCATATTCAGTGCCATTATCGATCTGTCAGATAACATCTCATGTCATTGCTCCCAGTGGACTTCCTCCAACCTGGTAGAGTGTATCAATTCTAGACCCAAACGTGATAACTTCCTTGAAGCTCTTCTTCCACATGTGCACCTTTCCATCAGTGAATGCCACATTGAAACCTTTGTCTTCCATGGACGATATAGACATAAGGTTATTCTTCAAATTAGGTACATAGAGTACATCCTGCAAACGCAGGACTTGACCTTGAGACAAGTGGAGGGTCACAGTCCCTGTCCCTTTCACGGGATATATGGCATTATCTCCAAGGATAATTTCCAGATTGGTATCCTTCTCAACCATATCAGAGAGTGCTTCCTTGAAGCCAATGATGTGCCTTGAGGCACCACAATCTATCAACCAGAGATCCATAGTGTCGGGTGGAGATGCAGCAGAGATGGCAAATACAAGAATGAATTCATTTCTTTTGTCAACAACATTTGATTCCTCATACCTGGAATTTCTTGACCTTTTGAAAGGTTGATCATTTCCGCCGGAGGGAGCCTTCCTCTTTCCCTGGAACCTGTTGTTCCTTTGATTGCCATCCCTCCAGTTGTTGTTGTTGTCATCATCATCGGGAGAATCCTTCTTGAAAGGGCATTCTCTAGCATAGTGATCTGGCCTATGACAAGTGTAACACTTGCCCTTCTTTCCTTGTGCCCTTGCTCTTCCTTTGTTCTTTGGACCACCAAAGTTCTTCTTTCTAGAATGAGCAGCGTAGGCACCATTCCCTTCATTTTCATACTCCTTCATTCTTGTCTCTTCTTGAATGCATCTCGACAATACCTCGTCAAAGTTAGGTATCACATTATTATTGAGAATGGTAGTGTTGAACACATGCCATTAAGATGGGAGCCCTCCAAGTCCGGTGAGTACCATCTCTCGATCAGCGATTGTCTCCCCAATAGCCAGCAGATTGTTCCTGATCTCGGTCAGCTTCAGAAAGTATGATTGGACAGACTCATCCCTGCCTTTCTTCAGATTCTTCAATTGATTCTTGAAGAATAACACTTGATTTGCATTGTTGGCCTTGAACATTTGGATCAGCTTATCCTACATCTCTTTGGATGTGCCCAACTCAGAGATGTAGGCCACCAGATTTTTATGAATGGATTCCCTGATCATTAGCTTTGCTTTGATCTCCCCCTTCTTGTACTTTGTTTTCGCAGCAGCAGTAGCAGTGGATGGAGGTTCTTGGATTTTACCCTGCACATAGTCCATGACATCTTGGTCTTCCAATTTAAGATCCAATATCATCTTCCAAGCATGGAAGTCGTCCTTCCCAGTCAATTTGTCATCCTCCTTGAAGCCATAGTTTGTAGAACCCATTTTCTTCTTCGGTGATTGCAACAAATAGGGCTTGTCTTCACCTCACCTCTGATACCATGTAAATTTATGTAGATGTTCTATGTTTCATGCAACTTTACTTATCACTACAGCGATCACATAAACAATCAAGTAAAATGTTGATAGAACATAACAATGGATCTAGAGAAGACAAACCAGAAACAGGAAAAATGTGGTGGTGCGTTACGACAGTCAACAGGATGCTTCAACCAGCAAAGTCTCCTTGGTCAGCCAACCCTGCATGTGTCACAACAACCTCAAAATAGTCACACGGTCAACTCAAAGTCAACCCCATAAAATTCAACGCTGCCCCAACGACAACAACAGTAGCAACGGCAGCAACACCAGCAACAAGAAGTAAAATTCAACGCAGCACGGTCTACGGTCAACCTTTGACCTCGGTTCTTGTGCCAAAATGTAGGGCCTTCCAAAATTGTAGTCTCCACCAACAATTAGCTCCTTTGGGCCATGCGTTGACCAAAGTCAATGCTGGTCAAACTTGCGTGGAAACCCTAGCTGCAGCAACTTCCTCTTCATCCTTCTTTCCCACATGTAAACTGAAACTGCCTCCAAGGAGCTCGAACCAATCAGAAGAGGAGAGATGATGTGTGAGGATGAGATGAGTGAAATGTCCTCCAACGTTGACTCTATTTATATCAATCACTGAGGTGTGTAACACATTTGCTGGGGGTGTAAAACCTTAAGGCTGACCTGCACATATTTTGAAAGTATTAAAAATAAATTCAAAATAAATGTTCTGCTCATCGGATCAAGATGATCTTTAGATCGATCTTGCACCTCTTCGAAAGAGGAACCCAATAAAAATATTGGTGTCTTCATATGAGCATCACAACATGGAGTTTGGACCTAGTTGTCCAATTTTAACACAGATTTTTGAGCTACTTCAAAGATTTTTTTCCCAGAGATCTTTGGGTTTTCTTTAGTGGTTTTTGCAGCTGGTGGAAGAATTTTTTATTTTTTTTTGTTGGGGCTGCTACATAGTTGATTTTGGAGCTGATTTTCTCCAAAAAATTTAGAGGGTAATCAAGGAAATTTTTGCCATTTTTTTTTTGTTCCATTTTTCTCCAAAAAATAGTTCATTTTTTCTAAAAAATTAAAACCCCAGTATTTTTACGCAGATTTGTAAGGGCTGCTCCAGAGCTGATTTTGGAGGATTTTGGAGCTGATTTTCTTTAGAAAATTAAGAGGGAAATTCAAGGTATTTTTTTCAACCATTAATGTTCTATTTTTCTTGAAAAATCTTTTTTTTCCCTTAAAATTTTAAAACCCTACTTTTATGCAAAATTCATATTTTTAATTTTTTGTTGGAAAAAAATTTGTGGCTGTTATTTTCTTTTATTTATTTCTCAACAATTATTGAAATTTGCAGAGTTATTTTGAGGGATTTCATTGCCAAATTTCTAAGGGAGATTTTGGAGCTGATTGAAAAGTTTATTTCAGATTGGCTGGAGCTTCTTCTCTTATCAAAATTTACAGATCTTTTCCAAGTATTTCATTGTCTCTACTCTTTTATTTTTCTCTAAATAAATTATGCCATAGAATTCTAAAAACCATAGGTTTTTCTATGCAGATTTTTCATTTCTTCCTCATGGCCTCCAAAAACAAGAATGATCCAACTTGGGTTCACTGTCATTTAAATGAACAAGGGATAAAGGTCTGCAACTATTGTGGGAAGACAGTTAGGGGTGGGGGGGTCCATAGAATCAAATAACACCTAGCACATTGGAAAGGGCAAGTAAAACCTTGTGAAAATGTTTCTGATGATCTTGAAGTAGAGAGACAAAGTTTAATTGAAACCTACAATGAAGAAAAGGGGAAAAACAAAAGACTTAAAAAAGATATAGCCAAAATTCAAAAGGATGAGGCTATGCTTAGTGACCCTGATTTTGAAGAATATGTGCCCAGTTTTGAAGATTCCTCTAGTTTCCCTGCTAAAGTTGAAGAGGGTAGTTCAAGTGGTTTTAACTTGAAGAGGACAACAGCCCGTAAAGGGATTGACTCTTCTTTGTACCTCGCACCACCCTTAGTTCTCAACCAACCCTTGATGCTAAATGGAAGAAGATAGAGAAGGAGGTTGCATATGAATGCATTGTTAGATGGTGGTATTAAGCAAACATACCTTTTAATTCTACTAATTCTGCATATTATCAGCCCATGATTGATACTATAGCTTCATGTGGAGCAGGCTTCAAAGGACCTAGTTTTCATGATATCAGGGGGGCACTTTTACAAAATGAGGTCCAAAGAATACAAGAGTACCTTACAGAGTTCAAGCAATCATGAACCAAAATAGGACGCACAATTATGTCTGATGGATGGACTGATGGTAGATCTCGCACCATACTAAATTTCTTAATTGCTTGTCCAAAAGGTACTATGTTTCTCAAATCTATTGATGCATCTGATAAGGTGAAGGATGCACAGTTGTTATTTCGTCTTTTGGATGAAATAGTTATGGAAGTAGGGGTTGAAAATATTGTACAAGTTATCATAGATAATACCTCTAACTATGTTGCAGCGGGAAAGATGTTGGAGGAAAAACACCCCACCATTTGGTGGTCTCCATGTGCAGTGCATTGTTTCGACCTGATACTTGAGGATATTGGCAAAATTGAGTGGGTGAAGAAGTGTGTGGAAGATGCAAAATCCATAACCAGGTACATCTACAACCACTCATGGGTTTTGAACCTTATGAGAAAGCACACAGGGGGTAAAGAGCTTGTTCGATCAACCATCACATGATTTGCAACCAACTTCTTTTTGTTGCAATACCTTGTTCAACAAAAATCGAACTTGAGGAGGATGTTCTCATGTGATGAATGGAATTCATCTTAGTGGACCAAAAAGGTTGAAGGGAAACAAACAACTTCATAGACCTTTACATGCAGTCGGCTACTACTTAAATCCAAGGTATGTAATTTTGGATTCCAATGCTCATTGCTTATAATTTATAATTTTTAACTTTTAGATTTCAGTTTTGTTGACATGATGAATATGTTTTTGTTTTCTGAATTTTGAAGGTACCATTACACTACAAATTTTGAGGTTGATGGGGAGGTTTTAGGGGGATTGTATAAATGCATTGAGCGCATGGTCCCACATTCCAAGACTCGAGATCAAATTCATAACAAGCTCTTGAATTTCAGTGAGAGTATTAGTACCTTTGGAATTTCTATGGCTATAAGAAATAGAGCAAAGAGTCGCCCAGGTAAGAACTATTAAAATTTGCAAATTCTTATATCAATAATTTAGTCATTTGATTTCAATTGAATTTTGCAATTGTTGAGTTTAAGTTTCAAGTTTCAAATTCATTTGCTCATAATTTTTTTCCTTCCAACCTTTTTGCAGCCTATTGGTGGCAACAATTTCGTAGTGAATGCCCTCAATTGCAAAAATTTGCAATTCGAATTTTGAGCCAGGGATGTAGTGCATCAGGGTGTGAGCGGAATTGGAGTGTGTTTGAGCATATACACACTAAGAAGAGGAATTGTTTGGAGCAAAAGCAGTTGAATGACATGGTTTTTGTTCAGTACAACCTTAGGTTGAGGCGTAATCAACTGCTGAATAAAACCCCTTAAACAGGCAACATTGTCTTGGGTGACTTTGATCCAACATCAGAATTGGTTGTGGAGAGTCAAGCACCAGCATTTGACAATTGACAACTTTCTTGGTTGGACATGGACCCACCTCCACAAGTTGCAAAGGAAGATATATCAGAAGCACTAGTAGTGACTTCAAGGCCAGGGGAATCAAGCCATAATCCCATTGCAGACTTGGATGCTACTCATTCTTTAAATGAGGATGAGGAGTATGATCAAGAATCGAATGATGCTACTCACTGATTTGTTGTAGTTGTAGCTTGTAGTATAATACTATGACCTGTCATGTTATTTTCGACTATAAAGGCCTTTTAGAGTATGCTTCTTGATGTTTGTAACATTTTTGGTTCAGCGATGTTTTGCACTAAGTGCTATTTTGGTTATATGGACTATTACTTGCTATATAAATGAGAACTTTTGCATATTTGTGTATAAATGGTTTGGATTCATATGGATGCACATGAATATATCCGTTTTTTATTTAAAATATGAATATTTTATGTGTTTTTGGTAAACCGTTTTTTTTTTTTTTTTTTCCGGTTCTGACAGGTTCCCGGTCCACAAGGTTTTCCATTTCGATGACCGGTTCGGTTCTAAAAACATTGGTTTGTACCCCTAGAGCATATCAAGATTTCCAATGGTTTATATTTTATGTATCATTGGTGGACATGTTATATTTTAGTATTATGGTGATATATCTATCATAAGTTATCTCTCTCCTACTGGTGCTTCTCCCATCGGTGAAAGTCCATAAAGAGCAAGGGATTTTGGCTGTGGTGATAGTAAGTCTGTTACCCACCAAAGTGGGTGACCCTTAGGAGAAACTTTTCTCCTATTCATCTCTTCCATCCACCAGCCGGCAGGATGCAACCCTTAAGATCCACCTTGTAGTCGATGTGATGTGTCATTCATATCTCCACCACCTGCATCAGTCATATGTCTCACCCATTTGTCAGGATCACATGTTAGAAGGTGGGTTTTTGGTCAAAAGGTACTTTATTCATTTTGCACTCGGGGTGCTTATGCCCATTTGTATTTTGGGCATTTTGGCATGAATTATCGGGTGACTTGGAAGATAGAAGCGTCTTGGTCGTAATCTTGTTCCCTCATCTTAAATGGGGGGTTAATTTTCTATCCTAGTGGCGGGACCACCCCTAAAGGCCTATCACTTTAGGAAGGGGCACTACTTGGGAATCCATGATTCAGATAGCATGTCCCATCTATCCCTTTTCTGTACTTATCACTCCCCTCTGTACATTACGAGCCCTTATTCCACCTCCCTTCTTTGGGTCAATTGACCATTGGTCCACTAGGATTTAGCACACCCTCTCCCCTTTTCTACATATCTGGGTCGAGCATGGGAACTTTGCCCTGGGAGGTTGATGCACCTAAAATAAAAGGAAAGAACATATCATGGCCACGAGCAAGAAACAAAATAAAGAAAATTATAAAATGCAAAAGATAGTCAGGGCATTAACATTAGCACGTGGGAAAAAGCCAAGCATGAGCTTTACCTCTTATCAATATGGCCATCACCTAATTCCTGGGGCCAATGTTGCCTTACCACATCATGGAAAGGAACCCCTGCATGTCTCGACCCCTGGTGGGCGATGAATTGCCTCACCACTAAGGGGGTAACCACTACCAAACAACATTGAAAGCATACTCTCATTTCGTAGAGCTTCGAGTAGTAATATAAAGAAAATCAAGAAAAGGAAAAAGGCAATAAGAGGGGTGGAAAAGAAAAGGACGAGGTATCCTGCATACACGATTGCTCCTTCCTCACATCTATACACCCAGAATGTGGAATTCCTCATCATTGCTACCCTTGTGACCATGGAATTTGGCCCTGAGACCCCTGTCCCCCTTCATCCTATCATCATTCACATGACACCTATCAATTGAAGGGAGGACTGAGGACATGAAACTTCCCTTTGGGAGTTGGAAATGGCTAATAGGATCTTCTAGTAGCCACTCTTACCTAGGGTTATAACACCATTACGTGACTAAGGCCCCAATTTTGGAAAAGGAACCTTGTATGAAGTGTCACATTGCCCATTACTTGCAGGCTTGGTTCACTTAGATGCAAAAATGATTAAATGTACCTGATGATATAATTTGCAGCACGGGATATTGTGTGTGATTGGCAGGTGGTTTTGTTATGGGTTGGGCAACTTAACTGGGGCCCATGTTCACCAAAGGATTATGTTGACACCGACAGGTGCTGCGTTGAGAGCCATGGGTCCCTGGACAGTCATAGAGCATCATTTCTATTCATTAGAACCTTTAGCACCCAAACTTCTGCACTTTGCCCTATATTATTCATGGGATTATGCACCTAGACTAGCATGCCCTTGTCAGTTTAGTAGTGATCACATGGTTTGGCAGTTGATCTAGGGCCTAGATGAGGTTTGTCTCGACTCTCACCTTTAGAGACATGGGTGGGCATGCAACATTTTCGGTACCCTCAAAATTGGAGCAGAGACAAATATTTAGCCACATGAGACCCATGAGACCCAATTTGTGCCCCAAACCATACTTGGGGTCTACAGGATGATTTGCACCGAGATAGACAGGCAACCCCTCCATCATGATTTTAGAGGCCCTCTACATCACACATGGCACAATTTTTCCTCACTACCTTCACTCTGGAGGCCTACACATGCATGACGTTAGTATTTCAGCCCTCCTTTAGAAGATTTAGCATTTATTCCCATTGGTTACCCAGTCGGTCTGTGACCTAAAGCTGATTCTTTACCATCACTTTATGATTGTAGGAGCTTGTGGGCATAATAGCACATGTTGGGACTCATATATATTGGAGAGATGTCATTTCATCTCTCATCATCACTCAACTTGGGATTTTCGTCCTCCTTACAAAGACTTGCACCTCTTGTTCTCCTGGATTATTGGATCATTGGATGCATTTTGACATTTGGAGCTGAATTTTGGATATCGTTTGGAGTTATTTCTTGGCAAAATGGATGGATCTCTTGCATAATTGTCTTGTGAGTACTTCTAATTGTTGAATGATTTGTTCTCTATGTATAATGTATGGAAATATTGATTCTAGATGATCATAAAATTGTGCCCTAATTTGTTGAAAACTTCTTAATTGATTATATAGATGAATTTTGCATTCATTACTCATACATGAAATTGTAAGAATTATCCTAGTGCTGAAACTCTTAGAAGCTCTTCCCATAAGACACTATTATTCCTTGAAGTGGGTAAATGCTTGAAATTTGTGCTAAAGCATCAAATTTCAACCTCCTTAAGTGTGAAAATTCCTTGAATGCAATAAACTACAGATTTATCTTCTAATTGTTAGCAGATTATTTGTCCTCTGAATTGTTAATCAGCAAATAACGATAAATTCACCATTGCATTCTTCACAATAAAAAATTTGTGGAAATATAAAATATGAAATTGAATAATAGATGCACACACACAAAATTTGACATTGTTGTTTTTGGAAAAATGTCCCTAGAAAAACCCCAAAGGGAAAACTAGTGCAACAAATGAGGGTTTATATTATTTCTTCAGCAAATTCAAGAGTACAATATTTCCTGCCAAACTAGCAAGGCTCCAACAATCTTCTACTAGCAAAAATAAGTTGGAGATACTCTCGTCTCCCTCTGCAACTGATCTGGCCCTCTGGAAAACTCGCACTTCCTTCTGTTGCTCACTTCGTAGTCTAGAAATGTGCACTTCCTTCGCAGACAAATTCGTACAGCCCCAGCACTGCCTCCAGGTGAGACGTCTATTGAGAAATCAATGCTAGTACAATTAGGGTTGTGATTCCTCTTTCTTGATAATTACTAGTGAATTATGTTGGCTTCTTTTACTTCTTTGTTATATTATCTTTCATCAAGCAATTACCAAATTATGTGTGTATGAAGATCACAAAACAAGAGACACAAGATGTAGGCACTATGCTAGGGAAAAACCCCAATCTAGGGGAAAACCCAATCAAATCTCTTCCTTATAGTTTTCCTGAGATAATCCAAGGCTCTTCAACCTAGACACAGACTTCCTCCAACCACCAAGCCAGCGCTTCCTTACAATAGCTACGATCTAGACCTTCGATCTTCCTGTAGCAAAACTTTGATCTATGCAGAAGCAATACTTCGACCCCAGCAACTACGAGCCCTGAAACTTCGACCTCCTGCAACTGCAGAATTTCAATCCTACAACTGTTGATATTTTGAGTGTTGGGGTAGCATCAGATGTGCTCTAGCTCCCAAACTTTGTGGAGGGACTAGAGTACATGAGATCTCCAAGACCTAGAACGAGATTTGAGAAATTCCATCATGTTTAAGAGATAATTAATTAATATTTTTAATTAAGAAACCTAAGTCTAACTTAGGAAAATTAAAAGATTAAAGGTAATTAATTAAACATGTGATGAAAATGACTTAAGTCACACGGATCAAGCTTTCTTTTAATCTTAGCCATTGAATCAAGATTAGATCACGGTTGTTGTTTTTCCAACGAGAAAAGTATAAAGGAAAGGCTTGGGGTCAGTTGGAGAACACACACGGAGGCAGAGCACTGAGACTAAGATTGAATTCTAGGGCGTGGTTTGCTAACATTTTCCAAAAGTGTTTCAGCTGCAGTGAGGGGTAGTATTGGCGAGAGGGATGATCTAATCCCAGGCCAAGAGTCAGCAAGAGATAGAGAAGCAACAGTCAGAGAAGCGCAAAGGGAGCAGCTTCTACACAACAGTTGGGTAGCGTAGAGGGCTTCAGTGCTACCAAGACCCAGAAAGGGTAGCGCAGAGGCAGCAGGAGGCCATCAGGTCTTACGCAGGCCCAGCTAGGGCAGCGAAGGGACAACGTAACCCAGTCTGGGGTTATGCGGCCCTCTCCTGAGCAGCACAGAGGCAAATGTAGGCTAGCAGAGCTGACGTAGAGGGCTTCAGAGCAGCGTTGGGGTTTTTGAAGACAGAAAAGGGCTGAGTTCTGTAAATCCCATTTGAGGGTGTGAATCAGTCAGTTTTTCCGTCTCCAGAACAGAGGTATTGCTTCAGATTTTGTATATCTCTGTCGGGTTAACCAGTAAGGTGCCCAAATTTGTTGTACTTAGAATCTACTTAATAATATAAGCCCTCCAGCAGCCAGAAGACCAGTTTTCCTGCATTGGGTTTTTCCGGGGGCAGTTGTCCAGAAAATCTTGTGTGTCACTTTGTCTATGTGCATGTATTCAGTTTAGATCTGTATCTGCGTAGGTTGTTAAAGTGTTTACTTCGATGTTAATACTGAACATTTCAGATTAATAACTTGTATAAGTAGGAGAAGTAAATTGTGATTTAACAGTAGGGTTTTTTCATAAGTAATATTCAGAAATTTTCACATGGTATCAAAGTGATTGCAAATCTAGCTAGATCACCAGCAAGAAGACTAAAGGATCCTTGCTGCAGAAAGCAGCAGCAGTCGCAAAAAGTCGGATCAAAGAGGACAGCGTAGCAGCAGAAGGGAGCAGAGTCATGCAGACGCTAGAGTGACACAGTCACCATGCAGGCCCACGTACTTACTGCGTAGAGGCTATGCTGGGACTGTCTGCTCATATAGAGGCCAGCCAGGGTGACGCAGTCTTGAAGCTGTGGCTGATTCAGAGTGTCGGAAGCAGTGCTGTAGAGCTTCAATAGTTGTTGGTGGGGTTAAATTTCTGAAGGTGCAGAAATTAGCCTGAGCACTAGTTGACAGAGCGGGAGGAGAACAACTTCTCAGAAGATTTCCAACCAAAGAAATCAGCAGATCGATCAGAGGATCGAAGAGAGATGATTCGTTGTGATTTGGCAGACCTCCAAGAAAGGAAGTCAGCTGTCAGAGGGAGAAGTGGGTGCCTTTCTCGCCAAGAACCCTAGATTCGAGTCTCTAGCATAGAGAGAAGGATTAGTTCCAATAGATTTATTGAGCAGATGGCACCTCAAGGACTACGTGATCAGGATAGGTTGGACGACCTGTCCAACTTTGCAGTCTGGAAGGCCAGAATCCTAGTAGTCATGGAGGCATACGGTCTAAGAGAACATGTAGAGAAAGTCCTGCCCACGCCAACCGATGTGAAGCTCCTGAAGAAGCATGAAGAAGCAGCGGCACATGCCAAGCGCCTCATCATGGACGTAGTCAAAGATCATGTAGTTCCTCACATAGCCGAAAAGACAACAACTCATAATATGTGGGTGGCTCTAACCTCACTATATGAAGGAAGGTCTGTCCAGAGGAGAATACAACTGGAAAATCAGATGAGGTTATTCATGATGGCCAAGGGAGAGGAGATCGAACCCTTTCTTTTCAGATTACAGGTAGTCAAGGATCAGCTGACTGCCATGTGGGTGAAAGTGGAGGATGATGTTATGGCGAGGACTGCACTCAATGCGGTCACAGAGGACTTGGAAACTTTTGTCCAAAGCATCTTGGGCAGAGCGGACCTTCCCAACTGGGATAGTATGTGGGCGATCCTCTGACAACAAGAACTCCATCGGTTCACCAAGAGACAATACAGAACCGGATCAAGTAAAGTGAAGAAGGAAGAGGAAGAAGATGCAACCCTGGCATCAAAGAGGCAGCAAAGGAGAAAGAAGCAGAATCTGTCAAAGATCAAGTGTTTCCAGTGTGGTGAACTAGGACATTTCGCCAGTAATTTCCAAGGCTATTGTGGCGACGATGGCTCCGAAGATGACGTAGCCATGAGCGCTCATGAACCATGAAAGTGGGACGGCATGGATCTATAGAGCAGCTACATAGTGGTGGCAGGGTCCTTGAGCAGCCCAACTCTTGGATCACATACGAGCTACGGGAGCCTTAAGACAATAGCGGGACAAGTGGAGCAGTGGGTGCAGAGAATCACAGATGGAGCAAAAACAGAGCTGGATGCTGAGAGGGAGCAACACAGTGCGGATGCAGCAGCAGCATAGCGTGTGACTTCAGCGACGCATTGCAGGCTGGCTTAAGCAGAGCAGAGTTGCAGCAATGCAGTGGCTTCAAGAGGACAGCGCAAAGTAGCAGCCTATGGAGCTTCAGTGATGAGGAAGCAGCCCAACTGACTTGTCTATCAAAGATTGGGCAGGAGTTTTCAGTTGCTTCTCTTAGCAACTAAGTTGCAGTGCAGCAGTTGGAAGCACGATGCAGCAAATTGAGAGGGAGTTGCAGTACAGTTGTGGCAGTGGCGGTGGCAGTGTCATGGGCAGCAGTACCAGAGAGCAACATTAGCGCAGTGATGAAGGGCAGCAGGCCAAGCATCAACGCAGAGACCCACACCAGAGATCAGTGCAGAACTTCGGAGTGAAGTAGTGTTATGCTAGAGCACTTTCCTCGCTAAGAGGGAGTGTTGAGATTTTGAGTGTTGGGGTGGCATCTGAAGTGCTCTAGCTCCCAAGCTTTGTGGAGGGACTAGAGTACATGAGATCTCCCAGACCCAGAAAAGGATTTGAGAAATTCCATCTTGTTTAAGAGATAATTAATTAATTAATATTTTTAATTAAGAACCCTAAGTCTAACTTAGTAAATTAAAAGATTAAAGGTAATTAATTTAAACATGTGATGAAAATGACTCAAGTCACACGGATCAAGCTTTCTTTTAATCTTAGCCGTCGAATCAAGATTAGATCATAGTCGTTGTTTTCCCAACCAGAAAAGTATAAATGAAAGGCTTGGGGTCAGTTGGAAAACACACACGGAGGCATAGCACTGAGACTAAGCTGGAATTCTAGGGCGTGGTTTGCTAAGAATTCCAGAAGTGTTTCAGCTGCAATGAGGGGTAGTATTGGCGAGAGGGATGATTTGATCCCAGGCCAAGAGTCAGCAAGAGGCAGAGAAGCAGCAGCCAGAGCAGTGCAGAGGGAGCAGCAGCCAGAGCAGTGCAGAGGGAGCAGCAGCTGCACGGCGCAAAGAGCTTTAGTGTTACGCAGGCACAGAAAGGGCTTTAGTGTTACGCAGGCGCAGAAGCAGCAGGAGGCCATCGGGCTAACGCAAGCCCAGCTAGGGCAGCGCAGGGACAGTGTAACCCAATCTAGGGTTACGCAGGCCTCTCCTGAGCAACGCAGAGGCACACGTAGGCTAACAGAGTTGACGCAGAGGGCTTCAGAGCAGCGTTGGGGTTTTTGAAAACAAAAAAGGGTCGAGTTCTATAAATCCCGTTTGAGGGTGTGAATCAATCAGTTTTTTCATCTCAGGAACAGAGGTATTGTTGTACATTTTGTATTTCTCTATTGGGTTAACCAATAAGGTGCCCAGATTTGTTGTACTTAGAATCTACTTAATAATATAAACCCTCCAGCAGCCAGAAGACCAGTTTTCCCGCATGGGGTTTTTCCGAGGACAGTTGTCCAAAAAATCTTGTGCGTCACTTTGTATATGTGCATGTATTCAGTTTAGATTTGTATCTATGTACGTTGTTAAAGTGTTCACTTCGATGTTAATACTGAACATTTCAGATTTATCAGTAGGGTTTTTGCACAAGTAATATTCAGAAATTTTCAGAGCAACTCCAACACTTTGATCCTGCAACTGCCTAGTAAATTCGTAGGAGAGAGAGAAATAAACAGCCCAAAAACTTTGATCCTGCAATTGACTTCCTTCTCCTTGTACTTCACACTTTTCTACACTACTTCTTGTGTATATCGAACTGCACTTGTATATATAGGCTTATTGTGGGTCAAATTGCTCCATTGTAGGCCGACCTCATCAGGCAAGGGTTGACTTGGTGTGGAGGTGACAAAATTCATATTTGACTTAAAAATAATTCTTTTTACATGATTCAAAAGCCCAAGAAGGGTCTCATAAAATGAACAATGACTCTAATGACTCAATATAAAACCTAGAAGTCCTCAATGGGGACTTTGACCTATATAATGATGACACAAGCATGAAACCCATCTTTAACAAGGCATTGTAATAATAATAAAATTTTCTTTTTCATTCTTTCGATAAATATATTTCATAACGACTCAAATACAAATATGAAGAGTGAACCTAGTTACATTCTTCAACGCTCCCTCTTAACTAGGGAGGTATTCATAATGACATATACAAGTACAAGGAAGATCTCAAAACATATGAACCGTGGAGATTTTAGGCACCGCAATGCCATGAACTAGATTCCTAACCAGGGCAATCTATCCAAGGTCCTCAAATAGTTTAGGCACTCACAATGCCACGGACTAGATTCTTGACCAGGGCAATCTATCCAGGTGGGACTAAGATGGAGTAAATCTTTCAGTCTCTCTAGGTACCATCAGGCTTACCTGCTAACCATCAACTCAAGGATTCAGGTGTGTATCTGAGGTCAGAGCTCCATGACCAACGCACCCTCCCTAACTTTGGGATCTAGAAATCAACATATAGTGTTGGTCAGATGTCATCCTAGGCAATGTATATCACACGCAAAGCCTCAAAAAATCTCTTCCAAACTTTTACCATCATAGATAAGATCAACAATATCAACTAAACCAAGCATGCTTCTAAGGTATTCAAACTTCTTATTAGGAAGAGACTTTGTTAGTATATCAACTACCTGATCGTCAGTCGGGAATCGGGACATATTGTAGCTTCACAATCCCATCCTGCACCAAGCTCCTAATGTAGTGGAACTTATCATTCATATGCTTCGTCTTAGCATGAAACACGGGATCTTCAGACATCTTGATGCAGCTTTGATTGTCAGAGTTTATCACAGTAGGACTTAGAGACTTCTCAAACAAATCATTCAGAAGTTTCCTCAACCATACAACCTCCTTTCCTACTTCACATGCACCCACATACTCTCCTTCAGCACTACTCAAAGCAACTGGATCTTGCTTTCTACTCATCCATGAGATCATAGCAAACCCCATACTAAAGCATCCACCTGTAGTGCTTCTTCCATCGGCCTCACTGCCACTCCAATCAGAATCTGTGAAACCTATCAGCTTGACTTCCCTACTATCTTACTTTAGACAGAGATGTATAGTGCCATGAAGATATCTCAGTATATGCTTGGAAGTTATACAATGATCATGACGAGGCTCCAATTGAAATTGACTAAGTATGTTCACAGAAAAACATATATATGGCCTAGTGTTTACCAGATACATCAGAGAACCCACCAACTAACGATAGGAGGTAGGATCTATGAGACCTGAGTCGGAGCTTCTCAATTTCTTGAAATTGGTGATCATGGGAGTAGTCATGGGCTTGGAATCCATGAACCCAAATTTTTGCAACAACTTCATTATATACTTTCCTTGCCCAAGATATATCTCCTCAAGTTTCTGCCATACTTCTAGACCTAGGTAATAATGCATCAGTCCCAAATCCTTCATCTCAAATTCAGCTGCCAGCAGTTTCTTACATTCTTGAATCCTTCACTCCACACCTGTGGTGAATAGATCATCCACATATAGTAGAATAATGACTGGCTCATTGTCCACAACCTTGATGTAAAAGTTTGGATTAGCGGAAACCTTAACAAGCCCAATTCTTAGAAGGGATGCATCCATTCTTGCATATCATGCCCTAAGAGCTTGCTTCAAACCATATAGGGCCTTCTTGAGTCTACAAACATTAGTGTCTTTTCTATTTACTTCAAAGCCTTCAGGTTGTTCAATATATACTTCTTCATCGATGGTCCTATTCAGAAATGTTGTTTTTACATCCATTTGATGGATATTCCATCCCATTGTAGCAACCAATGCAACCAAGGATCTTATAGTAGTATACCTTGCAGTAGGTGCAAATTTTTCTTCATAATATATGCCTTCCTTTCGAGAGAAACCCCTTGCAATGAATCTAGCTTTGTACTTGTCTATAATTCTATCAACAACGTGCTTGATCTTGTAGATCTATTTGTAAAAATTCCTAGATCTGACAATCTAAGGAATCCTACTACAACTACCTAAGTTACTTCTCCTATTATGTAAATCACATTTACAGAATTAATTCAAATCTGAATTATTGAAGTAACTACTGAAGCAACCTACAATTAATTAAAATGATTCTAAAACAAGGAAACTGAGCAAGAAATCAATCACACATAGGACACCTTTACTTTGGACTAAGTCCCCGGAAAACCTAATGTGGGAAAACCAATGCAACAACCCTGAGGGTTTGTATTATTAAGTAGTAGAAATTTCTGAATACATCTCTAAATACCTCAAGGGTTATTTAGTTACAGAGAGAAATACTGGCAGAAAGAAAATTGTGAGAATACCTCACTCAATCACTGGATAATTCGGCTGATCCGGACACTGGAGAAGTTGCCCCTGGAGGTCACTGCGTAGGCCCTGTGTCACCTCCTCTAAGCACAGCATCACCCCAGCTATGGATCGATCTGACTTCCGGAATCACAGATCTCAGCCTCCAAGTCTCACACCCCGGCTTCCAGCTTCGAGATCAGTTCCGATGGTGAAATCTCGAAAACCCTTTAAGCCCTTGCGCAACCTCTGAATAGCCCTACGTGGCTCTACGCAACCTCTGCGTCACCTTGACTAGCTCTGCACAACCTCTGCGTCACCGTGACTGGCTCTACATTGGCTCTGTTGGATGCCTCTCTGCCTCTCTCTGCTGATGATTCTCTGAATGAGAAAATATCTCTCTCCAGATGCTACCTCTGTCCCTCACTGCACTTAATCACTTAGATCTGATCTTCGTCCGAGCACTGTGCTGTCAGAAGAAATCGATCTCAAGATTCACTTCGTGTGTGTCTTTCCAAATGACCCTCAAGCCTTCCTATATAGTCTTCTCGTTGAGAAATCAACGACCGAGATTAGATCTCCAATCAACGGCTAAGATTATAACATGACTTGATCTTTGTTTTCTAGATCATTCTCACTCTGTGTTATTAATGCTCTTTAATTATTTAATTTACCTAAGTTAGACTTAGGGTCTCCATTAAAATAATTAATTAGTTTAATAAAACATGATCTGAGTGGAATTTTCACAAACAATTTCTGGGTTCTTTGGAACACCCATGTCTAAGCCTCTCCACCAAATTTGGGGCTTAGAGCACTTCTGATGCTACCAAAAATCAACACCATTTAGAAGTGACAACTGATTTGTCACTAGGTCTAGGAACAATTCCCCAAACCCCATTCTTCGTGATGAATTGATATTCTTCCTACATAGCCTTCTTCCATGCTTCTCGATGAGCAACTTCTTCAAATGTAATTGGTTCAACTTCTATTAGTTTTGTCATGTATGCAGCATATCCAGAATATCATTTTGGTCTTTTTCTTTCTCGAAAGCTTCCTTTCACAGATCCATGTCCTTCAACATCTTCAAGAGTAGCTTTTAACCAATTTGGCCTCTTCCTTGTGTTTGGTATGATCGCAAGTTGAATAGGCTCACTTGGCCCTTCTTCTTCTTCTTGAATTGTAGTAGGATTGTCGTGGTGTTCTTCTTCTTCAAATGTTGGAATATCTTCATTATCGGAATCAATAGGCATATCTTTGGATCGTTTGTAGGCATGATTTTCATCAAATATAACATCCCTGCTTACATCAATATGTGTTCATTCCTTAATGTATATTCTATATGCTTTTGATGCTTTGTAGAGTCTAGCTCCTTTGTCTTGTCCTTTGGAAGGCGGATATAGGCGGAACACCCAAAGATTCGGAGATGGTCCACACTTGGCTTCTTCCCCGTGAATGCTTCCTCAGGTGTCATATTCTAAAGAATTCTATGAGGACTTCTATTTTGAATATATATTGTTGTCATTGTTGCTTCTCCCCATAGAAATTTTGGTAAGTCTTTATCAGAGATCATTGTTCGTATACCTTCTTCAATTGTCCTATTTTTCCTTTCAGCCACTCGATTTTGTTCGGGTTAGTAGGGAACAATGAGTTCCCTCTTAATTCCTGCTTCTTTACAAATATGCAATCAATTCTTTAGAAGTGTATTCCCCTGTAATATTCCCAATTAGCAGCAGTTAATTGGCAATATTAATTTTTGCTAAGATTTTTCTTTTCTAATGTTCAACCATAAATAAAAAGGGGTGTTGGGACCCATAACCCAACTTAGGAGAAATAATCTCCCTAAAGTCACTTAGCCAACATAATGATTTCAACGTGGGGCCCAGGGGGACCCAGTGACAGCATAGAGAGAGGGACAGCGCAGAGGCAACGTGGGCCAGTCAGCCCAGTGGTAGCGTGGGCCAGGACAACGCAGAGTAGGCAGGGCAGCATCCCAAAGGAGGACAGCGCAGCACAGTGGGGCCCAAGGGGATGTTAGAGTCTCAAGCATAAAAGGGAGTGAGGGCCTAGCTTCTCATTCATTCTATTATGCATCTTCGGGAATCTCTGTCTAACAGATATTGAGCACACTTACGTTGTTTAGCTAAGTCTGCAAGTGTTGTTCAACACACGGGTGTCTCCGAGCAGAGATCCCAAACTCAGCCTCAGCGGAGTCTGAGTGCCTGCTTAGGTGAGGAGCTTTACCTTCAGTTTTCAGAGGAGAGAACGCAGAGCCATTCATCCAGGAGTTATGCAGTCCTCAGGCAGCGCAGTCACTCAAAGAGATTACGCAGTCTTGGAGGAGGGCAGTGCCGGGAGTGAGGGAGATTCAGGAATTTCAATACGGGAGAAGTGTGAGGGGATCAGCCCTTCACAAGTTTTCTTTTGAAGCAGTGAGAGGCCAGCATTTCCAGCCATTCAGTTCAGAAGCCAACATACTCACCAGGAGTTCGTAATTTTCCCAAGGGGGTCAAATTTCGAGGTTAGCCTTTCTGGAATTCTTTCCTGGGTTTTTCTGGGTTTTGGGAGGAGTGTTCATAGCCAGAGTTTCATAATTTTCTGAGCAGGGTAACAGCCCCAATGGCAGCTCTATTCCAGCTAGAAGCAGCACTTTCCAGCAGCAGCAGCAGCTTAGGGAGTTATGCAGTCACCAGAAGAAGCAGCCATCCATAGCAGGGTTTGGAGAGATATTTCAACTTGCCTTGAGCAAGCCAAGGTGCCATCATTCTAATCACCTTCTTGCACTCATTCCCTATTTCCAGATTTATAATAAAATGGCTCAACTTTTTTGAAAAGTTTGTAGTGATTTTTATAGTGCATCTCTATTAGTTGCAATTTTGTTTTTGTTGCTTCGTATTACTGTTTATTTCCTATTTGGAATATTACAGTGGTATCAGAGCTCATAGACTTGGCTCAGCCTGTGGAGCAGATCAATCTATGACACTCAGAGACAAAGAATACAAGTTAAATTTAGATAACCATGGTGTTCTATGCTTGATGCAACTTTACTTCAATCTTTCTTAGGCCCAATACAAAATAGAAATCACATAAACATGAAAGTAAAATGCTAATAGAACACAATAATAGATCAATAGAAGACAAGCCAAATATAGATCAGATTTACAATTCCTTTTGTCCAGCAAAGATATGAGATATTGTGGCATTACGCCAGTCAACAGGATGCTTCAACCAGCAAAGTCTTTCTCGGTCAGCCAATCTTCCATGTGTCACACTCATAGCCCTCAAGGACAGCTCATCACAAGTCAACATTGGTCAACCCAAAGTCAATGCAGAAAAGTCAACACAGGACAGCATCAGAAAAGTCAACGCAGTAGATTAGGGCTTTGGTCAAACAACTCGAATTTCCTCGATTTTAGTGCCCAGCTGTACGGCCTCTCAAAATCGGATTTTTGGCAGAAGTTTGAGGTCAAACAACCAAGGGTTGACCATAGTCAACGTTGGTCAATACTGCAGCAACAAGCCCTAAACAAATCCACAGAAACATTAGCTTCGCTCCACAGGTGTGAGGGGAAAAAGGCCTCCAAAGGCTATCAAACCAATCAGATCACAATGAGAGAATGTGTGATGAGTTGATGAGAAAATGACCTCCAAGTCTCTCCAATTTATATCCATCAATGAGGGTGTGTGACACATCTATTAGGCATGTGAGCCTACATTACAAATCTGGCCGACCTTGCACATGTGGAAAATAAATTCAAAATAAATGATCTGCTCATCCAAACAAGATTATCTTTAGATAAATCTTACACCTCTCTGAAAGAGGAATCCAACAAAAATATGACCATTGTCATATGAGCAGTGCAACATGGAGTTTGGACCTAGTTGCCCAAAATTAACACTCCCTCTCAACTAGGAAAACTGCATCTATCCACAAGTGCCATCCATCAGTACCATCGTGTACTTTTACCAAACATCGTGCGTCATCCTGTCGTAACTTGCTTTGTTGGCTCTCTCTCAGATAGAACAAAAGGTGAGTCACAAAGACATGACACTTAGCTGACCCGAAGTCAATTTAGAGGTTAAAACCTCTCTTGGACTCAAAAAGAGTCTCATACTAACCCAAAGTTAGTTTACTGACCCGAAGTCAATTTAGAGAATAAAACCTCAATAGACTCAAAATGAGTCACCGAAGTTGGTTTACTGACCCGAAGTCAATTTAGAAGATAAAACCTCAATAGACTCAAAAAGAGTCACATACTAACCCGAAGTTAGTTGACTGACCCGAAGTCAGTTTAGAGGTAAGAACCTCATCATACTTGATCCCAGATCAAGGCGTTGCACACGTGCCATCCTAGACATAGAGAGTGCAGAAATCTCTGATGCGTCCATCGGTCTTGCTATTGGTCTCTATCCACATTTCCCACCTCATTGGCCAAATGAGAGGTACTTCCCATGAGTCTGAAACTCCATGGGTAGGATGCGTGTGGGGCACAGATCAAAGAGAGGTAAACCAACTCAATATCATAATGGTGAGGCAGAAGTACAACAAGGTTCGGCAAGCCTAGCCTCATTTGTGCTTATAGCTCCGAGAAGCTATCCCCAAGCCCCTTGGAGCTCTCAGAGCTCATAGTCCAACTCAAACAGGACCCTCAAAATAGGGTCTTTCCACGATTCCAAGCTTCTCACGGAAGGTTAGGAACTTGACCTTCCCTAGGGGTTGCGTGAGAATATCTGCGACCTACTCATCAATCCCTATATGATCGAGCCTTAAGGCACCTCGCTGTACCATGTCTCGAACAAAGTGGTACCTAATATCAATATGCTTGGATCGATCATGGAAAATGGGATTCTCAAAAAGACGAATCACACTCTGGTTATCACAAAGGATAACAGTGGTATCTAGCACATGCCCAAACAACTCATTGAAGAGCTTTCGCAACCAAATAGCTTCACAACAGGCCATACTCGCTGCAATGTATTCAGCCTCAGTGGTGATCAAAGCCACCGACCTCTGTTTCCTGCTCATCCAAGATATCGTAGTAGAACCTAAGGTGAAGCAGCATCCAAATGTGCTCTTGCGATCCACCACACTACCAACCCAATCGACATCAGTATATCCATGGAATCTCAAACTCCTGGTAGTGTATCTCAGCCCATGGTTGATTGTGCCCCGAAGATATCTCAACAAATTCTTGGCACCAATCCAGTGAATGTGATGAGGATCAACCATATGTTGACTCAAAGTGTTCACTGCAAAGCATACGTCCGGACGGGAGTTCACTAAGAACATCAAGGCCCCCACGAGTTGTCGATACTCGATAGGATTTGCTAAGCACGGGCCCAGCAGCGTTTCTACACAACTTCTTGAAGTTGAGTTCCATCGGTGACGACACAGACTTACAGTCCACCATACCAAATATCTCTAACACCTTCACAACATGTTTTCCTTGAGAAAGGAAAATCTCGCCTGGCTTCTGACAGACCTCCAAGCCTAGGAAGTAGTGCATCAGTCCTAGGTATTTCATCTCAAACTCGGAAGCTAGCTCCCTCTTACACTGATGAATGACAAGGTCACCACCTGTCAACAAGAGATCGTCCACATAGAGAACCAGAATGAGAGGCCTTTGTCTATCAACCTTAAAATAAAGGTTCGGATCAGCATTACTTTGAGTGAAGCCCAGCTTCATCAAGTAGCTATCTATCCTCTCATACCAAGCCCTGGGGGCTTGCTTCAATCCATAGAGGGCTTTCTTCAAACTACATACATAGGTGTCTCTATCTCGGACTTCAAACCGCAAAGGTTGCTCCACATACACCTCTTCCTTTATAGAACCATGCAGAAAAGTGGTCTTTACATCCATATGATGCAGCGAGGGCAATAATAAATCGGATGGTGGTATATCGGGCCACAGGTGCAAATATATCATCATAATCTATGTCTTTTTTTTTTAGAGAAGCCCTGGGCAACAAATCTTGCCTTGTACTTTTCAGCACTTCCATCAGATCCATGCTTGATCTTATAGAGCGCCATTTCAAGGTGACAACAGATTTGTCCTCCGATCTCGGGACCACTTCCCAGACATCATTTTTCATAATGGACTCATATTCTTCGTACATAGCATCCTTCAAAACTTGATGCTTTACGGCTTCTTCAAATGATCCAGGCTTAGATTGTACTATTGTACTCATGGCTGCTAGATACCCTTGGTATCTCTTCAGCTTCTTGCTTTCACGGAATGTCCCCCTTGGGGTAATATGTCTCTCGGCATCTGCGAGAGTATCCCTGAGCCATGAGGGTCTTTTCTTATTTGAAGGAGATGGATCAATGGGATCCATAGGTCCTTCAACATCGAGCATCAGGTCATCCTTCGACTCTTCCTGCTTCCCTGCTTCTTCATCTTCTTTGTCTTCCTTGGAGCTAGGAAGATTTCTCACTTTCTTGAGGGTAGCATCTTCATCGAAGGTGACATCATGGCATATCTCCATTTCTGTTTGACCAAGCACATAGATTCTATATGCCTTTGAAGTTTCACTGTAGCCCACAAACATTCCCTTCTTTCCAAAAGCATCCAGCTTCTTCTCTTTTCTTTCGGCACATGAAAGTAAACAGGACAACCAAAAACTCTAAAATGAGAAACATCAGGTTTCTTACCAGAGAAGACTTCTTCAGGAGTTTTCGAGTCCAGAGTGGAATGTGGCCATTTATTTTGAACATACACAGCAGTGTTCGCAGCTTCTCCCCATAGAAACTTCGGAGGACCTTGGTCACATAGCATGGCACGGCCAACTTCCACAATGGTCCTGTTCTCTCTTCCAGCAACACCATTTTCCTCAAGAGTGTACGTAGTTGTGGTCTCCCTCTTAATGCCAGCTTCTCTGCAAGTGTCTTCGAATTCATTTTTAAATTCGAGCATCCCTGACATCACCTTCCTTGTTGAAGGTGTGCAAACCTCCGGTGCCATAACTTTGTTTGAAGAGTTGTATCACACGACATAGCCCCCAATGGACTTCCTCCAACCTAGTAGAGTGTATCAACTCTAAAACCAATAGTAAGAGATTCCTTGAAGTTCTTCTTCCAGATACGTAACTTTCCATCAACGAATGCCACCTTGAACCCTTTGTCTTCCATTGCCAAAATGGACAGAAGGTTCTTCTTCGAATCGGGTACGTACAACACATCTTGTAATCAGAGGACTTGACCTTGAGATAGATGGAGGGTCACAGTCCCTGTCCCTTTCACGAGATAGGTGGCATTATCTCCAAGGATAATTTCCAGATTTGTATCCTTTTCAATCAAATTAGAGAGGGCTTCTTTATAACCAGTGAGGTGTCTTGAAGCACCATTATCAATCAACCAGACATCCAAGGTGTCGGGAGGAGATGCAGCAGAGAGGGTAGATACAAGAATAAATTCATTTCTCTTATTATCCACAACATTAGACTCATCGTACCTGGAATTTCTTGACCTCTTGAAAGGTTGCCCATTTCCACTACGATCAAAGGCAGCCTTCCTTTTTCCTTTGAACCTGATGTTCCTGGCATTCACTCTCGAGTTATTGTTGTCATCATCCCTGGGAGAGTCCCTTGTATTAGGGCACTCTCTTGCATAGTGACCAGTCTTGTTACAAGTGTAACAGCTTCCCTTCCTTCCTTTGGGGCCCACTCTACCATGGTTTTGATTTCTCGGGCCACCATGGTTCTTCTTCTTTGCATGAGCGGCGAAGGCAGTAGGGTCACTTCCATCTCCATTAGAGGCATACTCCATCATTCTTGTTTCCTCTTGAGTGCATCTCGTCAACATTTCATCAAAATCAAGAATCACATTATTATTAAGAATAGTAGTATTAAATATATACCAATCATAGGGGAGACCTCCAAGTGCAATAAGAACCATCTCTCGATCATATATTGCTTCCCCAATAGTTAGGAGGTTATTCCTGATTTCAGTGAGCCTCATAAAATAGGATTGAATAGATTCATCCTTGCCCTTCTTGATATTCTTCAATTGATTCTTGAAGAAAAGGATTTGATTAGCATTGCTAGCCCTGAACATGCTCACCAACTTATCATACATCTCTTTAGATGTGTTCAGCTCAAAAATGTAAGCAACCAAGTGCTTGTGAATAGAATCACGGATAATCATCTTTGCTTTGATTTCCCCTTTTCTATACTTCGTCTTCGTGGCAACAACTACATTTGATGGAGGCTCTTAAATCTTCCCCTGTACATAGTCCATGACATCTTGATCTTCTAGCACCAAATCCAAGGACATCTTCCATGCATGATAATCAGACTTATAAGTCAATTTATCATCAACCTTGAAACCCTTGTAGGTTGAGGAGGCCATTTGTCCTTGATAGAATTTCTTCCTTCAGTGATTGCTTCTAACACCAGCGTGGACTTTGTCTTCAACTTAGCTCTGATACCATGTTAAATTTAGATAACCACGGTGTTCTATGCTTGATGCAATTTTACCTCAATCTTTCTTAGGCCCGATACAAAATAGCAATCACATAAACATGAAAGTAAAATGTTGATAGAACACAATAATAGATCAACAGAAGACAAGCCAAATATAGATGAGATTTACAATTCCTTTTGTCCAGCAAAGATATGAGATATTGTGGCGTTACGGCAGTCAATAGGATGCTTCAACCAGCAAAGTCTTTCTCGGTCAGCCAATCTTCCATATGTCATACCCATAGCCCTCAAGGACAACTCATCACAAATCAACGTTGGTCAACCCAAAGTCAATGCAGGACAGCAATAGAAAAGTCAATGCAAGAGATTAGGGCTTCGATCAAACAGCTAGGACTTCCTCGATTTTAGTGCCCAGCTATACGGCCTCTCAAAATCGGATTTTTGGCAGAAGTTTGAGGTCAAACAACCAAGGGTTGACCACAGTCAACGTTGGTCAATACTGCAGCAACAAGCCCTAAACAAATCCACAGAAACGTCAGCTTCGCTCCACAGGTGTGAGGGGAAAAAGGCCTCCAAAGGCTATCGAACCAATCAGATCACAATGAGAGAATGTGTGATGAGTTGATGAGAAAATGACCTCCAAGTCTCTCCAATTTATATCCATCAATGAGGGTGTGTGACACATCTAATAGGCATGTGAGCCTACATTACAAATTTGGCCGACCTTGCACATGTGGAAAATAAATTCAAAATAAATGTTTTGCTCATCCAAACAAGATGATCTTTAGATAAATCTTCCACCTCTCTAAAAGAGGAATCCAATAAAAATATGACCATCGTCATATGAGCAATGCAACATGGAGTTTGGACCTAGTTGCCCAAAATTAACAATACATCACCTACTAGAAGTAGCAGTACAGGAGCAGAGAGCGGAGGCTTGAGCCCACATTTGGTGAAGAGGACTGCATTCCAGTAGAGGACGCAGAGAAGGAAGCACCCATGGCAGAAGAAGTAGATGACGAGAAGGAGTTCGGTAATCTCCTCTTGAAGTCTGTACAGGAACTCTCCAGAAAAATAGAGATGCGTCAAAAGATTGCTGGGGAGAACAGACAACGTGAGACCCCAAGGGGATTTCACATCGGAGAAGGGTCCGGTACTTCTCATCACACACAGGAGCGAAACATAGCGCAATAGGTGGTGCTACGCACACCCCCACGTTCCACTATGCCCACATTCTTGATTGGAGATGCAAAAACGAGAGGACCCTAGGAGCCGGAGATGGCTCATTACGAGGATTATTTTGCAGAGTATCAGTCATACGTGCGAGAGTTTGGGGAAGGCACATTACATCGAGGTCTTCTCAGACAGTGAGGGAGAAGAAGATGCGTATGAGGAGTTAGAGGGAGATGCCAGTGCTGAGGCACTGAGAGGAGATCATCCACCACCACCTCCCCCAGGAGCAGTAGGAGCAACATTTGCACCCACAGGAGGAGTCCTTGCATCTTTGCGAGGAGTTCCTAAGTATTTGACACTGTGTGTCTGAGGCACCGTCCAGGAATGTGTTTCAGTTCTGATAGATAGCGAGGCCACTCATAACTTCATTGATGCCTAGCTAGTGCAGAGGGGCATACCGACAGAGAGTTTTGATGGCTTCTCAGTGTTGGTTCCGGGCGCTAGAACCATGCAGTGTATGAGGTATGTTCCAGCATTGGCAGTGACCATGGGAACGTACACGATGACAGACCACTTCTTTGTGGTTGACATCCCAGATACCAATGTGGTATTGGGAGTGCAGTGGTTGATTACGCTGGGTAAGGTCACCAAAGTTTGGGAGACACTGGAGATGGAGTGGACAAACTAGAAGAGTGGGAAGCATGTGATGATCAGAGGCATGCACACATACCCTCCTCAGACAGTTTCAACACATCAAATGGAGGCAGACTTCCGGAAGGGGGACATAGAGTGGGCAATAGAGCTATGTATTTCAGAGGCAAGAGTCATAGGGTAGTCAGTACAGCCCGATGTACAGTCGATATTGGATAGATACTCCACAGTTTTTGGGGACATACCACTGGGGCTTGAGCATACTATCTAGTTGGAGCAGGGGATCCAGGCAGTGATCACCACCCCCTATAGGCACACCAAGGCCTACAGGGATGAGATTGAGGAGCTATTCATGAGCTCTTAGCACTGGGACACCTCCGACCCAGTACTAGCCCGTTTGCTTCTTCCGTTGTTCTAGTGAAGAAGAAGGATGGCACATTGCAGATATGCATTGAATACAGGACACTCAACAAAAAGACCATGAAGAACAGATACCCCATCCCCAGGATTGATGAGTTGATGGATGAGCTGAGGGGATCGAAGTTCTTCTCCACGATCGATCTAAGGTCGGTGTATCATCAGATCAAGGTGAGGGACCAAGACATCCCCAAGACTGCATTCAGGTGCCACTATGGCCATTTCGAGTTTTTGGTGACACCCTTCGGGCTAACCAACACATCGGCCACCTTTCACTCTTGCATAAACCACATCTTCTGTGGTCAATTGAGGAAGTTTGTGTTGGTGTTATTTGATGATATCCTCATCTACATTCGCACATGAGAGGAGCACTTACAGCACATTGAGGTTGTACTGGGTATTTTGGAGGAGCAGCATTGTTATGCTAAGCTCTCCAAATGCGAGTTTGGGGTGACATAGATACTCTACTTGGGGCATATCATTGGTGTGGATGGGGTGAGAGTCCATGACGAGAAAATATGGGACATCCAAGATTGGCAGGAACCGAATAATGTGACAGAGCTCTGGGGGTTTGTAGGCATCTGCACCTACTAGCGGACATTTGTCAAGGGGTTTTATCAACTTGTTGCACCCCTCACAGATCTTAACAAGAAAGGGTCATTTGGCTAGATTGATACTGCGCAGAGGGCTTTTGACAAGCTCAAAGAGGTGATGAGAAGTTGTCCAGTATTGGCTTTGTCGGACTTCACGCAACCCTTCATTCTGGAGTGTGATGCTTCGGGGGAAGGAGTAGGTGCAGTGTTGATGCAGGGGGGCCACCCTATAACTTTCGAGAGATGGAAGCTACTACCGCATGAGAGGTTGTATCTAATATACGACAAGGAGATGTTGGCCATTATGCATGCTTTGGCCAAGTTCTGGCAGTATCTGGTAGGTAACAAAATTCGGGTGAGGACTGATCACAACAGCCTCTGGTTTTTCCTTGAGCAGAAGCAGTTGCAGGAGAGGCAGCAGAAGTGGGTCAGTAAGATTCAAGCCTACGAATTTGACATCGAGTATGTCAAAGGGAAGAACAACGTGGTGGCAGATGCTTTGTCACGTAGGCCAGCAGCGTTATCCTTGATGAGGTTAGACGCAGACTAGAGGGCTTAACTGTTGGTGGAGTATTCGAAGGACCACTTTTCCTGTGAGATGTTGGATGGCCAGATTACAGATGACAGATGCAGGGTGATGGATGAGGTAATCTACTATTGAGACAGGATCTTCTTGACTAGGAATTCCCAGCTCAAGGAGAAGATATTGCGTGCATCCCATGATTCTCCGCTATCAGGCCACACCAAGGATTCACAAAGACCTACAAGGCCATCATGGAGAGGTTCTCCAGGATAGGCCTCAAAGAGGATGTACTCCGGCATGTCAAGGAGTGCGAAGTGTGTCATAGGAATAAGAGGGGGATGAGCCACCCTACCGGTTTACTACAACCACTTCCCATTCCAAAAGGAAAGTGGGAAAGCATCTCCATGGACTTCATCACAAGGTTGCCCATAGTGCAGGGCAAGGATTGCATCTTTGTGGTTGTTGATCGACTAACAAAGTATGCCTATTTCTTTGCCATATCAGTGCGGTACACAGCTTCACAGGGGGCCGAGCTATTTTCCATGATGTTTTTAGATTGCATGGTCTTCCCAAGACCATAGTCAGTGACAGGGACAATCATTTCATGGGCGGCTTTTGGCGGGAGCTCTTTCGTTTGGTGGGTATGGAGTTAACTCCTAGTACCAGCTATCACCCACAGACGCATGGACAAACGGAGATAGTGAACAAGTGGCTAGAAGGCTACTTGCGAAACTATGTCATGGGGCAAGAAAAGGCATGGTTGCGTTGGCTTAGCCTAGGAGAATACTGCTACAACACTACTTTCCATATGTCTATCCGTATGTCTCCATTTTATGCTTTGTATGGATATCATGCTCTAACTTTTGTTGATGTTATGTTTGGAGCTAGCAAGGCCCCCAGGGCCAAGGACTGGATCCAAGAGAGCCAAGATATACTCCGGACTCTTAAGGACAACTTAGACACAGCACAAAACCAGCAGAAGTTGTACGCGAATAGAGGGAGGGTAGAGAGACAGTTTGAGGTAGATAACTTGGTTTACCTCCGACTTCAACCATACAGGCAGTCTATGCTGAAGCAGAAGGGGGCCGAGAAGCTTAAGCCTTGCTTCTATGGGCCTTACAGAGTGTGATCCGGTGGGTAGGAGAGGTTGCTTATGAGTTGGATTTACCGGCAGGTATTAGGATACATAACATTTTCCATGTATCATGCCTAAAAAAGGCTTTGGGGTAGTAAGTGACTGCAACAGGAGAGCTCCCACCTACAGATGATGAGGGGCATTTGGTGTTACAGCCAAAAGCTATTCTAGACACCTAGGACAGACAGTTATGGAGCAGGACAGTCAAGGAGTATTTGGTGAGATGGAGGAATCTCCCGAATGAGGATGCCACTTGGGAGAGTGAAAAGATCTTGCAGCATCCATCCTTGCAGTTGCTTGAGGACAAGCAACATTTTGGCAGGGAGGACTGTAATATTCCCAATTAGCAGCAACTAATTGGCAATATTAATTTTTGCTCAGATTTTGCTTTTCTAATGTTCAGCCATAAATAAAAAGGGGTGTTGAGACCCACAACCCAACTTAGGAGAAATAATCTCCCTAAAGTTACTTAGCCAACATAACGATTTGAGCGTGGGGCCCAGGGGGACCCAGTGACAGTACAGGGAGAGGGACAGCGCAGAGGCAGCATGGGCCAGGCAGCCCAGTGGCAGCATGGGCCAGGACAGCGCAGAGTAGGCAAGGCAGCGTCGCAAAGGAGGACAGTGCGGCACAAAGGGGCCCAAGGGGATGTTAGGGTCTCAAGCATAAAAGGGAGTAAGGGCCTTGCTTCTCATTCATTCTATTATGCATCTTCAGAATTTCTGTCTAACAGATATTGAGCACACTTACGTTGTTTAGCTAAGTCTACAAGTGTTGTTCAACACACGGGTGTCTCCGAGTGGAGATCCCATCCTCAGCCTTGGGGGGCTTCGAGTGCCCGCTCATGTGAGGAGCTTTACCTTCAGTTTTCAAAGCAGAGAACGTAGAGCAATTCATCCAGGAGTTACGCAGTCCTCACGCAGCGCAGTCACTCAAAGAGATTATGTAGTCTTGGAGGAGGGGCAGCCCCGGGAGTGAGGGAGATTCAGGAGTTTCAGTTTGGGAGAAGTGTGAGGGGATCAGCCCTTCACAAGTTGTCTTTTGGAGCAGTGAGAGGCCAGCATTTCCAGCCATCCAATTCAGAGGACAGTGTACTCACCAGGAGTGCATAATTTTCCCAAGGGGGTCAAATTTCGGGGTCGACCTTTCCGGAATTCCTTCCTAGGTTTTTTCGAGTTTTGGGAGGAGAGTTCATAGCCGAAGTTTCATAATTTTCTGAACAGAGGAACAGCTCCAAAGAGAAGCTCCATTCCAGCTAGAAGCAGCACTTTCTAGCAGCTCAGGGAGTTACGCAGTCACTAGGAGAAGTAGCCATCCATAATAGGGTTTGGAGAGTTATTTCAGCTTGCCTTGAGCAAGCCAAGGTGCCATCATTCTGATCACCTTCTTGTACTCATTCCCTATTTCCAGATTTATAATAAAATGGCTCACCTTTTTTGAAATGTTTGCAATGATTTTTATGGTGCATCTCTATTAGCTGTAGTTTTGTTTATGTTGCTTCGTATTACTGTTTATTTCCTATTTGGAATATTACATCCCCACTATTGTCAGATCTTAATGTTTTTATTCTTCTTTTGGTTAGGGTCTCCACTTCAAATCTAAACTCCTTGAATTTCTCAAATACTTCATCCTTTTTCTTGAGAAGGTAGAGCCATATCTTTCTAGAGTGATCATGAATGAATGTTACATAGTAAAGATGACCTCCAAGTGATTTATCAGACATAGACCCACACACATCTGAATGAATGAGGTCTAATATTTCTTGAGACATCTTTTCACTATTTGTAAATGCTTTCCTTGTTTTCTTACTTAAAGCACATACCTTGCAAATTCCTTCACGATCTTCTTTGACATTGGGGATGCCATTTACTAGTTGATTAAGAGAGGGAATGACCTTGTAGTATAGATGACCATATCTTCTATGCCATAGCTCAATGGGATTGACTTCCATATGAACTAGGTCTTGAGGTGATGGAGTTATGACTCTATATATACTTCCTTCACGAACTCCAATAACCCTAGATTTATTGATGCTTGAATATTTTCCCCAAACCAAAACCCTAGCACTTGTATATATAGGCTTCTTGTGGGTCGAATTGCTCCTTTGTAGGCTTACTTCATCAAGCAAGGGCCGACTTGGTGTGGAGATGACAAAATTTATATATTTGACTCAAAAATAATTCTTTTTACATGATTCAAAAGCCCAAAAAGGGTCTCATAAAATGTACAATGACTCTAATGACTCAATATAAATCGTATAAGTCCTCAATGGGGACTTTGACCTATATAATGATGACCCAAGCATGAAACCCATGCTTTAACAAGTCATTGTAATAATAATAAAATTTTCTTTTTCATTCTTTTGATAAATATATTTCGTAATGACTCAAATACAAATATGAAGACCGAAGCTAGTTGCATTCTTCAACAATGTCTAGTCTCCCTCTGCCTCTGAAACCAACTTATTTTGCCTTTGGTACCCTAATCCGACAACTCGCAACTCAAACGAGTCTCTTCCAGTAACTCTCACAGGGCAAACTGGCTCTTCGCACTATTGTGTATGGCCTCCTCTACAGATAATTCGACCTCCCTCTTTCCTGTCTCCTGAACACTGGAAATACTGAGGAAAACTTCCTCCAAAATCTCTACTCCCAAATCTCTGCTGATCCCTTGATCTAATGCTTACCCTAGCTTCAAATGCGCCCTTGTTGAATACTTGCAACTAGGTAAGGAAATTGATCTCTTGATCTTTACTCCACCAAATATATTTTCCAAATGACCCTTCAAGCCATTCTTATAGTCTTCTCGTTGAAACTTCAACGGCCCAGATTAGATCTCTAATCAATGGCTAAGATTAACTTTTGAGTTGATCCGCCTTTTCTAGAACATTCACACCCATATTCTATTAATTCCCTTTTATTATTTTATTTTCCTAATTTTAGACTTAGGGTCCCTTTAAAAAAAATTAATTATTTTAATAAAATACAATCCGGGTGGAATTTCCCCAAACGATTTATGGGTTATCTAGAATACATGTGTCTAAGCCTCCCTGCAAATTTTAAGACTTAGAGCACATCTGATGCTACCCAAAATCAACATTACCAAGACTCCTTCCATCTGTGAAAATTTGTAAAGAGCAGGGGGTTTTCGTTGATGTAATATTCCTAATTAGCAATTCTGCTAACTAGAATATTAATTTTTGATAAATTTTGATGTTTCCAATGTCAAGCATAAATAAGGTGGGTTGGGACCCACAATTAATAATTGAGGGAAAAGCTACAGCCTACTCCTATAGTTCACAAGGAAAAATTGTGGCCTTAGTGGGGTGCATTGTGCCAGCATTCAATTTGGGGGCAACTGCCTAGGTGGCGGCATGGGAGAGGCTCTATGGGGGCAGCGCAGTGAGTGGTTGGATGAGGGGGTTGCGCAGTCCATGGTGGGCCCAAGGGAACCTTGGGGGCTCATTTGACAAAAGGAAGTGAAGGAAACTCATTTCCTCATTCATTCGACTTCTATTTTGATTGTCATCTTGACATAGCACGCATGTGTCGGGTGCCAAGTCTGTAGTGTTGTTTAGCACATGAGATCTTCAGGCAGAGATCTCAAACTCTACCTCAGGGGACTTCGAGTGCCTGCTCAGGAGAGGAGATTCACCATTTTGGAAGGAGCAACACACATGCAAATTTACAGGAGGAACTTCACCACTTCAGGGACTGCACAGAGGGTGCAGTGACTGTGCAATGAGGACGCAGTCTAGATTGAGAGTTGGACCGGGAGGTGAGAAGGAGGAGCAGGAACAGTTGGGGCTTTGGTGGGGAAGCTCAAGGCTTCCTAACAGAAACTTTCATGGAGTTTTTGGGAGACTCCCAACAGCAATATTTTCGTGGAGTTTTTGGAAGACACATTGAGGAGAGAGTTCATCCAGATACATTCCTGCCAGTTGACCATGAGGCTAATGGCACACAAAAGGAGCACAAGATACACCTAGTGTGATGCAGGAGTCACCTCTACTGGAGTTCCTTTTGGTAGCCCCAGTGGACAGATTGGAGGTAGTGGAGCACACAACCATTGATGAGGAATATCGGTCTATGACAGAGCTTCAAAATAGCAACCACCTACAGTTGACTGATGATCATGTCTTGCATGTTGGGTTGTCGGTGGAGGAGCAGTGGGGAGCTCATGTTGAGTCCATGATGGAGGAGGATGTGCAGCCATCCGTTGGGCTAGCCATTGGTGAGGGGCAACACGGAGGCCACGCGTTGGGTTTCCAGTGCAATTCGCTCCAGAGGCACACTAGCAAGGAATACAACGTTATTAGCCCACCCTTACACATCGAATTGAGGGAGGGAGAGTTGTCTAGACGTACCCGAGGGAATGGCCAGGTTAGCAGGACAGAGCGACATGGGCTGAATGTGACACCACATCAGTTTGGAGGGCTTGTTCCTTCCATAGAGGATTGCATATTCAATCCCTCTTTTGGGATTGGATGGCAAGAGGTACTGAGTTGGTACCCCATGGAGCAGGCTAGGAAGTTGGATACATCAATGGCCACATTTCAGCAGAGTCCATGGATTACGAGAGGGACATGAGGGCCACATTGTTTTTGGGATCCAAGAGGGATTTCCAATCATATCATAGAGTGAGTAGGTGATGGTAGTAGTTGCGCGATGGGTCTGATGTTTGGGTGCACACACATTTTCAGATCTCTATCAAAGCCCCGAGCAGCCCTAGTGATAGAATGGTTCGACAGGGCGGAATACACTTTTCAGGAGTTATCTCAGCATATTCACTGTGCGTGGAATCACAGGGTGATTAGCCTACTTTGGCAGGAGCTGGTAGGAGGAGGTGGCATCGACAGGCCACCAAGCAGGGCATTACATAGAGACGATGCTCTCTCTTTGGTATATGGGACACTTGAGCTATGGAGGATCGGAGCAGTGATGTCATTGTCGTTGGCATGTAAGGAGTCGGGTCGCTCCAATCCTTCAGAGGAGATGGGGAGATGCAGCCCACATCATGGAGGATTCACTAACAGAGTGGTGGATATTTTGGCCCATGCAGGATACTATACGTTACAGGGTGGTATGGCAGTAGGCACTGATTCACAAGACTACACAGAGTTATGTCATAGGGTCCAGTGTTATGTAAAGGGATGCAAACTAATGCGTACAAACCCAATGTTAGGCCATGACATCCAGGGGTGTGCAGGGCTATGCAGTGAACGGTAGTGGCCTACAGAGGAGCATGGAGATGCATGGGGGTGTGTTGTAGTATGTCGGACTCTGTGGTGGAGTAGAAGTGCCTCACATCGCATTGGGTACATGTGGGGAGCGACAGGTGCAGTGACACAAGAGGGATACATGACGGTACAAGATGGTATAGTCGTTGTCGGGGCTATCCGATGGTGTACAGGGACAGGTTACAGCATAGAGTGGCATGTCGAGGAGTGCGGAGACACTTGGTGGTATGCAATGACACGTGATGCAGCGCAGTGAGCTCTTGGAGTGTTGCCTCCAAGGGGACTTATGGACATGGGCATTATGTGTACCATGCGATGTAGCTCACCTAGGATTGATGAGGATATTGTTGAGCATCTGGAGACACCAAGTTTAGCAAAGACAGGGCTACGAGGTTGTCATCAGCAAACCCGAGCTAGAGAGAGTGTCGTCCGGAGGATTACTCTTGAGCATTCTGGTAGACTCTTGATCATACCCTTTGGGAAATACCCACCCATCATCCACCAATGTTGCTTACGGTTGCGAAGTGTTTGGTTGTTGCCCCTTGACACTCTCCATTCAGGTAGCAGGGCATGGGAGGCTCACCCTAGGCAGCTGGATGAGATACCGCATGTCATGAGCCAGGACGAGACTCTCTAGTTGAGACACTTGGTAGGTGCACGAGTTGACGGATACAAGGTTAGGGATGGAGTGGTTGATTGCCAAGGTAGCGTATGTTCCACCCCTGGGCTCACATTTGAGGGATGGTGGATGGAAAACTTCGTCTACAGGAGGGTACCCAGACTCCGAGAAGTGTCTAGTTATATCATTGAGAGTTGGGATAGCAAATTTCACTATGTGGTTTGGTGGGAGCAGGGCAGGTACTCATGCATGGGACAGACTCCTAATACTTGGGGTCCACCCAGTGGATACATACAGGGGTCAATGATGAGGGTTTGATGAGTTCTAGCAAGTAGCAGCGCTATGCAGTGACATCTCATGAGGAGTGGGAGTTGTGAGCTCCTAGTATGGTTGGGGGATCCAGGGATCTGTTGGGCAAGTGGATCACTCCACTTTGAGATGAGCAGGGACATGGCAAAGGGTGATCCAGTCCACCTTGGGTTTGACACGTGGGGGAACACTGAGACCTCCACTGCATGGTGAGGCAGACTTATCCTGTTGTTGCTTAGGGTCATGATTTGCAGTGGATGGGTAGATACCAGCATGATGGAGATGCCCAGGGAGGATGAGCTTGGCCTTCACATATTTTTCGCCACAAGGCCCCAGGAGAGAGGGATACAATCTGTGCACGATGGGGAGTATCTCATAGTCAGAGTAACACAGCGTAAACATGGTGGCACCTCTCCGAGATTAGCAGGGGAACTGAGCATTACAGCTCGATAACCTTTAGGGATGAGCTGTATACTACATGGGGAAATCATGTAGATCTTCCATTGGGCTTTAGCGAGTCACCGATAGAGTGGGGGACTTCATTAGCATGGCAAGTTGGTCAGCGGGATGATAGTAGGTGGGGCTTATGTGAGCGAGACACTATCTTTGCAGGGATTAGGTGGTATCTCCGAGGGTTTACTCATGGAGTGCATGGGATGGACTACTTGGTAGGGAAACTTCATGAGGAGTTGGGCATAGTGCCATATTATCATGATTCCCTACTCACTGATGGTGTTCAGAGGGCTTCTGCTACTTGTTCCTGGCAGGATGGTGAGTGGAGCAGGGGGAGCTTCACGATGGACAGGATGGCTTGGGATCTGGGTATTGAGGGATCCCTTCTTATCAGGGAGATGCAGAGGTTGGGGATGATTCAGTGGCGCATCTCAGACCCTGGTACATTTTGCAGTGACAGTGGGGAGCGTCAGCTAGAGAGGATGCTTTTTCAAGCATTGCTCAAGGACAAGCAATTTTTGGCGGGGAGGATTGTAATATTCCTAATTAGCAATTCTACTAATTAGAATATTAATTTTTGATCAATTTTGATGTTTCTAATGTCACGCAGAAAGAAGGTGGGTCGGGACCCATGATTAATAATTGAGGGAAAAGCTACAGCCTACTCCTATAGTTCACAAAGAAAAATTGCAGCCTTAGTGGGGTCCATGTGGCCAGCATTCAATTTGGGGGCAGCTCCCTAGGTGGCAGTGTGGGAGAGGCTCTATGGGGGCAGCATAGTGAGTGGTTGGATGAGGGGACTGTGCAGTCCATGGTGGGTCCAAGGGAACCTTGGGAGCTCAATTGACAAAAGGAAGTGAATGCAACTCATTTCCTCATTCATTCGACTTTTATTTTGATTGTCATCTTGACATAGCACGCTGGTGTCGGGTGCCAAGTCTACAACATTGTTTAGCACACGAGATCTTCAAGTGGAGATCTCAACCTCTACGTCGGGGGACTTCGAGTGCCTACTCAGGAGAGGAGATTCACCATTTTGGAGGAGCAGCACACACGCAAATTCGCAGGAGGAACTTCACCACTTTAGGGAGTGCACAGAGGTTGCAGTGACTACGTAGTGAGGAAGCAGTCTAGATGGAGAGTTGGACCGAGAGGTGAGGAGCAGGAACAGCTGGGGCTTTGGCGGGGAAGCTCAGGGCTTCCTAACAGGGATTTTTATCGAGTTTTGGGAGACTTCCAATAGCAGGCTTTACAGGAGGATCGATTTACCCAGCAGCGCAGTGACCCAAGCCCAAGAAAGCCAATTTCTCGAGGTCAAGCTTTGGGCGAACCCTTTTTGGGTTTTTTTGGGTTTATTGAGGAGAAGCAAAGATTATTTCAGCAAAATTTTTTGGGCAGGTTTGAGGCGTCAAATAGAGATCCTAATGTAGTCAACAGCTAGAGAAGCTAGAGGAAATTGGGCCGAAATTTTGGGGTCAACAAATGGCCAATTCCTTCGCGGCTTTTTGTGGGTTTGGTGAGTAGAGTCCGGGGTTAAAAGCCTGAAATTTTTTGAGATGAGGAAGCAGCCAAACCAACAGTCCGAAGTCAGCCAGCAGGAGCATTTCTAGGCAGAGCAGTGTTGATTTTTGGGTAGCATTGGATGTGCTCTAGCTATGAAACTTTGAGGAGGGGCTAGAACACCTGAGATCTCGAAGACTCAGAAATCGTTTGGAGAAATTCCACTCGGAGCTTAAGTTATTCAAATAATTAATTATTCTAATAGGGACCCTAAGTCTAACTTAGGGAAATTAAATAATTAAAATGAATTAATTTAAACATGTGGGTGAGAATGTTCTAAGTGACGAGGATCGAGTCTTTTCCAATCTTAGCCAATGATTAGGGATTAGATCACGGTCGTTGATTAGCCAACTAGAAAAGTATTAAAGGAAGGCTCGGGGTTAGTTGGAGAAGACACACAGAGTGGAAGCACTTCAGCTAAGTCCAAATTCTGGGGCGCGGTTTGCTGATAATTTCAGAGTGAGCTTGCAGTGCAACGAGGGGCAATTCAGCAGCGAGATTTTCATCCAAGGCCGAGAATACAATAGCAGAAAGGCAGATCAACACCACAGAGACAGTGCAGGCCCGGGAGAGGTGACACAAAGCCAGCAGGGCTCACACAGAAGGATGCAGAGCCAGAGTGGGTGATGCAGTCACTCAGAGAACTGCATTGGGGTTTCTGTGGGGCAGATCGGGCAGCCATCCAGCGTTTTGATTTCTGAGCCGAGAAGGCTCACGGAGAGGGGGACGCAGCTCCTGGAGAAGGTGATGCATTCCAGCTTGTTGTAGCCATCGCTTAGCAGCACTTGGAGACTGCGCAGTCACCTGTGGGGTTTCTTCATCCAGTTGTTGGATCTACCATAATATCTGTCTCCGGATAGAGGTACTTCTACCAAGGATTTTCTCTGTTGGGTGAGCCACATTGGTACCCTAGTTTGTATTCAGAAATCTTCTTAATAATAAAACCCTCAAGAGCTATTGCACCGATTTTCCCACATTGAGTATTTCCGGGGACATTTGTCCGAAACATTTGTGTGTCCTTTGTCTGCATGGTTGCTTATTCTCCAGTACTTGATCTATATAATTGTGTAGGCTACAGTGTATTTACTTCAATTTTTTCATGAATTATTTCGAAAATAACTTGTTAAGTTAAATAAACAAGTAGGAGAAGTAAATCAGATTTAATGCAGTAGGATTTATGTTTGGAGGATTCAGAAATTTTCACAAGCAGCGCAACACCAGAGCCACGCAGAGCCAATTGTCGTGAGTCATTTCAGTTTGGGTTGAGGAGTATTCCAGCCTGCCTCAAGCAAGCCTAGGTGCACCTATTCCAGCACCTCTTTTGTACTCAATTCCCGACATTAATCAAATGGCTCAGCTCATCTTTTGGCTTTAGTTTCTCATGTATTGGTGGTTTAATTATTTTGTTGTAGTTTTAGTCTATTGTTGCTTGTATTACTGTCATTTTCCCTTTTTGGGATATTACAGCTGAGGTGACATTGGGCCTCTACCCCATTGTTGTCTCATTGTCTAGTTTATACCTTGTAGGGCTTCTTCTCCAAGCGTGCCATATTTTGCGGCAATGGGGCCATTACCCCATTGTTGTCTCTTAGTCTAGTTTATGCCTTGTAGGGTTTCCCTCTCCAAGGCCTGCAAGATTTTGCGACAGCAAGGCCTAAGTTGTTCTTCATTTTTATATCATTTACTTGTGTTATCTTTATATTAAGCAAATTTAGAAATTAAATTTCTGCATTACAAAATCAGATTTGCAAATTGCCTATTAATTCTTCATTTCATAATCTTTTAATTATATTCAACAACTAGTTTTCACCACTGGCTCAAATCTGGAAATTGCCTTCAAAAGTATCATAAGTCAGATTTGATTTATAAGACTGAATGCGTATTTTTATCTTTAATTGGATCTAATTGGTGTATGCTTTAGTTTTTTAATGTGGGAATTTACTTGTATAAAACATCACATCACAATATCTTATATCGTAAAATCACCTTTACTTTGCAACATTATATCTTTATTTTGGTCAAGTTCATTGATGATATTTTAAGCGTAAAAATGTGCATCATATATCATCATAAACCAAATTTACATCTTAAGTCTAAGGCTCTAATAATATATTTTATAGACTTAATTCATTCAATCATTCACATCTAGGGATATCCCCCTTGTGCTGGGAAGTGTAACTAGTTTTGGTCTTCATAATTGTCACTTGTCTCATGTCATGATGTAATGTATTGATCAAAAGAAGAAAGAAAAATGTACAAAAAAAAATGTTTATGAAACATGGGTTTCATGCTTAGCTCATTTGTCAAATAGGACAAGGTATCTATTGCATGCCTTTAGGATTAATCATGTAATTGTGTCTTCAAAAGGTCTCTAGCTACAAGCCAATCTTCTAGATCCACTTCAAAGCTCTTCAATCAGCCCTATTAGAAGCCGACCTATGTCATCTCAAGTTGACCTAATAGCTGCTCATGTCGGGCCTGTTTCTAGCTGTACGAAGACAAGTATATATATGAAGTTCGGATCACTTTGAGAGGGTATCCAATAACAATCTCAGAAGTTCAATAGATAGGACATAACTGTAACAGAACAAGAAGAACGAACCAACATTTAACGAGTCTGCTCCTCACAGAAAACAAGAGGTATGTTCTAATTCGAAGGTTCAAGGGTGTCTTGGAGAACGTAGCTTACAGTTAGAAGCACATCGAAATATCTGAAGGTTACTAGAAGACAAGCAGGACCGAAATTTGCAATTACAAGTACACTAAGGTCACGGGAAGCCAGGAATAACCAAGAAGTACAGTAGTGACAGGGATCCAAAGTCTACAGGTGGAGGTACAGAGACTCGCAAGTTGCAGGAAGAACAGTGGTCTGAAAGTTGTAATGAGAAATATTGTAATATCCCGGATGGGATATTTTAATTAAAAATGCATAAAAATAACTAAACTCCACAATATGCCGTAAAATCACTATTTACTCAGCAGAAGATTGCCATGTAAAATAAACACATAAGCACTGCAATCTATCAACACATCAAATAGGAAGAATCTCAGCATTTTATTATAGATAATAACTGGGGTTACAAATACATCTAACCCAAAGAAAGAGCTGAGACGGAAAATTGGCCACCAAGATGAGCTGCTGCACTGCGTTGGCCTCAAAACTAAACTGTTGCACTTTCCCTCCAGCAACAGCTGTCACTGAACCCACTGAAGCTGATGAAGCACAAGTTGAAGATCTAAATGATCCTCACACCAATACCTGAAGCTCTGCGAAACTTCTGAGTGAAGTCTCCTCAAGAGAGTTGGGGTTTCATCCAACAATCACAAATCACCCGAGGGTTTCCGTCCTGGGGCTACGGCTGATGTAGAGAACCACGTCTCGCACCTCTCATACAATAAAATGATATGATCCAAAGATATCCCTCAATGGCCTCCTCCCTTTCTTTTATAGATCTCTTGGAGCCTTCTAGAGCATTATTTTATTATTATTTTATTCATGGAGCACTTTTCCCTCTTATTAAAATATTCCTTTTCAATGAAGAAAAAAGTAAATCGACTACCACATCTCCTCCGTTCACTGAAACTCATGTCCAACTGTCCCATCATGGAGGTATCCTCGTGCCGGTTCCAATGAGCTATTACACTATGGTGTTCTGTCATGTATTCCTCCCGAAATGCCACCGGGAGCGTAATTACCTGAGTTAAGCCCATAAATAACTCAAATTTCCGAAAGTTGTCAGAATGCACTGGAACGAAAGCCAAACTGCTCAGGTGATGGAATATATCAAGCGAATGCCGCTTGACTACATAGAAACTCCTCAAAACTCCTCCAAAAAGCCCCTGGGCCCACTGATAACACCAATCTATACCTGTGACCGGTCTACTCCTAACTCTGGGAGTCCCTCCTAGCCCTGTCATAGGTGACACCAAAAAAGGGAATATTACAGACCTTCCACCCCAAGATTGCTTGCCCTCAAGCAATCGAAATATGTGGGCCACTCTGTTGGCCCACCGCAACTAAGACCCAATGCCTGGATCCCAGACAAACCTCTGGGTGCTGCTATGCACCTGTGTCAAACTACTCGGAATAGACCCGTCAATGCCAGGATCCCAAACTGATCTCTCACTGTACCGGTCAACAAACAATCCTCCTAGATCCCCACGCCACCATGGCCAAACATCGCCCAAGTCCCATGGCTCGGATTGCGCACTGCCTCTAGCTATAGCTGATGCGCCATGAAGTGAAGTCCGCCAACAAGCATCAATGCTCCCTAACTCTTGCTGTGTTGTACCACTAACAATATAAGTTGCCCCACCAACTGCGTACCAACTCATCACCTCTCTCCAATCCAAGTCCTGACTCAATCCCATGTTGATCCTGCTCTCCTGAAATCGGGATGGAGTGTTGAAGAAATGACGACCTGTGCCCCACTGCCAGCTGGAATCTGTAACATCTACTATGTCTAAGGGCCCTGATCTATTTTGCTTCCTATGAAGAAAATCGTACCATCAAGAGGGTACCAGCTCATGATCTCCCGCCAATCTATCCTGGAAGAAGAATCCAATGTAGTGTCAACTGCATACGAAATATGCCCAGAGAACTGTCGCTAGCTCATAATCAACTCACGCTGCTCTATCCAGTCTGCCAACGAAAGCTGCCTGTATAAGAAAGTCGTTCTCTCTATAATGGGCCAAAGTGGGCAAGATATGCTACCAGCCCCATCTATGTACTCCTGGAGAGTGCTACTCCCTGAGGGTGCCGCAACTCTGCTGACTGCATGTGCACCTACTTGCACCTCATCAATGTGTCGGCCCACAGATGGATGCTCCACCATCTCCAACAGCTCATCCCTCTCATCGGGAATGTAATGCTCCTGCTGTCCCCTAGCCCCTTGCAGAACTATCCCATCAACCTCCAACATCTCTAGAGGATATGGATCTGCAACTGCTGTCACCGTGCTCGGTGTCTGTGCATCTGATTGCTCCTCCTCAGTGGCTGACCCAAAGGTTAGCCGCATATCCATCATAGACTCAATGTGAGCCTCCATCTGGCTCTCCCTCAAAGGACTATCATGCATGATGTGCATAGTATCCTCCTCTACTGACTCAGGCTCCATCATATGCTGCTCTGGCTGAATCATCACCCAGAGTATCTCCCGTAGAGTCCCCTAAATGCTCACCCTGCACACTGGAATGCAGCTCCAGCCTACTGGCATCAACTCCGCATGACCGCTCTCGCTCCCCAGAAGCATCATCATCTGATCCCATGGACTCAGCTGGAGAAGAGTCCTCATCCTGACATACAGAAGAAACATCTACCTGCTCTACCTCTGCCACCTCATCTGCATCTCTCAAACATGAGTGATCAGGCCCCCATGGTTCTTTGCAAATGAAGCAAAGTCCCTTCCTCCTCAGTTCATTTCTACTGCATGATCCACCAAACTGGAACAGCTCCTCCCTAGTCAACTGTCTCATGAAAAGCTCAATGTTCTACTCAACCAACCCTTGGGCTAGTTCATAAGCAGCAGGTGAGACCAACTGCTCTCTCCTCCAAATGCTCAGCAACCTAGTCTGCAACTCCCAGCAAATGGCCTCACGGACTTCCATACATGACGACAAGATGAACTGCATGTGTGCTATGACTGTGTCAGAATGATGTCTCATAATGCTAAAGAAGCATTGGAACATCTGCAGAATCAAGCCATCACACTCAAGGTCAAACATGATCTCATAAGTCCGGGTCATGGCCATGACTTCTAAAATCTTAAGCTTCCTCCCAAATGTAGAGCCTGCACAATTGTCCAAATCCCGAAAGGTTCCTACTATCAATCTGAAAATTCTTTTCATAATGTCATCATTGTAGGGAGGGAAGGGTGTTGTTATCCTCAAAATATCGCTGAAACAAGAGGCAATCATAAGCTTGACTCTCTCACTTGGATGTTCCAAGAATCTAGCTTGTACCAATGCAAGCATAGATGGCTCCAAAGCCCAATTTAAACTCCAATCAGATTGCTCTACCTTTGAAAGGCAGGATTCCAGTTTCTCTAACATGGGAAAGTCATTTTCTGATCTTCCACTCTTTAAGTCCATACCAAGTGCATAAAGCCAATTTCCCACTTCTTCATCCTTATGTAAATTCCTCGGATGCCTTTGTTGGAGCAAATTATGCACCTTCTTGGAGAAGGGTCTGCTGTTCTGTTTTGTTTTCTAGTCTTCTGCTGCATGGTGGTTCAAGGAACCAACTTTTATTCTTCTCAAGTTGTTTAGGAATCCCTCCATGGTTCAACCAATGATGTGGTCACTGTTTTTCTGAGTTGTTATAGTGATGTAGGTATAGTTTTTGTCAACCAATTCAAATACATACTGCTATAGGTGACACGTATTTGCTGGAAATCGCTCTAGCAAGCTCCTCTAGAAACTGCACTGCTGCTCCAAGACTACACTGCTACCTGACTTTGGCCTCTAATTTACCCACTAAAAACTGCTCAAAAAATTCTAGGAATTTGGGAAGGTGATCCTTGCCCAAAACCCAGAAAAACTCAGAAAGGGTTTCTTCTAATTCCAACCTTCAAAATTTGACCCTTTGTAGTTTGGCCCTCTTCCAATTTCGTTTTCTAGCACTGCAGCTGCTACTATCAATCATTGCTCTCCGAAATCCTAGCAAACCTCCTCATATGGCTCTCCTATCAATTTCCCAACACCCCCGCTCTAAAATACCACCAATGCAGCACCCACAAATGAGCCTCCTCCAATGACTGCGCAGGCTCTTCTCACCAAAATAGCTGCAACTGAAAACTGGAAACTCGCAGGCTGATCCAAGATTGAAGCTTTAATACCACTGTAATATCCCGGATGGGATATTTTAATTAAAAATGCATAAAAATAACTAAACTCCACAATATGCCATAAAATCACTATTTACTCAGCAGAAGATTGCCATGTAAAATAAACACATAAGCACTGCAATCTATCAACACATCAAATAGGAAGAATCTCAGCATTTTATTGTAGATAATAACTGGGGTTACAAATACATCTAACCCAAAGAAAGAGCTGAGACGGAGAATTGGCCACCAACATGAGCTGCTACACTGTGCTGGCCTTAAAACTAAATTGTTGCACTCTCCCTTCGGCAACAGCTGTCACTAAACCCACTGAAGCTGATGAAACACAAGTTGAAGATCTGAATGATCCTCACACCAATACCTGAAGTTCTGCGAAACTTCTGAGTGAAGTCTCCTCAAGAGAGTTGGGGTTTCGTCCAACACTCACAAATCACCCGAGGGTTTCCGTCCTGGGGCTACGACTAAAGTAGAGAACCACGTCTCGCACCTCTCATACAATAAAATGATATGATCCAAAAATATCCCTCAATGGCCTCCTCCCTTTCTTTTATAGATCTCTTGGAGCCTTCTAGAGCATTATTTTATTATTATTTTATTCATGGAGCACTTTTCCCTCTTATTAAAATATTCCTTTTTAATGAAGAAAAGAGTAAATCGGCTACCACGTCTCCTCCGGTCACTGAAACTCATGTCCAACTGTCCCATCGTGGAGGTATCCTCGTGCCGGTTCCAATGAGCTATTACACTATGGTGTTCTGTCATGTATTCCTCCGGGAATGCCACCATGAGCGTAATTACCTGAGTTAAGCCCATAAATAACTCAAATTTCCAAAAGTTGTCGGAATGCACCGGAACGAAAGCCAAACTGCTCGGATGATGGAATATATCAAGCGAATGTCGCCCGACCACATAGAAACTCCTCCAAAAAGCCCCTGGGCCCGCTGATAACACCAACCTGTACCTGTGACCGATCCGCTCCTAACTCTGGGAGTCCCTCCTAGCCCTGTCATAGGTGACACCAAAAAAGGGAATATTACAAGTATAGTGAAGTCCAGAACTGCATTTTGACTTGAGAAGGCTCTTGGTGAAGCGTTGAGTTGTAGCTAGAAGACTTGAATTGGTCATTTGGTTTTGGAAGTCTCCTTTGAAGTTAATAAGAAGTTCTTGAGTGTTTTCCCCTGTTGGAGGGGTTTTTCCCTAGCGTGGAGCCTACATTTGGTGTCTTTTGTCTCTTGTCTTTACATTTTTGGTAATTTCTCGATGAAAGACAACTAAAACTAATTAATAAAAAAACATCAAACTTCAAAAGTAATTATCAAGTTGAGAAAAATCAACATTGATCCATTTATCACTTTGATTTTCCAGCATGGGATCAGAGCTAAGGTGAAGGAGAGACACGTCATATAGAGGGCAGAAAGAAGATCATCAGTGTAGCAGTCACTTTTGCAGACTTATTTGAAGGCGCCTCTTAATAAGTAGTTCACCTCCAAGACTCTATGTCTAATCCAATGGCTTATTCGTGCAAGAAAAGCAATAAGTTAGAAGGAGCATCCAACTACAAGGCATGGAAAAAGAAAATTGACTTAGCCCTTAGAGAGAATGATGTCATGAAGTATGTTCTTGGAAAGGTCCTTGTTCCAGATTCAGAGGACGAAGAAGTTAAAAAATATGAAAAAGGGGATGTCAAAGCTCAAAGAACTCTCTTTGAATCTATCAAAGACCCTCTCATTACTTTTGTATCAGAACTGTCTACATCCAAACAAGTTTATGATATCTTGGTGAAATTATACTCTGTCAACACAACAGGTCACATGATAGCCATAAGGACTCAAATATATCAATAAAAAATGACAGATGAAGACTCTATAGCTTCCTTTTTCATGAAGCTATCAAAAGCCAGAGATCAACTCCTTGAAACCGGTGAGAAAATATCTAATTCAGAATTAATCACAGTAGCAGTCAATGCTTTACCTAAAGAGTGGGATGATTTTGCAAGTAGCATCTGTGCAAGGAAAGATCCTCTGTCATTTGAAGAACTATGGTATCAATGCTCAACAGAAGAATCCAGAATATGTTGAGATTTTGGGTGTTGATTTAGCATCGTGTGTGCTCTAGCCCTGAAATTTTGTGGAGGGGCTAAGACACACTAGACCTCCAAAACCCAGAAAGCGTTTGGAGAAATTTCATCTTATGTGTGAGATTTTAAAATAATTAATTTTTTTAATGAGGACCCTAAGTCTAACTTAGAAAACTAAACAAATTAAAGTGAATTAATTAAACACATGTGATGAAATGTTCTAAGTGACGCAAATCAAGAAATATTTTAATCTCAGCTGTCGATAAGAGATTAAATCATGGTCGTTGATGTCTCAACGAAAAAGTATAAGAGAAAGGCTTGAGGGTCAGCTGGAGACACACACACGGAAGCAGAGCTGAGACACTGAGTTGGAATTCTAGGGCGGGTTTGCTAAGAATATCCAGACGATTTTTCTACAGCGAGGGGTAGTATTGGCTAAGGGGATGATCTAATCCCAGAGCCAAGACTCGGCAAGAGGCAGAGGAGTAGCACAAAGGAGCAGGGGCAGCAACAACAGCTGCGCAGCGCAGAGGGCTTCAACTACTACGTAGGTGCTACGCAGGCCCAGAAAGGGCAGTGTTGAGCCAGTAGGAGACCTCCAGGGTTACGCAGAGCCCATCCAAGGCAGCGTAGCGACTGCGTCACCCAGTTTGGGGTTACGGAGCCCTCTCCAGGCCAGCGCAGAGGCTAGCAAGGCTGACACAGGGGCTTCAGGGGCAGCGTTGGGGTTTCTAGAGGCAGAAAGTGGCTGAGTCCTGTAAATCTTGTTTGAGGGTGTGGATCAGTAAAATTTTCAGTCTCTAGAACAACAGGTATTGCTGCAGATCTATTTTTCTCTATCGAGTTAACCATTAAGGTGCCCAGATTTGTTGTACTCAGTTTCTACTTAATAATAATAAACCCTCATATCTGTTGCATCGGTTTTCCCGCATTGGGTTTTTCCGGGGACATTTGTCAGAAAAATCTGTGTCACTTTGTTGAATGAGCGTAATATTCAGTAAATGATTAGTATGTGTGTAGGCTGTTAGTTTTGTTTTCTTCGGTATTTTCTGAAAATAACTTCTATAATTTAATCACAAGTAGGAGAAGTAAACCAAGATACTACAGTAGGGTTTTTGTATTAATGTATTCATAAATTTCTACATGGTATCAAAGCGATTGCAGATCAAGTTGAATCTCCAGCAAATCAACTGAAGACATATTTTCTACAGGGTAGCAGCTGAAGCAGCAGATTCGAAGAGGGCAGTTCAGCAACAGGAGGATGCAGTCCCAGAAAGGGCTACGCAGTCCCATCTGGGTGACGCAGAGACAGCGCAACACCCTCTAGAGGGACGCAAGAACAGCCTACGCTATGCAGAGGCTGCGTTGGGCCAGTATGCTCCCGTAGAGGCCAGCCAGAGGAACGCAGCCGAGATATTTTTTTTGTTGCAGAGAAGTATTGTCGAGATCCAGAAGCAGTGCTTTAGATCTTCAGCAGTTGCTTGTGTGGTGGAGATTCTGTTGGTGAAGAATTGTGCCTAGCTAAGTCGACAAAGAGCGGGAGGAAAACAGTCACTCAGCAGATCTGAGCCAAACAGATCTGAGATTCAATCACGAGGGTGATCGAAGAGAACTGTCCGATTGTCTTGGCTGAAGATTTCCAGGAGGGAAATCAGTTGACAGAGGGAGCAACAACTATAGAGGTTTTTTTATCGCCAAGAAACCCAGATCCAGCGTCTCTATTGAGTTTTGCAATAGAAAGGGGGAGAAGAATATTGTTTCATCACATTTGAGTTAGATGGTTTCTCATGGACTGAGAAATCAGGACAGGTTGGACGGTGTGTCCAACTTCGTCATCTGGAGAGCAGGATACTGACAGTCCTGAATGAATACGGCATCAAGAACCATGCTGAGAATGTCCTAGATGAGCCTGCAGATCCTGATCCTCTAAAGAAATTCAAGGAAAATCAAGCGCGTGTTAAGCGTTTGATTATGGACGGAGTAAAAGATCACATGTGCCACACATTGCCGGAAAGAAGATGACAAATGAGATGTGGACCGCTTTGGAGACGATGTATCAGGGAAGCTTCGTTCAAAGAAAGATGCTTCTAGAGAATCAGATGAGGTTGTTTCAGATGCAGAAGGATGAGGAGATAGATCCCTTCCTTTTCCGACTTCAAACTATCCGGGATCGACTGATTGCCATGGGTGCGACTCCAGATGAAGGGCTCTTGGTAAGGACTACCCTGAATGCAATCACCGAGGAGTGGGAAACGTTTCTCCAAAGCATATTGGGCAGGGCAGCGTTACCATCCTGGGTTGACATGTGGGCAATCCTTTGTCAAGAGGATATCAGGAGAATCACCAAGAGGCAAAATAGTAGCGGCGGAACTATCAAGGTGAAGAAAGAAGAGGAAGATGATGCATCCCTCGCATCGAAGGAACGAAGGCAGCAAGGGAAGAAGACGGACCTATCCAAGGTCCAGTGCTTTAACTCTAGCGAACTTGGACACTTTGCAAGCACTTGTCCTAAGAAGAAGGAGAAAGGAACTTTTGATTCCAAGGCAATAGCAGCAAAGGACGATGGGAGTGATGATGACGTAGCAATGAGTGCTCATGAGCCATGTAAGTGGGGCAATATGGATCTGTAGAGCAACTACAGATGGTGAAGGCAGGATCCTTGAGTAGCCCAACTCTTGGATCACATACGAGCTACGGGAGCCTTAAGATGATAGCAGGAGAAGTAGGAGATGGTTGCAGAAGATCACAGTGAAGCAGAGGGCAGTGCTGAGATGTTGTAGAGGGAGCAGCGCAGCGCATAGGCAGCAACAGCGTAGAGGTAGCAGCATAGAGGCTGATGGGACTTCAGCAGCGCAAAGAGGCAATGCAGAGTTGTAGCAGCACAGTGGCTTCAGGCGGACAGCGTAAAGCAGAAGCCAAGGGAGTTTCAATGATGGGATGCAGCCTGACTTGTCTATCAACGATTGGGCAGGAGTCTTTCAGTTGCTTACTTATCGGCAACTGAGTTGCAGTGCAGCAGTTAGCAGTGACAGTGCTATAGGCACCATGATGCTGCAATTTGAGAGGGAGATGCAGTACAGATGTGGCAGTGTCAATGGCAGTGACATGGGCAGCAGTACAGAAAGCAGCAGCGCAATGGATGGAGGGCATCAGGCCAAGCATCAGCAGCACAGAGATCAACACCAAGATCTTGTGATACATGGTGTGGATGTATTACTAGCGCACACTTCATGCTAGGAGGGAGTGTTGAGATTTTGAGTGTTGAGGTGGTACCGGGTGTGCTCTAGCTTTGAAATTTTGTGGAGGAGCTAAGACACACTAGACCTCCAAAACCCAAAAAGCATTTGGAGAAATTTCATCTTGTGTGTGAGATATTAAAATAATTAATTTTTTAATAAGCACCCTAAGTCTAACTTAGAAAATTAGAAAACTTAAAGTGAATTAATTAAACACATGTGATGAAATGTTCTAAGTGACGTGGATCAAGCAGTCTTTTAATCTCAGCCGTCGATAAGAGATTAAATCACGTTCGTTGATGTCTCAATGAAAAAGTATAAGAGAAAGGCTTGAGGATCAGTTGGAGACACACACACGGAGGCAGAGCTGAGAGACTGAGCTGGAATTCTAGTGTGAGTTTGCTAAGAATATCCAGAAGAGTTTTCTGCAGCAAGGGGTAGTATTTGCTAAGCAGATGATCTGATCCCAGAGCCAAGAGTCAACAAGAGGCAGAGGAGTAGCAATCAGGAGAAGCGCAGAGGAGCAGGGGCAGCAGCAACAGCTGCGCAGCGCAGAGGGCTTCAGATGCTATGCAGGCCCAGAAAGGGCAGCGTTGAGCCAGCAAGAGACCTCCAGGGTTATGCAGAGGCCATCCAGGGCAGCGTAGGGACTACATCACCCAGCTTGGGGTTACACAGCACTCTCAAGGCCAGCGCAGAGGCTAGCAGGGTTGACACAGGGGCTTCAGGGGTAGCGTTGGGGTTTCTAGAGGCAGAAAGAGGCTGAGTCCTGTAAATCATGTTTGAGGGTATGGATCAGTCAAGCTTTCAGTCTCCAGAACAGCAGGTATTGTTGCAGATCTATTTTTCTCTGTCGGGTTAACCAATAAGGTGCCCAGATTTGTTGTACTCAGATTCTACTTAATAATAATAAACCCTCGTATCTGTTGCACCGGTTTTCCCGCATTGGGTTTTTCCAGGGACATTTGTCCGAAAAATCTGTCACTTTGTTGAATGAGCATAATATTAAGTGAATGATTTGTATGTGTGTAGGCTGTTAGTTGTGTTTGCTTCGGTATTTTCTAAATATTTTTCTGAAAATAACTTGTATAATTTAATCACAAGTACGAGAAGAAAACCAAGATACTGCAGTAGGGTTTTTGTATTACTGTATTCAATCATTTTCACAGAATAAAGGCTAGAAGTAATGCTCATCCTCATAATGAAACTTCTCAAGCCAATGCAACCAAGTCAAGGAAGAATTTTGATAAGAAATGGAAGAACAAAAATAGAGACATGTCCAAAGTCTAGTGCTTTGGATGTCATGAATATGGACATTATAAATCAAATTGTCCTAAGAACCCAAATAACAATAAAAGGAAGGAAAGGTCTGACGCTTTAACGGTTGTGAATTTGAAGAATCCTCAAAGAAGCAAAAGGAAGATGTCAATGGCCTCTTTTATTAAGAATGATGACTAGTGCTTCATACATAAAATTTTAGAAAATGGTCTTGCATGATGACATGCATAAAATAATAAAAAATTGTTTTCTCTATCATCAGAGCTAGTAAAAAGAAGAAGTAGAGCATCTTGATTTGGCATTGAAGAATCATGGAAGTAACACTACCTTGGATTGAGATGAAAAGCTTTGCAATAGCTTCCAATAATCATGATTGACTAAGGTATGTAGTCATAAGGTATGTACATTTGCTGGATAAAAATTTTGTTTGTGTTAAGGTTTTCTATGTATGTCTTGAATCTTGATCATAGGGTTTGTAGACTTCAACTTTGGAATCTAGGGATTACAAAACCCTAAATGATACTTGAAGTAGAAAACCCTTGTCAAGTGAGAAACCCTAACCCTATTTTGATAGAAACCCTATCACTTAAATTCTAGGGCTTATAGTCTTCATCTTGTTGAAAGTCGTTGATTTTGTAAAAACCCTTGTTGGTATTTGGAAACCCTTGTCAAGAGAGAAACCCTGATATGTTTGTTCCCTCATAGAAACCCTAGAATTTGTTTTTTAGGGTTTGTAAGTAGTCTAGGGTGAATGGAAAAATACTAGAGAGGGTAGAATTGGATTTGACGTTCAAACCCTAGGGTTGATGCTTTCTCAAGAGAATTAGGGTTTAAATCTAAAAAACATAGGAGTTCTTCTTTTCTAAGATCCCATGGAAACCCTAGTGTAATTGATCTTTCATCATGCACTTGTACTTGTATATTTTGCTTGGTGGTACTTGTCAATGAATGTTGCAGGTACATAATGAAGGAAGCTAAATCAAAAAGATATGTTGATCTTATGCTATGAAGAACATGATGAATAGAGGGAATGGTAACTTCGTAATCAAGTTGGATCCTTGGGTACTTTGATAAAGGTATACATGATGATAGTTGAGGCAAGTTCAACTGTGTGGATGTTGAAGGAAAGCTCAACATTTTGTAATAAATATCTATGAAGATAAAGATGTGTTCATCCTGGGATTTTGTAGCAATAACCAGAAGGTCTAGAAGGGAGTTCACTTTCGTAAAGAAGCTATGATCAGCTTGAAGTTTGAGAAGGTTCATAGAAAGACTTCATTAATAAAGTCGAGAAGAAAGTGATGTGGAAGATGGATGACCCGGAATCTGTGATCCGTGAAATTGTGAAAAGAAGCATGCTCTATACAATGAGATGCAAGGAAAGATGGATCCATGGGAGAACTGATAGCTAGTTCTTTCATGAAAGACAAGGAAAAAGATGTAGTTGTGAAGTCAAGAATCTCCTTGAATAGAAGCGGGATCTATTTTCTCATAGAGATGTCCTCCCTGATTGACAGGGAGTAAGGTTGGACACTGGTTCTCCCTGTGTCATGTACTAGACTAGGACTAACAACCGTAAATCTAGTGCATGCATCACAGATACAAAGAATGATGACTTGTTTGGTTCTCCTTGTGTCAGGTACTATGATGGATTAGGACTGATGTCTTAAGTCAAGTACATGGACATGGATAAGGAGAATGTTGGAATGGATAAGCATCTTGGACAAACATTCTTGAGTCATGTAATGTGATGGATTAGGATGAAGATCCTAAGTCACATGGACTCGGATAAGAATGGTCCCATGGTGGGATTACTCCGGGTATCCTAGGTGGAGTATGTAGCATGTAGTATGTACCATAATGAGGTGGTATGGTGTCCAATGGAATGCCTCCCAGCATTGTGCTCTAATCTTGTGAGAGATAGAGTGTACCTATCAAGGCCTTGGGTGATGTGACAATGTTGCATATGATAAGTGATGCTTATGAATCTGGATCTCTTCTTATAAGAACTTTTCAAATGGAGTATTGTCCTTGTACCGGTTGGACAATTATGAATACCTCCCTAGTTAAGAGGGAGTGGTAGGAAATGTAACTAGTTTTGGTCTTCATAATTGTCACTTGTCTCATGTCGTGATGTAATGTATTGATCAAAAGATGAAAGGAAAATGTAAAAAGAAAATGTTTATGAAGCATGGGCTTCATGCTTAGCTCATTTGTCAAATAGGTCAAGGCATCCATTGCATGCCTTTAGGATTAATCATGTAATTGTGTCTTCAAAAAGTCTCTAGCTACAAGTCAATCTTCTAGTTGCACTTCAAAGCTCTTCAATCAGCCCTATTACAAGTCGGCCTATGTCATCTCAAGTCGGCCTAATAGCTGCTCATGTTGGCCCTGTTTCTAGCTGCACGAAGACAAGTATATATATGAAGTTCGGATCACTTTGAGAGGGTATCCAATAATAATCTCAGAAGTTCAATAGATAGGACATAACTGTAACAGAGCAAGAAGAACGAAGCAACATTTAATGAGTCTGCTCCTCACCGAAAACAAGAAGAAGTCTGTTCTAATTCGAAGGTTCAAGGGTATCTTGGAGACCGTAGCCTACAGTTTGAAGCACACCGAAATATCTGAAGGTTACTAGAAGACAAGCAGGACCGAAAGTTGCAGTTATAAGTACAGTAAGGTCACAGGAAGCCAGGAATAACCGAGAAGTACAGTAGTGACAAAGAGCCGAATTCTACAGGTAGAGGTACAGAGATTTGTAGGTTGCAGGAAGAACAGTGGTACGAAGTTTGCATAAGTAACGTCTGAAAGTTGTAATGAGAAGTATAGTGTAGTCCAGAACTGCATTTTGACTTGAGAAGGCACTTGGTGAAGCTTTGACTTGTAGCTATAAGACTTGAATTGGTCATATGGCTTTGGAATTCTCCTTTGAAGTTAATAAGAAGAAGTTCTTGAGCGTTTTCCCCTGTTGGGGGGGTTTTGCCCTAGCGTGGAGCCTACATTTGGTGTCTTTTGTCTCTTGTCTTTAGATTTTTGGTAATTGCATGATGAAAGAGAACTAAAACTAATTAATAAGAAAACATCAACTTCACAAGTAATTATCAAGTTAAGGAAAATCAACATTGATCCTTCTATCAATTTGATTTTCCAACACCTTGGCCTTAAGAAAGCTTGCCAAAAGTGAGGAGAATTTTACTGAGGTGACAATGGTACTTCTCCCAAGCATGCCTCAAGTTTGCATCTGTGGGTTAAGGATTTTTCCACTTAGATGTGAGTTGAAGAGGCAAGATACAAAAAATCAAGATGGATTTTAAGGAAATCATCTGGAATTTAGCATGTCTCAATCCTCTCTTGGGATACTCTTGCACCTTACAATTCATTTCCATGCTCAAGAAGGAAAAAGATTTAGAAGAATTTGAACAAAGGAGCAACTGAAATTATTTTATTCTTCTCACTTGATCGCGTGGCTAAAAATGTATATATAAATAGGTACCTAGAGAGATTGTTAGCAATAATTTTATTGAAATCACAACACTGTTGTGCAAACCATGTTAGCAGTTCTAAGTGGACTGCATCTTCATTGATTCTAAGTCATGAAGAAGCCATCTCACAGTGGAAAACTCCACAACACTAAAAGAATAGACATCTCTCAAATTGGCAGATTAAGAAGAAGATTAAAATTTTAAAAGAATAATTATGTATTTGTAAATTTTCGTAGATGTTCTATGCTTTATGCAACTTTACTTTTATACCCGATATCAAATAGCAATCACATAAACAAGAAAGTAAAATGCTGATAGAACATACCAATAGATCGATGGAAGACAAGCCAAAAATACACTTAACTTGATCAGCAAAATATGTGTGTTGTGGTGCGTTACAGCGGTCAACAAGATGATTCAACCAGCAAAGTCTCCTCACGGTCAGCCAACCAGAATGTGTCACACAACTCTCTCGGACAGCTCTACAATGGTCAACCGAAAGTCAACAAAAGTCAACGTTGTCCAGTCAATAGTCAACGCAAAATGGCAGCACAGCCAAGTCAAAGTCAACGTCCAGCCTCGGTTTTTGTGCCAAAAAATGCAGATTGATGAGATCGAAGATTAGGGAGAGTTTCGAGTCAATTTGATCAAGCGTTGACCAAAGTCAACGCTGGTCAATTCTACGCTGAAAACCCTAGACCAGACCGAAACCCTAGCTGTTGCTTTTTCCCACATGTGAGTGAAGAGGAGCCTCCAAGACGATGATCGAACCAATCAGATGCAAAGAGAGAATGTGTGATGAGTGATGGTGAAAATGACCTCCAATGTTGACATATATATATCCATTAGTGAGGGTGTGTGACACATCTGTTGGGGATCCAAGCCTACATTACAATTCTGGCTGACCTTGCACATAAGTGGAATTAATTAAAAATAAATGTTCTGCTCATCGGATCAATATGATCTTTAGATCGATCTTGCACTTCTCCGAAAGAGGAATCCAATAAAAATATTGGCATCTACATCTGAGCATCACAACATGGAGTTTGGACCTAGTTGCCCAAAATTAACACTCCCTCTCAAATAGGGAGAACTCCACCCACCTGTGCCATCCAAACATCGTGCGTCATCTCGTCATCTCGCCATAACTTGCTTTGTTGGCTTCTTTATTTCAGAACAAAAAGGTGAGTCACAAAGACATCACTCCCGACTAACAAAATCAGCTCAGAGGTCTGAAACCTCTATAGGACTCAAAGGAGTCACATACCAACCCAAAGTTGGTTTAACTGACCCGAAGTCAGTTGGAGGTCCGAAACCTCACTTGGACTCAATAGAGTCATATACTAACCCGAAGTTAGTTTAACTGACCCGAAGTCAGTTGGAGGTCCAAAACCTCACTAGAATTGATCCCAGATCAAGTGGTTGGACACATGCCATCCTAGACATAGAGAATACGGAAATCTCCGATGCGTCCATCGGTCTTTTCTACTGGTCTCTAGCTTTTCCCATCTCATTGGCCAAGATGAGAGGTACTTCCCATGAGTCCGGGACTCCATGGGTAGGATGCATATGGGGCACAGATCAAAGAGAGGTGAACCAACTCAATATCATAATGGTGGAGCAGAAGCGCACCAACAAGGTTTAAAAAGCCTAGCCCTGTGGTTGCTTATAGCTCCAAGAAGCTATCCCCAAGGCCCCCTTGAGCTCCGAGAGCTCATCGTCCAACAGGACCCTCATAATAGTGTCATTCCACGATTCCAAGATTCTCACGGAAGGATAGGAACATGACCTTCCCCAAGGGCTTTGTGAGAATATCCACGACCTGCTCATCAGTTCATATATGATCGAGCCTTACGGCGCCTCGCTATACCATATCTCAGATAAAATGGTACCACACATCAACATGCTTGGATCGATCGTGGAACACGGGGTTCTCTGACAAAAGAATCCCCCTCTTGTTATCACAAAGGATAACGGTGGCATCTAGCACATGCTCGAACAGCTCACTGAAGAGCTTTCGCAACCCAGCGGCTTCACAACAAGCCATACACGCTGCAATGTATTCGGCCTCAACGATGCTCAAAGCTACCAACTTCTGCTTCCTGCTCGAAGCAGACCCAAGTGTCAAGCAGCATCCAAATGTGCTCTTGCAATCCACCACACTGCCAGCCCAATCGACATTTGTATGTCCATGGAGTCTCAAACTCCCGGCAGTGTATCTTAGCCCATGGTCTATCGTGCCCCAGAGATATCTCAAGAGTTTCTTGGCACCAACCTAGTGAATGTTACGAGGATCAACCATGTGTTGACTCAAAGTGTTCACTGAACAACATACGTCCGGACAGATGTTCCCTAAGAACATCAGGGCCCCTACGAGTTGTCAATACTCGGTAGGATTTGTTAGCACGGGCCCAGCAGTGTTTCCACTCAAATTCTTAAAGTTGAGCTCCATCGGTGTCGACGCAGACTTATAGTCCACCATTCCAAATCTTTCCAACAGCTTCACAATGTATTTTCCTTGAGAGAGGAAAATTTCGCTAGGTCTCTGCCAAACCTTCAGGCATAGGAAGTAATGCATCAATCCTAGGTCCTTCATCTCGAACTCAGAAGCGAGCTCCCTCTTACACTGATGAATGAGAGGGTCAGCACCTGTCAGGAAGAGATCGTCCACATAGAGAACCAGAATGAGAGGCTTTTCTCTATCAACCTTGAAGTAAAGGTTCAGATCACCATTACTTCGAGTGAAACCCAACTTCATCAAGTAGTTATCTATTCTCTCGTACCAAGCCATGGGGGCTTGCTTCAACCCATAGAGGGCTTTCTTCAACCTGCATACATGGGTGTCTCTATCCTAGACTTCGAACCCCAGAAGTTGCTCCACATACACCTCTTCTTTTATCGATCCATGCAGAAAAGCGGTCTTCACATCCATCTGATGTAGACTCCATCCTTGCGTAGCAGCAAGGGCTATGATAGATCAGATGGTGGTATATCGGGCCACATGTGCAAATATATCATCATAGTCTACGCCTTCCTTTTGAGAGAAGCCATGGGCAATGAATCTTGCCTTGAACTTTTCCACACTACCATCAAATCCATGCTTGATCTTATAGAGCCATTTCGAGGAGACAACAGCTTTGTCCTCCGGTCTCAGAACCACATCCCAGACATCATTTTTCATAATGGACTCGAATTCTTCATGCATAGCATCCTTCCAGACTTGATGCTTTACGGCTTCTTCAAAAGATCCAGGCTCAAATCGTATGATTGTACTCATGGCTGCTAGATACCCTTGGTATATATTCAGCTTCTTGCTTTCACGGAATGTCCCCCTTGGGACCATATGTCTCTCGGCATCTTCGAGAGTATCCTGGAGCTATGCGGGTCTTCTCTTTATTGAAGGAGGTGGATCAATGGGGTCCATCGGTCCTTCAACATCAGGCATCATCTCATCCTTCGGTTCTTCCTGATTCCCAGACCTTACTTCATGATCTTCCTCAAAGCTGGGAAGATTTATCACTTTTCTGAGGGAAGCATCCTCATCAAAAGTAGCATCGTGGCATATCTCCACTTCTCTTTCGGCACAACCCTAACATACACCTTCATGATCATTTTTGAATTCAAGTATCCCTGTCACCATCTTCCTTGCTTCAGAAAGGATTGTGTAATGAAGGTGTCCATACCTTCGGTGCCTTGATTCGGTTTGCCAAATAGTATCACATTTCATAGCTCCCAGTGGACTTCCTCCAACATGGTAGAGTGTATCAACTCTAAACCCAATCGTGATAGCTTCCTTGAAACTTTTCTTCTAGATGCATACCTTCCCATCAACGAATGCCACCTTGAAACCTTTGTCTTCCATGGCCGAAATAGACACAAGGTTCTTCTTCAAATCAGGTACATATGTACATCTTGCAAGCAAAGGACTTGACCTTGAGATAAGTGGAGGGTCACAATCCCAGACCCTTTCACGGGATAGGTGGCATTATTTCCAAGGATAAATTTCAGATTCGTATCCTTCTCAACCAAATCAGTAAGCGCTTCTTTAAACCTAGTGAGGTGCCTTGAAGCACCATTATCAATCAACCAGTTACCAGACATCCATAGTGTCGGGTGGAGATGCAGCAGAGAGGGCAGATACAAGAATCAATTCATTTTCCTTATCATCAACAACATTAGATTCCTCATACCTGGAATTTCTTGACCTTTTGAAAGGTTGTCCATTTTCATTGCCAGAGGGAGCCTTCCTCTTTCCTTTGATTGCCATTCCTCCTATTGTTGTTGTTGTCATCATCCCCGGGAGAATCCTTTCTATTAGGGCATTCTCTAGCATAGTGGCCAGTTGTAAAATTTATGTAGATGTTCTATGCTTGATGCAACTTTACTTTTCACTACAACAATCACATAAACAATCAAGTAAAATGCTGATAGAACATACAAGAGGATCTACAGAAGACAAACCAGAAACAAAAAAATGTGGTGGTGCGTTATGGCGGTCAACAGGATGCTTCAACCAGCAAAGTCTCCTAGGTCAGCCAACCTAGCATGTGTCACAACAGCCCTCAAAACAGCCACACGGTCAACTCAAAGTCAACCCCAAAAAAGTCAATGCTGTCCAGAAAAGTCAACGTAGGACAGCAACAAGAAAGTCAATGCAGCTCGTTCTTCGATCAACCTTTTGACCACGTTTCTTGTGCCAATGTGTACGGCCTCCCAAAATCGAAGTCTCCACCAATTTTCAGCCTCTTTGGACCATGCGTTGACCAAAGCCAACACTGGTCAAACTTGCGTGGAAACCCTAGCTGCAGTAAATTCGTCCTTCTTCCTGGCTACAGTAATTCGTCCTTCTTCCACGTGTCAACCGAAATTGCCTCCAAGGAGCTCATACTAAATCAGAAGAGGAGAAGATGTGTGATGAGATGAGTGAAATGATCTCCAACATTGACTGTATATATATCCATCATCGAGGTGTGTGACACATCTACTGGGGGTGTAAAACCTTAAGGCCGACCTGCACATATTTGAAATTATTAAAAATAAATTCAAAATAAATGTTTTTCTCATCAGATTAAGATCAATTTTAAATCGATCTTACACCTCTCCAAAAGAGGAACCCAATACAAATATTGGTATCTTCATCTGAGCATCACAACATGGAGTTTGGACCTAGTTGTCCAATTTTAACACTCCCTCTCAACTAGGGAGAACTCCATCCACTTGTGCAATCAAACATCGTGCGTCATCCCGTCGTAACTTGCTTTGCTGGCCTCTTTATTTCAGTTAAGAAGTGGGTCAGCCACAAAGACATCATTCCCCGGCTGACAGATTCAGCCCAGAGGTCCGAAACCTTTATCGGACTCACAAAGAGTCTCATACCAATCTGAAGTTGGTTTACCTGACCCGAAGTCAGTAGGCGGTCCGAAACCTCACATGGACTCAAAGAATCACATACCAACCCGAAGTTGGTTTATCTGACCTGAAGTCAGTAGGAGGTCTGAAACCTCACTAGACTTGATCCCAGATCAAGTGGTTGGACACGTGTCATCCTAGATAGAGAGTACGACAATCTCTAATGCATCCATCAGTGTTTTCTACTAGTCTCTAGCTTTTCCCACCTCATTGGCCAAATGAGAGGTACTTCCCATGAGTCCGAAACTCAAATGGGTAGGATGCATACGGGGCACAAATCATGAGAGGCGAACCAACTCAATCATCAAGGTGAGGCCCAAGCACACCAACAAGGTTCGACAAGCCTAGCCCTGTGGTTGCTTATAGCTCTGAGAAGCTATCCCCAAAGCCCCCCAGAGCTCTCAAAGCTCATCATCCAACAAGACCCTTAGAATAGGATCATTCCATGATTCCAAGATTCTCACGGAAGGTTAGGAACATGACCTTCCCCAAGGGCATTGTGAGAATATCCACGACCTGCTCATCAGTTCCTATGATCGAGCCTTATGGTGCCTCGCTATACCATATCCCGGATAAAGTGGTACCAGCCATCAACATGCTTGGATCGATCGCGGAACACGGGATTCTATGACAAACGAATCCCCCTCTAGTTATCACAAAGGATAACGGTGACATCTAGCACATGCTCGAACAACTCACTGAAGAGCTTTCGCAACCAAGTGATTTCACAACAGGCCATACATGTTACAATGTATTCGGCCTCAGCAGTGCTCAAGGCTACCGACTTCAGTTTCCTACCCAAAGCAGATCTACGTGTGAAGTAGCATCCATATGTGCTCTTGCGATCCACCACACTGCCAGCCCAATCGGCATCAGTATAACCAAGGAGTGTCATGCTCCTGGCAGTGTATCTCAGCCCAAGGTCTATCATGCCCCAGAGATATCTCAAGGGTTTCTTAGCACCAACCCAGTGAATGTTATGATCAACCATGTGTTGACTCAAAGTGTTCACTGCAAAACATACGTCCAAACGGGTGTTCACTAAGAACATCAGGGCCCCTACGAGTTGACGATACTCAGTAGGATTTGTCAATACGGGCCCAGCAGTGCTGCCACTCAACTTCTTGAAGTTGAGCTTCATCGGTGTCAACACGAACTTGCAATCCACCATACTAAATCTTTCCAGAAGCTTCACAATGTATTTTCCTTGAGAAACGAAAATCTCGCCAGGTCTCTGCCAAACCTCCAGGCCTAGGAAGTAGCGCATCAGTCCTAGGTCTTTCATCTCAAACTCAGCAGCGAGCTCCCTCTTGCACTGATGAATGAGAGGGTCAACACCTGTAAGGAAGAGGTCGTCCACATACAGCACCAGAATGAGAGGCTTCTCTCTATGAACCTTGAAGTAAAGGTTCGGATCAGCATTACTACGAGTGAAGCCCAACTTCATCAGGTAGCTATCTATCCTCTCGTACCAAGCTCTGGGTGCTTGCTTCAGCCCATAGAGGGCTTTCTTCAACCTGCAGCCATGGGTGTCCCGATCTTGGACTTCGAACCCCAGAGGTTGCTCCACATACACCTCTTCCTTTATTGCACCATGCAGAAATGCGGTCTTCTCATCCATCTGATGAAGACTCCATCCTTGCGTAGCAGCAAGGGCTATGATAGATCAATGGTGGTCACAGGTGCAAATATGTCATCATAGTCTATGCCTTCCTTTTGAGAGAAGCCACGGGCAACGAATCTTGCCTTGAACTTTTCAGCACTTCCATAAGATCCATGCTTGATCTTGTAGAGCCATTTCGAGGTGACCACTGCTTTGTCCTCTGGTCTTGGAACCACATCCCAGACATCATTCCTCATTATGGACTCATACTCTTCGTGCATAGCATCCTTCCAGACTAATGCTTTACGGCTTCCTCAAAAGATCCAGGCTTGGATTGTTCAATAGTACCCATGGCTGCTAGATACCCTTGGTATCTACTCGGCTTCTTGCTTTCACGGAATTTCCCCCTTTGGTGCCATTAGTCCCTCAGCATCCTCGAGAGTGTCCCTGAGCCATGATGGTCTCTTTCCCAATGAAGGAGGTGGATCAATCGGGTTTATCGTTCCTTCAAAATCAGGCATCGCCTCATCCTTCGATTCCAGGCCTTGCTTCATGATCTTCCTCAGATCTTAGAAGATTGACTACTTTCCTCGGGGAAGCATCTTCATCAAAGGTGACATCGTGGCATATCTCCACTTCCCTTTGACCAGGCACATAGAATCTATAGGCCTTCGAAGTTTCGCTGTAGCCCACAAACATTGTGGTCTCCCTCTTGATGCTAGCTCCTCTGCAAAAGTTCTTGAATTCTTTCGTCTCATATTCAGTGCCATTATCGGTCTGTCGGATAACATCTCATGTCATTTCTCCCAGTGGACTTCCTCCAACCTGGTAAAGTGTATCAATTCTAGACCCAAACATGATAGCTTCCTTGAAGCTCTTCTTCCACATGCGCACCTTTCCATCAGTGAATGCCACATTGAAACCTTTGTCTTCCATGGCTAATATAGACACGAGGTTCTTCTTCAAATTAGGTACATAGAGTACATCCTGTAAGTGGAGGACTTGACCTTGAGACAAGTGGAGGGTCACAGTCCCTGTCCCTTTCACGGGATATGTGGCATTATCTCCAAGGATAATTTCCAGATTAGTATCCTTCTCAACCATATCAGAAAGTTCTTCTTTGAACCCAGTGATGTGCCTTGAAGCACCATTATCTATCAACCAGACATCCATTGTGTCGGGTGGAGATGCAGTAGAGAGGGCAGATACAAGAATGAATTCATTTATTTTATCAACAACATTTGATTCCTCATACCTGGAATTTCTTGACCTTTTGAAAGGTTGATCATTTCGTCGGAGGGAGCCTTCCTCTTTCCCTGGAACCTATTGTTCCTTTGATTTCCATCCCTCTGGTTGTTGTTGTTGTCATCACCATCAGGAGAATCCTTCTTGAAAGGACATTCTCTAGCATAGTAACCAGGGCTATGACAAGTGAAGCACTTTCCCTTCTTTCCTTGAGCCCCTGCTTTTCCTTTGTTCTTTGGGCCACCAAAGTTCTTCTTTTTAGAATGAGCAGCGTATGCAGCATTTCCTTCATTTCCATACTCCATTCTTGATTCTTCTTGAACGCATCTTGGCAGTACTTCGTCAAAGTCAGGTATCACATTATTATTTAGAATGGTAGTGTTGAACACATGCCATTCGAATGAGAGCCCTCCAAGTGCGGTGAGTACCATCTCTCGATCAGCTGTTGTCTCCCCAATAGCCAACAGATTGTTCCTGATCTCGGTCAGCTTCAAAAAGTATGATTGGACAAACTCATCCCTGCCCTTCTTCAGATTCTTCAATTGATTCTTGAAGAATAGTACTTGATTTGCATTGTTGGCATTGAACATGAGGACCAACTTATCATACATCTCTTTGGATGTGCCCAACTCAGAGATGTAAGACACCAGACTTTTATGAATGGATTCCCTGATCATCAGCTTTGCTTTGATCTCCCCCTTCTTGTACTTTGTTTTGGCAGTAGCAGTAGCAGTGGATGGAGGTTCTTGGATTTTACCCTACACATAGTCCATGACATCTTGGTCTTCCAATTTGAGATCCAATATCATCTTCCAAGCATGGAAATCATCCTTCCCAATCAATTTGTCATCCTCCTTGAAGCCATAGTTTCTGGAACCCATTTTCCTCTTCGGTGATTGCAGCAAATAGGGCTTGTCTTCACCTCAGCTCTGATACCATGTAAATTTATGTAGATGTTCTATGCTTGATGCAACTTTACTTTTCACTACAACAATCACATAAACAATCAAGTAAAATGTTGATAGAACATACTAGAGGATCTACAGAAGACAAACCAGAAACAGAAAAATGTGGTGGTGCGTTACGGCGGTCAACAAGATGCTTCAACCAGCAAAGTCTCCTAGGTCAGCCAACCCAGCATGTGTCACAACAGCCCTCAAAACAACCACACGGTCAACTCAAAGTCAACCCCAAAAAAGTCAATGCTGTCCAAAAAAGTCAACGCAAGAAAGTCAATGCAGCTCGTTCTTCGATCAACCTTTTGACCTCGGTTCTTGTGCCAATGTGTACGGCCTCCCAAAATCGAAGTCTCCACCAATTTTCAGCCTCTTTGGACCATGCGTTGACCAAAGTCAACGCTGGTCAAACTTGCGTGGAAACCCTAGCTGCAGTAAATTCATCCTTCTTCCTGGCTGCAGTAATTCGTCCTTCTTCCACGTGTGAACCGAAATTGCCTCCAAGGAGCTCGTACTAAATCAGAAGAGGAGAAGATGTGTGATGAGATGAGTGAAATGATCTCCAACGTTGACTGTATATATATCCATCATCGAGGTGTGTGACACATCTGCTGGGGTTGTAAAACCTTAAGGTCGACCTGCACATATTTGAAATTATTAAAAATAAATTCAAAATAAATGTTCTGCTCATCGGATTAAGATCAATTTTAAATCGATCTTACACCTCTCTGAAAGAGGAACCCAATACAAATATTGGTATCTTCATCTGAGCATCACAACATGGAGTTTGGACCTAGTTGTCCAATTTTAACACCAATCTTGTTACATGTGTAACATCTTCCTTTCTTTCCTTGGGCCCTTGCTCTTCCATGGTTCCTCAGACCACCATTGTTCTTCTTCTTGGCATGATCGGTGAAGGCAGCATTACTTTCATTTTCATTTTCCATCATTCTTGTTTCCTCTTGAGCGCATCTTGACAATACTTCATCAAAATCAGGAATCACATTGTTATTGAGAATGGTAGTAATGAATACATGCCATTTGGAGGAGAGACCTCCAAGTGCGGTGAGAACCATTTCTCGATCAACTATTCTCCCCAATGGCAAGAAGATTATTCCTAATTTCAGTCAACTTCAGAAAATAAGATTAAACAGATTCATCCCTGCCTTTCTTAAGATTCTTCAATTGGTTCTTAAAGAAAAGGACTTGAATTGCGTTGCTGGCCCTGAGCATATTGACCAACTTATCATACATCTCCTTAGATGTGCGGAGCTCAGAGATGTAGGCAACCAGACTCTTATGGATGGAATCTCAGATGATCAACTTTGCTTTTATTTCCCCCTTCTTATACTTTGACTTGGTGGCAGCAGGTGCAGATGACGGAGGCTCTTGGATTTTACCCTGCACATAGTCCATGACATCTTGGTCTTCCAACATTAAATCCAAAGACATCTTCCAGGCATGAAAGTCAACCTTGCCAGTCAACTTGTCATCAACTTTGAAGCCATTATAATTTGAGGTACCCATGAGACCTTGACAAATGCTACTTCTTCGGTGATTGCTCTCAATACAAACTTGGGCTTTGTCTTCACCTTAGCTCTGATACCATGTAAATTTTCATAGATGTTCTATGCTTGATGCAACTTTATTTTTATACCCGATATCAAATAGCAATCACATAAACAAGAAAGTAAAATGCTGATAGAACATACCAATAGATCAACTGAAGACGAGCCAAAAATACACTTAACTTGATCAGCAAAATATGTGTGTTGTGGTGCGTTACGGCGGTCAACAGGTTGCCTCAACCAGCAAAGTCTCATCACGGTCAGCCAACCAAAATGTGTCACACAACCCTCTCGGATAGCTCTACAATGGTCAACCCAAAGTCAACAAAAGTCAACGTTGTCCAGTCAATGCAAAACAGCAGCAGCAGAAAGTCAATGCAGCCAAGTCAAAGTCAACGTCCAGCCTTGGTTTTTGTGCCAAAAAATGCGGATTGAGGAGATCAAATATTAGGGAGGGTTTTCGGTCAATTTGACCAAGCATTGACCAAAGTCAACGCTGGTCAATTCTGCACTGGAAACCCTAGAACAGACCGAAACCCTAGCTGTTGCTTTTTCCCACATCTGAGTGAAGAGGAGCTTCCAAGATGATGATCGAACCAATCAAATGCAGAGAGAGAATGTGTGATGAGTGATGGTGAAAATGACCACCAACGTTGACCTACATATATCCATCAGTGAGGGTTTGTGACACATTTGTTGGGGCTCCAAACCTACATTACAATTCTGGCCGACCTTGCACATAATTGGAATTAATTCAAAATAAAAGTTTTGCTCGTCGGATCAAGATGATATTTAGATCGATCTTGCACCTCTCCAAAAGAAGAATCCAATAAAAATATTGGCATCTTCATCTGAGCATCACAACATGGAGTTTGGACCTAGTTGCCCAAAATTAACAGTATTACTATCAACCAAATCAGAGTCTATGAATGAAAGTTCACTGATAGAGATCATCATATTTGAGTCTAGGGTAAAAGAATTAGATGCATGCTAACTATTGCTCCATGTAGAGAGGCAAAGGCAGGATTTATGAAAACAGAAAGAGGCCTCGTATCACTATTTAAAGTTTTATAACTGAATGCAGGCAGAGATGAATCCTGAATTAAAAGAAGACAATATCACTGTTATTGATAATGCAGCATCAGATGACTTACAATGAAGGCTCTGCCAAAAGCACCAGCACTCACATATGCCCACGTTCCAGGAAGCATCCCCAACCAACTGCAAAAACTCAGCCATTATTAAGTTTATGGATTAATCTAGCTGTTAGGATGGATTTAATACGTGAGCAGCAGCACAACGAAAAAACCATCAATGTAATGAACTGTTCCAAAAAGTGGAACCTCGATATATTAATAGAAGAGAAAGAAACTAGGTTATCAATCCTTAAGAAAGAGAAATGACTCGTGATTATATCACATATCTAAGATTTTTCTTCCTAGACATCCATATCAATGCCCTTATTTCTATATCTGATTTCTTGTCCATGATATTCCACAAAATCTCTTAAATAAACTACTGGCATTTTAGTCTCCAGATTTATTGAACTTTTCCTTGATAAAGCTAGATATTTAATGGTCATAGATCATATTTTTAAGGAGTTTTTCAAGAGAAACAACGTATTTTATAATTGTTGAATTTGGGAATATGAAAAATAGTCATTTACATAAAAAACTCTTGGGAAAGCAATTCAACTAGTTCAAATAGATCCCTCTCAATCTGCCGTTATGTGATTTCTGCTATTGTGTATGCAAATGTAGATATGGTATCAGAGCCACAGTAAAGTCAAGGAAAAAGCTATCCATTGACTAATAGGAACTGAAGGATCTTGAGAGCATAATACAGAACAGACGCAAGAACACCTACCAGCAAAGGATTAACTGCATGGCATAACAGAGATCTGTGTGCACAGAATTATAAGAGCAAATGTAACAAGAATTTATAGTGGTGGCACAGAATTCAAGGTGAAATCATAACAAATTTTGAGGTGATATCAGCTTAGAATTTCAGGAGAAATCAGCAAAGTTGAAGAGGCAGCACACAGATTTCAAAAAGGAAGCATCCACACATTGAGGGACAATATTCAAGAAAAAATCAGGCATAGAATTCAAGGAGCAGAAAGGCATGCTTTTGAGGCAAAAACCGGCATGCTTCTCTAGCAATGATTTTCAAGAATCGGGATGTCATGAGTTTCAAGATAGTGGCTGGTGAGAAATATGTGAAACAGAATTTCCAGCATGGTCCAATTTCCAATGGATGAACTGACAGATGAGCAACAGAGAATGACTGCCGTGATGGACTAACACTAACACTTGTTCATGAATCCTGAGGCAAACAGAAAAAATATTGGGTGCTATTTTCTGGGCTGATGCTAGCAGAAATCAGCATAATTATTCACTGTCATGTATAGCAGCAGCACACTCAGCTCTACAACAGTGGGGACAAACTTTGACACAGGCTGTAAATATAACATTTTGCACAAATTTTTGATAGTTTTTAATCAGAAATGTTGTGCACAATTTTTTTCAGAATTTTAGAAACTTTCTACACAAAAAATAGTTTTCTGGAAATTTCTGGGCAGATAGAAGAATTTGTACTACAGAAGGCGGTGGTGCCAGATTGATTCCACAGTTGTGTTGTGCTGTCAGATGGCACTGCAGTGTGTAAACACAGCAGAAATTTTGAAGGTAGTTTAGAGGATTTTTTAGATTAATTGAAATATTTCAAGAGTGCTTGGCATTTACTTGTTGAGAGAAAATGGGGAGTCTCTTACATATAATGTTGGACAAAAGTCAGAAGTTCAAAGTTCACAATTTCAATATCTAGAAGCAGTGTATGATTTCCATATTTTCACAAAGAAAGAAAAGGAGACGCTGGTGATGAGGATCCACAGAAAGAATTTGACTCAAGGAACACAAAAGCCTCAATGCTAATAAAATTTTCCATAATAGATGATATGCTACAACAAGTGCAAGATTTGGAGCATGCTTTCACAGTACAGTCCAGGCTAAGAGAGATGCATGAAACTTTTAAAAACGTTAAAGGATTCTTTACCTTAAGATATCATTGTTTTCAATAAAATGGAGAATATGCTACAACAAGTGCAAGATGTGGAGCATGCTTTCACAGTACAGTCAAGGCTAAGAGAGATGCATGAAACTTCTAAAAATGTTAAGGGATTCTTTAGCTTAAGGTATCATTGTTTTCAATAAAATGGAGAAGAGTGATTCAATAATGCAAGAAAATTGAGACGAATGCTTGATTGGCGATGCACAGAAGATGATGAATGAAAAGACTGCACAAGGAAAATGGGCACAGAACAGCATGCAGATGTGAATGGAGTGTGTTGATGCACAAACTAGCAGGCCTAGTATATAGGCTACAGCTAGAGGGCACAACAACAATTTGGGACAAAGGCCCACTGTCACCACAGCCTATGTCCCCTTCTCTTCTCGGATTTTCACAGACGGGAGGAGTCCCAGTATCCCTCACTTATGGTTAATATGTCTACAGAGGGGTTCAAAGTGAGGCAAGGATGGCTCATTCAATGGAAAGGTTCAATTGAAGTGTGAGCTATGGGAGAAGCTAGGATGACTTTCCACAAAAAACCCCTTCAGAAAAATACTATACGAGACCCAGGGTTGACATATTTGATGAGATAAGAGTTCATCCAAGGTCAAGATAGTCAAAAGAAAAGGTTTCGAGTGATATGCTACTAAAGTACAAACCTTCAAGAAATCCCTAAGTTGAAGAGTAGCTTCAAGGGTTCCCACTTGGTGTGATAGCTAGGGCATCAAGTAAAATGAGATTCAACCGTCGGAATTTGTTCAAAACTTGAGGATGCCTAGAGGAGGTACTAAAGAACAATCCTATCCCAACGGAATTCAAAATGCACTCTCCTAGAGGATTTTGCACCAAGCCCTAGAAGGCCTCCCTTAGCCTTAAAGGGACGAAGAAAGAGAGCGAATGAAGTGAAGGAAGATTTATTTGTCAATAAGAAGATGATAACCAAGGATTCTAGACCAGTGCCTGACTATTGGGAAAAATGGAGTCAAGAATTACTTTGACTAGATGATTTCGCTCTTCAAGGAGACCTAATGCAACTTCGCTAATCCTAGAGGAGGTAACTTCACGGCTACAATAGACTTCTATACTTCGTTGACAATTTTTGATGGAGTTTCAAGGACGCAATATACAAGATTGACCTCTAGGAACATTCGTTCATCATTATCTATGAGTAATGCATGTAATGATAATCCTTTCAATAACTTCAATGTTTTCATAAATTCGCATTAAAGGGCACATTAAAGATCATGAAATAACATTACATACATTAAACACTTAACAATGTAAAATATAGCATCAAAGAGTACTTACAAGACAATGAGAATATATCCATCCATCAACATTGCAAAAAGAAGCTCCGAGAAAAGATAGCGAAAATTGCCAAATGTCAAAGTGCATCCAAACATCCAAATTTCATCCAAAATTGCAGGTCTGAGTTTCTCAAGAAGAGAGATGCAAATCCAAGTGATGATGAAATACAAAATGAGGCCTCTTTTATTTATATGAGGCCCCTCAAGTTCGATTCACCCTAATTTAGCCTAATTAAGCCCTTAGTAATATTTTAATGTGTATAACATGTCTTTGGAGACAAGCCCACCAAATAGCTACTAAAGTGAATAATAAGCCATCACAAGAGGGCCAAAATAGCGCAAAATAGAGTATAAAGGGGCATTGGAAGGCCAAGATGAGTCCTCAATTTGCCATGACGAAGAAGAGGGCTCCATGAATGATGATCAAGGGGGTGGCCCTTTGATTTCCTAGCAAAACATCATATGGTGCTACCAAGTGGCTATGGGGCACAAGCAATGATCTCATGGGTCTCCAAATGGTTCAAGATCATGTCGTTGCTCCATCAATGAGGGTTGGAAGATGATAAATGCCCTCCCATGTTTCTCCGGATGAGATAGAACCTCCTCTGAGCCCTCGATCAGCTACCAAGTGTTAGGTGCAAATGTGTGGTCGATTGGGCAACGTGGTCCAAGTGCATCATCATCTCTGTATGGCTAGGGCACAAACAAGCAATGTGTGTTTTAAAGAGGCCCATGGTGCGGCAATCAATACTCTGCAGTGGTGGAGGCCCATGGATCTCAACGCTCACCCTACAAGTGCCATTGTGACCCTCTGGAGGGCTTCGACCCCATATAGGGAAACCAAGTCCAAGATGAAGACCCACTTGCAATCCTATATAAGATCCAATGTGTCTCCTCACCTTCCATTACAATTAATCATTAGTGCAATTGAGTAAATAAGCTTGGTAATCAAGGGCAGAAGTGGACACTTCATAGTGCCATGCCCTTTTAAATGGGCTTTAAAATGTACTTGTATTACCTTGCTCGACAAGAGAAAGTAATAAAGCACATTATTAAGTGGTTTCAACCTCTAAGGGAGAGACAGGTCCATGGTACATACATCAAATGGCAAGTGTCATGTGAAATAATGATGGGACAAAGTGGGGCCAATAAGGAAGGCTCCAAGCCACATGCCATGGTACAACAGTAGCTATGATGAGGGAAGCCCACACCTTGGGTGTATGAATGTAGGAGGGAGTAATCGTGGCACATGGCTTACCTCGGCTTTTGTTTTTCCACCCTTCTTCATATGCCTTTTGCCTTTTATTGATTTTTCTTACTTCTACTGCTCGGAGCTCCACGGGATGAGAGCATGATGTGTATGATGTAATAGTGATTACCCCCTTAACATTGGGCAATTCATCGCCCACCAAGGGTTGGGACAATCATGGGTTCCTTAATGATGCAGGGGCAGTCATAGCATCCTTAGGAACCATGGTGATGGCCATAGTGACCGAGGATAGAGCTCATGTTAGGCTTTTGCCCACGCGCTAAATTTTTATTTCCTGGCCATCTTTAGCATTTTGTGGTACATTTCCTGTTTCAGGTGGCCAAAATATGCTTTTATCTTTCTTTTTAGCTACATCAACCTCTGGGGCATCATTCCAGGCTCGACCCAAAATGTGGACAAGGGGAAGGAGAGGCTAACACTTTGTGGACCTAATGGACAAATATGGGACCCAGAAAGGGAAAATGTGAAAAGGGCTAGTAATGAGCAAAGGGGAGTGAGATATATGGTATTGGGAAGCGGGACCACGCAACCAAAATTAGGGTTTCCCATGTAATGCCACTCATAAATCTAGTAGCCAATAGAGGAGATCCAACGGGACTAGGATACAAGATTAACCCCCATGTTGAGGTAAGGGAACAAGAGTACAGTTAAAGCCTGCTCTTTCAACTAAATCCCCCCACTAATCCATGTCCAAATGTGCCCAAGAAAAGAAAGCATAAACAACCAATTACATAATGAAAATTCATACCTTCGGGGTTGGAAGGCCCACCTTCAAACATACAATCATAATAGATGAGCGAAGGCACAACGAATGGCTCAGGCGGCAAAGAATAATGGCACATCGAGCTATTTGGTGGTTGCAATGGGTTGTTGGTTGTTGGTTGAAGACAAATCTAGGAGAAAATTTATCCTATAGGTGTCACCCATAAGTGGTGGGTAACTAAGTGGTCGACACATAGAGCCATGCACATGGAAGAACAAGGTGATGCATGCAAGGGAAGAGTTACACTTTGGAAGTCCACAAGATAGAGAAGTCGTAGACCAAGAAGCAAAGAAGATGAATTGTGGAATAGAATCGTCAAGTTTGGTAGGATAAATTGATGGATGAAGAAAGAGCCCAAGTCGGTTCCGATTTTCAAAAAAGGACACTCAATTGGAGTTGAATTTGCATCAACAGTGAAGAAATTGTCCCTAAGAAGATAATTCTCAAGAACAAAAGCAATAAATCAAAGAGAAGGTTGAGACGATTGAGGAGAGCATTTCTATTGAGAAGATGGCATTCAGACATTGTTGAAATTTGGTAGTTTGGAAGGTATTTCTAGTTGGAAAAGCCCTTGGGAATTCTTGATTTGATTAATGGGCTTTGCACCAAAGTTTGGGGTCTTGGACCCAAAGGAGTGGGCTTAGAACCCAAGGAAAAACATTTATAATTCTAATTTAATCATGAGTTAGCTAAAGTGTCAACTTGGCTCAAGGCGGCCAGCAAGGCCAAGGGACACACCGCTTGGGGTTTCAAACCCCTTGGACAAGTATAAATAAGGTCAAAGGAGAGTCTAGTTGACAAGCAATGAAGAACTATTCTCTTATGGAAGAGGGCAGCTAAGGAGTCATAGCCAACTAAAGAAGAAGGGTCGCGGCAAGCGGCAAGCAACAGAAGGTCGAATTGGTCAATTGAAGTTCTGTAGTAGAAACAGCAATCCCGGCAAGAGGAACAAGTCATAGACCAAGTGTTGCAGTCATTGGGCTAATTTTAGAGGGTTGGAAGTAAGGATACAACATGTTGCCGCAAAATCTAGTAGGCCTTAGAGAGGGGTACCCTACAAGGCTATCACTAAGCCAAGTGACAACAATAAGGTAATAGACACCACAACTACTACCCCCTGCTCTTATGGACTTTCACCAATGGGAGGAGTCCCAGTATAAAGGTCACCTTATAGGTATTTTAGGTTTTAAGGTATGAGGTGACTTGAAGGTTTCTAAGGGAAAGACACAATTTGGTTATTGGGAAAGACACAATTTGGGTATTATGCTCCAACTATGAAGAAGAGTGTTAGATTATGGTCGAAGCGGACAAGTGTTCTAGTCTTTATGATGTCTAAGAGGCTAAGGAACACGAGATCTCCAAAACCCAGAAAAGGTTTCGCAAGAAAATACTTGGAGACACCTCAATTAAATTAATTAGCCAATAATTAAATATTTCCTGTCTAATTTAGGAAAATTGGTTAATTAAAGAGAATTAATTGGGGAAGTTTGATGTTTCTTTAGATACTTTCAGAAAAAATTAGTTGATAGAGTCAAGATGATCTTAGCCATTGGTTGAGATGTAATCGTGGTCGTTGAGACTCGAACGAGAGATTATAAGAGCAGGTCGAAGTGCTTGGAGAGGGCATCAAGCGGTTCGACTACCTAATTGCAGGTATTCAACAAGGGCGCAGCTGAAGCTAGGAAGCATCAGAGAACAAGGGATTAATAGAGATTTGAGAGCAGGAGTCCGAAGGAATTTTCCTCAGCATTTTCCAGTGTCCGGGAGACGAGAAAGAGGAGGTCGAATACAATAGTGCGAGTTAGCCAGTTTACCCAATGCGAGTTGCCAGAGGAGCTACGTTTCAATTGCTAGTTGTCGGATCAGTGTCCTAAAGGCAAAGCGAGTGGGTTTCAAAGGCAAAGGGAGGCTTGACAACTTTCCTGGAGGTGATTCCAGGGTTGTACGATTTCTTCACAGCCAGATTTGTGCATTCCAACAGGAAGTGTGAATTCCAGACAAGGGTGCAAGTGGCTAGGAGAGATTGGATCAGTGTTTGTCAGAAGGAGAAGGATATTTCCCAGTTCATTAGTTCTCCAGTTTATTGAGTTTTGCAGTTTTTCTAGAGATGGATGACGCAGGATTGAGAGATCAAGACAGGTTGGCTGGAGTCTCCAACTTTGGCATCTGGAAAGCCAGGATGTTATTCCTATTGGATGAGCATGGTCTAAAGGAGTTTGTGACAACAATTGTTGTTATACCAGTAGATATTATCTTGTTACATGATTACAGGAAGGACATGGCCAAGGCTAAGAGGATGGTCCTCGACGGAGTACAAGATCATATCGTTCCACACATCGCAGAAAAGGGTACAAAGGAGATCCGGGACACCATCATCAAGTTGTGTTATTTTTTGTGGCATCGAATGTGTTCTAGCCACGAAAATTTGTGGAGAGGCTAGAATACCTGAGATCTCCAGAACCCAGAAATTGTTTCTGGAAATTCTGCCTAGAAGTGACTTAATTAGATTATTAACCAATTTTTTAATGTTTCCTAAGTATAAACTTAGGAAAACTGGTTAATTAAAAGTATTAATTAAGTCAAGGCGAGAATAGCCAAGAAACTCACACGGATCGAAGAGATGATCCTAGCCATTGATTATGTTTCAATCTTGGTCGTTGGTGCTCCAACAGAGGATTATAAGAGGAGATCGATGTGGTGATAGAGAAATCAATTGAGACACTTGAGCAGTTTGATTTCTTGGCATATCGATTTCTTGAGTAGCAGCAATTAGTTGTCAAAAAGAGCCAGAGATCAAAGCAGTGAGTGAGGGGCAGGGACAATGATCCGGAGGAAGTCCGGAGAGGCAGTAGCAAGAGGGCCGCGTTATCCCAGTGAGGCAGCGAAGGGCTCCGCGCAGTAGCTTTAGAGAGGGCAAATCGATTTGCTAAGAGGGGAAGACGTCTTCAGTTCCAGAGGTCAGGAAGGAGTCCCAAAGTGTCGGAGAAGAAATTTCCTAGCCGGCTGAAGGCAAAAAGACTTCATCAAAGACCAATCAGAGGCTTGCTGTCAAGCAGGTTGCGCAGTGCAGTGCAGTGCAGAGGCTGATGCATAGGGTCAGAGGATCGAGTTTTCTGAAGGAAAGTTGTGTCGGAGATCGCCTGTGGAGGAAGGGAAATTCCCTTCAATAATTTTGCCCAGATTTTCTTGCGATGGATTGCTAGTTTCAGGCATCCAGATTGTACTCATATTTATTTCGATGTTCACTGTGTAACATCGTAAATAAATTGATTCAAAATTAACAAGTGGAAGAAATAATATCAATTGTTACAATAGGGATTCTGATTGAGGAATTTTCACATGGTATCAAAGCACAGGTGAAGCAGGAAGAGCTCACAAGCAGAGTTGAAGAAGGATTTCGAAGAACTGCGTAGGCAGCAGATCGAAACCCCAGAGGGGCTACGCAGTCTATAGCCAAGAGGGCAAAATTTCAAGGAAAATTATTTCTCTGAGTGGGTCAACATACAAGAAGATTTTCTAGATCGAGATTTTCCAGAGGCAGAGGAAGCAGCGCAGCAGCTTCAGCGTAGAGCAGATCTTTAGCACATACTGAGACAGAAAAGCGTTAGAAAAGGAAAGAAGAGCACATACTGAGGGAATTTCTTCCTCGGAGAATTCCTAGCCAAGGAATTTGATTTTTCACTGCAGAGCAGCAATAGCCAGGAGCAAATCTACTTACTCTAGCAGTGAGTGCGCAGAGCCAGTCAGCAGTTGCGCAGAGGAGAGAGGAGGCAATTCGACATTTGTTTGGCGTGATGGCATCCGCTGGGTTGAGGGATCAAGATCGGTTGGATGGAGCATCCAACTACGTGATCTGGAAGACTAGGATCACATGCCTTCTAGACGAGTATGATCTCAAGCTGTATGTCAGTTCAGTAGTAGTTGTAGCCACGAACGCAGATCAGCTAAAGTCCTACAAGAAGGAAATGGCAAAGGGAAAGAGAATGATCCACGATGGAGTGAGGGATCATGTAGTTTCTCACATTGCGAGCAAGGACACAGCCAAAGAAATGTGGGATGCGTTGGCCACGTTATATCAAGGATCTTCCGACAGCGGAAGATGTACTTGGAGGAGAAGTTGAGGCTGACTAGGATGCAGAAGGGGGAGAGTATAGATCCCTTCCTAATGAGGATACCCGAGATCAGCTGGTTGTTGTGGGATCAGCGCCTCAGGCTACTGAGTTTGTACAGCTGGTCCTTAACAATGTTTTCGAGGAGTGCCCAGTCTTTTCCAGAGTATCCTGGGCAAAAAGAAGTTGCCCGATTGGGAGAGAGTTTCGGTTGATGCACAACAAGAGGAGATGAGGTGTGATTTGGTGACGAGCACCATAAGTGGCAGCAGCAGCAGCGGGGTGAAGATCGAGAAGTTAGAGGAGAATGCAGCCCTCGCATCAAAGGGTCAGCAGGAGCAATGCGGGCGAAATAAGGATATTTCAAGATCAAGCGCTTCCGATGTGGTGATATGGGCCATTTTAGATCAAAGTGTCCTCTTCGGAAGAAGGACAAAGAAGAGAAGCAGGATCAACAGGCTGCCTCCGCTGAGATACAAGCTGTCCTCTAGATTGGAGGATGAGTTTTCCAAGATTGCCCACATACCTCCAAGGGAGAGGTGGGTTGATTTGGTTTTGTAGCCCCAGAGAGCTACAGGATGAGCAGGACCCTTGAGGTGTCCACCTCTTGAATCATCACCTTGCTATGGGAGCCCATGACAGTAGTAGCAGGATGGAAATTCCACCCAAAGAGGATTTAATTAAAATAATTAATTATTTTTAGTGGATTCTTAAGTCTAAACTTAGGAAAAGAAAATAATTAAAAGGTATTAATTAGATCGGGTTTGAATCTTCTAGATGAAGGTGAGGATCCAGTCCAAGCTAATCTTAGCCTTTGATTATATTTTAATCTTGGTCGTTGATATGTCAACGAGAGATTATAAGGAGCTTGATTGGCATTTGCAGAACACATTGTATGAGAGATCTAGAGATTGAATTCTCAAGAGAGCAGCGCAACAGTTGTCGGAGAGAGATTGAGAAGATTTCTTGCAATGAGGGGCAGGGATAGTTTATTGGAGGAAGTTTTCTTGATCCAGTGAATACATTGCAGAGGAGGCATCGAGAGGTTCAGAGAGGCTGCGCAGTGCCATGCTGGGAAGCATAGAGCCTTTGTGGAGATCCGCGGTTTTTCTAAGGAGCAGTCCAAATCTAGTGCCGGGAGACAGAGTGTGAGACTGGAGGGCTAGAGATTCGAGTTACCAGTAAGCAAATCGATTAGCTAGAGGGGTGACGCAGTGCCTAGAGGCTGTGACGCGGAGACAGTGCAGTGATTGCGCAGAGACTGTGCAAAGTCAGCGTTTGGCTAGCAATTCAAAGGCTGGATCAGTGTCGCATCGCTAGTGACAGTGTGAGATCATTTCTCACTCTCTTTGCCAGTTTATTCTCTGTATCAGATTACCAGTTTGGGCATCCAAAGATTTGTATTCAGAAAACTATTGCATAAAAATTAAAACCCTCAGTTGTTGCACTGGTTTTCCCACATTGGGTTTTTCCGGGGACATTGTCCAATAAAAACGGTGTTCATTGCGTGTGTTTATTTCTTTCCTGCGCAGTATTTTGTTTCCACAGTATTTTTTATTATGTGAAGGCTGCAGTAGAATTTATTTCGATGTTTATTGTGTAACACTATAGATAGCTTGATTCAGAATTAACAAGAGGAAGATATAATATCAGTTGTTGTAGTAGGGATTCCGATTCAGCAATTTTCACAAAAATTGGTTAATTAATAGTAATTAATTGAGAAAGGTGAGAATTATCTAGAAACTCACATGAATCAACCATTGATTAAGTTTTAGTCTTGCTTGTTGAAATCTCAACTGGAGATTATAAGAAGAGGTTGATGGGTAGATGGAGAATACACCACTACAGATAATCAGTGATCTAGACAATTCGATTTACCAGTGCAGGTGATTCAACAGGAGAGATCGAGTCAAAGATCGAGTTGCAAGTGGCAGAGTATTAGATTTCCGGAGGAGTTTCCAATTCCAGAAGTGTCTGGAGAGCAGGTCGAGTTTATCCTCCTGGAGGTTGCGCAAGGGGTATGCAATACCTCAAGAGGGGCAGATCGATTCAGCTAGCAGAGAATTCAATTCAACTTCCAATGGCCAGGAAAATTTCCAAGAGGTCGGGAGAATCACTTCTAGAGGCAGCATCAAGCTAGACGTCATCATCAAAGGCAGTGTCTGGGTAGCACGAGTTGGGCCTCCGCAGAGGTGTTCCAGAACCAGTTGTAAGACTCAGTGGGTTGTGGGATTGCTTGGAGAGGAGGGTAATTTCCCTGAAGTTGATTTTGTCAGTATTTCTCTCAGATAGAAATGCCAGTTCGACGTCATTTTATTGTACTCTGAATTTTTGTTGTTGCATAATAATAAAACCCTCAACTGTTGCACTGATTTTCCCATATTGGGTTTTTCCGGGGACAATTGTCCAAAAATAATTGTCATTTTTATGTGTGTGTGCTAGCATTTCTCAATTTCCAACATTTTATTTTCTGCAACGTTTTTATGATGAAAAATTGGAGTGTGATTTATTCGTTATTTGTCGTAGCAAATAAACTGCATAATTAATTTACAGTTAGAAGAATATATTTTTAGTTGTTGCAATTAGACTTGTAAATTTTCACATGGTATCAAAGCAAGTTTGACGGACAGGAGGCTTAGAGACGAAGAGGGAGAAGATCGTTCTTCAGAGGGAGTAGTGGCACAAATTTCCCAGGGGTTGTGCAGTGCCTAGCCAAGCAGTGCGAATTGCTAGACAGGGTTCGACTTTCCAGTTGCAGGTCGCAGGAAAGTTCGATTTGTCCGAGAAGTGATTCTTGCAAACAGTAGGAGAGCAGCTCAGTATTTTCATAGAGCAAAGTTCTTGTTTGGGCACAATAGGGATTTTTAGCAATTTGCAGTAGCAAAATCAACGTCGGGTGGAAGAGAAATTGTACACGCATAGGGAGATTTCTCTTAGAGGGTTTCTAGTTTGGAAATCCAAAATTTCCAGTTGCAGTAGGAAGTAGCAGCAGACATATTTTCTCACTCTAGGAAGGAGTGTGAGTAGTAGTGCTAGCAGCCGAGCAGGTGAAAGAGGGAGATTTCCGTCCCAAGTCGAGTTTTTGTAGAAATGGATTCAGCGCAAGATCAGGACAAATTAGAGGGTGCATCGAACTATTGTATATGGAAGGGAAGATGTCCTTCCTGCTAGACGAGTATGGTATAAATATGTATGCAAAACGAGTTGTAGTCATGCCTACAGATGCAGACCATCTATTTAATTACAATAAGGAGATGGCCACGGCCAAGCAGTTGATTCTCGATGGAGTTCGAGATCATATTGTCTCTCATGTTGTAGCCAAGAATACGGCCAAAGAAATGTGGGATGTTATTGCTTCACTATATCAAAATCCTTCCAAGCAATGAAAGATGTTCCTGAAGGAAAAGATGAGGAATGTCCGTATGCAGAAAGGTGAAAGAATCATCCCCTTTCTCACCAGAATTCAGGATATCCGGGATGAGCTTGTTGCCATAGGAGAATCTCCTCCAAATACATAACTTACGCATTTAGCCCTCAACAATGTCACCAAGCAATGGGAGAACTTCGTCCAAGGCATTCTAGGACGAGATCAGTTGCCTAGGTGGGACCAGATGTGCGCCAATATCACACAAGAGGAGATGAGGCGAGCTCTAGTAAAGAGCTCCATTAGCAGCAATAGCAGCAGAGGATTGAAGGGTGTGAAGGAGGAAGAAAATGTGGCTCTTACATCGAAAGGGAGAGCAAAAGGTCCAAGACAGGGACAAGGCTCATAGGGAGAAAAGAAAAAGAAGAAGGCTCTATCTAAGATCAAGTGCTTCCGGTGTGGCGAGTTTGGCCACTACAGTACTCAGAGTCCTCAGAGGAAGAAAGAAAAGAAGGAGAAGCAATATTAGGCGGCAGCATCCATAGAGATAGATTAGTTGTCTTCCAGATTGGAGGACCAATTCGCCTTGTATGCAGTTATACCTCCAGGAGGGTGTTGGGGAGACATTGAGTTCTAGACTCCAGAGTTGTGCGGAGCTAAGCAGGGGCCATAGAGGAGCAACAATTGCAGTTTACTCCTCATATGGATCATTACCCTTGCTACAGGGACCCACAGTATTCAATAGCAAAAGGATCAGTGTCAAATGATGCACTCAGTTTCGGGGTGACAGTTGCAGAATAGTTACAGTGAAATGCTGAGGAGCGCAAAACAGTGTTGATAGCAGAGCAAAGTCAACAACAGCACAAATTTCCTAGTGGACAGTGCAGACATTGGTAGCAGTCAGAGACTCAAGGACAGTTGCAGCATGTGACCATAGCTGATTCAGTATTTTGGATGCTTCTCAGTTGCAGTAGTTGCAGCAACAACAACAGTGAGAGGGAGTGTTAGTTGGGTTGCAATATAGATCAAGGTTGCGGGGTAGCGGCTCCCCCCCTCTAACTCGCTCCCGAAGCGTGCTCCCTCAGGGAGCGACTCGGGAGGGAACCTGGGAGTGAGGGAGCAAATTTTGGGAGCAAAATTTTCGCTCCCTAACCTTTTTTGCAATTTTGTTTTTGCAAAAACATTTCAAATGCATTTTTTTTCAAAGAAACAATAATTTTTTAGTGGGGAAGCCTAATTATCAAGCCTGTGGCCTTAGTATTGATATGTGATTCATGGTAATGTTAAGTTCTTAAAGTAAAAGTGGCATTCTCCTTAATCTTCGTTTTCAACCTTTTACTTAAATTTTTAGCATTACCATGAAATGACTCAGGATGTTTAAGAGTCGTTCCGACCTCATTGGATTTCATATGGAGAAAGTAGAATTTTATATCTCATTCGAAATCCAACAAACTTATCATTTTTTCAGGATTTCAGGATTGGGGGGATTGCAATATTTCCATTGGATTTTGTCATGTATTAGGGTATGGAACTCGTATTTAATCAAGAGCACCAATCCCTCTATGTACCTTGATGTTAGTGACATTGGTTGTTGAACTCATCTATCATGACCCTACTAAAAATGTACCCATCACTCAAACAAAATCTTGACTTAACATGCTATGTTTTTTCTATCTTACGTTAATGCTTAGAGAGTGATATTAATGACAAAGGTCCCTATACAGATCCAGAGGTGATGACAAAGATACCTTTGGATATTAATGCTTAGAGGGTGATATTAATGACAAAGATCCTGATTTCCCAACAAGACTCAAAAATTAGACATTTCTCGTGGCAGCAAGAGGCCCAAGCATTAGCAATAGATAATAGATTTACTTGTCTTTTCTAGTTTCTAGCACTTTTATAATTGTTGACTCTTTCATATTTATTATGATATTTTTTGTAAACAATATATGCCTATTTAAGTTTGAAGTTTGAAGTTGGAAATTATAATTCACAGGTAATGAATTATGAATATGATGCTTCGTGAAAGTTGAAAGTTGTTTCACTTCATTTCATTTAATGTTAGATATTCTTTGTTGTAATGGTTGCACTTAGCTTACAAGTACAACTTTGGTGATCAATGATGATAAATATTGTATATTGAATTTTGAAAGCTTGAAACTTTAAGATTGACGAATCATGAGACTCAATATGTTGTATGTTACTAACTTGTGGACATGGTTGATGAAGATTATAACTTCTAAATGATTGATGTTAGATGGTTCAATTTATGTTTTTATGTTTTTTATATATAATTCATCATTCTACATGTTTGACATATATGCATCAAAATATAAAAAATATATATATTATATGAAAATTTGCTCCCGAACCGGGAGCTTCTGAAAATGACGCTCCCGCTCCCAAGTAACCTTGGTACAGATGCAGAGCTGGCAACAGTACAAGTAATGCAATGTCAATAACAGCACAGATGCAACATGGTTCGGCTATAGTCAGTGGCAGATGAATCAAATTTAGCGCAGTGGTTGGTGGACAATGGCAGACAGCTACAGTTGACAGACATTAGCAATATGTATGGAGGATGATGTAGTTATAGGGTGTTGTAGCAGTGCAGTGCTAGAGAACACCTTCCTCGCTAAGAGGGAGTGTTAGTTTTTGTAGCATCAGATGGTGCTCTAGTCTCAAACTTTGTGGAGAGGCTAAAACACAAGAGATCTCCAAAAGCCATAAATCGTTTCTGGAAATTCCACCTAGAGATAGATCAATTAAATTAATTGACCATCATTTAAACATAGGAAAACTAGTTAATTAATAGTAATTAGTTGAGAAATGTGAGAATTTTATAGAAACTCACATAGATCGACTTGAAGATGATCTCGGCCATCGATTAAGTTTTAAACTTGGTCGTTGAAGTTGTTGTTGCTCAGATTGTACAAGCACGGTGTGACAACAACTCAGGTCAGGGGTTGTCACTCTAATCCCCGACCTCTCCGTTCTTGTTGTCTCCCAACGGCAGGCTATGGGGGGTAGTCCCTATGGAAGATAGAAATGCAAGACTTGTTGGCAACCAACGAGTCCAGGGGACACGATTGAATGGCCTAGCCACTTGGTTGAGTTAACAAGATTGATAGATTAGATTATATTTAGATGGGAGACCAGTGCCTCATGGAGTCAATTTCTTGCTTTATATTGATTAAAGACCAAATGACCGAATGAACAATCGTTGTTTGATTGCTTAACTATCCTATATGCTAAGCAAATCCTATGACTTAGGTGTGATGCAAGAATCTTGATTGTTTTTAATTAGATGCCTATTCTAGGTGTATCCTTCCTCTTAATTATTTTGAAGCTAGTCTCTAAAGTAGGTTGTGAGAAAGAGGCCAAGGGGAAGCAAGCAGAGGTTTGATTAACGATACCCTCCCATCAGGTACTAACCACTCGATGCCTCCGGCGCTGTAGATACTATGGCTCTCGCGATTGCAAGGTCACTGTGTTAACCACTAAAGAGGTGTTAGGCTCCTCCAGCTAGATGAGAAAGGTGGTCCTATTATCTTTATCAACCAATATTATGCTTGGAGGTAAGTTATTAAATGCAATTCTAACCTTAGGATGATTAATGCAATATTATTTAGTGTTTTCTTGAGTTAAGATTGTTCAGTGACTTTAAGTACTTAGTTATAATTATCCTATGACAAGAGTAATTAAACGATGAATGGAAGGGAAATATTAACACAAGAATATGTGTGAATTTCAAGAAGTGCCAACAAGATACAAGAGATAACCACAAGATACAATTGCTCTTATACAATTAGAAAGCCTTCCAAGATATGCCAATATTGCTTAATACCAATTACACTTAGATCTTTATTGCCAATGTAAAATTTCAAATCGATAATGACAATAATGAAAGCAATACTTGCCAAAGTTCTTATGCCAAGGACAATAGATACCAATATCTAATGAGCTCTTAGATTTATTAGGCAACCAAAATTATTAGATTATGTGCTTTAGGGAGTGAGCTAATTAGTGTAAATTTGGAACTATGGAACTTCACAAGACAACCAACGTTAGATACATTCACCAAAAGCAACTTGATGTAAACACCACTCTCCACAATGAGTAATTAGAGCATGAGCAATAGAAGCTTATGTTACTTATGTTTTAATGTTATCCAAAGAGCAATTAGGACAGCAGTAAGGTGATTTTAGTACAGCAATAGGTTAGATTACTTTTAGAGCACTTTAGATGCACAATGTGAGATGTCAATTATAAGTGAAATGCTCCACTATTCAAAACCACTTTCAAATTATCAATTTCTCAATGTATTAGGCCTTTTAATGATGCAAATGCCACTGTTATATCAGACTTATTATGCACTCAAAACAGAGATGACAGTTATGAAACTTCACCCAACAAAAATGTCCAATTTGTCCAATAACTAGTTAGTGAAATTAGTAAACTTGACAAATGATTTTAGGGCACCCAAATTATATTTTACAATTGTTATGAATTGATGATCTTGTTGTAAGTAAACAGTGAATAGAAGAGGCTTTAGAGATCAAACCCTTGGGCCTTGAGGCCTTGAAGGAACTTTCCCAATTGTCCAAAATTTTCTCTAGTGACTGGAATACCTGCAAACACCAAAAATTATGCCCAATACCTCTGCAAAACACACCATCCAAAATTTTCTCTAGTGACTGGAACACCTGCAAACACCAAGAATTATGCCCAATACCTCTGCAAAACACACCAAGAATCAGTCCAGAAATCAAATGCATACCACAAAGAGTGAAAGAGGGAAAATGAGGGAAGGAGAAAGGCTAAGGGAAGGGTTGCTAGGCCTATTAGGCCTGCAGCTCAAGGAAGAGAGCCAAAGAGGCTCATGGCAAGCCCTCAAAGGGTTGTCGTTTGGCTAATGGAGGGGCCAAGAGGCCCTAGAATACTATTGTAGGCCCCACAAGGTTTGCGTCCAAGGGGATGGAGGCCTTCTAGGCCTGCTGCAAGCCCTAAGAGGGTTGAGACCTAAGGAAAGAAGGGGCAGAGGGGCAAGAAAATGAGGGAGAAGATGGAGTGGAAGGCGGGTCGAGACCTAGAAGGCTTGCGGCAGGCCTGAGGGAGAGAAAAAGAGGGCAACGGAGGAGGCTGAGGCCTCTAAACCTCACGGAAGGGGTAAAAAAAGGAATTTGTGGCCCTTTTAGGGTTGCCGCTACGCCAAACAAGGCAGAAGCTAGGCTAGGAGGAGGACGTTGGGCCTTGAGGCCTTCAAAAAATTGAAAACCCTCACCAAAATTCAAATTTTCTTCAAATCTTCAATTTCACTGCAAATTTCCTTGACGTCGGCCCTGCAAAATTTCTAGAGACTAGATCTTACCCTCAAGGGCCTAGATCTAGCTAAAACGCCAACAAATCTTCTTCAAATGGCTTAGATCTCACCTGCTCAAATGAAAATAAGAATACCCAAAAACCCCAATATACATAAAATTTGAAAAGTAAACCCCAAACCCCAAATAGCTACAACACAAGGGTAGAAGAAAAATAATTTACAAATTATATACAAATATACAATGCTTCAAAGATTTTTGAAGAATAATTTTTTATGATAATGACAATAGCTTGATGTATTTCGAAAGATGGATGTTAACCACAGTTTTAGCAAAGTAAGAAAATCACATAAATTTCCTAAAGCCCAAACAAGGTCGGCTTGTGCCCACAATCTATGAACTTGGAGCCTAAGGGTCGGTGGACCAGCAAACTCTATATATTTCTTAAGAGAAAATTGTTAGATCATACAATGAATCAAATCACCTAAGATAAGTCCAAAACTTATCAATAGAATCTTCCTATCATCTACAAATGAAATAAAAATTCATATCATATTGAAGCACAATATAGGAAAGCGCATACCACAGATCAATGAGACAAAAAAACCATGAACTAAACACCAAAGTCTTTCATTTTGAATTTCAAGTTTTGCAGCAGAACAGTGGCTTCACACCAGCGTTACAAAATTACATTTAGGCCAGAGTCACCACCATTGTGTCTTGAGAAGCAAATGGCTTCTAATTTATAGATAAATCCTTCCAAGTGGAAAATAACGGCTAGTTGGCTTCATCCCCGTCAAAATAATCTCGATCGTCAATAAATACTTGATCAATTTTAAATCTCTACCATCAAAAATACTTATTTTTGAGGAATTATTGAATTTCTCATTAAAATCGTTTTTATTAATCCAAAAATAAATATTTTGGATTAATTTCCTCAAAAATTTGACATTGACTTAACCATCAAGGCCCAAGGACTTAATGTTTCTAAAAAATCTATTTTTGCCTTGGTGGGGGACCTCCAAAAATTGACTTTTTCATGGCCCACGAATTTTTTGGTCATTTTCCACTTGGAGAGATTAATTCTTCTAATTTTAATTTTTTGACGCAAAATTAATTAATTTTATGGCTTAGGATTTTATTTTATTTTTTCCAGAATAATTATTTAATTGACGAGGATTAATTATTTTTCCACCCTCAAATACTTCAGCCACGGTGTCTGATTGCGAGGGACCATGCACTAAAATATTTTTACATCAGATAATTACAAATTCAATCCTCAAAGAGGGAATACCCGTTCACTATAGACCCTCATAATATTCAGCCAATTCTGCAACTCAGTATGATCTAGTAGACCAAGTGATCTGCAGTAAAATAATTTATCCAAATAGCCTAAATTTATCCCAAATCACTTTTACAATAGACTCGATTAAGAACACTAAGACTCACCTAAGATCTTGTCAATATATTCCACCCTAGCTTTGGGGTTTAAGCTGGGGGGGGGAAACTATGCCGATTATTCATGTTTAGAAACACACATAATTCGGTGAGACGAAAAATCTCCTAGGGTGGAATTCGCCGACAAAATCATAGGCTTACCTAAGTTGTTACATAATTAAAAAGTCGCACTAGCATCATGTACATTACAATTTGCAAAAATTGAGTTTACAATGATAGAATAAGCAGTTGGTTGATGTCAATAGATTGTTCCTATCATCTACAAATGAAATAACAATTCATATAATATTGAAGCACATACCCAACACGTACTACAGATCAATGAGACAAAGACACTATGAACTAAACTCCAAATTCTTTTATTATGAATTTCAAACGTTCCCAGCAGAACAATGACTTCACACCAGCGTTACAAAATTACAATTAGACCAAAGTCACTATCATTGTGTCTTGAGAAGCAAATGGCTTCTAATTTAAGATAAATCCCTCCACGTGGAAAATAACAGTTAGTTTGCTTAATCCCCGTCAAAATAATCTCGACCGTCGATAAATACTTGATCAACTTTTAATCTTTGCCATCAAAAAATACTTATTTTGAGGAATTTTCGAATTTCTCATTAAAATCGTTTTATTAATCCAAAAATAATTATTTTGGATTAATTTCCTCAAAAAATTGATATTGACTTAACCACCAAGATCCAAGGGGTTAATTTTTCCTAAAAAATCCATTTTTGCCTTGGTGGGGGACTTCCAAAAATGGACTTCTTCATGACCCATGAATTTTTTGGTCATTTTTCACTTGGAGAAATTAATTCTTCTAATTTTAATTTTTTGACACAAAATCAATTAATTTTCTGGGTTAGAATTTAATTTAATTTTTGCCAGAAAAATTAATTAATTGGCGAGGATTAATTATTTTTCCACCCTCAAATACTTTAGCCACGGTGTTTGATTGTGAGGGACCATACACTAAAATATTTTTACCTCAAATAATTACAAATTCAATCCTCAAAGAGGGAATACCTGTTCGTTATAGACCCTCATAATATTCACCCAATTCTGCAACTCAATATGATCTAGTAGACCAAGTGATCTATGGTAAAATAATTTATCCAAATAGCTTAAATTATTCCCAAATCACTTTTACAATAGACTTAACTAATAACACTGGGACTCACCTAAGATATTTTCAATAAATTCCACCCTAGCTTTGGGGTTTAAGCTGGACGTAAAAACTCTGCCCATTATCTGTGTTTAGAAACACACATAATTCGGTGAGACGAAAAACCTCCTAAGATGAAATTCGTCAACAAGATCATAGGTTTACCTAGGTTGTTACATAATTAAACGGTCACACTAGCATCATGTACATTACAATTTGCAAAAATTGGGTTTATAATGACAGAATAAGCAGTTGGTTGATGATTCTGATCCTTGAAAAAATTGGCACAACCACATTCTTGGAACTGTGACAAAATGTGTGCAACATCTGGCTCCATATGGGGACACGTTGCTTCAATGAAGTGATGTGAGAATCCAGAATCTGGTATCCAAAAAAACAAAAGTCCATCAAATAGATATCCATTCAAAATCGAAATCATCATGCATACATAAAATATATGTTGGAATAGAAAAAAAAATATATACTCTAACAAACTGAAAAGTAAAGACATAAAACATAAGTGCATAAAAAGAAAACTAACTAATGACAAATGAAAAGGGAGTAGGGTTAGTGACACTATACGAAGATGCCCCATTGCATCAAATGTCATTTGTGTGGTACAATTTGGAACATTTGTTTGCATACAGGTAAGTCAATCGGTTGTTTGTCAGATGTCCCCTACTGAAACTTAATTCTTTTAGGCTGATGTAGACTCTAACCATTGCGCTGCGCATCTCTGTCAAACTGAAGCCTTCTTCTTTTTCTGCTCGGAGCATAGGATGGAAGATGAGATGAGGAAAAGTGATAAACTGGCTGAATAAATTTTGCCTCATACTGCGGTGGATGTACCATGTGGTACAACTTCTTCACCATTTTCCAGCCTCTTTGGAACTTCGACATGGTATATTCTTTCTACTTCCCTATATAACCTGACCATACCACCTGTTGCTGCGGGAATAGTGCCATATGATAAATCCATTTGAATGGATCCACCCAAATCAACTGCAAACTTCATTGATAGAAGCATTCCCCGTACATCTGGCACATCAATGATCACTATATCCATGGTGATGATTTTATATGGATAATTTGCCAATGAAACCTATAAGTATTTAACCACACCCAGGACTTCCATATTTTTCGAATTGATAGAGAAAATGTTAGAGTAAGGCCTAGAAATCCTTAAATTCAACTGATCCATAACCTTCTTAGTCATAACATTTGTTGAAGCAACGGAATCCAACATGCAATTATGAAGCAGACGGTCATTAATATCCAAGGTCAGGAAGAAAGGTTGATGATCCTCATTAGTCATGTAGCAATTTAAATCCTTTAACTTAATTTCTTTGTCCTTAGGATTATTGTCAATAAGTCTTGTTGAGCCATACCCAAAGCTTTGAAAAAAGAATCTCTTTGTGAAGGGATCTTCAAAGGTTCTAAAACTAGGACAAACATCTTAATACTATTTGTCCACGCAGCCCAATCAACTTTTAATCCTAACTTATACCTTTCAGATGCAACTTGCTTATTCTGATTCTAGTCTTTGCCTTTTCTTTGATAAGTATAACCCTTACCTCTAGCAATTTCTAGAACTTGTTCCTGAGATGGAGTTTCACCATACGCCTGTGTGATAGGATCCTTTTCGTCACTGAAGTTATTTATGGTAAGGACAAAGAAATTATATATGTTCAACGACCTTCCTTGGATGAATTTCGACTGACATTATTTATCTGTTCATTCGCTGCCTCATCCAAGATTTTTCTAGCAATAGCACATGCACTTTCTTCATGAAAACTTTCACATGGTCTGCAAAATGGGATATGTTGATCAACAATATTGGCTGACTCAAGCGGAGTCGAAGGCCTTTCATCATTAGAAGGATTACTTCTTGGCCATGGATTATTGTTGCCTCTGTTGTTATTAGGATTTCTAGGTTGAATATTTTTCGCTTAATTTCTTTCCATCTGAACCAACCTAAACTACATGGCACTTATTTGTTGAGCATGCTCAATTCTCATTTCTTTAACCATTTGCGTTAATTCTTTAATGGGATCATGCTCTACCCCAATTTCTTTTCCTTTAGACTTAGTCGGACCTCTTTCAAAACCAGGAATCTCTGATTTACCCGAAGCTTTCTTATCCTTCTCTAATTTATCGGTGGTAATTTTGAGTAGCAGCTAAAGTGGTAGGCTTGGCACGTCTAATCTCGTATTGAGTGTCAACCCTGAAGGCTTCAAGATATTGCTCTAACATTGTTTTGTAAAGTGGCTTGTAGTCGTGAGTCATATCCTTTAGAAGACCATTACATTAGAGGAAACTTCAGCCTAAAAGTGGCCTCCTAAGGAAAAATAATAAAATAATAGGAAAATAATAGTTATGAATTTTGGAGGGAAAAAAAGAAGCCTACTTTTTTTCATTGTAATTTTGGCTTATCTCCTTATACGTTTACTCAAATTTCAAGTGTAGACACTAGTTGGATGCGGAATAAAATTCTGCATCCAATGAGTGTCTACACTTGAAATTTAAGTAAATCTATAAGGAGATCAACCAAAAATATAATTAAAAAAAATAGTTTTTTATTTTCCCTCCAAAATATTTACATGTACCTCTTTTTAAATTTAAAAGATTTTGATTGGTTTACATATTATGTACGTGAAAATTTCATGGGCACTTTTAGGCTAAAATTTCCTCTAATGAATCTTTGATTAAATTCCTCAATTGTTCCATTTTCCCTTTTCTTAATAGAATTAAGCTCTTTGACCAAATATTTCCCTTCTCTTTTGACCCCAAATTTATCTTTGAAGGCATCAATGAGGGCCCGCAGAGAGTCAAAAGCATTATCCAGCTTTTCATGAAACCAATCCAATGCAACCTCTTCTAATGAAAAGACAAACAATCTCATTCTAACATCCTCATGATTGTATGTGGTCGCATGAGCATATCTTTGCAGAAAGGTGTTGAACTTCTTTATGTGATCAATAGCATTGATTGCATTGTTCCCCTGGAAAGTCGGAAGTTTGTTCATAGAAAAATCATCTGGAAGATCATGAGGATACCCCTGGATGTTGGCAAAGCTGCAAGGGCTGAAATAATCCATGAAGTCTTGATTTCTAAGATCAGTGAAAAGAAAGTGGATATCAGGGAGGGCTTGTTGTCCGAGAAAGATTAAATGCTTTCTAGAATGTAATTTGTTTAACCGACCTCTCAAAGCCTTTTCAGGATCGGGAGCGGGGTTAACCAAGCTACCACGATTTCTTCTAGAGTAAGCTCTTGTAAATGGATGAATAAGTGGAGTCGCCACCCAAACAGGAAACCAACCGAAATTTCCAAATGCTAAAGGTGCAGATAGAAATGATGAACAAATAATTGAGAGGACAAAGGATAAGGTGATGAAAAAGATGAAGAGATACGGAAAAAATGGAGCCAAAAAAGGTGGCGTTGATGGGATAAGAAATGATGCGAAAATGATATGATGAAGAGGATTAAGACAAACATCACAAAGCCAAGGCCCAATAAATTGGTCCCCAACAACAACGCCAAAAAATGTGCTACTTGGAGCGCCAATCAAAGGATGAAGAATAAGAATAATGATATGATGAAAAAAATGATGTCGTGAAAATAAAAGATCAAAAATTGCTCCCCAGCAAGAACGCCAAAAAATGTTGTGCCCCCTGATTAGCTAAATGAAAAGATGAGAGATCAATAATAAGATGTCGTCAATGCCAAAGACCAAGAAATGGATCCCCGACAATGGCGCGAAAAAATGTTGTCGCTCAAATTGTACAGGCATGGTGCGACAACGACTCAGGTTTTGGGTTGTCACTTTGATCCCTGACCTCTCCGTTCTAGTTCTCTCCCAATAGCAGGCTATGGGGGCTAGTCCCTATGGAAGACAAAAATGCAAGACTTGTTGGAAATCAACAAGTCTGGGAGACACGATTGAATGACCTCACCACTTGGTTGAGTTAGCAAAGCTGATAGATCACATTAGATTTAGATGTGAGACCAGTGCCTTATGGAGTTAATTTCTGGCTTTATATCGATTAAAGACCAAATGCCCAAATGAACAATCGTTGTTTGAATGCTTAACTATCCTATATGCTAAGCAAATCCTATAACTTAGGTGTTATGAAAGAATCTTGATTGCTTTTAATTAGATGTCTATTCTAGGTGTATCCTTCCCTTAACTATTTTGAAGCTAATCTCTAGAGTAGGTTGTGAGAAAGAGGCCAAGGGGAAGCAAGCAGAGGCTTGATTAACGATACCTCCCCTCAGGTACTAACCACCCAATGCCTCCAAAGCTGCAGAGATTGTGGCTCTGACGACTGCAAGGTCACCGTATTAACCACTAAATAGGTGCTAGGCTCCTCAAGCTAGAAGAGAAAGGTGGTCCTATTATCTCTATCAACCAAGCTTATCCTTGGAGGTAGGTTATTAAATGCAATTTTAAGCTTAGGATGATTGATGCAAGATTATTGAGTGTTTTCTTGAGTTAAGATTGTTTAGTGATTTTAAGTAATTAGTTATAATTATCTTATGACAAGAGTACTTGGAAGCGGGAGCGAGAACGAGAGCGGGAGCGGGAGCGCCATTTTCAGAAGCTCCCAGTCCGAGAGCATTTCGGGGAGCGTTTTTTTTATAATATATATTTTTTTTATATTTTGATGCATATATGTCAACAAAAGCATGTAGAATGATGAATTAAACCAAAAAAAAAAAAAAAAAAAAACATAAAAACATAGATTGAACCATATAACATTAATCATCTAGAAGTTATAATCTTCATCAACCATGTCCACAAGTTAGAAACATACAACATATTGACTCTTGAGTCTCATGATTCATCAATCTTAAAGTTTCAAGCTTTCAAAATTCAATATATAACATTTATCATCATTGATTCATTGATCACCATAGTTGTACTTGTCAGCTAAGTGTAACCATTACAACAAAGAATATTTAACATGAAATGAAATGTTATAAAATGAAACGAAATGAAACAACTTTCAACTTTCATGAAGTATCATATTCACAATTCATAATGACTTATAAACTTATAACTGCCAACTTCAAAGTTTCAAACTTCAAACTTAAATTGTCATATATTGTTTACAAAAATTATCATAATAAATATGAAAGAGTCAAGTTTCAACAATTATAAAAGGTTAAAAACTACTAGAAAATGGAAAAGACTAGTAAACTGTAAATCTAATTTATCTATTTTCTGGCAGCTGGCCCCTTGCCACGCCCACGAGAAATGTCTAATTTTTAGCAATTCGTGATAATGGTGGTCTTCTAGCAGTCTCCTCCCGCATAGTACCACGACCATAACTACAAGGCACATGCCCTCCACGTGAGGATGAGGTGGAGGTTGCGTTAGCAAAGGAACAATAGTTGGAACTCGAACACTGGCACTGGCACTGCTACTGGATGGTGGGTGTGGCGATGGCATGACTGTTGTTGCTTCATCCTCATCTCTCAAAATTTCTGCTTCCAATTCTTCTAGATGTATAGTGTCGTCCTCCGAATTATCGTCCTCTGTGTTGTTGTCCCAAACTTTATATGATAGATCTTCATAAGCCCAATCACAATAATGACTCAACAACCTCAAGTTGTAGTGCACATAAACCAAGCTTTCTACTCGGTTTTCATTGAGTCTGTTTCTTCTCACATTATGGATGAGGTTGTAGGTGCTCCAACACCTCTCTGCAAAAGAAGTATTTACAACCTGTGAGAACTTTTTTTTTCCAATTTTGGAAAAAGCCCCATGCCGCCATACGCCTCCCACCATGTGAGAGCATCAAATCTGTCTCTGTCTTCCACTACATGCAAAGAACCAAACAAACCAGTGCAACTGAAGGATCTACCTAATTCAAGGTGCATATTAGCACACTCCTCCCTGTCAAGGACCAACTTGTCTAATGCTTTCATATATCCCTCTTGTACCTCTGGATCTGTATGAGGTTTGATCCTAACCCCACCCCCAAGTGCAGGTTGGCCCAACCAAGATGGAGAGAGTATTTTGGCATAAGGATATATGCCAGGGCATGTATTGGAACATTAAGTTTATTCCACCGTGCATACACAGAGTTGTGAATCATTGAATACAAGTTGGGATCATTTTCCTTAACAACATCTTTTATTTCCCCAACCTGTTATCCATTTGCTCATACACCTCCCCAATCACTGGTTTATATGTATCTGCAAAGCGAATCATGTTATAAATGGGCTTGGTGAAATTCAAAATTTCCCTCACACATGCCCAAAACAAAGGATCAAGAGTGGTTTCCTCCACATGTTCAAAACCTTGCCTATCAATTGATGTTGCTGCCCTGTCCTTTAATACCTTCCAGTGTGGACTTGATACCATGTCTGCCAATGACTCTCTTACCTTCAAAAGGCACCTGAAGGTGAGGTAATAGCTAGCAAATCTAGTCTTTGCAATCTTCAACAACTCCAATCTTGAGTGACTGCGGAAAATCCCATGGGTATTGCTATGATTTGTAATAAATCTTATCATTTTTTGCCTCTCTTGTACAAATCACCAATCCACTGTATTGAGGTTGTTTGTTTTTAATTATATCATGCATCAAAGGGTTCATCGTGTGAATCAAACACCCAAACCAAAATATGTTGGGGTATTTATCCTCAATAATTGCTCCTGCTGCCTTACAATTAGCAGCATTATCAGTGATGACTTGGACGACATTGCATGGCCCAATACGTTCAATTGTGTCAAGTAATGGTTCTGAAATGTTGATGTCAGTCTTGAACTTATCTGAATAATCATATGACGAAAGGAATATTGTACCGCTAACAGACACACCAAGAACACTTATCAATGGCTTGCCTTTTACATTTCTCCATCCATCAGATACAATGGACACCCCATGCTCATTCCAAGAACTTGTCATTCTACTCAAAGAATGAGTTATTTTTGTTTTTTCATGATTAAAGGTTCTAGCCTTGTCATACCCAGGGCTATTGTATCCTTTGGGGGCATCATTAATGGCAGAAACCATTTCACGCCAATAAGGTGAGCGAAGAACATTGAATGGTACCCCACATGCATAGAGAAATCGGAAAATTTTTGAATTCACATCATTCCTAGACCCTTCGTCAAGGAAATCTGATATGGTTCTATGCTTTAAAGAGATGTTTGCTCCTGTGCCAGGTGTGCCTCCATATCCATTGCCATGGGTGGAAGTTGATGGACTTATTTGTGCATGATGTGATGGTGCATAAGATTCAATGAAACCCTTAGATCTTTTAGATTTGTATTGGGCTTCCTCCTCTTCCCTTATGTATTTGGCTCTATCTGTTGCTGACACACTTACACAAGCTTTGATTCCTACATTTTTATCTCCATCCCATGGCCTTTTCCCACAAACGTGCTTTCTGGCACGGGTGTATGAACCTTTGTATTCTTTATTGCAATGGGGGCAAAAAAATTTAGTGGTTCCACCCCCTTTCCCTGCTTCAGGCCCATTAACATATTTCCACAATGGTGTTTGGTCAATTTTAGTTGGTGTAACTGTGGTCTCATTATCTCCACTCTCCCCTTCCTCCTAAGCATGGTACTCTTCAGGATTTTCATCAAATCCACTATAACCCACTTCTTCATCCTCCTCTTCTGGAATAGCCCTCTTTCTTCTACTCTCCAAAACCATAATAACAAAAAACGGAACCAACAAGAAGAAAATGCCAAGCCATATAGCCATGATGTTTCAAGTTTTTAGCCTGCAAAAAAATGGAGGAATGCCAAATGAGAGTAGGAAAAAATGCAACATAGAAAGAAAAAAAAATCAATTTTTCATTTTTCAACAAATTAAAATGCAAAATAGAAAAAAAAAAAAATCAATTTTTCATTTTTCAACAAATTAAAATGCAACATAGAAAAAAAAAATCAATTTTTCATTTTTGAACAAATTAAAAACGCAACATAAAAAAAAAATCTAGATTAGACTTTCCTTCCTCTTTGTCCTTCGATCCCAAGCTCTATTATCCTCTCCAAGCTCCAAGCTCTCCTTTCCCTTGCTCTCTCCTCTTCTCTCTTGCTCTCTCCTGAATGAATGATGATAATGAGGGAGAGGGAGGGCATTTTATTTCACACCCCCCCCTCCCCCCCTGTTTCCCTCCAAAAAATCCCGCGGCCTTCCCTCTCCTCCACGCGGTCGGCGTCGCATGCTCTGGGACAAGAGCGTTTTTTCAGAGAGGGGAGCGCTCAGGGAGCGAATGCTCCTCGAGCGCTCCCTCCTTAAAAAAATCGTTCCGAGAGCATTTATTTTAAGGAGGGAGCGTTCGCTCTCGAGCGCTCCCTAAAACGCTCTCGTTATGACAGCAATCGTTTTTGCAGATTCGGAAGCACACTCCCGATGCGCTCTCAAAATGCTCCCGCTCGGAGCGCGTTTTGGGAGCAAGGTCGAGGGGGGGAGGGGAGCACTCCCCCGCAACCCTGGGAAGGACAATCTTAACAACAAGAATATGTGCGAATTTCAAGAAGAGCCAACAAGATACAAGAGATAACCACAAGACTGTAATATCCCCAACGGGAAATAGACAGTAATACACAGCAATACAAATGTGCAACTATATAGGAAGAATGCCGGAAATAGAATATAGAGCAAGTACACATAAAAATACCAGAACGCTAAGCCATTTTATTAATCTGAGAATATATATATGGGTACAATAGATAATCAGAATGAGTGCACCTATCCTTGCACCAGGCAAGTGAAGACCCTCTCAGAATAGGAAACCGCTGCTATAGAGACTGCGTCCCAGCTGCTGGAGAAATCTGTCGTAGAATGCTGCTGCTGCAATGAACTGGAACTAGGGGCTGATCCCCTCACCAGAATGAGCTGAAAATCGGTAGACTGCCTGTACTCACTGCTCCGGACAAAACCCAGAAACCATGAAGCAAATGGACCACCTCCGAAAAACACCCCAGAAGCCCTCCTCAAGGAAAACGTTGTCTCTCCCAAGCATAGCGCAGATGCCAAAGGAAGAATGCGGGAAAAGGGCCACAAATCCCTCTGCAAACTCTCCAACTGAAAAGACAATCCCTCCAAGCTGAAACACGCTGAAAACTCCACGAAAATCCCCCACAACAGAGCTGCTCTAACTCCAACTGCGTCCTCCCTCCAGGACTGCGCAGTCACTCAATGAGACCCAGCTCCTCTGCAAAACGTCCACCCAAATTACATGCAAATCAACTGCTGAAACTGAAGGAATACCTTGCCCGAGCAGGCACTCGAAGTCCCCCGGGGCCAAGGGCGAGATCTCCGACCGGAGACACTCAGTCGCACTAAACAGTGCTGCAGACCGACTAAACAACCGGCGTGCTCAAGTAGACAGAAGTCTAGCTCACAATATCATCAACATATCAATAATGCCAAATGGAGTGAAACTCCCACCTTTTATAGTGCTAGCTCCCCTCAAAACCCTAACTGCGTCCCCTTTCTCTATGAGCTCCTCCTATGCCTGCGCAGTTGCCTCTAGAGCCTACGTGAGGCCTCTCTCATGTCAAGTGTGGACCCCCAAGGCTTTCCTTTAAGTTACAACGTTACTCTACTAGGAAGCACTTTATTTTATTAAAGTGAGTTGACCCCCTCTTTCTCACTTTTATTTATTAATTTAACTATAGGCGGCAAAACTATACAAAAATGAAATATTCCAATTAGCACTGCTAATTAGGATTATTACAAAGACCAATTGCCCAAAAAATGAGATAGATGCTCTTATACAATTAAGAATCCTTCCAGGATATGCCAATTACACTTAGATATTTATTGCCACTGTAAAATTACAAATCGATAATGACAATAATGAAAGCAATATTTTCCAAAGTTCTTATGTCAAAGACAATAGATACCGATATCCAATGAGCTCTTAGATTTATTAGGCAACCAAAATTATTAGATTATGTGCTTTAGGGAGTGAGCTAATTAGTGTAAATTTGGAACTATGGAACTTCACAAGACAACCAACGTTAGATACATTCACCAAAAGCAACTTGATGTAAACTCCACTTTCCACAATGAGTAATTAGAGCATGAGCAATAGAGCTCTCAGATTTATTAGGCAACCAAAATTATTAGATTATGTGCTTTAGGGAGTGAGCTAATTAGTGTAAATTTGGAACTGCGGAACTTCACAAGACAACCAACGTTAGATACATTCACCAAAAGCAACTTGATGTAAACTCCACTTTCCACAATGAGAAATTAGAGCATGAGCAATAGAGCTCTTAGATTTATTAGGCAACCAAAATTATTAGATTATGTGCTTTAGGGAGTGAGCTAATTACTGTAAATTTGGAACTATGGAACTTCACAATACAACCAACGTTAGATACATTCACCAAAAGCAACTTGATGTAAACTCCACTTTCCACAATGAGTAATTAGAGCATGAGCAATAGAGCTCTTAGATTTATTAGGCAACCAAAATTATTAGATTATGTGCTTTAGAGAGTGAGCTAATTAGTGTAAATTTGGAACTATGGAACTTCATAAGACAACCAGCGTTAGATACATTCACCAAAAGCAACTTTATGTAAACACCACTTTCCACAATGAGTAATTAGAGCATGAGCAATAGAAGCTTATGTTACTTATTTTTTAATGTTATCCAAAGAGCAATTAGGACAGCAGTAGGGTGATTTTAGGACAGCAGTACGTCAGATTATTTTTAGAGCACTTTAGATGCACAATGTGAGATGCCAATTATAAGTGAAATGCTCCACTATTCAAAACCACTTTCAAATTACCAATTTCTCAATGTATTAGGCATTTTAATGATGCAAATGCCACTGTTATATCAGACTTATTATGCACTCAAAACAGAGATGACAGTTATGAAACTTCACCCAAACAAAGATGTCCAATTTGTCCAATAATTAGTTAGTGATCTTAGGAAATTTGACAAATGATTTTAGGGCATCCAAATTATATTTTTACCACTGTTATGAATTTATGATCTTGTTGTAGGTAAACAGTGAATAGAAGAGGTTTTAGAGATCAAACCCTTGGGCCTTGAGGCCTTGAAGGAACTTGCCCAATTGTTCAAAATTTTCTCTAGTGTCTAGAACACCTGCAAACACCAAAAATTAAGCCAAATACCTCTGCAAAACACATCAAGAATCAGTCCAGAAATCAAATGCTTACCACAAAGAGGGAAAGAGGGCAAATGAGGGAAGGAGAACGGCAAAGGGAAGGGCTGCTAGGCCTATTAGGCCTGTGGCCAAAGGAAGAGAGCCAAAGAGGCTCACGGCAAGCCCTGAAAGGGCTACCGTTTGGTTAAGCGAGGGGCCGAGAGGCCCTAGAAGGCTGTCGTAGACTCCACAAGGCCTGCAGCCAAGGGGATAGAGGCCTTGTAGTCCTGCCGCAAGCCCTAAGAGGGTTGCGGCCCAGGGAAAGAAGGTGCCGACGGCCAAGAAAATGTGGGAGAAGGCTAGCGGAGGGAGAAGAGGGAGCGGAAGGCAGGCCAAGGCCTAGAAGGCTTGCGGCAGGCCCGAGGGAGAGAAAAAGAGGGCAGCGGAGGAGGCTGAGGCCTCTAAACCTCATGGCAGGGTAAAACAAGGAAGTTGTGGCCCTTTTGGGGCTGTGGCTAGGCCAAACAAGGCAGCGGCTAGGATAGGAGGAGGATGTTGGGCCTTGAGGCCCTAAAAAAATTTGAAAACCCTCGCCAAAATTCAAATTTGCTTCAGATCTTCAATTTCACTACAAATTTTCTTGAACAATGGCTTCACACTAGCATTACAAAACTACGTTTAGATCAGAGTTACTATCATTGTGTCTTGAGAAGCAAATGACTTCTAGTTCTAATTTATAGATAAATCTCACCAAGGGAAAAATAACAACTAGTTGGCTTGATCTCTGTCAAAATAATCTCGACCGTCGATAAATACTTGATCAACTTTTAATCTTTGCCATCGAAAATACTTATTTTTGAGGAATTTTCGAATTTCTCAATAAAACCATTTTTTATTAATCCAAAAATAATTATTTTGGATTAATTTCCTCAAAAGTTAGACTTTGACTTAACCACCAAGGTCCAAGGGCTTAATTTTTTCTTAAAGAATCCATTTTTTTCCTTAGTGGGAGACCTCCAAAAATTGACTTCCTCATGACTCATGAATTTTTTGGTCATTTTCCACTTGGAGAAATTAATTCTTCTAATTTTATTTTTTTGACTCAAAATTAATAAATTTTTTGGTTTAGGATTTAATTTTATTTTTGCCCAAAATTTTAATTAATTGACACTTGAGGGAATTAATTATTTTTGCACCCTTAAATATTTTAGCCATGGTGTTTGATTGCGCGGGACCATACACTAAAATATTTTTACATCAGATAATTACAAATTCAATGTAATATCCCAAATGGGAAAATAGTAGTAATAAGGCTAAAAGATATTAAGGAGATAGCAAAACAAAAACTGATATCAATACACCGATGGAGCCATAAAATACTGTTGAGCCATCTTATTAATATCGGTAAAATGTGTACAACAGAGGTGCTAGAATGAGGGCACCTAGGCTTGCTCAAGGCAAGCTGAAGATAGTCTCGAAACAAGCCTGAAATCTCTCCCAAAAATGTACATTGCGTGGATGTAGGTCTGCACTGCTCTACCCAGTCACTTGCCAAAAATACTGCTGCTACTTCTGCTCGGAGCTGTTACTCCTGTTTTTCACTGCTACTCCTTCTCTTCGTTGTTACTCCTGCTCTGCACTGCTACTCTTGCTCTACGATGTTACTCTTGATTTGCACTGCTACTCCTGCTCTGCATTGTTACTTCTGCTCTGCGCTGCTACTACTCTACGATGTTACTCTTGATTTGCGCTACTACTCCTGCTTTGCGCTGTTACTCCTGCTCTGCGTTGTCACTGGCCAGAAATGTTGTTGCTGCTCCGAATGAAACGTTGCTACGCTGCTCAGAAAATTCCAAGATTTTAACCATGGACTCTACTCTAGAAACCCACAATAACAGCGAAGGAATTGGCCAAATATTGACCTCGAAATTTCTGTCCAATTTTCCCCTAGCTCCTCTAATTGTTGGCTGAGTTGGGATCCTTGTTTGGCCTCTTGATTCTACCTAGAAAATTCTGTCAAATTAACATTGGCCTCTCCTTAATAAACCCAGAAAGGGTTTGTCCTAGCTTTGACCTTGGAGATTGGCCCTCTTAGGCTTGGCTCACCCAAATGCTGGGAAATTTGGTCCTCATGGAAATTCTGTTGTCGAAGGCCACCAAAATACCTTGAAAACCCCTGTTAGGAAGCTCTAAGCCTCCACACCAAGTGTCCTCCAAAATCTCTTCTCACTTCTCACCTCCCGAAACAACCTCCCAACTAAACGGTGTCCTCCCCTACGCAATCACTGCGTCCTCTACACAGTCCCTGAAGTGAAAATGCTCCTCCTGTAATCTCTACTGTGAAATGCTCCTCCAAAATGGTAAATCTCCTCTCCTAAGCAGGCAGTCGAAGTCCCCAGAGGCAGAGGTTGAGATCTTCGCTTGAAAATCTCGTGCGCTAAATAGCACTTGCAGACTTGGCTTCCTGCTCAAGCGTGCTCTCTGTCAAAGACAAAGTCGAAATGGATGATTGAATGAATGCCCCAAAATGAGCAGCTTGCTTCCTTTTAACTAAGCCTGCCCAACGTTCTCTTGGGCCCCACCTCAAACTACGTTGCCTCTAGCTCGTACCAATGAGCTGCGCTGCACATTTGGGACGCAGTCTCTCCTCATTGGGCCCACATCCTCCACTACAGCTGCAATATTTGCCTTGGCCTAATGTTTTTATCTCTATAGTTTACTAAGTCTAATTGTGGGCCCCCAAACCCACATCTTCATAGTCAACATGTAATAGTTAGCAGAATATCAAAAATTAATATTCTAATTAACGGAATTGCTAATTAGGAATATTACATTCAACCCTCAAAGGGGGAATCCCCGTTCGTTATAGACCTTCATAATATTCACCCAATTTTGCAACTCAATATGATCTAGTAGACCAAGTGATCTGTAATAAAATAATTTAGCCAAATAGCTTAAATTATTCCCAAATCACTTTTACAATAGACTCGACTAAGAACACTAGGACTCACCTAAGATCCTGTCAATAAATTTCACCCTAACTTTGGGGTTTAAGCTAATGGGAAAAACTTCATCGATTATCCGTGTTTAGAAACACACATAATGTGAAACCAATATCCTCTCCTCTTTTCACCTCTGATGTGTGGTGACCTCATGTGTTTCTATCCTCTGGGTTGGTGTCGTGCAGTTGAATGGGGAGCTCCGGTTCATTCAATGTGTCTAGCTGGAGTCACTTTCTTGTGGCTCTTAGGTGTGTTGGTTGAATAAAGTCATTCTTGTGGGAGAAATCTCCTAGGATGAAATTCATCAACAAAATCATAGGCTTACCTAGGTTGTTACATAATTAAATGGTCATACTAGCATCATGTACATTACAATTTGCAAAAATTGGGTTTACAATGACAGAATAAGCAGTCGGTTGATGATTCTGATCCTTGAAAAAATTAGCACGACTACCCCCTTGGAACTATGACAAAATGTGTGCAACAGAAGTCTCAACTGGAGATTATAAGAAGAGGTCGACGGGTAGATGGAGAATACACCAATGTAGATACTCAATGATCTAGACAATTTGAATTTCTAGTGCAGGTGATTCAGCAGGAGAGATCGAGTTGCAAGTGGCAGAGAGACAAAGTAGTAGAACTCCAGAGGAGTTTCCAGTTTCGGAAGACTCAGGAGAGGAGGTCGAGTTTATTCTCCAAGAGGCTGTGCAATGCCTCAAGAGGGGTAGTTTGATTCATCCAGCAAAGAGGTCAATTCAGCTTCCAATGGCCAGGAAAATTTCCAGGAGGCCAGGAGAAACACTTCCAGAGGCATCATCAGGCTAGACGTTATCATCAGAGGCAGTTTCTGGGTAGCACGAGTTGAACTTGCACAGAGGTTGTTGATTTCTGGTAGCATCGGGTGTGCTCTAACCTCAAGAATTTGCAGGGAGGCTAGGACATATGCATTCTCCAATACCCATAAATCGTTTTGGGAAATTCCACCCGGAGACAGTTTAATTAAAATAATTAATTATTTTTAATGAATGCCTAATCTAAACTTAGGAAATTAAAATAATTAAAGGGTATTAATTAAACTGGGTGTGAATCTTCTAGAAAAAGATGAAGATTGAGTCAAGATGATCTGAGCCATTGATTAGGATCTAATTCGAGTCGCTGAAATTTCAACGAGAAGTTTATAAGAAGGAGCTCGATGGGCACTTGGAAGATACACCAGGTAGATACTCAGTTCAGTAAGCGGAAATTGAATCAGAGGGTGAGTTGCAGGTGAGAGAGAGAGGGTATCAGCGATAGTCGGAGTGTAGGAAACGACAGGAAGAGGCAGTGCAAAAAAGGGATGCAATTCACCAGCGCAGAGGCAGTGCAGAAGAGGGACGCAATTCACCAGCGCAGAGGCAGTGACGCAAGCACTGCGCAGAGGGTGACGCAGTGGGGCTAGCGTGAGGGCAGCGGGTCCTCTAAGGGGTCAGAAATTCACTATGGAGCATGAGAAATTTGTTTGCAAATTTTTCTCAGTGATTCTTCCTCTATTCTGCTATTTGTATATTGTACATGAAATTTTTGTTGAAGATTAATAAAAGAAACCCTCATCTACTGCACCGGTTTTCCCGCATTGGGTTTTTCTGGGGACAATTGTCCAAAAATAACAGTGCCATTATGTTTATTGGTGTGCTAGTATTTTCCTTACATTTATTTTCTGCAGTAATTGATTTGTGAAGACTGTAGTGTTTGTATTTCGATCTTTGCCATAGATAACTGCAAATAATCTGTTTTAGTAATTTAACAAATAGAAGAAATATTATCAATTGCTACTGAAGGATTCAAAATTTCTGAATTTTCACATGGAATCAGAGCACAGACAGAAGGCAGGATAAATCTAGTGCTAACAGAAAAGGGAGCAACACAGCACTACGTGAGCAGTTGCTTGAATTCCCCAGAAGGTTGTGCAGTCCTTTGGGCCAGGCTCGCAAGATTTCGAGGAAGAGTTAATTCTTTGAGTGAGTCGACAGAGAATCAATTTCAAGATCGAAGGGTTGTTAGAGGCAAAGGGAGCAGCTGTGTTTCTTTTGCAGAGCAAATCTCCAGCTAAAACACAATATTTTGCAGTTGCAAGATCAGCGTTGGGAAGGAGGATAGCATAGAACAACATGGAGAGTCAAGATGTCTCGGAATTATTTTCCAGATTGGAAGAAGAATTCACATGTTTGTCAAGTTCGGCATCAGCGAGTGTTTGGTATATTGATAGCGAGGCTTCAGCTCACATGACTAGAGTACGAGAATACTTCTCAAGTTATCAAGAAGAGGAGATGGACTTCCAGATCACTATGGGAAACAAAACTAAGTGTACTCCAGTAGGGAGAGGCACCATAGCATTTCAAACGGAAGCAGGAGCTAGCATCAGAGCCACTAATGTGCTACATGTACCGGGATTAGGAATGAATCTGATTTCAGTATCCCAGTTACAGGACAAGGGGTACGATGTATACTTCATCGAAAGGAAGGCATATGTCAAACATCCCAGTTGGAAGAAGATGAGACAAATTGGAGCTCGAAGCAGCAGATTGTATAGATTGCAGCTCGAGTCTCCAATGGCACTGATAGGCAGTAATCATAACAGTGAAAAGGAACTGAACGAACTATGGCACAGGAGAATAGGACACTTACACCATGGAGCACTTAGCATGATCAGAGAGACTGTAACAGGAGTTCCACTCCTCATTACCGAGCATGATGATGTTTGCAGAGGATGCGTACTAGGTAAGTACGCTAAGGAAGCTTTTCCCAAAAGTGACAACAGAGCAAGAGGCATATTGGAATTAATACACTCAAATATTTGTGGTCCAATGTCCACAAGAGCTCTTAGCGGTGGCGAGTAATTTGTTACCTTTATTGATTATCACTCTAAGAAAACTTGGATCTATTTCTTAAAGACCAAGGATGAGGCCTTCGATCGGTTCAGAGAGTTCAAGGCTTTCGTAGAAAACATGACAGGGAAAAAGATAAAGGTATTGCGTTCAGATAATGGTGGAGAATATACAGATAAAGACTTCACATATTTTTGCACAAAGGAGGGCATCAAAAGAGAGAGGACAGCTCCATATAATCAACAGTTGAATGGAGTAGCAGAGCGGAAGAATAGGACAATCTTTGGGGCGGCAAAGGCTATGTTGTATGACCAGGGATTACCTAGATTTTTATGGGCAGAGGCATGTGATACAGCAGTGTATATTTAGAACAGAACTCCTCACGTAGCATTGGGGAAGAAAATGCCTGAAGGAGTCTTCACGGGGAAAAAGCAGGAGGTAAGCCATCTCAGGATATTTGGGAGTGTGGCATATTGTCACATACCAGAGGAGAAGTGTAGCAACCTGGATCAAACTGCAGAAAAGGGGTACCTCGTAGGGTATAGCGAGACCTCAAAAGCATATAGGATCTACATTCCTAGCAGTAGGAAAATTGTGGTAAGGCGAGATGCAAAGTTCATGGAAGATAGAGCTTTCAAAAAATCTCGAGAGATGCCAGTAGGAGATCAGCAGTTGTTCCATTAGTCCAACAGCTGTAGGGGCAGCAGGGAGAACAAGCAGGAGGACAAACACCAGGATCGAGTACAGTGAACAAAAACAGTATTTCCTCAGGAGCAGGAAATCCAGGTAGTTCTCAGCAGATGGAACAACAGGAATAGGAGGATTTAATAGAGCCTCCCGCCACCAGTGGTAGAACCAGTAGGGAACTACGCTAGACACTGAGGGATGCAAAGGAGTTTGTCGGAGCTCCTAGAACCGACAAGAGGCAGCGTAGACAACCTAACAGATACCAAGCCTTGGTAGCACAGGTTGAAGAACCCTTCAGTTTTCAGGAAGTCCTACAGCACCAAGTGTGGGTGATGCCATGGTAGAAGAATACAGCTCTATCGTGACTAATGATGTCTGGGAAGTGGATCCTAGACCAGAGGATAGATTAGTTGTAGGATTAAGGTGGATCTACAAGATTAAGCATGTTGCAGATGGCAGTGTAGAAAAATATAAGGCTAGGTTTGTGGCGAAGGGGTACGCACAGATAGAAGGGATAGACTATGAGGAGGCCTTCGCCCCAATAGCTAGATATACCTCTATCAGATTCGTTATATCCCTAGCATCTCAGATGGGATGGGACATTCACCAAATGGATGTCAACACAAAATTCTTGAATGGGGTGAAAGAAGAAGAGGTGTATATAGAACAGTCTGAAGGCTTCGAGACTCATGAGAAGAGAACTCATGTATGCAGGTTAAAGAAAGCCCTGTATGGGCTCATGCTGGCACCCAGAGCGTGGGTATGGTTGGATTTATAGTTACTTGCAGCAATTGGGATTCATCAAGAGTGATGTTGATCCCAATCTCTACTATCCGATGGTGGAGAATGAGTCGCTTATTCTGGTATTATATGTAGATGGCTAGTTTTTAACAAGATCATCAGGGCTCATAAGGACTGCAAGAAGAACCTTCAAGCAGAATTCGACATAAAGGATTTGGGTTTGATGCATTATTTTCTAGGGTTGGAAGTTTGGCAGAAGAGTGGGGAGATCTTCCTTGGGCAAGGAAGATATGCTATAGAGATTTTGAAGAGATTCAGAATGGAGGATTGCTGACCCATGGAAACGCCTTTGATCACCAACTGGAAGAAGATCGATGCATCATGAGACAAGGAAGTGGACCCCATCTTGTACAGACAGCTCATTGGGTCGCTCATGTATCTGGTCAACACTAGGCCAGACATTTGTTTCGCTGTCAACACCCTTAGTCAGTTCATGGTGGAACCAAAAAGTGTACATTGGGCAGCAGCAACACACATTCTTAGATATGTGCATGGGGTAGTCGGATATGGGTTGAAATACACTCGAGGAGATGACATCAAATTGAGCGGATTCGCAGATGCAGATTGGGCAAGTAGTTCAGTAGACCAAAAAAGTACATCGAGTATTGCTTCAGAGTTGGATCCGGATGATCTCTTGCTGCAGCAGGAAGCAAAAGCCGGTGACTTTGAGCTCAGCAAAAGTTGAATATATTGCAGCTAGCACAACAACGTGCGAAGCTATATGGCTTAGAAAGTTGCTTGTGAGTTTGTTCAAGAAGAGAATGGAAGCGACCAGTGTTTACTGCGATAATTAGAGTTGTATTAAACTCTCTGAGAAACCCAGTATGTCATGATAGGTCAAAACACATTGATATCAGCTGTCACTTTATCAGAGACTGTGTTTAGAGTGGGGTTGTACAGCTGCAGTATGTCCCCAAAGGAGATTAGGTAGCAGACGTACTCATGAAGGCTCTTGGTAGAGCTAAGTTCATCCAGTTCAGGGAGCGGATGGGTAGGGTAGAGAACCTGTTTCAGTAGTAGAAACAGATGGATTCTCAATGGCAGCAGCAGCAGATGAAAGGCAGTTGCAGTGCAGATGCAGTAGTTGGCAGTAGTATGTTGGGTCAGCAACAGCACAGATGCAGCAGTTGCGCAGTAGTTGGTGGGCAGTGATGTCAGACATCAACAGCGCAGAGGGAGATGATACAGAGTCAGGGTGATGCTTCAGCAGGTTGCATTACTAGAGCGCATTCCTCGATGAGATGGAGTATTGATTTTTGGTAGCATCGAGTGTGCTCTAGCCTCAAGAATTTGCAGGGAGGCTAGGACATATGCATTCTCCAAAACCCATAAATCGTTTTGGGAAATTCCTCCTAGAGACAGTTTAATTAAAATAATTAATTATTTTTAATGGATGCCTAAGTCTAAACTTAGGAAATTAAAATAATTAAAGGGTATTAATTAAACTGGCTGTGAATCTTCTAGAAAAAGATGAAGATCGAGTCAAGATGATCTGAGCCATTGCTTAGGATCTAATCTAGGTTGTTGAAAGTTCAACGAGAAGATTATAAGAAGGAGCTCGATGGGCACTTGGAAGATACACCACGCAGATACTCGGTTTCCCAAGCATATCGATTTTCTCACTAGCTGAAGTTCGGCAAGAGGAAATTGAATCAGGTGGTGAGTTGCGAGTGAGAGAGAGAGGGTATCGGCAATAGTTGAGAGTGCAGGAAATGACAAGAAGAGGCAGTGCAAAAGAGGGATGCAGTTCACCAGCGCAGAGGCAATGATGCAGGAACTGCGCAAGGATGACACAATGGGGCTAGCGTGAGAGCAACAGGGCCTCTTAGGGGTCAGAAATTCACCGTGGAGCATGAGAAATTTGTTTGTAAATTTCTCTCAGTGATTCTTCTTCTATTCTGCTATCTGTATATTGTACATGAGACTTTTGCTGAAGATTAATAAAAGAAACCCTCATTTGTTGCACTGGTTTTCCCGCATTGGGTTTTTCCGGGGACAATTGTCCAAAAATAATTGTCATTGTGTATATTGTTGTGCTAGTATTTCCCTTACATTTATTTTCCACAGTAATTGATTTGTGAAGAATGTAGTGTATGTATTTCGATATTTTCCGTAGATAACTGCAAATAATTTGTTTCAATAATTTAACAAATAGAAGAAATATTATCAGTTGCTGCAGAAGGTTTCAAAATTTCCGAATTTTCATAGAGGCAGCGCAAAAGCCTGCGCAAAGGTGTTCCAGAGCGAGTTCTAAGATTCAATTTGTTGTGGGATTACTTGGAGAGGAGGGTAATTCCTCTCAAGTTGATTTTGCCAATATTTCTCTCAAATAGAAACGCCAGTTTGGAGTCATTTTATTGTACTCAAAATTTTTGTTGTTGCATAATAATAAAACCCTCAACTGTTGCACCGATTTTCCCACATTGTGTTTTTTCGGGAACAATTGTCCAAAAATAATTGTCATTTTTATGTGTGTATGCTAGCATTTCTCAGTTTCCCACATTTTGTTTTCCGCAGCGTTTTTATGGTGAGAAATTGCAGTGTGATTTATTCATTATTTGTCATAGCAAATAAACTACAAAATTAATTTACAGTTAGAAGAATAAATTTATAGTTGCTGCAATTAGACTTGTAAATTTTCACATGTCTTAGTTGCTCCAAGATCACTGTCATTAGGTCTGCCAAATCTTCCCACTTGTCAACATTCTAGTCACTTTAGAATGTTGATTCTAGGGCATCATCAAATCTGCCCACTAACTGACTTTTGCTCCTCCATAAGGTCAATTCTTAGGGCACACATACATAGCCCTCTTATCAGTGATAAGTATGGTACTTATCCACTAAACTAGGGCTACAATCATTGTTATTCAACCCACCATGAACAGACCTCCAGACCTTGTTATCTTCTTCACTTCAGGTTAGCCCACAAGCTACAACTTTGTCCAAACCATGGTTTTCTTATTCACACAGAACTCAGGTTTCAACCCTCTTTAGGTTAGTTTACCTACCATAATCTTTTGTACATAGATCTGAAGAGTGCGACCTAATCTCAAGACAAGACGTCCTCTCTTTAGGGTCTCGACCCTTCCTTTTGTGCACAAAACTAAGGTAATTACTCCAAATCTCAAGGTTGATCTTGGACGGCTAATCCCGCACAGAAGAAGACCTGAACTAGGGCATAAACATCACTCCTCTAACAATGATCAAATTTCCCTTCTCTCATTCTACTTGGGCATCAAATATACAGTTGTTCCAATCCCTTGAAATAGCCCCTCCAACCAGCAACTATCCTCCACAAACATCAACACCCTTGTAGCCCTTCTACATACCTCAACACATGCTCGACCTCCTCTTTATACCATTGTACCTACAACAGAACCTTTAGCCTACACTCTAGGGTTTGCTGCTACAAAAACCAGCCTTGAAGTAACCATTATCTCGTCTTTATGAACCCTTCTTCACCTATGCTAAGATCTGAGACAGCTCAGACCTACGATTTGCAAATACATAGGCCTTACGGCCTCCTTTCCAACCTTATTAGGGGCTCGACCCTACTCTACAAACATGCATCCTTATACCTCTGATAGAACAGGGATCTCAGCCTTCTTTTTTGAGATACTCGGTTACCCAACACAGATCAAACATCCTCCTTGAGCATAGCAATATTGGACTAGACTTCCCTCACTATTGCGACTCCTTGAAGAAGGATGAATCAGCTTGCTAGATGCCTTCTTAAGGAGTCGTTGCACTTATGGATCAAATCATGGCCTTCTCTAATAGCCTTACTCGGCCTTCTAGCTTGGCCTCCTCTTAGGGCTACATCTGTACCAGCCTCCATAATCAAATGATGAACCTCACCCTTCATTGCTAGGCTTGATCCTAAGGCCTCTTTAAATAACTTCTCCTTTAGTCTCTTAGGAACCCTCTAGATCTAAGGTTTTAGTCTTCTTGACTTTAGGAAATAATAATAATTTCCTCTTATATTTTAAACCCCTTCTTAGGTTCAAAACCCCATTGCTTGGGTATTTCACCCACAACATTTGTGGTCAATTTCTCTCCCAAACCCAATGCCCTAGGGTTGTGGGAGTACCTCCCAAGCTACATGTTACACAGTAATTTGTCATCATGCTCATTTTCCCGTCCCTGATCCTGAAATGCCCCGTGACGAATCCTGTGCAATGTTTCCATCATCAAGAAATACGCTGACATATCCCCTTGAAGATCCGAAGAAGAATTCCTTGAAAGATTACTAGAGAAACTCAATCAAATTCCTTGAAAGATTACTAGAGAAACTCAATCAAATTCCTAGTTTCCTAGGACAGCGCCCTTCCTGGTGCCATGACCGCGTTGATGTCCTTATCCCAGTTTTGGCCCAGCGTTGTCAGCGTCCTAATTTATTGGAAAACCGCGCTGATCCCTTTCTGGCAATACTTCCTCAAATGGAGGAGAAGCTTCGACCTCTAGGAGCTCAAGGGTGGCGAGTTGGTTGCTAAACAGAGATGATAAGGTCGAGCTCTCTCATTTTGGAGCTTTGATCTCATCCATGGGGGATCATCCCTTAGAAAGTGGGCCTTCCTCCTCCTTTCATGGGATCCCAACCTCCTTCTCCTTGCTATAAATTCACATCCCTCATTCCCCCAAGTTTAGAGCTAAGAGGGCTTGGTTGATCATTGTCAGACTTGTCTGAACTCTCATCCCTTCGCATGCTTGCATCGTGATTAAGCCTAAGTGCACGGGAGAAGGAATGCTTTTGAGCTATGTGAAGGACTCAGATTTTTGCCTAAGGACGCCTCCAACATCAAGGCCTGGTTGTAAACTCTCCTTTTGTAATTTATCAATAATAATAACATCTGATGTTTGCTTTCTATATTTGTCTACATGATTATGCAAATATTTTGGTACTCCTTGATCTGCTAGACAGCTAGTGTTTATGTTTATTATATATTGTATCATGTTTGTTGTTGTCTCCCGATCATCCACAGGTATTCGCGCACCATCAGTAGCAGGAAGCGGGCCTACAAGGATTGTGGATCGAGGTCACCATCAACGGATCCAAGGATAGCAATTGGAAAGAGGAATTTATGTCTCTTTCCTTGCGTTGTAAGCATTAGTTAAAAAAGCTTATGATAGAAAGAATCTCGTGTTGGTAGACCCACTTTAGGGCTAGAGAGATCGCCTCTGTCCATAGAGAGGATTTATCTTGACAATCGAACTGGTGACTCCACTAGGGAGCTTTAGCCTTTTAAGTCCTCCTTCCCCGAACTGATCTTGGATCAGTTTCTCCGATTTCTGAAATTTAAATCTGCTTAGGTCTCTTTCAGCTTGTGTAAAGGTTGTTTATCACTTCATTGTGTCAGGTCTGGTGTGTTTGTGAGACTCTTCTTGTTTTTTCCTTGTTTTTAGCGACTAGCGCTTTTTCTATCCTCACAGTAGCGCTCGCAGCACTGTTCTATATAGTACAGTCACGCTGATTGGCCTTTCAGCACCCTTCTGCTCAGTACAAAAGCGTTGATCTCAGCCTTGGGAAAATTTGATTTTCCTCCTCTGATTATCCAGTGTGTCCTGGCCCTTGAAGAAGTCTGTGAGATCTCAGTGATCTCCTTGTTGTGTGTTTGACTTACCTATCTCCTCTGAGCGAGTCTATTTCGTCTCTTTGAGTTGTTGTAAGTTTGGGAACTTTTTGTCATTTCAAACACTCTTTCTCGCATTTTTCTTGTCTTGTTTCGAAGAGCGTTGGTGTATGCTTTGGTCATCTCTGCATTTCTGACTGTTTCCCTTCGGTTTAGTGTCAAGCATGAGATTACGGTTTATTTGGCACACAAGTCTAGAAGAGTGTGTTTCGTCTAAATTCAAAAGTGATTGGAAGTGATTTTCTTTTCCGCTTTTTATTTAGATTATTCTTGTCGTTTTAAGGAAAGTGAAAAGCATTTCATTTTTGCAGTCTTGAAATGGTTTTTGTTTTGTTCAATTGAAAGAAAAGTAAAGAGGATTTGCATTTCTTCCTTTGTTCATTTGTTTTTCTTTCATTTTAAAGTGAAAAACAAAAGAAAAATATTTTCTTACATCTTAGTGAAAGAAAAGGCATTTTCATTTTCAATAAGTTGCATTTGTTGGGAAAGCGAATTCAATTGGAAAAGCATTGTATTTTCGTAACTCTGAACTAGTTTGGGCGGGAATTGTTGTTGCTGCATTGAGTGCATTCTTGCTTGCCTCTCTTCCCTAAATAGTTTAGGATTCATCGAAAATGAAAGCTTCTTTCTTGCATTTAGTCTGCACCATAAGGATTCAGGTGACATTCGTTTTGAGCCTTGAAACTGAAACTTTAATCAAGATCAACTTAAAATGAACCCAATTTACCTTAAAGAGCGTTGGAATTAACGAGAATATTTAGTGGTCTAGGCTAGAGACGTGTTCTGGTGTCATTAAACGTAGGAGCTGTCGCTAACAGTCTGCGTTACAATCCGAGGGTGATATCCCGTCCCACGTATCGAAGTATATTTATGTATGATAAGTATATTTGGGGTGCTCTCATCGAACGGTTACACATTAGACAACACTACTAGGACTGGACTCCCACGTACCGTTGCATATATTTGGGGAGACACCACTAGGTTGCAAGCCTACCATAGGTAACCGAGTCGCCCGCCTTGTAAACGCGATACACCGAACACAGCATTCGGGGAGATTGTCTGCTCGTACTTCTTGATTCGCCAGGAGGTATTCTACAGTTCACGGATACTTGGTAAACCTTTTAGCCTAGCTTACCCCTTTTTGATTTATTTTGTGTCTAATTTCTAAAATTTACTACCCACAGAATAACATCTTACCCATGCACAACTCCTTAGCAGATCTTAGGTTGAGACTAATGGCAACAGTTCCTGAGTTTACCAATCAAGGAATCCCCTCAGATGGGAATCCTGGTCCTTTTCCTTCTTTTGGAAATGTTGATACTCCCTATATGGCAACGTTGTCCCTCCTGAGATTAACCATTGGTTTGCCAGTTTGATTATTTTCAACCCCCATGGTTCCAAATGTCCAAGTTGCTTCTCAACCAATTTCGCCTTCACCTGAACAGTGTCAAACTCATGTTGATCCTAAAGTTGACCCCTCGCCTTCTTCGCCTGTTTCTTCACCCTGTTCTTCCTCTTCGCCTGGTGAAAGTCTAGATTCTAGTAACCAGGAGGCTAAAAAGAAGAAGAAGAAGCAAAATAAGCAAGGGGGAAACCAAGCAACCATTGCTTCCAATGCAACTGATGTTGAAAAATCTTCCATTCAGTCCCGCAAAGTCCAATTCCCTTGCAAGTATGTAAGGGTGACCACCTTCTTAGAGATTGTCCTAGTATTCCTAAGGTGCTAGAAATGTGGTCTACCTACTCAAATCGACCTCTGTCATCAGCCTTTGGAGATCATGTTGGTGACAACCCCTCAACTAGTGATAATAAGGCCCATGGGAAAAATGGTAAAGTCAAATTTCCCCGCAGGTTATATGAAGGGAATCATCATATTCATCTTTGTCCTTATATGGATGAAGCCTCGAAAGTGTTGGATAACCTTACTGCTTCTCAACCCTGTCTTCCGACTGGCTACCGAAAGCTTTCCTCTGATCCTCCGCTAGTTGATCAAATGATTAATCAGAAGCTAAGTTGCACGAAACGGGGAAACGGAAACGAGTTTCCGAAACGGGAAGCGAAGCGAAACGTGACCTCCCCAAATTTTGGAAACGGGGAAATGCAGTGTATGTATATATATATATATATATATATATATATATATATATATATATATATATATATATATATAATTTAAATTTATATTAGACTTTAGGACATTTAAGAAATATTATGTGAAATCATAAAAGTTTAAAACATACATGATACATGATAAATTCAAAGCATAAACTATTACAAGTTACAACACATTTACTCATGAATGATAACAGACACAATGGAAATAGCAATATCGGAATATCGGATTGGTGCTCTTGATTAAATATGAGTTCCATACCCTAATACGTGACAAAATACGATGGAAACATTGCAATCACCCAATTCTGAAATCCTGAAAAACTGATAAGTCTGCTGGATTTTGAATGAGATCTAAAATTCTACTTTCTCCATATGAAATCCAATGAGGTCGGAACCACTCTCAAACATCTCGAGTCAATTCATGGTAATGTTAAAAATTTAAGTAAAAGGATGAAAATGAAGATTAAGGAGAATGTCACTTTTACTTTAAGAATTTAACATTACCATGAATCACATATAAATGCTAGGGCCATAGGCTTTAAAAATCCATCTACAGGCATCCATAAACGATTACAATAACGTTAAAAAGCACGAAAACTGAAAAAACAAAAAACAAAAAAAACCAAGTTAAATCGCTTTAAAGGCAAGGAAACGCAGTTGTATGGCCTGGAAACGCGTTTCCGGCAGTACTGGCAACGTTTCCTGTACGGGAAACGTCCCAGTACAGCCGGAAACGTGTTTCCAGGCCGTACGGTACGCGTTTCCGCGCTTCGTTTTTGCCAGAAACAGGGGTGGGGAGGACGTTTCCTGCAACCTTGATCAAAAGTCATCTCTGGTTAATCCCACTCTCTCCGAAAGTGAACCCCACAGGTTCGTTCCCGACCAACCATTGGTTGAGAAAACGGTTGACCTAATTCCAACCTCAGTGGATCGTGCTTTTCTCGTAGAGAGTGAACCTCATACCACTCAGGTTCTTTTTGTTTCTTTAGATTCCCATGAATTGGAGGGAAATCCTCTCGTTCCCATAGTACAGGAGGGTGATCCTCCTGTTCCTGTAACACAAGGGAGAAGTTCTCCCATTCCAATGGCACCCCCTCCAAGTAGTCTGGTCGCTTCCTTTGATTGGAGTCGACTGACGAGATATCGTCTTTCTTCTTACGTGCCCTTTGAGATCACCATACATGCCTATAATGTGGTTGTACCGAGCACAATAATAAATGAAGGCGTATTTGTCGCATTTGTTAGTATTCTATCTTCAACTACTTGGCAAGCTTTCCGTTCTCCGCATCGTGTGCCTGTTACCCAAAATCTGTTAGCTTTTAACAGAGGAACCAGTCAACCATTAGGGATCCTTCCTAATTTGCCTATTACTTTGGGAGAGAAAACTGTCTATATAGACGTGACGGTTGTCCAAGGCCCTTTGGATTTTAACTTACTCCTTAGGCGTGACTATACTTTTGTCATGGGAGCTCTTGTCTCTTCTCTCTTTCGTGTGATCTGTTTCCCACATGAAGGAAGAATTGTGACCATTGATCAGTTGTCATGCATTGGTCCTATTCTGGCTCCCAATCAACCATCATCCCTTAATGGTTCTTACATGCAAGCGGTATCTTCCCTGCCACAGGTGAATTATGTGGCCACCCGTTCCATGCCTGTGTCTACTTATGATCCATTCAGTGATATAGTGCACCATGTACTGGGGGCATTGGACCCTAATTTCCAGAGTGTTGTTCTCCCATCTGATGAGAACCTCTTGGAAGCCATGACCTCTTATGGGTCGTGATCAAGTATTATGGAGCAGAGTTCCTTTTCCTGTGTCAAGCTCCTTGAAAAATGAAACAAGCTCTCTGGAGCAAAGTTCATTTTCTTGTGTCAAGCTCCTTAAAAAATGAAACAAGCTCTCCGGAGCAAAGTTCTTTTCTTGTGTCGATCTCATTAAAAAATGAAACAAGGTGTCACAAGGATAGTTCTTTTACTGTGTCAACCTCGTTAAAAAATGAAACAAATTCCCTTTCAATTTGAGACTTTGATTAGATATCGTAAATTCCCAGTCCAGTCTTTCACTTGACCTCATAATTGAACCTTCATTCCATCCACCTGTTAGTAACTAGTAGTCTACTTAGGTGAATGAGCTTAAGATAGGGGGGCATGTACCTCGAATTGAGTCACCATGTTGGGGGCATACAAACCTTGATCCAAGCATAGTTTATCTTTGTTTCAAGTTTGTGTAAAAATGAAACCACTCTCAAGCATAGTTTGTCCCTGTTTCAAGCTTGTGTAAAAATGAAACCCTTCCCCAACATAGTTTTTTCCCCATGTTTCAAGCTTGTGAAAAAATGAAACAAATTTCAAGCAGAGTTTCCCATGTTTCAAGCTTTTGTAAAAATGAAACCATCCTCATTTTACATCTCTCGTGATTGCCCTTTTATCTGCCTCTTTTGCCAGATGAGCCTTGTTTTTCTCATTCCATCGTCACCATCTGTTTGGCCGATCATATGCTTTCACTTGGTCATTTTACCCTTTCCTGAGGAACTGCTGTGATGAGTGGTCTTATTAGCCAGCCTCTTGACCTTTACATGTTTTGAGCAGTTCCATCATCACCGAAACCAGTTTCTACCCCTTATACCACTCATTCCTCCAGGAGGAGTCAACTTTCAGCTCTTTTTAGACTCTCAAAACATGAAAAGATTGCTGAGTACTTGTCATTTTGAACTTGTTAAAGTAAATGAATTGACGTAGTCTCAGTATACATTTACCCCGTTTTCGGGTCGAGGTTTACTATTTACAAAAAAGGCATAACTTGATCGAACATGGTCAAGAGGTTCTCTCGGACATAGTTTTCTACCTTTTCGGATTCGAGAGACGATGTACGAAAAGGGACATGATGGAGTTTCTTTTTTGTTTCTTTTCAAACTCCCTAAACATGAAAAGTTACCGAGTTTGCCTTTCGTTGGACTCGTTAAAGATTAAACGATGAAAGACCTGTCACCATGACGAGACTGAGTTCCTCCTTCCTAGGGCTCGTTAAACTTACTAGGATGGATTCATTCAAAGAATGGACTTACATGCTCAGCATATGCTATCCTCTTCACGTTGGCTATAAAAAATAAAGAGGTACTCGTTAGCAATAACAAGGGAAAATTGAAAGTGAACATCTTATGTGTATTTTGGGAAGCTTGTCGCTCTTGAACATGACACTCATCTGCAGTTCGTGTCGGATTGGGGATATCCTACATTCGTCACTTTGCCTCCATGAGTTTGGGAAATCCGTTTGCCTCTCATCTGATTAACCAATTTTGTCAACATGACCTCTGATCCTATTTGAGTCAAATGTTGCCACCCTCCGGAGTCGTGTTGCCAATATGTTCAAGAGAAGTCCTTTATGTAAAACACATTCTGCAAATTTGACCTACTCTAATACAATCCTGAATCACTCCTATCATCTTAAGATATCTGATGTTTCGTGTCGATGATGTGGGAATCCTTATGGCCCTCCTTCGACGAATCACTTCCTGTTGACTTCAGCTCATTATCCGGGAAAGTAGTTTAGAGACTTCTATCAGTACCTTGGAGCTTGCATGCGTCAATGGAAAGTTCTTCGTGTTCGACAATAGGTTCGCATCATTGGCCTTCGATCGAATGATTCTGCAAGTGTTCGACTTCAACACATTTATTCACACTTGTAGAATGTGTTGTTGTACCTTGAGGTCCATCGTCATTATTGGTGGTCTCTCTCATGCCTGTTAACGGTTTTCATCATTGGCTGGTAATCAGGTGGTTTCTACCATGTTTGGCACCAACACGTTTATTCACATGGCTAGATTCTTACATTGGGTTGATTGGGATCGTGGAGAAGACCCTGGGTCATATCTAATTTTTGGTCCAGGTTGTGTGGAGTTATTGAGTATTCATGATTGTATACATGATCCTATCTATACGGATGGTTGCATCCATACCGCGAATCCATTTCTATGATCTCTTTTAGACAGATGGTTGCGACCATACCGTGGGTTCATGTGTCATTTGATGCCTAGTGCAACATCATGTGGTTAGGCATATTTATACCAGAGATTTCATATATTGTAAATGTTTGATTTGGAAGGTTCTCCAAAGGTGGTCTGCGTTCTTTGCCTTGGTTCCTAAAGCATTTCAGCCATCACTCCCTGTTTTGCCTTCATGCTTTAGGGGGCATCTATTACACAGTAATTTGTCACCATGCTCATTTTCCCGTCCCTAATCCTGAAATGTCCCGTGACGAATCATGTGCAATGTGTCCACTATCAAGAAATATGCTGACATATACCCTTGAAAATCCAAAGAAGACTTCCTTGAAAGATTACTAGAGAAACTTTGTCAAATTCCTAGTTTCTTGGGTCAGCGCCCTTCCTGGTGCCATGACTGCGCTGATGTCCTTATTCCAGTTCTGGCCCAGTGCTATCAACGACCTAATTTATTGGAAAACTGTGTTGATCCCTTTCTGGCAGTACTTCCTCAAATGGAGGAGAAGTTTCGACCTCTAGAAGCTCAAGGGCAGCGAGTTGGTTGTTGAACATAGATGATAAGGTCGAGCTCTCTCATTTTGGAGCTTTGATATCATCCATGGGGGATCATCCCTTAGAAAGTGGGCCTTCCTCCTCCTTTCATGGGCTCCCAACCTCCTTCTCCTTGCTATAAATTCAGATCCCTCATTCCCCCAAGTTTAGAGCTAAGAGAGCTTGGTTGATCATTGTCAGACTCGTCTGAACTCTCATCCCTTCACATGCTTGCACCGTGATTAAGCCTAAGTGCACAGGAGAAGGAATGCCTTTGAGCTAGGTGAAGGACTCAGATTTTCGCCTAAGGACGCCTCCAACATCAAGGCCTAGTTGTAAGCTCTCCTTTTGTAATTTATCAATAATAGTAACATCTGATGTTTGCTTTCTATATTGGTCTACATGATTATGCAAATATTCTGGTACTCCTTGATTTGCTACATAACTAGTGTTTACGTTTATTATATATTGTATCACATTTGTTGTTGTCTCCCAATCATCCACAGGTATTCGCGTGCCATCAGTAGCAGGAAGCGAGCCTACAAGGATCGTAGATCGAGGTCACCATCAATGGATCCAAGGATAGCTATTGGAAAAAGGTATTTATGTCCCTTTCCTCTTTGCATTGTAAACATTAGTTAAGAAGGCTTATGTTAGAAAGAATCTTGTGTTGTTAGACCCACTCTAGGGCTAGAGAGATCGTCGCAGAGGGGATTTATCTTCACAACATTACACAAATCAACACTCCCTCTTAGCAAGGGAGGTACTTCTACTGCATGGAAGTACCCATCATCATTGTCGGCAACACTAGCCCATCTAGCGTCCACCACTGCAGCATACCCTATAGAATGGACCACACTCTCTAGGTAGTGTCTCTGCCTCATCTCGTCAAAACCTGAAGATTCAAACTTCCATAGGGTTGCTCCCTCTAAAGCTAAACTCCCTCTGAGTCTACAGGATCTCCACAAGATTACACTACTTCCATTGCACACACTCTGATCCACTAGCCCTTTAATGTCACACTGATACCATGTTGTGAAACCAGCTCCAAAAATAGAAGAAAAGAGATATCAACGCCTTAGAAATAAGCCACTTCGAGGGGGCAACCTCCAATACATTACATGAATGAACAATTCTTGGATGATACAAATTACAAAACCTCCTTTCTATATATAGTAGTCCATGGGGCCACAATGTAATCCTAGCCGACCTAACAATAATAATTTAAGGGCACAATAATAACAATATGGGAGTTACAGGGGTACAATAATAACAATAAGGGGGTTACACTAGCAACAATAAGGGACTATACTAGTAATATAGGGACCTAACAATCTCCACTAGATTACACTACTTCCATTGCACACACTCTGATCCACTAGCCCTTCAAAGTCACACTGATACCATGTTAATTTTTCCACAACATCCAAGAATCTAGTTTGAGTCTAAAATCTCAAACACAAACACACTTAAATTCCACAAAACTTCTACTTTGCATAGCAGAATAACAACCATCAATGAATTTGTTGAGATTTTGTGTATTTGGGGTAGCATCAATTGTGCTATAGCTCCCAAAGTTTTTGGAGGGACTCGAGTACACTTGATCTACAAGACCCAGAAAGGGATTTGGGAAATTTCATCTGATTTGAGAGATATTTAATTAATTAATTATTTTAATGTATTTCCTAAGTTTAATCTTGGGAAAATTAAATAAATGAAGTTAATTAAATTAAACATGTGATGAAATTGTCTTAAGTCACACGGATCAAGCTTTCTTTTAATCTTAGCCATTGATTCCAGATTCGATCATGGCCATTGGTTTCCCAACGAGAAAAGTATAAACGAAAGGCTTGGAGTCATTTGTAAGAACACACAGAGGCAGAGCTCTGAAGCTAAGCTGAGATTCTAGGGCGGGTTTGCTAAGAATTCTCAGAAGTGTTTCAGCTACAGAAAGGGGAGTTTAGACAAAGGGGATGATCTGATTCTAGTGTCTAGAATCAGCAAGAGACAAAGATCAGCTCAGAGAGGCAGCGCAGAGAAGCAGAAGAAGCAGCGGCAGAGAGGGCAGCAGCTGCGCAGCGCAGAGGCAGCTTCAGCTACGCAGGTGCTGCGCAGTCCCTCCTAGGGCAGCGTAATTCAACTGGAAACCCTCGGGGGTTACACAGAGACCCTTAGGGCAACATAGGGACTGCATCACCCAGTCTGGGGTAACGCAACTCTTTCCAGGCCAGCGCTAAGAGACGCAGGGGCTTCAAAGGCTGACGCGCGGCTTCAGGGGCAGCGCTGGGGTTTCTAGGGCCTAATTTTGGCTGAGTTATGTAAATCCCGTTTGAGGGTGTGGATCAGTCATTATTTTGGCTTCAGAACAGCCGGTGAGTTGCAGATCTATTTTATCTTCGTCGGGTTTTTCTAGATCTGAAACCCAGATTTGTTGTATTCAGAAAACTCCTAATAATAAAACCCTCCAGCAGCCAGCAGCCCTTTCCCGCATTGGGTTTTTCCAGGGACTATTTGTCCAGAAAATCATTGTGTCACTTTCTCTATGTGTGCATGTACTTTTTCTAGATCTGAATTGGTGAAAGTCTGGTATGTGTTTTGCTTCGATATTAATCTAAATTTTCAGCTTAATAACTTAATTAAGTAGGAGGAGCATAACCAGATCTAACAATAGATTTTTGCATAAGTAACATTCAGAAATTTTCACATGGTATCAAAGCAATTGCAGATCTAGGAGGGTCACTAGCAGAAGACTGAAGGTTCTTGTTGCAAAAAGCAGCAAGAAAAGCAGCCAAAGGGCAGATCTAAAGGGACAGCGCAGTTTTCAGAGAAGCAGAGTTACGCAGAGGGCAGGGTGACGCAGTCTAATGCCGTCTCCCAGCAAGCCCACGCACTTACTGCGGAGAGGCAGTGTAGAGGCAGCGCTGGGATTGTCTAAAGCCAGCCAGTGTGACGCAGATCTAAAGTTGTCAGATCCAGAAGAGCCTGAAGCAAAGCTGCAGAAATTCAGAAGGTGTTGGTGGGGTTAAATTTCTAAAGTTTTCAAATTTTTAGTCTAAGCACTAGTGACAAAGAGCAGGAGGAGATCAGCTTCTCAAAGAGTTTCTAGCCAAAGAAACTTGCAGATTGATCGGAGGATCAAAGAGAGTTGAATCATTGTTGATTTGGCATATTTCCAAGAAGGGAAGTCAGTTGTCAGAGAGAGCAGAAGGTGCTTGTTTTGCCAAGGGCCTTAGATCCAGTTCTCTAGCAAAGAGAAAGGAAGCTCCGACACATCTCAGAGCAGATGGCTCCTCATGGACCGCGTGATCAGGATAGATCGGATGGCCTTTCCAACTTCTCAGTTTGGAAGGCTAGGATCCTGATAGTCCTAAAGGTATATCATCTAAGAGACCATGCAAAACAAACTCTGGCCACACTGACTGATGTAGATCTCCGAAGGAAGCATAATGAAGCTGTCGGTCATGCCAAGCGGCTGATCATGGATGGAATTAAGGACCATATTGTCCCACATATAGCTGAAAAGAAAATAGCTAATGAGATGTGGAAGGCCTTAATTTCCCTATATGAGGGAAAGTCTGTCCAAAGGAAGATGATGTCGTAGACTCAGATGCGGTCATTCATGACGACCAAGGAAGAAGACATGGAACATTTCCTCTTCAGATTGCAGTTGATCATAGATCAGTTGACTGCAACGGGTGCTAAGGTGGAAGACGAGCTGATGGTCAGGACTGCTCTCAATGCAGTCACACGAGTGGGAAACCCTTGTCCAAAGTATCTTGGGCAGAGCGGACCTCCCAGATTGGGACAGCTTGTGGGCAGTTTTGCGTCAATAAGAACTCCGCAGAATCACCAAGAAGCAGTACAGCTCTGGATCGAACAAAGTGAAGAAATAAGATGAAGAAGATGCAGCCTTGGCATCGAAGAGGCAGTAGGGAAAGAAGAAGAAGGATCTATCAAAGATCAAGTGCTTCCAGTGTGGTGAATTAGGACATTTTTCCAGCAATTGTCCTCAGAAGAAAAAGGACAAGGAAGCTTCCTCTTCCAAGGCTACTGTGGCAGATGATGGGTCGAAAGATGATGCAGACATGAGCGCTCATGAACCACGAAGTGGGGCGATATAGATCTGTAGAGGAACTACAGAATGAGTGGCAGGATCCTTGAGCAGCTCATCTCTTGGATCACATCCAAGCTACGGGAGCCTTAAGACAGTAGCGGGACAAGTGGAGCAGTGGGTGCATAGATCACAGATGAAGCAAAGGCAGATCTGAAGGCTGGAAGGAGTTGCGTAGTGCAGATGCAGCAGCAACGTAGGGGCTGATGTGACTTCAACAGTGCAGAGCAGAGCTGCAGCAGCGTGGAGGCTTCAGGAGGACAACGCAGCACAGCAGTGACGTGAGAGATTTCAGCACAAGGGGCTGATGTGACTTCAACAATGCAGAGGAAGTCTGCTTACGTAGTGCAGAGTTGTTGTTGTGCATCATCCTTCAGATGCCAACACAGATCAGTAGCCTATGGAGCTTCAGTGATGAGGATGCAGCCCAATTGACTTGTCTGTCAAAGATTGGGCAGGAGATTCGGTTGTTTCTCTCAACAACTTAAGTTGTAGTGCAATAGATCAGCAGTGGCAGTGCTATGAGCAGCACAGATCCAGCAAATTGAGAGGGAGCTGCAGTACAGATGTTGCAGTGGCAGTGGCAGCGCCGTGGGCAGCAGTACAGAATGGCAGCAACAGTGCAGAGTTGAGTGGCAATAGCCAAGCATCAGCAGCACAAAACCAGTGCCCAAAATCTTGTAATGCATAGTGTGATGCATTGCTAGAACACACTCATGATGCTAAGTGGGAGTGTTGAGATTTTGTGTATTTGGGGTAGCATCAGTTGTGCTCTAGCTCCCAAATTTTGTGGAGGGACTCTTGTACACTTGATCTACAAGACCCAGAAAGGGATTTGGGAAATTTCATCTGGTTTGGGATATATTTAATTAATTAATTATTTTAATGTATTTCCTAAGTCTAAACTTAGGAAAATTAAATAATTAAAGTTAATTAAATTAAACATGTGATGAAATTGTCTTAAGTCACACGGATCAAGCTTTCTTTTAATCTTAGCCATTGATTCAAGATCTGATCATGGTCGTTGGTTTTCCAACGAGAAAAGTATAAAGGAAAGGCTTGGGCTCATTTGTAAGAACACACAGAGGCAGAGCACTGAAACTAAGCTGAGATTCTAGGGCGGGTTTGCTAAGAATTCTCAGAAGTGTTTCAGCTACAGAGAGGGGACATTAGACAAAGGGGATGATATGATCCCAGTGTCTAGAATCAGCAAGAGACAGAGATCAACTCAGATAGGCAGCGCAGAGAAGCAGAAGAAGCAGTGGCAGAGAGGGCAGCAGTTGCACACCACAGAGGCAGCTTCAGCTACGCAGGTGTTGCGCAATCCCTCCCAAGGTAGTGTAATTCAGCTGGAAACCCTCAGGGGTTACGCAGAGACCCTTAGGGGTGGCATAGGGACTGCATCACGCAATCTGGGGTAAAGCAACCCTTTCCAGGCCAGCGCTGAGGGACGCAGGGACTTCAGGTTCAACGCTAGGGTTTCTAGGGCCTAATTTTGGCTGAGTTCTGTAAATCCCGTTTGAGGGTGTGGATCAGTCATTATTTTGGCTTTAGAACAAACAATGAGTTGCAGATCTATTTTATCTTTATCGGGTTTTTCCAGATCTGGAACGTAGATTTGTTGTATTCAGAAAAATGTTAATAATAAAGCCCTCCAGCAGCCAACAGACTGGTTTTCCTGCATTGGGTTTTTCCAGTGACTATTTGTCCAAAAAATCACTGTGCCACTTTCTTTATGTGTGCATGTACGTTTTCTAGATCTGAATTGGTGAAAGTCTGTTATGTGTTTTGCTTCAATATTAATCTGAATTTTCAGCTTAATAACTTAATTAAGTAGGAGGAGCATAACCAGATCTAACAGTAGATTTATGCATCAGTAACATTCAGAAATTTTCACAGAATCAACTTGTGCACATGACAATTTTTAACTTTTTTTTAAACCCACTACTTGTTATATTACAATCTATATTACAACAGTCTTAGGGCTCCCATACATACAGCCCTGATACAAGGAAACAGCTAGGGCTTTGTGTCAACAACTTTGACCACCAATCTACCCTGAACAAGATGCACTTGACCTACTTGTTGATGGTGGCCACACTCAACCTTTTCAGTGCACGTACCTTGAACACATCTGCAGGTCCTTTACCGCCTCTTTTGTTGACCACTGCAACTGCATCTTCAGCTCCACAATCTGCCACTATCAATGATCATGGCTCCTTTTGTGTCACTGAACATTGCCTCTCTAATTTGCCCACTAGCAACCCTCTTGCTCCATTAAGAAGTCTGCTCATTGGGTCTTCTGTAACTACCCTCTTATCAATGATTTTCCTCCTTGCATTCACTGAACTAGTGCTCCAAAACTCTGCCTCCTAACATCCCATTGAATCCTTCCATGAACACTGTACTTGAGGTCTTCTACCCACTGTATACTGCATACGAGAAACTTGTTCACAACTTCGTTTGTGAACAAAACTAAACTACCTTCACACGGTGTCTTAGCTACTCCAAGATCACTGTCATTAGGTTGTCCAGATCTGCCCACTTGTCAACCTTCTAGTCACTTCAGAATGTTGATCCTAGGGCATCATCAAATCTACCCACTAACAGACTTATGCTCATCCATAAGGTCAGTTCTTAAGGCACACATACATAGTCCTCTTATCAGTTATAAGTCTCCTACTTATCCATTGAACTAGGGTTATGGTCATTGTTTTTCAACCCACCATGAACAGACCTCCAAATCTTGCTATCTTCCTCACTTCAGGTTCGCCCACAACTATGTCCAAGTACCAAACCATACTTTCATGGTTCACTCAGAACTCAGGTTTCAGCCCTCTTTAGGTTAGATTACCCACCATAATCTTTTGTACATATAACTGAAGAGTGTGGCCTAATCTCTGGATAAGACACCCTCTCTTTAGGGTATCGGCCAGGGTTGCGGGGAAGCTTCGTACCCCCTTCGCTCCCGCTCCGAAAACTCGCTCCGTGCGGGAGCGTTTCGGAAACGCTAGGAAACGCGCTTCCGAAAACGCTTCCTGTCGGGAGCGTTTTTCGGGAGCGCGTTTCCGACCTGAAAAAACGCTCCCTGTTTTTTTGGGAGCGTTTCAGGGAGCGTTCGGGAGCGAACGCTCCCGAAACGCGGGAAGCGTTCGGGGAGCGTTCGCTCCCGAACGCTCCCCGCCGCGCGGAATTTTTTTTATGAAAAATTTTCGATTTTTATAAAAAGGGGGGGGGGGGGTTTCATTGTCAGTTATTGTTTGTTAGTTGAGAATTGAGATTGAGCGAGAAGGAGAGCCGAGAGCGCAAGGTTTGGTTGACAGCAATCAGGAGAGCAAGGAGCAAAGCTGACAGGAGAGCAAGGAGCAAGGCTGACAGGAGGATTGCAAGAAAGAGGTAGGCCTTCTAATCCAATTTTGTATTTTCTAAGATGAATTTGTAGATTGTTAAATTGTTTGAAAATGAAAACTTGAATTTTGCTTGAATGTTACATTTTATTGGATTTAAAACTTTTAAAATGAGTTGTTTTTTTCCTATGTTGCATTTCCTATTCCCATTTGGCATTTTTCTATTTGTTTTGCAGGCTAGATTCTAGAAACTTGAAACTTGTTTCCATCATGGCTATATGGCTAGGAATTTTCCTCATGTTGGTTCCTTTCGTTGTGATAATGGTGTTGGAGAGTGCTAGAAGAAAGAGACAAATCAGAGAAGAGGAGGATGAAGAGGAGGGTTATGGTGGATCTGAAGAAAATCCTGAATAGGAGGATTATGCTGAGGAGGAAGTGGGGAGTGGAGACCCTGAGAACCTAGAATCCCCAACTAAACAAGACCAATATCCTTTGTGGAAATATGTTCAAAAACAAGAAGGAGGGAAAGGTGGTGGAACCACTAAATATATTTGCCCCCATTGCAATAAACAATACCATGGTTCATACACCCGTCTGAGAAGGCACCTTTGTGGGATAATGCCAGGAGATGGAACTAAAAATTTTGGAATCAAAGTTTGTACTTATGTGCCAACACCACAGAGAGAGATATATAGGAAGGAAGACGGGGTTGCCATACAGAGATCATCTAAAAGATCTAAGGGTATCGCTGATTCAGGCCCAACACATTCAACTTCCACCCATGCCAGTGGTTTCGGAAGCAGTGGCACTGGATTAAGGCGTAGAACCATATCCGATTTCCTAGACGAAGGGTGTAGGAATGATGTGGATTCAAAAGTTTACCGGTTTCTATATGCATGTGGGGTGCTATTCAATGTTCTTCGCTCACCTTATTGGCATGAAATGGTTTCTGCCATTAATGATGCCCCCAAAGGATACAAAAGCCCTGGGTATGACAAGGCCAGAACCGTGGGTCTTGATCATGAAAGAGCTAAAATAAATCATTCTTTGGCTAGAATGACGGGTTCGTGGAATGAGCATGGGTTGTCCATTGTCTCTGATGGATGGACCAATGTAAAAGGAAAACCATTGATAAATGTTTTGGCTGTGTCGGTTAGTGGTGCAGTGTTCCTGGCAGCTTATGATTATTCAGATAAATTCAAAACCGTCATTAACATTGCAGAACCATTACTTGATATAATTGAAAAGACTGGGCCATACAATGTGATACAGGTCATCACTGATAATGCTGCTAACTGTAAGGCAGCAGGAGCAATTGTTGAGGATAAATACCCCAACATTTTTTGGTCTGGGTGTTTGGTTCACACAATGAACCTTTTGATGCATGATATCATAAAAAACAAACAACCTCAGTTCAAATGGCTTGGTGATTTGTACAAGAGAGGTAAGAAAATGATCAAATTTGTTACAAATCATAGCAATACCCATGGGCTTTTCCGTACTCACTCCAAATTGGAGTTGTTGAAAATAGGAAAAACTAGATTTGCTAGTTATTACCTCACCTTCAGGTGCCTTTTGAAGGTAAGAGAGTCATTGGCTGCAATGGTATCAAGCCCACACTGGCAGGTATTAAAGGACAGGGCGGCAACAGTGGTTGACAGGCAAAGTTTTGAACATGTGGAGGAGACCGCCCTTGACCCTCAGTTTTGGGCACGTATGAGGGAAATTGTGAGTTTTACCAAGCCCATTTATAACATGATTCGCTTTGTAGATACTGATAAACCAGTGATTGGAGAGGTTTATGAGCAGATGGATAGCATGTTGGGGCAAATAAAAGATATTGTTAAGGATAATGATCCCATTTTGTATGCTATGATTCATGACTCTGTGTGTGCACGGTGGAATAAACTCAATGTTCCACTGCATGCTTTGGCATATATCCTTACGCCAAAATATTACTCTCCATCTTGGTTGGGCCAACCTGCACCTGGAGGTGGGGTTAGGGTGAAACCTCACATAGATCCAGAGGTACAAGAGGGGTACATGAAGGCATTGGACAAATTGGTACCTGACAGGGAAGAGTGTGCTAGATTGCGCCTTGAATTAGGCAAATACTTCAGTTGCACTGCTAACTTTGGTTCATTCCATGCAATGGAAGACAGGGACAGATTCGATGCTCTCACATGGTGGGAAGAGGGAATTTTCGACATTTTTCTAGAGATGGCCACTGCAGGGCTGAGAGATCAGGACAGGTTGGATGGTTCTTCCAACTATGTCAACTGGAAGGCAAGGATCTCCTTCCTTCTAAATTAATTTGGCCTGAAGGCATATATCAATAACGTGGTGGTGGTTCCCATGGATGCAGATCAGCTGAAGGACTAGAGAAAGAAGATGGCACGGGTGAAGCGTTTGATCCTAGATGGAGTCCGAGATCATGTAGTCTCACATATAACTGGCAAGGATACTGCCAAGCAGATGTAGGATGCTCTTGCCACGTTGTATCAAGGTACTTCCGAGCAGCGGAAGATGTACCTCGAGGAGAAGTTGAGATGCATCCGGATGCAGAAAGGGGAAGGCATAGACCCCTTCCTTACCAGGATTCAGGAGGTCCGAGACTAGTTGTCAATTGTTGGGGCAGTGCCTCAACCTATAGAGCTAGTGAGAATGGCACTCAACAGTGTCTCTGAGGAGTGGAAAGTTTTTGTCCAAAGCATATTAGGCAGAGACATGCTACCATGATGGGACAGGATGAGGGTCGAATTGCAGCAAGAGGAGTTGAGACAAACTCTTTTGAAGAGATCCATCAGTGGCAGCAGCAGCGGATCGAAGACGGTGAAGGAGGAGGAGAATCTGAACCTGTTATGTAAGGGTCCCAGTCATGGACAGCGGGAGGAGAGGAAGAAGAAGAAGGACCTGTCATAGGTCAAGTGCTTCAGATGTGGTGAGCTAGGCCACTACAATATCCAGTGTTCTCTCAGGAAGAAGTACAAGGACGAGAAGCAGGACTGGTAGGCAGCTTTTGCAGAGATCGATAGGCTTTCCTCCAGGTTGGAGGAAGACTTTGCTATGTTCGTCGATATACCTCCAGGAGTGAGGTGGGGTGTCTTAGTTTTGTAGCCTCAGAGCGCTACAGGTGGGAAAGATCCTTGAGGAGTCCACCTCTTGGATCAGTACCTGGCTACGGGGGCCCACAATATTTAGTAGCAGGATGGACCAGTGGCAGTTGATGCAGTCAAAACCAGAGTGACAGTTGCAGAGACTAGTAGCAGTCAGATGCTGGGGAGCGCAGTGCAGAGTTGGCAGAAGTGCAGGTGGCACAGTGCAGAGTCAGTTGGAGCGCAAATTCTTCACTAACAGTGCAGATGCTAGTAGAAGTTAAAGACTTGGGTAACATATGCATCATACTGAACAGAGTTGGTTTAGTTTTGGGTGTTTTTCAGTTGCAGATGTTGCAATAGCAGCAGCAATAGAGTTGCAGTGCAAATGTAGTGTTGGCAGTAGTTCAGCAGGGTCAGCAACAGTACATATGCAGCGTATATCAGAGTTGCATGGTGGTTGGTGGGCAACAGTAGCCAGACATCAACAGAGTGACACAAGATGATGCAGAGACTGAGTGTTGCTACAGGGTGTGCAACAATACTTGAACACATTCTTCGCTAAGGAGTGTTAGTTTTTGTAGCATCGGATGTGTTCTAGCCACGAAACTTTGTGGAGAGGCTAGAATACATGAGATTTCAAAAAACCAGCAATTGTTTCTGGAAATTCCACCTAGAAGCGTCTCAATTAGATTATTAACCGATTTTCAAATATTTCAAATATTATTAACAATGGCATCAGAGCATTGATCCTGGCTCAATCGTGGGATTGATTCAAAAAATAAAAAGGCCAAGTACAACTGGGTGACGACTGAGGAACCGGCACGTGAACAATGATAGTATGCAAATGTGAAGACTGTGTGAAATTCGACGACAGACTCAGGATGGACGTGTGACAGTCTTGCATGAAAATTACACACCATACCATTTTGTGCCTGCGCTAAGATCGATTGCATGTTCGATATATATCTGAGATAGATTGTGCGATGATAATCATCAATATGTAATCACCCCGTTGATTGTGTGCATGGTGTTTTCCTTTGTAGCGCGAAGAGAATGGTCAAGTTCCTACGCGGATGGGAGGGAATCCAACACCAGTCTTCATAAAACCGTGAAAATCTGTGGGACCAAGTTCGTGGCCACATGCATCCATTTGCAAGACCAAGCCAAATTTAAATTACTCGGCAGTGTATTGTCTTACAGGTCAATCTGAGGGCCCGATTTGTCACCTAGTATGGTGAGTGCTTGGTTTTTGCCAACGTGTGGTAGCTACGACCACACCGACCAATCGTGTCTACATCATAGCACGTAAGTTGACTGGTTGCGTAAGGGTTGAGTTCATAATACATGAAGGGTGAGCGACGATGTAAAGCCCCAGTCGCTTTGAATGTTGGACACCCTGTCGCCTGAGCGTGCAATTGAATCTGGGGAACGAGCCAGGGAGGGTATAGGCATCAGAGATCGGGAACACGTGACTAGTATCGTGGGCCACAAGTTGAGGCCGCGGATTGTTGACAAGAATTTCTCGCAGGTGGGGTGATCACGGGCGTAACGTTGTGCCACACGTCTGCTGGTGAGGGGCACGTACCAATATACATATTACAAAGTTAATCGTTGTGCGAGAGCTTAAATTGATCCAGATTGCAGGTTCACTTGTTGAACGCAGTCTAGAATCAAAAACAAAGTGCAATCACTTTCTCACATTGGCTACACGTGGATTAAGTTCTGAAATTGCCGGTGGAGGAGTTCTAAAATTGACCGAGCATCATCGTGAGACGAGGGTCGCCAGTTCGGTGGAGTCTACGACTCTGCGTGGGGCCAGGGTTGAACAATTGGCGAGGTGTATGGCGCGACTGTGCATACGGGCGAGCGAAGAACAACTTGGCATTATAGCAACATGTCCAATTTCGAATTAAGCATTGTTGGAGTGTGTAATATCCCTAATTGGGAACAAACAGCAATACAATGCACACAAGACTAAAAACTATAGCAAAACAGAAAATAACATTAAGATACAGGAATTGTAGTCAAAATCATCTGAGCCATTTTATTAATCTTTGTGGGGAAAGAGTACAATCAGAGGTGCTCAGAAAGATGGCACCTTGGGCGTGCACAAGACAGGCTGAAGTATAGCTCAAACCCGGACAAGAAATGCTGCTGGAATACTGCACTGCGTGGCTCCTTCTCTGCGCTGCCAGTGCTGTACTACTGTTGCCGACTGGAATTGGACTGCGAGTTGGGCCTGCTCCTCTGCTCATAAAATTACGGGATTAAAACCCTGGAGCTCTACTCATAATACCCACAAAAACCCGCGAAGGGTTTCCAGAAATTTCAACCCCAGAACATAGCCCCCTTGAGTTTGGCACGCTGCTCTGCTGGGGAAATCAGTCTCTTGGCTGAACTGCTGGAAAATTGTCCTCAAAATGTGTTGTTGGAATCCTTGGTAGGAGGTGGCTAACCTCCCCTCCAAACCTCCGGCTGAAATCTGCTTTGCTTCCCTTCTTCCCAACACTCTCCCTCAGTTGGACTGCGCAGTCAGTATGGCCTATGCGTTGTCCTGAAGGGACTGCGTATGAATGGAATGTCTCTCTCTCCAAGCTCCTCCAAAATCAAATGGTACTCCTCCCCTCAGCAGGCACTTGAAGTCCCCCGAGGAAGAGGTTGAGATCTCCACTCAGAAATCTCTGTGCTAAACAGCACTGCAGACTCGGCTAAACAGCTCAAGCGTGCTACAGTCAATTAGACAGATAATAGATGGATGAATGAAAGAGAAATGAGCTGCTATCACCCTCTTTTGTCCAAGTTGAGCCTCCAACATTCCCTTGGGCCCACCTAGACTACGTTGCCCCTCCTCGAGCCTATCACTGCACTGCCTCTCCCACGCTGCCACTAGGACGTTGCCTCATTCGAGTGGGTGACCACATGGACCCCACTTCAGCCTCAATATTTGCCTCTAGTGACTTCAAGAAAGCACTTTAGCTGCATAGTTTATTTGTTGGTCCCCTTACCCACTTTATTTCTACTGAACATTAGGAAAAAGGAAAAAATTAACCAAGCTGACTGCTAATTTGGAATACTACAATCCTCCCCGACAAAATGTTGTTTGTCCTCAAGCAACTGCAAAGATGGATGTTGCAAGATCTTCTCTCCCTGCCAAGTGGCATCCTCATCTAGAAGGTTCCTCCACCCGATCAGATATTCCTTCACGACCTGCTCCTCATGTGTGTCTCCCTGGTATCTAGGATGGCCTCCGGCTGTAGCACCAAATGCCCCTCATCATCGGTAGGAGGGAGCTCTTTAGTAGTTGTCACCTGTTGTCCCAAAGCCTTCTTCAAGCTTGAGACATGGAAAATGTTATGAATCTGACTCTCCTGTGGTAACTCCAGCCCATATGCCACCCCTCCAACCCGCTAGATCACTCTGTATGGCCCATAGAAACGTAGCTTGAGCTTCTCAACTCCCTTCTGATTCAGCGTAGATTGTCTGTATGGTTAAAGTCGAAGATACCCTAAGTCATCCACCTCAAACTGTCTCTCCACGCGACCTCTATCTGCGTACATATTTTGTTGATTCTGAGTTATTGCCAAGTTATCCTTGAGAGCCCTGAGAATGTCTTGGCTCTCATGGATCCAGTCTTTGGCCCTGAGAGCCTTACTAGCTCCAAACATCACATCAGCAAAAGTCGATGCATTATAACGATACAAAGCATAAAATGGAGACATACCAATGGACATGTGAAATGTTGTGTTGTAGCAGTATTCCCCCAAGTGCAGCCAATGTAGCCAAGCCTTTTGTTGCCCTGTGACATAGTTCCTCAAGTATCCCTCCAACCACTTGTTAACTATTTCGGTCTGTCCATCTGTTTGTGGGTGGTAGCTCGTGCTAATTGTCAGTTTTGTGCCCACCAAACAGAACAGCTCCAGCCAAAAACCTCCCATGAACCAATTGTCCCTATCACTGACTATGGTCTTTGGAAGACCATGGAGACGGAAGATGTCCCTGAAAAATAGCTCAGCCACTTGTCACACTGTGTGCCGAGCTGAAATGGCAAAGAAGTGGGCATACTTCGTCAACCGGTCAACAACCACAAAGATGCAATCCTTGCCCTATACCATGGGCAGCACTATGATGAAATCCATGGAGATGTTTTCCCATTTTCCCTCCAAAATGGGAAGCAGATGCAATAACCCCGTCATATGGTTCAACTCTCCCTTGTTCTTCTGGCAGACTACGCACTCCTTGAGATGACGGAGTACGTCCTCGTTGAGCCCCTTCCAGGAGAACCTCTCTTCTTCCACCAGAACGCTCTCTACTTGGTCTGGTGTAATCTCGGGCCTCCTTTCTCTGCTCCTATACCTTTGTCTTCGGTAAGTAACAATCCGCCTATCCTCCGATGTGATAGACTACGTGCTCCACAGGCTGAGCCAAGTCTATGAGCTCTGATACCACTGTAATATCCCAAATTGGGAACAAATAGCAACACAAAGCACACAGACTAAAAACTACAAGAAACATAAAATAACATTAAGATACAAGAATTGTAGCCAAAATCATTTGAGCCACTTTATTAATCTCTGTGGGGAAAGAGTACAATGAGAGGTGCTCAGAAAGATGGCACCTAGGCCTACACAAGACAAGCTGAAGTATAGCTGAAACCCGAACAGGAAATGTTGCTAGAATACTGCTTTGTGGCTCCTCTGCGCTGTCAGTGTTGGACTACTGTTGTCAGCTGGAATTGGACTGCGAGTTGGGCCTGATCCTCTGCTCATAAAATTACGGGATTAAAACCTCGGGCTCTACTCACAAAACCCACAAAAACCCATGAAGGGTTTCCAAAAATTCTGACCTCGGCAAATAGCCCCCTTGGGCTTGGCACGCTGCTCTGCTGGGGAAATCGGTCTCCTAGCTTAATTGCTAGAAAGTTGTCCTCAAAATGCTGCTGGAATCCTTGGTAAGAGGTGGCTAGCCTCCCCTCCAAACCTCCAGCTGAAATCTGCTTTGCTTCCCTTCTTCCCAACACTCTCCCTCAGCTGGACTGCGTAATCAAAATTGCCTTTGCGTTGTCCTGAAGGGACTACTTGTGCCTGGAATGTCTCTCTCTACAAGCTCCTCCAAAATCAGATGGTACTCCTCCCCTAAGCAAGCACTCGAAGTCCCCCGAGGTAGAGGTTTAGATCTCCGCTCGGAAATCTCTGTGCTAAACAACACTGCAGACTCGACTAAACAGCTCAAGCGAGATACAATCAATTAGACAGAAAATAGTTGGATGAATGAATGAGGAATGAGTTTCTCTCACCTTCTTTTGTCCAAGCTAAGATTCCAACGTTCCCTTGGGCCCACCTAGACTGCGTTGCCCCTCCTCCTGTCTATCTCTGCGCTGCTCATTGCGCTACACACTGCGCTGCCTCTCCCACATTGCCACTAGGACGTTGCCTCATTCGAGTGGCTGGCCACATGGACCCCACTTCAGCCTCAATATTTGCCTCTAGTGACTTTAGGAAAGCACTTTAGCTGCGTAGTTTATTTGTGGGTCCCCTTACGCACTTTATTTCTGTTGAACATTAGGAAAAAGGAAAAAATTAATCAAAATTAATATTCCAATTAGTTGACTGCTAATTTGGAATATTACAGAGTGCCACATTCATATCAGCCACAGAAGTCTAACCTGTGCGCATTTGATTATCAGATCAAAGTCAAGTCAAGCTCCTCATTATTTCCAAACGCCGAATCTCCAGTCCCAGTGGGTTGATCCAGAATTGATTGTTCCTTGTATGCAAGACGACAACCATGCGGGGTCGACAAATTAGGCACAGAATGGGCGTGAAGAGCGTGGACATTGTCAAGTCACACATGTAGTGTCATTCATTGCACCTTCCCTTACTGTTTATATGTGGAGTTGCTGGTCCATTTCTTTCATGGTTGGATCGTATTCTTGGTGAAAGGGTTGTTGGGCCGCATTGCTGGAAATATCATGGTTGAGCATTAAAATAAGGCGGAACTGATAAACCAGGCTCAAAGATCAAAGATCAGGTTCCTCGCTTTGTTCTTGTGTAAATTCCAGCTGCAAATTAATTCCCAATAGTATACTTTCCAGAATTAATTTCTCTGTGATTTTGTGTTAATATAATTATTGTTTGTGCCTATTTTCACCATTGTTGTCATCTGCAGTTTGCTTCCACTGATAGGGGAATTTAGACTAAAGCAAACACTTACAACAACTGTCATTTAAACTACTCCTTAAGGAAGACCGGAGAACTCAGAAATTCCTGAGGGGTGTTTTGGGTAATTTCCAGGGGGAGAAATCTCACTGATTTGTTCATATTCCATATATGAATTTTCTTGAAGTCATTTTCCGCTATGTCCATAGCAACATAACTCAAAAGGAAAAACCTTTAGTATGCATTTTCCATAGCTATGAAAAGTTTGTAAATAGGTTGAGGAAGGTCCATTACCAGTACATTGAATAATGGGGTTTTTTAAACTCCTTATGAACCAGCATAACAATACTACATTAGACTCTGAAAAATCCTAAATCTGGATTGCTACTGCAACAAATCTGAATTACTTATCCTATTATTTTCCATAATTATTTCATTACAGTGAAATATCAAAGTAAGTACTGAAGCAGTGTACACAAATAATGTTGCGGAATAAATCTAAGTGCTGAAACAAATCGAACAAAATACAATGAAAAACATCCACATTTGACAGTTATTTTTGGACCTAGTCCCCAGAAAAACCCAACTTGGGAAAACCGATGCAGCAGATCTGAGGGTTTTGTATTATTAAGCAGCAAAATCTTGAGTACAACTAGGGTGCTAATATCCGGCTCACCCTTCAAAGAAAATCTCGGCAACAGAAGAAATGTGAGATATACCTCACTCTGCAAGTCCTTGGCTGATCTGGAACAGCGCTGGTGGAGCCCCTCTTTGCCTCTGCGTGATGCCTACACTGCTACTGCGTAAGCCTGCGTGGGCAAGCTATGGAACTATGTCACCTCCTCCTCTGCAATGATCAAGCTGATCTGGAACTGAGTTTTGGCCCTCCTTGCTCAAAAACCCCAGCTTCCAACTATCTCCGAACTGAATCTAGAAGACACCGCGTCACTTCTGCGTGATTCCCTTCAGGAACTACGTCACCCCTCCAGATGACTGCGCTACCTCTACTGCGTCACTGCTGCCTTTCTCTCTGAAATGTACTCCTAGTCCTCCTGACCAGTTACTGCATCTGCCCCTCTCTGGAACTGATCACTGAATCAAAATCACTTAGCAAACCCTTCCCTAGTGATTTGATCTTGATCAACAAGTTGTGTCTCTCTCACAAGCTTGAAAATGCCAAATGCTCAATGTGATTTCCAAAGGCCCCTTTCATTGACCCTTCAATAGCCCAGATTAAAACGTAATCAAGGGCTAAGATTAACTGGAAGTTGATCCATGACTTTATCTAGAAGATTCACACTTAATTTAATTAATGAGTTTCCCTAAGTTTAGACTTAGGAAAACATTAAAAAACGATTAATTAATTTAATTAAACCATCTCTAAGTGAAATTTTCCAAAATCCTTTCTGGGTATTATGGAATACATGTGTCTTAAGCCTATATACAAAATTACAAGGCTAGAGCACATTCAATGCTACCATAAATCAACACTCCTTCTTAGCGAGGAAAGTACTCTAGCAATACAACTCTATGTGTTGCTCTGACTTCTGTAACATCTGTTGTTGCGTTGTTGATGCTGCTCACCAACACTGCACAAATGTTGCATCTGTACTACTGTTGACTTTGCATGTTGTTGCCAACTACTACTGTACTGCAACTCCCTCTGAATTCTGCAACCATGTCGCTGCACTGCATGAGCACCACTGTGCAGTGCGCAACTGCTGCTCCATTGCTGCTGTTGCTGCTCAACTACTGTTGCACTGTTGCTAATTGCAACATAAAAACATCTGAAATTGGACAAGTAAAATTGCATCTTGGATAATAAGATTGTCTGCTACTAACTTTTGCACTAGCTCTCTGAATATGTTGCACTGTTGCTGCTCTGCACTGCGCTGCTCCATTGTGCACTGCGCTGTTGCTGCTCAACTGTTGCTGTTGTTGCTCCCTCTTTGCGCTGATCAGGCTCTAGTACTGCTAGCCACTGCATTGTCTCTTCATCTTTCGCTGCAACTGTCCATCCTGCTACTGTCTTAAGGCTCCTGTAGCTCGTATGCGATCCAAGAGTTCAGAAATACTCAAGGATCCTGCCTCTTGTAGATTATGGATCTACAACTCCAAGTCAACCCACTTGCCTCCTTTCAAAATATGAGCTAACATAGCACAATCAGCTTCTGCCTCAATATTCGCAGCTTCGGCGTGAGGATCTTGCTTCTCCTCTTTGTCCTTTTTCTTAAGAGGACATTTTGTGGCATAATGTCCCATTTCCCCACACCTGAAGCACTTGATCTTGGACAGATGTTTCTTCTTCTGCCTTTGTTGCACCTTTGATGCAAGGGTTGTGTTTTCTTCCTCTTCCTTCTTGTCCTTCAAACCGCTGCTGCCATCCTGTAAATTTTCATAGATGTTCTATGCTTGATGCAACTTTTACTTTATATCCGATATCAAATAGCAATCACATAAACATGAAAATAAAATGTTGATAGAACATACCAATAGATCAACGGAAGACAAGCCAAAAATACACTCAACTTGATCAGCAAAATATGTGTTGAGGTGCGTTACAGCGAACAACAGGATGCTTCAACTAGCAAACTCTCCTCACAGTCAACCAACTAGAATGTGTCACACAGCCCTCTCGAACAGCTTTTACAACGGTCAACCCAAAGTCAACAAAAGTCAACGATGTCCAATCAACGGTCAACGCAAAATAGCAGTAGCATAAAGTCAACATAGCTAAGTCAAAGTCAATGTCCAACCTCGGTTTTTGTGCCAAAAAAAGGGGATTGACGAGATCGAAGTTTAGGGAGAGTTTCGAGTCAATTTGACCAAGCGTTGACCAAAGTCAACACTGGTCAATTATGCGCTGGAAACCCTAGAACAGTCCATAACCCTAGCTGCTGCTTTTCCCACGAGTGAGTGAAGAGAAGCCTCCAAGATGATGATCGAATCAATCAAATGCAGAGAGAGAATGTGTGATGAGTGATGGTGAAAATCACCTCCAACGTTGACCTATATATACCCATTAGTGAGGGTGTGTGACACATCTGTTGGGCTCCAAGCCTACATTACAGTTCTTGCCGACCTTGCACATAAGTGGAATTAATTCAAAATAAATGTTCTGCTCATCAGATCAAGATGATATTTAGATCAATCTTGCACCTCTCCGAAAGAGGAATCCAATAAAAATATTGGCATCATCATCTAAGCATCACAACATGGAGTTTGGATCTAGTTGCCCAAAATTAACACTCCCTTTCAACTAGGGAGAACTTAATCCACCTGTGCCATCCAAACATCGTGCATCATCCCACCGTAACTTGCTTTGTTGGCTTCTTTATTTCAAAACAGAAAGGTAAGTCACAAAGACATCACTCTCGGCTGACAAAATCAGCTCATAGGTCTGAAACCTCTATAGGACTCAAAAGCGTCACATACCAACCCGAAGTTGGTTTAATTGACCCAGAGTCAGTTGGAGGTCTAAAACCCCACTAGACTTGATCCCAGATCAAGTGGTTGGACACGTGCCATCCTAGACAAAGAGAGTACGGCAATCTCTGATGCGTCCATCGATCTTGCTACTGGTCTTTAGCTTTTCCCACCTCATTGGCCAAAATGAGAGGTACTTCCCATGAGTCCAGGACTCCATGGGTAGGATGCATACGGGACATAGATCAAAGAGAGGTGAACCAACCCAATATCATAACGGTGGGGTAGAAGCACACCAACAAGGTTCGGCAAGCCTAGCCCTGTGGTTGCTTATAGCTCCAAGAAGCTATCCCCAAAGCCCCCTGGAGCTCCCAGAGCTCATCGTCCAATAGGACCCTCAACATAGGGTTGTTCCATGATTCCAAGATTCTCACGGAAGGTTAGGAACTTGACCTTCCCTAAGGGCTTTGTGAGAATATCCGCAACCTTCTCATCAGTTCTTATATGATCGAGCCTTGCGGCGCCTCACTGTACCATATTCCAGATAAAGTGGTACCTGATATCAATATGCTTGGATCGATCGTGGAACACGAGATTCTCTGACAAACGAATCCCACTCTGGTTATCACAAAGGATAACGGTGGTATCTAGCACATGCCCAAATAGCTCACTGAAGAGCTTTCGCAACCAAACTGCTTCACAACAAGCCATACTTGCTGCAATGTATTCGGCCTCAGCGGTACTCAAAGCCACTGACTTCTGCTTCCTGCTCATCTAAGATATCGAAGCAGAACCAAGTGTGAAGCAGCATCCAAATGTGCTCTTGCGATCCACCACACTGCCAGCCCAATCAGCATCAGTATATCCATGGAGTCTCAAACTCCCAGCAGTGTATCTCAGCCCATGGTTTATCGTGCCCCGAAGATATCTCAACAAATTCTTGGCACCAACCTAGAGAATGTGATGAGGATCAACCATGTGTTGACTCAAAGTGTTCACTGCAAAACATACGTCCGGACAGGTGTTCACTAAGAACATCAAGGCCCCTACGAATTGATGATACTCAGTAGGATTTGCTAGCACGGGCCCAGCAGCACTGCCACTCAACTTCTTAAAGTTCAGCTCCATCGATGTCGACACGGACTTATAGTGCACCATTCCAAATCTTTCCAACACCTTCACAATGTATTTTCCTTGAAAGAGGAAAATTTCGCCAGGTCTCTGTCAGACCTCCAGGCTTAGGAAGTAATGCATCAGTCCTAGGTCCTTCATCTCGAACTCAGAAGCGAGCTCCCTCTTACACTGATGAATGAGAGGGTCAGCACATGTCAGGAAGAGATCGTCCACATCGAGAACCAGAATGAGAGGCTTTTCTCTATCAACCTTGAAGTAAAGGTTTGGATCAGCATTACTACGAGTGAAGCCCAGCTTCATCAAGCAGCTATCTATCCTCTCGTACCAAGCTCTGGGGGCTTGCTTCAACCCATAGAGGGCTTTCTTCAACTTGCATACATGGGTGTCTCTATCCTGCACTTCGAACCCCAGAGGTTGCTCCACATACACCTCTTCCTTTATCGCACCATGTAGAAAGGCGGTCTTCACATCCATCTGATGAAGATTTCATCCTTGCGTAGCAGCAAGGGCTATGATAGATTGGATAATGGTATATCTGGCCACAGGTGCAAATATGTCATCATAGTCTATGCCTTCCTTTTGAGAGAAGCCACGAGCAACGAATCTTCCCTTGAACTTTTCAGCACTACCATCAAATCCATGCTTGATCTTATAGATCCACTTCGAGGTGACAATAGCTTTGTCCTCTGGTCTCGGAACTACATCCCAGACATCATTCTTCATAATGGACTCGTACTCTTCGTGCATAGCATCCTTCTAGACTTGATGCTTTACGACTTCTTCAAAAGATCCAGGCTCAGATTGTACAATTGTACTCATGGCTGCTAGACACCCTTGGTATCTATTCGGCTTCTTGCTTTCACGGAATGTCCCCCTTGGGGCTATATGTCTCTCGGCATCTTCGAGATATCCAAGAGCCATGAGGGTCTTCTCTTCATTGAAGGAGGTGGATCAATGGGGTCCATCGGTCCTTCAACATCGAGCATCATCTCATCCTTTGGTTCTTCCTAATTCCCATACCTTACTTCATGATCTTCCTCAGAGCTCAAAAGATTTATCACTTTCCTGAGGGAAGCATCTTCATCAAAGGTAACATCGTGGAAAATCTCCACTTCTCTTTGACGAGGCACATAGACTCTATAAGCCTTTGAAGTTTCACTGTAGCCCACAAACATTCCCTTCTTCTCAGAAGCATCCAGCTTGCTTCTCTTCTCCTTCAGGACAACCAAAAACTCTAAAATGAGAGACGTCAGGTTTCTTACAAGAGAAAACCTCTTCGAGATTTTTAGAGTCCAAAGCAAAATGCGGGCATCAATTTTGTATGTACATAACAGTGTTCGCAGCTTCTCCCCACATAAACTTCGAAAAACCTTGGTCACATAGCATGGCACGGGCAGCTTCCACAATGGTCCTGTTTTTTCTTTCAGCAACACTATTTTGCTCAGGAGTATATACGGTTGTGGTCTCCCTCCAACCTGGTAGAGTGTATAAACTCTAAACCCAATCGTGATAGCCTTGAAACTGTTCTTCCAGATGCATACCTTCCCATCAACGAATGCCACCTTGAAACCTTTGTCTTCCATGACCAAAATAGACACAAGTTTCTTCAAATCAAGTACATATAGTACATCTTGCAAGCTGAGGACTTGACCTTGAGATAAGTGGAGGGTCACAGTCCCAGTCCCTTTCACGGGATAGGTGGCATTATCTCCAAGGATAATTTTCAGATTAGTATCCTTCTCAACCAAATTTGAAAGTGCTTCCTTAAACCCAGTGAGGTGCCTTGAAGCACCACTATCAATCAACCAGATATCCATAGTATCGGGTGGAGATGCAACAGAGAGGGCAGACACAGGAATGAATTCATTTTTCTTATCATCAACAACATTAGATTCCACATACCTGGAATTTCTTGACCTTTTGAAAGGTTGCCCATTTCCATTGCGACCAGAGGGAGCCTTCCTCTTTCCTTTGAACATGTTGTTCCTTTGATTGTCATTCCTTCGGTTGTTGCTGTTATCATCATCCCTTGGAGAATCCCTTCTATTAGGGCATTCTCTAGCATAGTGGTCGGCCTTGTTACATGTGTAACATCTTCCTTTATTTTCTCGGGCCCCCGCTCTTCCATAGTTCCTCGGACCACCATTGTTCTTCTTCTTAGCACGAGTGGTGAAAGCAGCATTACCTTCATTTTCATATTCCATCATTCTTGTTTCCTCTTGAGTGCATCTCGACAATACTTCATCAAAATCAGGTATCACATTATTATTGAGAATGGTAGTAATGAATACATGCCATTCAGAGGTGAGACCGTCAAGTGCGGTGAGAACCATTTCTCGATCAGCTATTGCCTCCCCAATGGGAAGAAGGTTATTCCTGATCTCTGTTAAATTCAGAAAATAAGATTGAATGGATTCATCCCTACCTTTCTTAAGATTCTTCAATTTGTTCTTAAAGAAAAGAACTTGGTTTGCATTGTTGGCCCTAAACATATTGACCAACTTATCATACATCTCCTTAGATGTGCGCAACTCAGAGATGTAGGCAACCCGACTCTTATGGATGGAATCTTGGATGATCAACTTTGCTTTGATTCCTCCTTTCTTATACTTTGACTTGGTGGCAGCAAGTGCAGATGATGAAGGCTCTTAGATTTTACCCTGCACATAGTCCATGACATCTTGGTCTTCCAACATTAAATCCAAAGACATCTTCCAAGCATGAAAGTCAGCCTTGCTAGTTAACTTGTCATCAGCTTTGAAGCCATTATATTTTGAGGTACCCATGGGTCCTTGACAAATGCTACTTCTTCGGTGATTGCTCTCAATACAAACTTGGGCTTTGTCTTCACCTTAGCTCTGATTCCATGTAAATTTCTGTATATGTTCTATGCTTGATGCAACTTTTACTTTATACACGATATCAAATAGCAATCACATAAACATGAAAGTAAAATGTTGATAGAACATACCAATAGATCAACGGAAAACAAGCCAAAAATACACTCAACTTGATCAACAAAATATGTGTGTTGAGGTGCGTTACGATGGTCAACAGGATGCTTCAACCAGCAAAGTCTCCTCACGGTCAGCCAACCAAAATGTGTCACACAACCCTTTCGAACAGCTTCTACAACGGTCAATCCAAAGTCAACAAAAGTTAACGATGTCCAGTCAACAGTCAACGCAAAATAGCAGCAGCAGAAAGTAAACACAGCGAAGTCAAAGTCAACGTCCAACCTCAGTTTTTGTGCCAAAAAATGCGAAATGAGGAGATCGAATTTTAGGGAGAGTTTCGGGTCAATTTGACCAAGCGTTCACCAAAGTCAACGTTGGTCAATTCTACGCTGGAAACCCTAGAACAGACTGAAACCCTAGTTGTTGCTTTTTCCCACGTGTGAGTGAAGAGGAGCCTCCAAGACGATGATCGAACCAATCAGATGCAGAGAGAGAATGTGTAATGAGTGATGGTGAAAATGACCTCCAACATTGACCTATATATATCCATTAGTGAGGGTGTGTGACACATCTGTTGGGGCTCCAAGCCTACATTACAATTCTGGCTGACCTTGCACATAAGTGGAATTAATTCAAAATAAATGATCTCCTCATCAGATCAAGATGATCTTTAGATCGATCTTGCACCTATCCGAAAGAGGAATCCAATAAAAATATTGGCATCATCATCTGAGCATCAGAACATGGAGTTTGGACCTAGTTTCCCAAAATTAACACATCCTCAATATGGATCTTGAGGAGCTCTCTCCTCAGCTCTTCTTGTTGCAAGGCTGCCCACATCGCTTCCCATCCTGGGAGTTTTTCTCTGCCCAGAATGCTCTGGCCAAAAACCTGATAGTCTTTTGACACAGAGTTCAGAGTGAGCCTTACCAGCTCTGAGTATCTAGGAGCTGATCCCACTACTGACAGTTGGTCTCAGTTATCCTAAATTCGAGACAGGAAAGAGTTAAAACACTTTCCCTTCTTCATCCTAGTGTTACGCAGCTTCTCTTCTAGATACATCTTCCGCTGCTCGGAAGATCCTTGATATAGCTTTTCCAGCCTTACCCACATTTCTCTAGCAGTGTTCTTTGCTGCTATGTGGAGTACGATGTGATCCTTTACACCATCTAGGATCAATAGTTTGGCTCTTGCCATGTTCTTCTTGAAGGCTCTCAGATGTGTTGCATCCAGCGATTCTGCAACTGCGTTGTCAATGAGGGCCTTTAGATCATGCTCATCAAGGAGAAACTGAATCCTTGACTTCCAAATGACATAGTTGGAGGCACCCTCCAACCTATCTTGGTCACGCAATCCGTTGCTGGCCATCTCCTCAATTGTCGACTTCTCCCTCTAACCCTCTGCTCAACTAGACTTACGCACTCCTTGAGGAGTAAGTCAATGCTTCTACTGCTGCATGAGAAAACTGAGTCTCTTTGAGTAAGAGAACTCTCTGAGGTTAAAAATCCCCAGCTGTGTTTTTCAAAAAAATTTTGATGCTTATGCACCAACACTCACTGCTGTGCAGCTATTGTGTCCTTCAACTACGCTATTCCATCACATTTGACACAGTTATTTTTGGACTAAGTCCCCGGAAAAACCCAACTTGGGAAAACCGGTGCAGCAGATCTGAGGGTTTTGTATTATTAAGCAGCAGAATATTGAGTACAACTAGGTTGCCAATTTCCGGCTCACCCTTCAGAGAAAATCTCAGCAACAGAAGAAATGTGAGATATACTTCACTCTGCAAGTCCTTGGCTGATCCAGAACAGTGTTGGTGGTGCCCCTCTCTGCCTCTGCGTGATGCCTACGCTACTACTGCTTAAGCCTGCGTGGGCAAGCTATGGAACTGCATCACCTCCTCCTCTACAATGATCAAGCTAATATGGAACTGAGTTTTGGCCCTCCTGGCTCAGAAACCCCAGCTTCCAACTATCTCCGAACTGAATATAGAAGGCACCGCGTCACTTCTGCGTGATTCCCTTCAAGAACTGCGTCACCCCTCCAAATGACTGCGCTGCCTCTACTATGTCACTACTGCCTCTCTCTCTGAAATGTACTCATGGTCCTCCTGACTAGTTACTGCATCTGCCCCTCTCTGGAACTGATCACTGAATCAAAATCACTTAGCAAACCCTGCCCTAGTAATTTGATCTTGATCAAAAAGTTGTGTCTCTCTCACAAGCTCGAAAATGCCAAATGCTCAATGTGATTTCCATAGGCCTCTCACCCTCCTTATAACCTTTCGTTGATCCTTCAACGACCAATATTAAAACATAATCAAGGGCTAAGATTAACTGGAAGTTTATCCATGACGTTATCTAGAAGATTCACACTTAGTTTAATTAATACCCTTTAATTAATCAGTTTCCCTAAGTTTAGACTTAGGAAAACATTAAAAAACGATTAATTAATTTAATTAAACCATCTCTAAGTGGAATTTTCCAAAATCCTTTCTGGGTATTATGGAATACATGTGTCTTAGCCTATATACAAAATTACAAGGCTAGAGCACATCCGATGCTACCATAATCAATATAGACTACAATATAACTCTGAACAACAGACCTTTCTCGAGAGGGGTATATACCATTCTCCAACAAGAACAACCAAATGATTTGCAGAAGGAGCAGGGAATAGGCCACAAATTATTTGCACTTGGAACATATTTGAAGCACATGAGGGTCACAGTGAAAGCCCTATTTAAACTAGATGAACTAGATGCACTCCTCTCAGAAGTGAACCAGATAGAAGGGAAGAAACTGATGTGGGCTCTAAAACCTGCTATGCTTGCTCTTATACAACCCAAGTTTTTCGAAGAACCTTGTTAAGGGAAGTTTTTCGAAGAACCTTGTTAAGGGTTCAGACTTCCAGTTGCATCATGCCTCAATAGCATAATGAGGTTGAACGCACCTATAGCTTCGTACAATGATGATGTTATGAGGAGAATTTTTAGATTGATAGTAGAGACTTTCCAAGACTAGGACAACAGTGTGGGCTCTACCTTTGGGAAGAAGCTTGAGATTTTAGGAGGTATGGCCATGTTCAAAATGTATGACATCATGCTTGATTTGGGGTGTGATGACTTGGCCCGTCAAATGTTCCAATGTTTCTTAAACATTAGGAAATATCACCCTGATACAGTCAAAGAAAACATGTTGTCCATTTTGTCTTCAGTCATAGGAGATTGGGATGTCATTTGCAGGTAGTTGCGGGCTAGATTGTTGACCATTTGGAGGAGAGAACAGTCAGTCTCACCTATTGCTTATGAGCTAGTCGAAGGGCTGGTTGAGCAGAACATTGGGCTATTCAAGAGAGAGTTTACCAAGGAGGAGCTGCTCCAGTTTGGTGGATCAGGCAGCAAAAATGAGTTGAGGAAGGGACTTTGCTTCATCTGCAAAGAACCTTGGGGGCCTGATCACTCATGCTTGAGAGATGTAGATGAGGTGGCAGAGGTAGAGCAGGAGGACATTCCTTCTATATGTCAGGATGAGGACTCTTTTAGAGGTAGAGCAAGAGGACATTCCTTCTATATGTTAGGATGAGGACTCTTTTTTGGGTGAGTCCATGGCGGCATATGAGGATGCTTCTGGGAAGCATGAGCAGTCATGTGGAGTTGATGAGAATTGGTAGTTGTATTCTAGTGTGCACGGTGAGCAGTCAGTGGACTCTATGGGAGATACTCAGGGTGATGAGTCACTTGTGATGATTCAACTGGAGCAGCATATGGTGGAGTGTGAGTCAGCTAAGGAGGAGGATATGCACAGTATGCATGATAGTCCTTTTGAGAGCCAGATGGAGGTTCACATTGAGTCTGCGATGGATGTGCGGCTAGCCTTAGGGTCAGCCATTGACGAGGAGCAGACAGATGTAGGGACATCTAGCAGGGTGACAGTAGTTGCAAATACTTATCCTCAGGAGATGATGGAGGTCGATAGGGTAGTTTTGCGAGAGGCTAGTAGACAGCAAGAGTATGACATTTCTGAGATGGTGGTGCATCCATATTTGGGCCAACCCTCTAATTAGGTGCAGGTAGATGCACATGCAGCTAGCAGAGCTGTAGTACTTTCAAGGAGCAGCACTCCAGGAGTACATCGATGGGGCTTGCAGCATATCTTGCCCACTTTGGCCTATTATAGAGAGAGGGGTCTCCTTTTTCAGGCAAGTCTCGTTGACAGGAGAGACAGAGAAGCATGAGTTGAGTATGGACTGACGACAACACACTAGACGTGTTCCGTATGGAGGTGTCACTGCATTTGATTCTTCCTCCGGGATAGATTGGCGGGAGATCATGAGTTGGTATCCTATTAATGGAGTATCATTCCTAGTTCCAGGCACATTTCGGCAGGAGCACTTGGATGAGAGAGTTGTTGCATGTTCCATTGGGCCATGGATTATGGACAAACAGTCCATCAGTATTTTAGTAGCACTAGCCCGACATCAGCAGAGCAGGATTGACCTCGCCCTAGGCCAGAGGTTGGATTGGAGAAGGGGGGATTCAAAATGGTGTTAACTATGGACAACTGACTATAGCTGTTGATGTGCGGTGAGCCATAAGACTTGGGCGATGATTGGCCATCGTGGCGTTGGGATCCGGGAGGATTGGTTGATGATAGGTGCAGTGAGAGATCAGTTTGGGATCCCGGCATTGAAGAGTTTGTTCTGGGCTTGACACAGTAGCATAGCAGCAACCAGGGGTTTGTATGGGATCCGGGCATTGGGTCTCAGTTGCCAAGGGCCAACAGGGTGGCCCACATATTTGGATTGCTTGAGGGCAAGCAATCTTGGGGCTGAAAGTCTGTAATATTATTTTTTGGGTGTTCCTTATGAGAGGGTTAGGATGGACTTCCAGAGTTGGGAGCAGACAGGTCACAAGTATAGGTTGGTGTCAACAGCAGGCCCGGGGGCTTTTTGGAGGAGTTTCGAGGAGTTTCCATGAGGACCGGTGGCATTCGGTTGGTATATTCCATCATCCGAACAGTTTGCCTTTCATTCCGATGCATTCCGACAACTTTCAGAAAACTACGTTATTTTTGGGCTTACCAAAATTAATTATGCTCAAGGTGGCATTTCAGGAGGAATACGTGATAGAACACCTTAGTGTAATAGCTCATTGTAACCGGAACGAGAATACCTACATGATGGGATGGTCGGACATGAGTTTCAGTGACCGGAGGAGACATGGCAACCAATTTACTCTTTCCCGCATTAAAAAGAATATTTTAATAAGAGGGTAAAGTACTCCATGATTAAAATAATAATAAAATAGAAGGCTCTAGAGGGGTCCATGAGACCTATAAAAGAAGAGGAGGAGGCCATTAGGAGATATCTTGGATTTGATATCTTTTCTTGTATGTGAGGTTGAGAACCCTGTTCTCTACTCCACTGGTAGCCCTAGGACGGAAACCCTCGGGTGACCGAGAGAGATTGGGCAAGTGCCCCAACTCCCCTTGGTGAATTCATGCAAAATTCACACGTGAGCTTAACAGCGCCATTTCAGTTCAGTTCGGAGGTCGATGCAGTGCAGCAGATTATATTGGAGTAGCAGCGCAGAGCAGGAGTAACAACATAGAGTCGGAGTAGCAGTGCATAGCGGGAGTAATATCGCAGAGTTGGGGTATCAGCGGTATTCCTGGGCAAGCAAGCGCAGCACCAAAGCCACACAGAGTCATTTCCAGAGAGACATTCCAGCTTGATTTGAGATGTATTTCAGCCTGCCTTGAGCAGACCCAAGTGCACCCATTCCAACAACATTATTGTACTCATTTTCGGCATTAATAAAAGGGCTGAGATCATGTTTTTGGCTCCATTTTTCATGTGTTGATGGTGTGATTTTACTTACTATAGTTTTTAGTCTATTTTGCTTAATATTACTGTCTATTCCCGATTTAGGATATTACAGTGGTATCAGAGCATTGATCCTAGCTCAGCCGTGGGATTGATTCAAAAAATAAATAAAAAGGCCAAGTACAATTGGGTGATGGCTGAGGAACCTGCACGTGAACAATGATAGTATGAAAATGTGAAGACTATGTGAAGTTCGATGACAGACTAAGGATGGGCATGTGACAGTCTTGCATGAAAATTACACACCCTACCATTTTGTGCCTACGCTAAGATCGATTGCCTGTTCGATATATCTGAGATAGATTGTGCGATGAAAATCATCAATATGCAATCACCCTGTTTATTGTGTGCATCGTGTTTTCCTCTGTAGCGCGAAGAGAATGGTCAAGTTCCTACGCAGATGGGAAGGAATCTAAGACCAGTCTTCATAAAACCGTGAAAATATGTGGCACCAGGTTCGTGGCCACATGCATCCATTTGCAGTACTAAGCCAAATTTAAATTACTCAGTCTTGTATTGTCTTACAGGTCGATCTGAGGGCCCGATTTGTCACCTAGTGTGGTGAGTGCTTGCTTGTTGCCAACGAGTGGTAGCTACAACCACACCGACCAATCGTGTCTGCATCGTGGCACATAAGTTGACTGGATGCGTAAGGGTCGAGTTCATAATACATGAAGGGTGAGCGACGACATAAAGCCCCAATCGCTTTGAACACTGGACATCCTGTCGCCTGAGCGTGCAGTTGAATCTGGGGAATGAACCAGGGAGGGTATAGGCATTAGAGATCAAGAACATGTGACTGGTATCGTGGGCCACAAGCTGAGGCCATGGATTGTTGACAAGAATTTCTCACAGGTGGGGTGATCACGGGGGTAACGTTGTGCCTCACGTCTGTCGATGGGAGGCGCATACCAATATACAAATTTAATCGTTGTGCGAGAGATGAAATTGATCCAGATTGCAAGTTCGCTTGTTGAATGCAGCCCAGAATCGAAGACAAAGTGCAATCACTTTCTCACATTAGTTGCGTGTGGATTAAGTTCTGAAATTGTCGGTGGAGGAGTTCTAAAATTGACTGAGCATCATCGTGAGACGAGGGCCGCCAGTTCAATGGAGTCTGCAACTCTGCGTGGGGCCAGGATTGAACAATTGGCGAGGCGTATGGCACAACTGTGCATATGGGCGAGCAAAGAACAACCATGGGCATTATAGCAACAAGTCCGATTTCGAATTAAGCATTGTTGGAGTGCCACATTCGTATCAGCCACAAGAGTCTAACCTGTGCGCATTTGATTATCGGATAAGATTCAAGTCAAGCTCCTCATTATTTCCAAACACCGAATCTCTAGTGCCAGTGGGTCGATCCAGAATTGATTGTTCCTTGTATGCAAGACGACAACCATGTGGGGTCTGTTGAAAAGTGTAACTAGGATCGGTCTTCATATTGACTATGTAATTATGTATTTATGTAAAGAAGAAGACAAAGATAATAAAATATATTTTTGATATGCTTTCCTCATGGGTTTCATGAGCAAGGTTTTATTATAGGTCAAAGGACTTCTTCTTGATGTCCTTTAGGGATTTGTCTTCTGGTCATAAATGTACTATTTAAGGAGCCATGTATATGAAGTATCTTGTCAATGAAGTATGCTCTAAACCTTGTCACATAAGCCTTGAAGACTCAACTTCATATGATGCTCAAGTCCAGCGTTAAACATCTCCTAAGGACAGCAAATAAGCAGTGGATAGAGTCGGCCTAAATTAAAGAGAGGATGCCACTATATATATATATATATATATATATATATGGATCTGCGGTTCATTTGGAGCAGACACTTCAGATAAGTCTGTGATTGAGTGTGGACTTCAGGACAGGAACAAGTGTGGATTTAAGGACAGAAAGAAGTGCGGATGTCTCTGAGTTATTACAGCATGGCGGAGTCTGAAATAAATGCGAAGTCAAGGCAGCATTCAACTGTGTTAAAGTGCGGTATTAAGGTGCGGATCTGTATGAAGAAGTATGTGGACCAATCTGAAGTAGAAAGTGTGGATAATTCTGAAGCAGAAAGCATAGATAAGTCTGAGATCTTCAGACTATACTACAAGAAGGATTCGGTTGAGATACAGTGATGAGATGCGAGGATAACAAACTGAGTCAAAGCGAAGTCTGTGGTTAAAGTTTATGGGAAGTTTGTGGACTATCTCCAGATTACAGTGCGAGAAAGGAAGGTAAATGATTTACCTTCCTGATATACAGTGCGTAAAAGGGGGGTAGTATATCTCAAGTGAAGAAGCTTCAAAGACATGCGAAGAGAAGGGCCTCGAGTAACCTTGGCTACTATATCTGAATAGAAATAAGTCTGTAGGAAGGAAGTGTTTGAATAACCGAAAAAGATAAACCTAGAGACCGAGCTCTCTAGTTTTGGTGCAGGACAGTACAGGTTGGTGCAGAAAAGAAGGATCAGCTTTGAAGGGCAAGAAAGAAGCAGTGACAAGGTCTTGGAGGCATACATAAGTCAAGGGTCTAAGTCTTGGTCATGGTACTTGTCATTTGAAAGTCTATAAGAAGAATTTCTCGTGGGTTTTCCTCTCCAAGAGGGAGAGATTTTGCCCTAGCTCAAAGAACCTAAATGTGTGTATCTTGTGTTTTGGTAATTGACTTGATGAAAGACTAAATAAGCTAAGAAGAGAAGACATAAGTAAATCAAGTAAGCTCACAAGTCATTCTCAACAGGGTCGACAAATTAAGCGCACAATGGGCGTGAAGAGCGTGGACATTGTGAAGTCGCACATGTAGTGTCAGTCACTGCACCTCCCCTTACTGGTTATATGTGGAGTTGCTGATCCATTTCTTTCATGGTTGGATCGTATTCTTGGTGAAACGAGCTGCTGGGCCACATTGCTGGAAGTTTCATGGCTGAACATTAAAATAAGGCGGAACTGATAAACAAAGCTCAAAGATCAGGTTCCTCGCTCTGTTCCTGTGTAAATTCTGGCTGCAAATTAATTCCCAATAGTATACTTTCCAGAATTAATTTCTCTGTCATTTTGTGTTAATATAATTACTGTTCATGCCTATTTTCACCACTGCTGTCATCCGCAGTTTGCTTCCACTGCTGGGGGAATTTAGACTAAAGCAAACACTTACAACAACTGTCATTTAAACTACTCCTTAAGGAAGACCAGAGAACTCAGAAATTCCTGAGGGGTGTTTTGGGTAATTTCCAGGGGGTGGAGGGAATCTCATTGATTTGTTCATATTCAATATCTGAATGGAGATGGACATTATGAGCAGTTGGAGACAATCTAGGGAAAAAAACAGGGCTTTGAAAAAAGCACAATTTCCCGATTTTATCGCAATGTTCGCAACACAGTTAATATCTAACAGCTATGGTCTACTCTTGTCCTGAAGCCTGCAATGCAAATTGAGTAAAAAATGAAAACTTTGTTTTTCTTCTCCTAAAGGATGTTCACTTATGGTTTCTATTGTTTTCTTTCATTCATTAAAAAAAAATTGTGATTTTCTTTTTTACTTGTTATTATTTTTTTTATTGGTAATGTGTGGTTTTTACAAATACATATAAGACCCACACAGCCCCGATCAAGCATTAAGAGGCTCGATATTCCTCCCTCCGCGGAAGTAATGGCCAGGAAACATGCCCAAGCCATTCCAGACCTGTTTCAGTACCAGAAATGTTTGCAGGTACTGAAATGGTGGTGGGAATCGGAATGGCAGGAGTTTTCTGCATCTTAGTTTGACTCTAATCCCTTGAATCTTCAGAAGCAAAGTCTCAGCAAACTTGACTGGAGAGAAAAGATATGATTGGGAAGCATTTGTACTTTGCAAGAATTCAAAAAATCAACCACTGCCACTCCATTACTTATAAGTTTCTAATCGCTCCTCTTGTTGTCTGTTATCTTTTCTACTATGACACTAGTTCATCCTTTTGAAGTAGCAATTCAGAAGTCACAAATATGGAATTTCCCTTCGAAATATAAACCTTTGAAAATTTTAATTTCTCTCCAATATTATCATGATTGTTTGAAATCAATTTTTTCATTCTACAGCAGCATGTATGTTACAATTATCTGGTGAATCTGTACATCAGTACTTATGCTCTACTTGCTTTTAAAGCATTTTGTATTGTACATCAGAACTTATATTCTAGTCTGATTTAAAGCTATCTGCATTGTTATAACAACCAGGTCCAAATTATAGATGATTACTTCAGATATTTTGTATTTTTAGAGTTATAAATAAGGGTCCTCCACCTGCTAGTAACTTGTTCATACATCCAGTTAATCTAAGGTCAATTTCTATATCAAATCCCAGTGGTCCCAGAACATTGGCAAGACATGAAAAAGTTTAATATTTAAAGGAAAACAAAAATCAGAAAATGAAGAAGGTATACATAAGGCTAACAATACAATATCCATACTTTTTGTCATCATTGAATGATAAACACTGTAAATTTCATAATAGAACATTTCCCATTGTTCTCGTATTCTTCCCAACTTTAGTTTTACAGGTTTCACAGTATTGCAGTCCCACTCTATCATATATAAACTTGCAATGATATTTTAGATTAGAAACTATCCCCTTAAAATCTAGAACTTTAGACTAGGCAAGTTATCCTCTTGAGTTTGTTAGGGTGCAACATGTTTTTCGGACATACATTGGGCTTTTTATGAAGGAAACTACTTTCAATACCTTTAAGCCTGCTGTCAAAGTTCAAGCCTAGGCTGATTTGTTGTAAAAACTACTCCTTTATACTTTCAAAGTCATTAAGTTCCGCAAACTTTCTGATGTTTTCCAGGCCTGCTCAGTTTTCTGATGTTTTCTAGACCTGCTCAGCACAGCACAGCTTCTTCTAGATGCAATTAATCTGGATATTTTTAAATTCCATGCAAAGAAAAATAAAACTACTTGGGTTGTATTTAGTTTCTGGTCCATATGTTTCTTCTTGTCTGTATACCTCAAATTCCAATGTGAATGAAAAGTAATAAACATAGAGCTGTTTAAGTTCCCTCTCGTTGTGATTAAGGTTTTTCTTGGAGTTGATATCCATGCAGAAATGCAAAAATTCAGCATATCATTCAACTTTTCAAGAATACCTTCAGAATAAAGTAAATACCCTACATATTGTTCTGGAATTGGAGAAAAATACCTGCCCAAAACATAGGGAACTAGCTTGACTGAAGTCAGGCCATAAAGATAGTTTCCAAGTGAGAATGGAAGCAAGGGACTCAAACGTAGCAAAGTAACCACACGGAAACCATTTTCTCCAATGGCTTTGTCAATTGCAACGAATTTTTTGTTTCCTTCTACTAGCCTCATAATCCGTTCCCGGGCAAAGTATCTAGCAACTAAAAACGCGACAGTAGCCGCAATCTACAATCAACATCAGAGCAGCAGATGATAATGATAAGTCACAGTAAAATGCATGGTTTGAGCTGATTGCATCTTTCTTTCCTTCTTTTTCTAAAGCTAGTAAATGGCATACCGTTCCACTAATGGAGACAATAATAGTGCCTGTCACATTGCCAAACAGTAGACCTGCAGACATTGTCAAAGGAATGGCTGGAATGGCAAGAATCTATCATCACAAAACAAAGTAGCATGATATTGTCAGATTGGTAATTGGAGAACTGGAAATTAACCGACTACCTGAAAATGCAATCAACTTTAAGTACTGTATGGTAGAGATCCTATGTCTTCATTCTATCCAACCCAATTGAGGCACCCTCAACAAAATTTTCTACATCTTATTTCCAACAAAAACAGCCAATATTTAGAAATATTAACAAAAGCTTATGACAACAAACATGTGTGCCTAACCAGACAAACCATACTTTTATTTTATTTTAATACACAAGTCTTACATGTGCAAGAATTTTTGGGTTTAGAAAATAAGTCCTAACAAGCACATGCCCACCACGAGGCAATTGATAGCCATTGTTGTGCATAATTATGTGAAATAAATATATTCCTTAGGTGCTCTTCAAATTTATGTAAATATCTAGATCTGATGGAGCATTGCTTTTAATTAAGAGCTAGTTAGAATATTTATTATCTTCATTAGATGAACTACTTGTTTATCTCATATTATGCTGATGCAAAGCATTAATCAATCATCAGGTGTTTTTAGGCTTATTCAGTCAATGAACATTGAATATCATTGCAGTGAATATTAGTCTCCAATTCATTTACAGCCATCCATGTCAAATTCTGTTAATTATGCCTGAATTCTTAGCAACATTAACAGTTAGCTTATTTACAGGCAACAAAATTTATATCTGTAATTTTAGAAATGCACAGAATATTGTAAAATGAATTATATTAGTTGACGTTTTACAAAAGCTCCAATGGGCTATAGCTTTGACTCAATATTTCAAGCATAGTGCATATGTATTATCTTTCATAAGACAAAACTGTAGAGGCAAAAAGAATCACTATTTGAATAACTTGATCAAATCAAAAGTACATTTCCATAGTGTAAACAACTGCAATCGGCAATGATAATGAATAAAGAAACTAGTTACAAGAACAAGTAACCATTTTCACACACTCCACAACTCTGGAATAAAGACCAATCAATCATTTACACGTACACATCACCCAAAAGTCATCTTCACTTCTTGATTTTGCTAATTGCTCTTTGTTAATTTTAGTTAACCATGGTATGTTCTATGTTTAGAGCAATTTACTTCAATCTTTCTTATTAGCCCAATTCAATTTCCTGTTATACAATCACATTAACATTGACAGTAAATGCTAATAGAACATAAATAAATAACCAAAAGACAAGCCAAGACAAGAGGACACAATAATTTGGCAGATGCCAGGGAAAAACCCCAATGCGGGGAAAACCCTTTGATCAAATCTTCTTATTATTCTTCAAATTCAGCAGAGAGAGAGTACAATTTTCAGCAGTCAACAGGATGCCCTAGCCAGCAAAGTCAACGCTGGTCAAACCAGCAAAATGTCTCCCAATGGAGTTCAGTCAAAACCAGTCAAACTCGGTCTCTTGAAACAGTCAAAGTCAGCCCAAAACAGTCCGCAATCCTTCAGTCAAACCTGGTCAATGCTGCGGTCAAACTTCAGCAAATCTGCGGTCAACATTGGTCAACGCAGCAGTCAAATCAGCTTGAATTTCCTCGATTACTGTGCCACCAAATTTGGCCTCCAAAAAACGAAATCTGACCCAAAGATCGAAGTCAAAAAGACAAGGTTGACCCAAAGTCAATGCTGGTCAATGCTGCACAGAAAACCCTTAAACAGTCTGAAAACTTCAGCAACCCTTTCACACGTGCAAAGGAGAGAGAATGTCTCCTAAGGTTGTACGAACCAATCAGATGGAGAGAGAATGTGTGAGACGAGTTGATGTCCAAATGAGGTTTGAGTCTCTCTTTTTTATATCCATCAATGAGGGTGTGTGGCACATTTTGGGGCTTGTGAGCCTACATTACAATTCTGGCCGACCTTGACAAATTGCACGTGTGGAAAATAAATTCAAAATCCAACTTCTGCTCATCCAAACAAGATGATCTTTAGATCAATCTTGCACCTCTCCAAAAGAGTTATCCGACAAAAATATCATCTTCATCATTATGAGCAATGCTACATGGAGTTTGGCCCTAGTTGCCAAATTTAACACTCCCTCTCAACTAGGGAGAACTCCACATGTCCATCCATCTGTCAACCTATGCAATCCTGTCATCCAGTACCATCATGTACTATCATATATCATCCTATCATCATGTTGTCTATGTACTTTGTCGGCTCTGCTCTGCTATAGAAGAAGAAGATATGATTGAGAGTGAGTCACAAAGACCTTACCACTCTCCACTGACCCTAAGTCAGTTTAGATGTAAAAACCTCAACCAGACTTGATCCCAAATCAAGTTGTTGGACACAACCCATCCTAGACATAGAGAGTACGGAAATACATGATGCGTCCATCGGTAATGCTATGGTCTCTATCCTCATTTCCCAAATCATTGGCCAGATGAGAGGTACTTCCCATGAGTCCCGAACTACATGGGTAGGATGTATGTGGGGCATAGATCAAGAGAGGGTGAACCAGCTCAATATCATAACGGTGGAGAAATAGCGCACCAACAAGGTAAGGTGAACCTAGCCCTGTGGTTGCTTATAGCTCCAAGAAGCTATCCCCAAGCCCCCCAGAGCTCCCAGTGTTCAAAGTCCAACCCAAACGAGACCCTCATAATAGGTTTTGTCCACGATACCAAGCTTCTCAAGGAAGGTTAAGACTTTGACCTTCCCCAAGGGCTTCGTGAGAATATTTACAACCTGCTCATCAATACCAATGTGATGGAGCCTTACGGCGCCTCGCTGTACCATATCCCAGATAAAGTGGTACCTGATATCAATATGCTTGGAGCAGTCATGGAACACAGGATTCTCTGAAAGTCGAATCCCACATTGGTTGTCGCAAAGGATCACGATGGTATCCAGCACATGCCCAAACAGCTCACTGAAGAGCTTCCTCAACAAAACAGTTTCACAACAGGCCATACTTGCTGCAATGTATTCGGCCTCGGCGGTACTCAAAGCAACTGATTTCTGCTTCCTGCTCATCCAGGAGATCGAAGCAGAACTTAAGGTTAAGCAACATCCAGATGTGCTCTTACGATCCACCACACTGCCTACCCAGTCCGCATCGATATATCCATGGAGCCTCATACTCCCAGCAATGTATCTCAGCCCATGGTTGATTGTGCCCCGGAGATATCTCAAGGGATTCTTGGCACCATTTCCAGTGAATGTGATGAGGCTCGACCATGTATTGACTCAACGTGTTCACTGCAAAACATATGTCTGGACGTGAGTTCACTAAGAACATCAGGGCCCTTACGAGTTGACGATACTCGGTAGGATTTCCCAAATTGGGCCCAGCGACACTTCCACACAACTTCTTAAAGTTGAGTTCCATCAGAGTAGTCACGGACTTGCAGTCCACAATCCCAAATCTTTCCAGCGGCTTCACAATATATTTTCCTTGAGAAAGGAAAATCTAACCTTCCTTTTGCCATACTTCCAGGCCTAGTAAATAGTGCATCAGTCCTAGGTCCTTCATCTCGAACTCAGAAGCTAGCTCCCTCTTACATTGATGAATAAAAGGGTCAACACCTATCAGGAAGAGATCGTCCACATAGAGAACCAGAATGAGAGGCTTGTCATTATCAACCTTAAAGTAAAGGTTTACATCAGCATCACTTAGAGTAAAACCCAGCTTCATCAAGTAGTTATCGATTCTCTTATACCAAGCCCTGGGGGGTTTGCTTCAACCCATAGAGGGCTTTCTTCAACCTGCATACATGTGTATCTCTATCTCGAACTTCGAACCGCAAAGGTTGTTCCACATAGATGCCTTCCTTGATTGAGCCATGTAAGAAGGCAGTCTTGACATCCATCTGATGTAGACTCCATCCTTGCGATGCAGCAAGGGCAACGATCGAACAGATGGTGGTGTAGTGGGCAATAGGTGCAAATATTTCATCATAATCTATTCCTTCCTTTTGAGAGAAGCCTCGGGCAACAAATCTTGCCTTTTTTCAGCACTTCCATCGGCTCCATGCTTGATCTTGTAGAGCCATTTCGAGGTGACAACAGAATTTTCCTTCGGTCTAGGGACCACATCCCAGACATCATTTTTCATGATTGACTCATATTCCTCGTTCATAGCATCTTTCCAAACTTGATGCTTCACGGCTTCTTCAAACGTTCCAGGCTCAAATTGTACAATGGTGCTCATGGCTACTAAGTACCCTTGGTACCTATTCGGCTTCTTACTTTCGCGGAATGTTCCCCTTGGAGCAAAATGTCTCTCGGCATCTTCGAGAGTGTCTCTAAGCCATGAGGGTCTTCTTTTATTTGATGAAGGTGGATCTATAGGATCCATCGGCCCTTCAGCATCAGCCATCGGTTCATCCATTGGTTCTTCCTGTGAAAATTTCAACTTGAAATTCGACTGCAGTAACTAATTTATTTCTCCTACTTATTTTCCACAATAAGTTGTCTACCAAACCCTTCAGTAAACAGCAAAATAAATTCTACTGCAGTTATCACATAATTACATAGAGAAAAGAACAGTGAAATGCAAACACAAGAATCAATCACATCAACACAGTTGTTTCTGGACAATTGTCCCCAGAAAAATCCAATGCGGGAAAACTAGTGCAGCAGATGAGGGTTTATTTATTATTCTTCAGCAGCAATCTCTTTACAAGGAATGATTTGCAAAATCATGGAGAAACATTTGTGAAAACACCTGAGATGGTTTCCCTCCAGTCACTGGAGAAATTCTGACACCCTAGGGACCCTCTAGCCTCCACTGCGTCACCCCTGCGTCCTCTTATGTGTGAGGACGACATCCTCTGCTGCGTTGTCTCTCTGCTGCTCTGTGTCCCTCCTCCTCTGTCTCTGACTGCTATTGATACCCTCCTCTTCCTTCACCGTGCAACTCTCCCTCTGAAATTGAACTCTTCTTCTGGAGTATTGACTACCCTCGGGTTACTAAGTATTTGCCCGATGTGTCTCCAACTAACCCACAAGTCTTCATTTATACTTTTCCTGTTGATAAATCAACGATCGTGATCTATTCCTTAATCAATGGCTAAAATTAAAACATACTTGATCCTCGTCACTTGGAAGCTTCTCACCCACATTTATATTAATTCACTTTAATTATTTTAATTCCCTAAGTTTTAACTTAGGCTCCATTAAAAATAATTAATTATTTGAATAATATTCATTCCGGGTGGAATTTCTCCAAATGATTTCTGGGTCTTGGAGATCTCATGTGTCCTAGCCCCTCCACAAAATTTCGAAGCTAGAGCACATCCGATGCTACCAAAAAAATCAACACTTCCTGCTTTCCTTCTTCTTCTTCTTTGTATTCCTTTGAGATAGGAAGATCTCTAACCTTCCTAAGGGCAACATCTTCGTTGAAGGTGAGATCATCACATATCTCTACTTCATTTTAACCAGGCGCATAGATTTTATTTGCCTTCGAGGTTTCACTGTAGCCAACAAATGTCCCCTTCTTTCCAGAAGCATCCAATTTGCTTCTCTTTTCTATCGTCACATGAAAATATATGGGACTTCCAAAAATTCTAAAATGAGAAACATGAGGCTTCTTACCAGAGAAGACTTCTTCGGGAGATTTGGAGTCCATCTCTGAATGTGGGCATCTATTTTGAACATACACAGCGGTGTTGGCAGCTTCTCCCCATAGGAACTTCGGAAGACCTTGGTCATAAAGCATGGCATGGGCAGCTTCCAGAATGGTTCTATTCTTCCTTTCGGAAACACCATTTTGTTCAAGAGTATATGTAGTAGTGGTCTCCCTCTTAATGCCAGCTTCCCTGCAATAGTCATTGAATTCATTTGACTCATATTCGCTTCCATTATCGGTCCTCAATATTTTGATCTTCTTCCCTGTTTGATTTTCAACCAAGGCCTTGAAAATGTGGAACCGTTTGAATACTTCACTCTTCTTCAAGAAGTATATCCATGTCTTGCAGGAGAAGTCATCTATAAAAGTGACATAATATAAGAATCCTCCCAAGGATGTTACAGGGAACATACCAGATAGATCGGAATGAATCAATTGTAAATGTCAGAAGTCTTGGTGACACTTGAGCTGAATGGTCCCCTTGTATGCTTTCCTTCGACACAACCCCGACATACACCTTTATGATCATCTTTGAAATCGGGAATACCTATGACCACCTTCCTTGCTTCGGCAAGGGCTTTATAATGAAGGTGTGCAAACCTTCGATGCCATAACTCAAATTGAAAAGTTGTGTTACATGTCATGGCTCCCAACAGACTTCCTCCAACTTGATAGAGTGTATCAACCCTGAAACCAAGAGTGAATGCTTCTTTGAAGTTCTTCTTCCAAATGCGTAACTTTCCATTGATGAATTCCACCTTGAATCCTTTGTCTTCCATTGTCGAGATAGACACTAGATTCTTCTTCAAGTCAGGTACATACAACACATCTTGCAAACGGAGGACTTGACCTTGATTTAGATGAAAGGTCACAATCCCTGTCCCTTTCACGGGATAGGTGGCATTGTCTCCAAGGATAATTTCCAAATTTGTATCCTTTTTAATCAAATCAGAGAGGGCCTCTTTATATCCAATAAGTGCCTTGAGGCACCACTATCAATCAACTAGTTATCCAGGGTGTCGAGAGAAGATGCAGGGGAGAGGGCAGATATAAGAATATATTCATTTCTCTTGTTATCAACAACATTAGATTCATCATACTTGGAGTTCCTTGACCTTTTGAAAGGTTGACCATTTCCATTTCCATTTCGATCAGAGAGAGCCTTCCACTTTCCTTTGAACATGTCGTTCCTTTGATTTCCATACCCCCTGAAGTTGTTGTTATTGTATTCATCATCTCGGGGTCTCGGGGAGAGACCCTTTTATTGGGGCACTCTCTAGCATAGTGACCAAACTTGTTACAATTGTAACATCTACCCATCCTTCCTTTGGGACTCGCTCTTCCTTGATTTTGATTTCTCGAACCAGCATTGTTCCTCTTCTTTGCATGAGCGGTGAAGGCAGTAGGTTCACTTCCATTTCCATTTGAGGATGATCTCTCTCCATCATCCTTGTCTCCTCTTGAGAGCATCTCGTCAACAATTCATCAAATTTAGGAATTATATTATTATTGAGAATAGTGGTATTAAATACATACCATGGTTGGGGAATTCCACCAAGAGCAATGAGAGTGAGCTCTCAGTCAGCTATGACCTCTCCAATAGCTAAGAGATCATTCTTGATTTCAGTGAGCCTCATGAAATAGGATTGGATGGAATCTCCCTTGTCCATCTTGATGTTCTTCAACTTGTTCTTCAAACAGAGAATTGGATTAGCATTGCTAGACTTGAACATGCCAACCAACTTATCATACATCTACTTAGATGTGCCCAACTCGAAGATATAAGCAACCAAGTGCTTATGAATAGAATCCCTGATGATCTTCTTCGCCTTGTTTTCCCCTTTCTTGTACTTTGCTTTAGTGGCAGCCGCTGCATTTGATGGAGGCTCAATGATCTTTCCCTGCACATACTCCATAACATCTTGTTCCTCCAATGTCAGATCCAAGGACATTTTCCAAGCAGGATAATCAGATTTATCATTGAGCTTGTCATCAGATTTGAAGTATGATGAGGAAGTCATTGACCCTGGTCCTTGTCTATTCAACTTTCAGTTATTGCTCTTCTCACTCTTGCTTGGGCTTTGTCTTCACCTCAACTTTGATTCCATGTTAATTTTAATTAACCATGGTATGTTCTATGCTTAGAGCAATTTACTTCAATCTTTTTTATTAGCCCAATTCAATTTCCTGTCATGCAATCACATTAACATTGACACTAAATGCTGATAGAACATAAATAAATAACCAGAAGATAAGCCAAGACAAGAAGACACAACAATTTGACGGATGCCAGGGAAAAATCCCAATGTGGGGAAAACCCTTTGATCAAATCTTATTATTATTCTTCCAATTCAGTAGAGAGAGAGAGTACAACTTTCAGCAGTCAATAGGATGCCCTATCCAGCAAAGTCAACGCTGGTCAAACCAGCAAAATGTCTCCCAATGGAGCTTGGTCAAATCCAGTCAAACTCGGCCTCTTGAAACAGTCAAAGTCAGCCCAAAACAGTCTACAATCCTTCAGTCAAACTTGGTCAATGCTGCAGTCAAACTTCAGTAAATCTACGGTCAACGTAACAGTGAAATCAGCTCAAATTTCCTCTATTTCTATGCCACCAAATTCAGCCTCCCAAAAACGAAATCTGACCCAAAGATCGAAGTCAAAAAGACAAGGTTGACCCAAAGTCAACGTTGGTCAATGTTGCACAGAAAACCCTTGAAAAATCTGAAAGCTTCAGCAACCCTTTCACACGTGCAAAGGAGAGAGAATATCTCCTAAGGCTGTACGAACCAATCAGTTGGAGAGAGAATGTGTGAGATGAGTTGATGTCCAAATGAGGTTTGCGTCTCTCCTTTTTATATCCATCAATGAGGGTGTGTGACACATCTTTTGGGGCTTGTGAGCCTACATTACAATTCTGGCCAACCTTGACAAATTGCACGTGTGGAAAATAAATTCAAAATCCAACTTCTGCTCATCCAAACAAGATGATTTTTAGATCAATCTTGCACCTCTCCGAAAGAGGAATCCAACAAAAATATCATCTTCATCATATGAGCAGTGCAAGATGGAGTTTGGCCCTAGTTTCCATATTTAACACTTTTACATAAATATAGCCTCCATCCAAAAATCTAAAATAATGTTGTTAAACACAACCCATTGAGAGTCTTGAGTGTGCATCAAACAAATTTAATAGGTTCTTTCTATAAACCCTTGATAAGCATACACTTTAGCTGGTATTTAAGGTTCTAAACAAGCATGAACTACTTGGCTCACAGTTTTCCACTCTTAAGCAAAAGATGTCACAAGAGATGAAAGTATCCTTAACTAGGGAATTGTTTTCTTTGCACTCTCTCTTGCATAATCCATAAAAGGTAAAAACTATAAGGTTGGGATTTGATAGTGATGAATACGTAACATAATAACAAGAAAACATAAATAAAGAGTGTTACCACACAATCTCACACACAACCTCCAGGTGTAAAGTCCCAACACCTAGGTGAATACTTGTGGAACTAGGAGGTTGGACACTATCACCTCGCCAACACTCCACTACATTGTAGAGAAAGGGTGGACGTAAGTCAAGTGGTACCTCCCTATGGTTGCTAGGCTCACTGGGTGTAGTATGGAAATGACGTAAAGAGTGTATGTTTTAACTCTGTACAATTAATTGCTACAAATAGATTCTTAATAATACAAAAAAGATGCAATGGCACACATGCACATTAAAACAAATATTTTAAACTACAAACCCAAACTGGGAAAACCAATAAGATTTTTCAATATATTCTTCTTTCCAGTATTATAGTATGATATATATCTCATTGCAACCATAAATCGCTAATCCATTTACCCTGCATTTTAATACAATTGTAGTTCCTTGACCAAAACTACAAAACCATGGGCTAAACCACCATGTACCATAAAACCACTAAAAGTGAAAACCATGTGCTAAAAAATGGCAAAAAATGGACGCAAAATATTCCCAAAGTGCAAAGGGGATTCCACCTCCATGAGAACCTTCCGAGCAAGGGGGCTTCCACCTCCATGAGAACCCCCCGAGCAGGGCAGCTTCACCTGCCTGAACAAGAGGGGCTACCGCCTCCCTGTGTCATCCCCCCCCCCCCCGCGCTACACCCGATTCAATGTACAACACCTAGAGGGTCATCGTGCAAAGAATATAACACATACCCAACATTTTCCCAATTGTTTTCTTTGCATATAGGGGGTCGTTGTAATATCCTTAAGGAATATTTACAGCAATAATCAGAGACATAAAATTTGCACACAAATCAGAACACGATATAGAGCCAAAAACTGCGGTGTGCTAAGACATTTTATTATAAAAACATGGGGTTACAATCTAATGTTGGAAAGTGTGCACCTGGGCTTGCCCAAGGCAAGCTAGCAAAGTCCAAGTGAAAAAGACAAGTCCCCCAAAGTTGTTGGTTGATCACTATCTAGCTTTGCGTTGAATTGCCCAAAAAATGAGTTGCTAGTTGTGAACAATATTTGCTAGAGCTTCCTGCGGTGCTTAGAAAATTCCGGGAAATTAACCTTGGGCTCTCCACCAAATACATACAAAAACCCACGAAGGAATTGGCCAAATGCAGAGCTTGGAATGTCGTCCCAATTTCCCTCAACCCACCTGTAAATTTTGTTGCTCGGTGTCCCCAAAATGGCTGCAATCTCCAGACAATCTCCTTCTCAGACTCCCCCACAAGTCTCAGCCCAAAATTCCCTTCACTCCTAGAGACCCACATGTGGCACTAGCAAGTATTGTGCAGTCTCAACGCTACCACTGTTGAAACTCACTCCCTCTATGTTGCTCCCGGATCAAACTGAAAAGGATGGAACTCCCTCCTTGAGCTGGCACTCAAAATCCACCGAAGAAAGGGGAGAGATTTCCGCCTGAAACCTCTTGTGCTCAACAACACTTGCAGACTTGGCTCCAGCTCAAGCATGCTAGTTTAGGTCAATGCTCAAATGATCAAGAATGCCCAAAATTGATTGCCTCTTCTTTTGTCAAGGTGCCTCCCAATTGCCCATGCGGGCCTAGACATCAACTTGCCCCCACCAATTCTCTCCAATGAGTGTGTATTTCCTAGTGGGTCATATTTCTCCATGGGTGGCCCCTACTTACCACCAACAATTCGATTTTCTCCACCTTCTTCTAATATTTGGGTCTCCCCTTAACTCCAAAACTCATGTGGAACCTCCAAACCCACCTTTCCTAAGTGCAAGTACAAAATAAGACAAAATTGGGCAAAATTGATATTTCCCCTTAGCAATATTGCTAAGTGAGAATATCACAATCCTCCCCGCCAAAACATTGCTTGTCCTCAAGCAACTGCAATGAAGGATATTGAAGTATCTGCTCTCCCTCCCAAGTGGCATCCTCAGATGGTAGGTTCCTCCATCTGATAAAAAATTCTTTGATAACCCTGTTCTGCGATTTCTTCTCACCGGTGTCCAGAATATCCTCCAGCTCCAGAACCAAGTTCCCCACATCATCCATGGGCAATAGCTTTGTAGCTGCGGTCACCTACTAACCCAATACCTTCTTCAGGCAAGACACATGAAAAATATTGTGGACTCGGCTCCCCAGGGGTAGCTCCAATTCATATGCTACCTCCCCAACTCTCCTAATGACTCTATACAGCCCATACAAGTGAGGCTTGAGATTCTCGGCCCCCTTCTGTTTGAGTGTCAACTGTTTGTATGGCTGGAGTCTCAAGAAGACCAAATCCCCCACCTCAAATTCCCTCTGTACTCAGCCCCTGTCTACATAGAGCTTTTGTTGCTTTTGTGCAGTCTGCAGGTTATCTATGAGAGCCTGCAAAATATCTTGGCTCTGCTGTATCCAATCATTGGCCCTAGGGGTCTTGCTGTCTCCAAACGTCACATCAGCAAAAGATAATGTATCAAAACCTTACAAAGCTCTCAATGGGGACATGCCTATGGACATGTGGTACATTGTATTATAGCAGTACTCACCCAGATGCAACCACCATATCCATGCATGTTGATGGTCCGTCACATAGTTGCATAGGTAGCCCTCCAGCCATTTGTTTACTATCTCCATCTACCCATCCGTTTGGGGGTGGTGATAATTGGTACTCAGAGTGAGCTCTATGCCCACCAGTAGAAACAAATCCTGCGAAAATCCCCCCATAAACCAGTTGTCCTGATCACTGACAATGGTCTTTTGGAGACCATGAAGCCGAAATACCTATCTGAAAAACAATTCGGCCACCTGTGAGGCCGAAGACAGGGCTGAGATGGCGAAAAAGTGGGAAAACTTCGTCAATCGGTCTACCACCACGTATATGCAGTCCTTGCCCTGCACTGTGGGCAACCCAGTAATAAAATCCATGGACACACTCCCATTTCCCTTCAAGGATAAGAAGAGGTTGTAGCAACCCAGCAGGGTGTGTCTGCTCACCCTTGTTCCTTTGGCACGTGTCACACTCTCGGACATGCCTCAAAACATCATCCTTAAGGCCCTTCCATGCAAAGTGCTCCCTGATGGCCCTGTATGTCTTGGTCAACCCCTGATGCCCTACTAATGGTGACTCATGGGCAGCTTGCATGATCTTCTCCCTCGACTAGGATTTGGGCACTAAATAAATCCGGTCCTGAAAGTAAATCACCTTGTTCATCACCCTGTATCGGTCATTCGCCGCTACACCATCAATGACCTCACATGCAAATTAGTCCTTGGAATACTCCACCAGTAACTGTGCTCTCCAATCTGGTGCAATGCTCATCAGTGAAATTTTAGTCGGCCTCATGGACAACGCATCAGCTACCACGTTGTACTTCGCTTTGACATACTCAATGTCAAAATCGTATGCCTGGAGCCTACTCACCCACTTTTGTTGCCTTTATTGCCACTGCTTCTGCTCCAAGAAAAATCTGAGATTGTTGTGATTTGTCTTGACCAGGAACATGTTTCCCATCAAGTACTGCCTGAACTTGGCTAGTGCATGCATGATCGCGAGCATCTCTTTGTCGTAAATGGAGTACAACCTCTCGTGGGGCAGTAGCTTCCGCCTCTCGAAAGCTATCGAGTGTCCCCCCTGCATCAAAATTGTTCCTACACCCTCCCCAGATGCATCGCACTCAAGTACAAAGCGTTGTGCGAAATCTAGGAGTGCCAACACCGGGCAGCTGCTCATAACCTGTTTGAGGCGCTCAAAAGCCTCCTACACCCCATCTGTCCACTCAAACGCCCCATTCTTCGTCAAATCGATGAGGGGAGCTGCCAACTAAGAGAAGCCCTTCACGAACTTCCTGTAGTAGGTACGGATACCTACAACACCCCTCAACTCCGTCACATTTCGGGGCTATGGCTAGTCCCGGATGGCTCTGATTTTCTCCTCATGGACCCTCACGCCATCCTCCCCAATAATGTGCCCTAGATAGAGCATCTTTGTCAAACCAAACTCAAATTTGGACAGCTTAGGGTAACTCTATTTCTCCTACAAAATATGCAACACTGTCTCCAAACGCTGCAAGTGTTCCTCCCAGGTCCGGCTATAGATCAGAATACCATCGAAAAACACCAACACAAACTTCCGCAACTGCCCATGCCTCCTGTGTCCGGCTATAGATCAGAATACCATCGAAAAACACCAACACAAACTTCCGCAACTGCCCACGAAACATGTGGTTCATGAAGGACTAGAAGGTGGCAGGTGTGTTGGTTAGCCCATAGGGCATAACCAAGAACTTGAAGTGCCCATAGTGGCACCTAAAAGCTGTCTTAGGGACGTCTTGATCTCTCACCCTAATCTGGTGGTACCTCGAACGTAAGTCAATCTTGGAGAAGAACTTAGCTCAGCTCGTCCATCAGCTCATCTATGCGTGGGATGGGGTAACGGTTCTTCAGGGTCTTCTTGTTGAGGGCCCAGTAGTTTATGTACATGCGTAAGGTCCCATCCTTCTTTTTCACGATTACAACTAATGAAGCAAAAGGGTTGGAGCTAGGCCTAATGTGCCCATGTTCCAACTTCCAACAACTCGTGAGTCACCCTCTCAATCTCATCCTTATATTCCTTGGGATGTCTGTATGGGGTAGTAATCACGACCTATACTCTCCACTCCAGCTCAATAGTATGCTCAAAACCCTGATCAAGTGGTTGCCCGGGCAGTGTGTCTCCAAACACCACCGAGTACCTGTCTAAAATAGCCTCTTTGTCTGGGTGTGGTGGCTTGGGCTGACCCCCAACTTCAGAAACTCTCAACTCCACAGCCCACTAAATGTCACCATGCCTCAAGTCAGCCTCCATCTTATAGGTTGAAACAGTCTGTGGAGGGTAAGAGTGCATACCCTACAGCAAAACTAATTTGCCATCCAACCCTATGAATGCCATCTCCAACTTCCTCCAATTAGTAGTGACTTGGCCAAGTGAATAGAGCCACTGGACACCCATCACCCCATTGGTGTCTGGTACATCCACCACGAAAAAGTGGTTTGTCACTGAATAGTTCCCCATGGTTCCTATCAAGAAGGGAACATAGTGTGTGCACTGCATGGTTCTCTCTCCTGGCACAAGAACCGAAAATCCCTCGAACTCCTCGGTTGTGATGCCTCTCCTCTAAACCATCTGTGCATCAATAAAATTGTGGGTAGTAGCCCCATTGCCCACCAGAACTGAGACACGTTGCCCCTGCACAGTGCCCTGTTCCTCAAGGTCAAAAATTTGGGTACCCCACGTAGAGATGCAAGGACCCCTCCTGAGGGTGCGAAGGGAGGTCCCCCTAGTGGTGGTGCTGGTGGTGGTCCCCTCTCCACATGTGCTACACTGTCATATCCACCCACCTCCAACTTTACATCGTCCTCCAGGTCACTGTCAGAAAAGACCTCAATGTAATGGGCCATTCTAGTTGTGCATCTATGGCCTGGTGCCCATGGTTCCTGACAACTGAAACACAACTTCCTCCTCTGGAAGTCTCTACGGGTCTCCTCATCTAGTTGTCCACGCCCCTGGTTGGCTCTTCGTGGTGGAGCCCTAATGTCTCTCCCCCTCTACTGGAAACCCTCTCTAGGTGGTAACGGTGCTTTATCCCTAGGTAAAGCATCCTACAGATCTCGGGCCCTCCCCACTGCATCCTGCAAGGTAGTGGGCCTGTTCGACCTCACCAATCCCCTCAATGGCTCTGCTAAACCCTTTACAAAAATGAAGACCCTCCTGGCCTCTAATAGATCAGGCACCATCACTGACAGCCTCAGAAACTCTGAGATGTAGGCCTCATCGCTCCTTGTCTACTTGAGCCTTGTCAGCGCCCCAAAATGCTCCTCTGAGTCTCTCCTCTCAAAACGCTCCAACACCCTCCTAATGAAATCCTCGTATGTTGTCACTCTAGCATGCCCCATCGTGGTTATCCCATGGAACCACCAGTCATGGGCTTTCCCTTCCAAATGCAACGTGGAAATTTTAATTACCTCCCCTTTCGTCTTCTGATTGAGGTGGAAGTAGACATCCAGCTTCTCAACCTATGCTCTTGTCGAACTCTTGGAAGAGCCATTGAAAGTCGAGAGAAACAACCTCCCGATAGTACGCTGCAAATCAGTCCGATGTGCGTAGCCTCCTCCGCCTTGTCCCTTGGGTTGATTGTTGCCCTTCAGCTGGCACAAGTCCCCGAAAGTGATATCCTCCTTAAAATTGGGTTCATAGGACTAATATTCCATGAAATAGTCCCCCATGAGCATCTCCTCTCTTGGCCATGCGGCCCACAAGCACCGGATATTAAAAATATGGGAATAGTGGATCTAGGTGGTGTATTAGGAATGAGTGGCATGTTGGGGTTAAGGGTTGCGTGGAGCTGTGAAGTGTCAAAACCTTCACCCAAGTGGAAATCCCCTTGAACTCATTTTCCCATGATGCAACAAGTATGTTGTCTTAGCTCCTCAATACCCTTCGACAGATCTTTTACGACCTTTAGCAAGTGTTGTGAAAACTCCTACTTACTCCTTTTGTCTCCCTCATTGTCTGCCATGTTTGTCCTCACTACCTCTGATTCATTTACCACTGGATTTGGAGTGACCTGCAAATGTCTTTCTCTACTCTTGTACCTCTGCCTCTGGTAAGTCACGTTCTGCTGATCTTCTGGTGTCATAGACCAGTGTTTCTCCCACAGGCTGAGCCAATACTATGAGCTCTGATACCACTGTAATATCCCTAAGGAAAATTTACAGCAATAAACAAAGCACGCATAGTAAAAGAGACACAGAAAATTTGCACACAAATCAGACCACGATATAGAGCCAAAAACTATGCTGTCATAAGCCATTTTATTGTAAAAACATGGGGTTACAATCTAATGTTGGAAAGTGTGCGCCTAGGCTTGCCCAAGGCAAACTAGCAAAGCCCAAGTGAAAAAGACAAGTCCCCCAAAGTTGTTGGTTGATCACTCTCTGGTTCTGCGCTGAACTACCCAGAAAATGAGTTGCTAACTACGAACAATATTTGCTAGGGCCTCCTCAGGTGCTTAGAAAATTCCGGGAAATTAACCTTGGGCTTTCCACCAAATACACACAAAAACCCACGAAAGAATTGGCCAAATGCGGAGCTTGGAATGTCGGCCCAATTTCCCTCAACCCACCTGTAAATTTCTACCCACCTGTAAATTTTGTTGCTCGGTGTCCCCAAAATAGCTACAATCTCAAGCCAATCTCCTTCTCGGACTCCCCCACATGTCTCAACCCAAAATCCCTTCACTCCTCAAGACGCACATGTGGCACTAGCAAGTACTGTGCAGTCTCTACGCTGCCACTGTTGGAACTCCTTCACACTCCCTCTACGTTGCTCCCGGATCAAACTGAAAAGGATGGAACTCCCTCCTTCGGCTGGCACTCGAAGTCCACCGAAGAAAGGGGTGACATTTCAGCCTGAAATCTCTTGTGCTCAACAGCACTAGCAGACTTGGCTACAACTCAAACATGCTTGTCTAGGTCACTGCTCAAATGATCAAGAATGCCCAAAAATGATTGACTCCTCTTTTGACAAGGTGCCTCCCAATTGCCCATGTGGGCCTAGACATCAACTTGCCCCCACCAACTCTCTCCAATGAGTGTGTATTTCCTAGTGGGTCGTATTTCTCCATGGGTGGCCCCCACTTACCACCAACAATTCAATTTTCTCCACCTTCTTCTAATGTTTGGACCTCCCCTTAACTCCAAAACTCATGTGGAACCTCCAAAACCACCTTTCCTAAGTGCAAGTACGAAATAAGACAAAATTGGAAAAATTTGATATTTCCCCTTAGCAATATTGCTAAGTGGGAATATCACAACCCTTCCCGCCAAAACATTGCTTGTCCTCAAGCAACTGCAATGAAGGACATTGAAGTATCTGCTCTCCCTCCCAAGTGGCATCCTCATATGGTAGGTTCCTCCATCTGATAAAAAATTCTTTGATAACCCTGTTCCGCAAGTTCTTCTCACGGGTGTCCAAAATAGCCTTCGGCTCTAGAACCAAGTTCCCCACATCAACCATGGGCAGTAGCTTTGTAGCTGCAGTCACCTACTGACCCAGTACCTTCTTTAGGCAAGACACATGAAAAATATAGTGGACTCGGCTCCCCGGGGGTAGCTCCAGTTCATATGCTACCTCCCCAACTCTCCTAATGACTCTATATGCCCCATACAAGCGAGGCTTGAGATTCTCGGCCCCCTTCTGTTTGAGTGTCGACTGTTTGTACGACTGGAGTCTCGAGAAGACCAAATCCCCCACCTCAAATTGCCTCTGTATTAGGCCCCAGGGGGTCTACATAGAGCTTTTATTGGTTTTGCGCAGTCTGCAGGTTACCTATGAGAGCCCGCAAGATATCTTGGCTCTACTGTATCCAATCATTGGCCCTAGGGGTCTTGCTGTCTCCAAACATCACGTCAGCAAAAGATAATGCATCATAACCTTACAAAGCTCTGAATGGGGACATGCCTATGGACATGTGGTACGTTGTATTATAGCAGTACTCACCCAGATGCAACCACCATATCCATGCATGTTGATGGTCTGTCACATAGTTGCATAGGTAGCCCTCCAGCCATTTGTTGACTATCTCCATCTGCGCATTCTTCTAGGAGTGGTGATAACTGGTACTCGGAGTGAGCTCTGTTCCCACCAGTCGAAACAACTCCTGCGAAAATCCCCCCATAAACCAGTTGTCCTAATCACTGGCAATTGTCTTCTGGAGACCATGAAGCCGAAATACCTATCTGAAAAACAATTTGGCCACCTGTGAGGCCGAAGACAGGGCTGAGATGGCGAAAAAGTGGGAAAACTTCGTCAATCGGTCTACCACCACGTATATGCAATCCTTGCCCTGCACTGTGGGCAACCCAGTAATAAAATCCATCGACACACTCCCATTTTCCTTCAAGGATAGGAAGAGGTTGTAGCAACCCAGCACGGTGTGTCTGCTCACCCTTGTTCCTTTGGTACGTGTCACACTCTCGGACATGCCTTAGAACATCATCCTTAAGGCCCTTCCATGCAAAGTGCTCCTTGATGGCCCTGTATGTCTTGGTAAACCCCTAATGCCCTGCTAATGGTGACTCATGGGCAGCCTGCATGATCTCTTCCCTCAACTGGGATTTGGGCACTAAATAAATCCAGTCCCAAAAGTAAATCACCTTGTTCATCACCCTGTACTGGTCATCCGCCGCTACACCATCAATGACCTCACATGCAAATTAGTCCTTGCAATACTCCACCAGTAACTGTGCTCTCCAATCTGGTGCAATGCTCGTCAGTGAAATGTTAGTCTGCCTTATGGACAATGCATCAGCTACCACGTTGTGCTTCCCTTTGACATACTCAATGTCAAAATCGTATGCCTGGAGCTTGCTCACCCACTTTTGTTGCCTTTCCTGCCACTGCTTCTGCCCCAAGAAAAATCTAAGATTGTTGTGATCTGTCTTGACCCGGATCTTGTTTCCCATCAAGTACTGCCTGAACTTGGCTAGTGCATGCATGATGGCTAGCATCTCTTTGTCGTAAATGAAGTACAACCTCTCGCAAGGCAGTAGCTTCTGCCTCTCGAAAGCTATCGAGTGTTCCCCCTACATCAAAATTGTTCCTACACCCTCCCCAGATGCATCGCACTCAAGTACAAAGGGTTGTGCGAAATCTGGGAGTGCCAACACCGGGCAAATGCTCATAACCTGTTTGAGGCGCTCAAAAGCCTCCTACACCCCATCTGTCCACTCAAACACCCCATTCTTCGTCAAATCGATGAGTGGAGCTGCCAACTAAGAGAAGCCCTTCACGAACTTCCTATAGTAGGTACAGATACCCACAAAACCCCTCAACTCTGTCACATTTCGGGGATCTGGCTAGTCCCGGATGGCCCTGATCTTCCCCTCATGGACCCTCACGCCATCCTCCCCAATAATCTGCCCTAGATAGAGCATCTCTGTCAAACCAAACTCACATTTGGACAGCTTAGCGTAAAATTGTTTCTCCTACAAAATACGCAACACTGTCTCCAAATGTTGCAAGTGTTCCTCCCAAGTCCGGCTATAGATCAGAATATCATCGAAAAACACCAAAACTAACTTCCGCAACTGCCCACGAAACATGTGGTTCATGCAGGATTGGAAGGTGGCAGGTGCGTTGGTTAGCCCACAGGCATAACCAAGAACTCGAAGTGCCCATAGTGGCACTTGAAAGCTGTCTTAGGGACGTCCTGATCCCTCACCTTGATCTGGTGGTAACCCGAACGTAATTCAATCTTGGAGAAGAACTTAGCTCAGCTCGTCCATCAGCTCATCTATGCGTGGGATGGGGTAATGGTTCTTCAAGGTATTCTTGTTGAGGGCCCAGTAGTATATGCGCATGCGTAAGGTCCCATCCTTCTTTTTCACTAGGACAACTAATGAAGCAAAAGGGTTGGAGCTAGGCCTAATGTGGCCAAGTTCCAACATCTCGTGAATCACCCTCTCAATCTCATCATTATATTCCTTGGGATGTCTGTATGGGGCAATAATCACGACCGGTACTCTCAGCTCCAGCTCAATAGTATGCTCAAAACCCTGATCAAGTGGTTTCCCAGGCGGTGTGTCTCCGAACACCACCGGGTACCTGTCCAAAATAACCTCTATGTCTGGGTGTGGTGGCTTGGGATGACCCCCAGCCTCAGAAACTCTCAACTCCACAGCCCACTGAATGTCACCATGCCTCAAATCAGCCTCCATCTTGTGGGCCGAAACAGTTTGTGGAGGGTAAGAGTGCATACCCTACAACAAAACTAATTTTCCATCCATCCCTATGAATGCCATCTCCAACTTCCTCCAATCAGTAGTGACTCGGCCAAGTGAATAGAGCCACTAGACACCCATCACCACATTGGTGTATGGTACATCCACCACGAAAAAGTGGTTTGTCACTAAATAGTTCCCCATGGTTTCTGTCAAGGCGGGAACATAGCGTGTGCACTGCATGGTTCTCTCTCCTAGCACAAGAACCGAAAATCCCTCAAACTCCTCGGTTGTGATGCCTCTCCTCTAAACCATCTATCCATCAATGAAATTGTGAGTAGTAGCCCCATTGTCCACCACAACTGAGCCAAGTTTCCCCTGCATGGTGCCCCTGATCCTCAAGGTCAAAAACTTGGGTACCCCACGTAGAGATGCAAGGACCCCTCCTGATGGTGTGAAGGGAGGTCCCCCTAGTGGTGGTGGTCGTGGTGGTCCCCTCTCCACGTGCTACAATGTCATATTCACCCACCTCTAGCTTTAAATCGTCCTCTAGGTCACTGTCAGAAAAGACCTCAATGTAATGGGCCTTTCTAGTTGTGCATCTATGGGCTGGTGCCCATGGTTCCTGACAGCTGAAACATAACTTCCTCCTCTAGAAGTCTCTACGGGTCTCCTCACCTAGTTGTCCACGCCCCTGGTTGGCTCTTCGTGGTGGAGCCCTAGTGTCTCTCCCCCTCTACTGGAAACCCTCTGTAGGTGGTAACAATGCTTTATCTGTGGGTAGAGTATCCTGCAAATATCGGGCCCTCCCCACTACGTCCTGCAAGGTAGTGGGCCTGTTCGACCTCACCAATCCCCTCAATGGCTCTGCTAACCCCTCTACAAACATGAAGACCCTACTGACCTCTGATAGATCAGGCACCATCACTAACAGCCTCAAAAACTCTGAGATGTAGGCCTCATCTCTCCCTATCTGCTTGAGCCTTGTCAGCTCCCCAAAATGCCCCTCTGAGTCTCTCCTCTCAAAACGCTCCAGCACCCTCCTAGTGAAATCCTCGTATGTTGTCACTCCGGCATGCCCCATCGTGGTTAGCCCATGGAACCACTAGTCATGGGCTTCCCCTTCAAAATGCAACGTGGCAATTTTAATTGCCTCCCCTTTCTTCTTCTGATTGAGGTGGAAGTAGACATCTAGCTTCTCAACCTATGCTCTTGTCGAGCTCTTGGAAGAGCCATCGAAAGCCGGGAGAAACAACCTCCCCATAGTACGCTGCAAATCAATCCCATGTGCGTAGCCTCCTTTGCCTTGTCCCTTGGGTCTATTTTTTCCCTTCAGCTGGCAAAAGTCCCTGAAAGTTATAAACTCCCTCAAATCAGGTTCATAGGACTGATATTCCACGAAATAGTCCCCCATGGGCATCTCCTCTCTTGCCCTTACGACCCACCAGCACCGGATGTTAAAAATATGGGAATAGTGGATCTAGGTGGTGTATTAGGAATGAGTGGCATGTTGGGGTTAAGGGTTGCGTGGTGTTGTGAAGTGTCAGAGCCTTCACCCAAGTGGAATTCCCCTTGAAATCATTTTCCTTTCTTTGTTGTTGTGTATGTTGTCTTAGCTCCTCAATACCCTTCGACAGATCCTATACGAACTTTAGCAAGTGTTGTGAAAACTCCTCCTCCTTACTCCTTTTGTCTCCCTCATTATCTGCCATGTTTGTCCTCTCTACCTTCGATTCAGTTACCACTGGATTTGGAGTGACCTGCAAATGCCTTTCTCTACTCTTGTACCTCTGCCTCCAATAAGTCACGTTCTGCTGATCTTCTGGTGTCATAGATCGGTGTTGCTCCCACAGACTGAGCCAAGACTATGAGCTCTGATACCACTATAATATCCCTAAGGAAAATTTACAGCAATAAACGAAGCACGCATAGTAAAAGAGACACAGAAAATTTGCACACAAATCAGACCATGATATAGAGCCAAAAACTATTGTGTCATAAGCCATTTTATTATAAAAGCATGGGGTTACAATCTGATGTTGGAAAGTGTGCACCTGGGCTTGCCCAAGGCAAACTAGCAAAGCCCAAGTGAAGAAGACAAGTCCCCCAAAGCTATTGGTTGATCTCTCTCTGGCTCTGCGTTGAACTGCCTAGAAAATGTGTTGCTGGTTGTGAACAATAGCTGCTAGGGCCTCCTCCGGTGCTCAGAAAATTATGGGAAATTAACCCCGGGCTCTCCACCAAATACCCACGAAGGAATTGGCCAAATTTTGAGATTGAAATTTTGTGCCAATTTCCCTCAACTCCTACTGCTACTAGATATTTCGACCCACATGTAAATTTTGTTGTTGAGTGTCCCCAAAATGGTTGCAATCTCCAGCGAATATCCTTCCTGGACTCCCCCACAAGTCTCAGCCCAAAATTCCCTTCACTCCTCAAGACCCACGTGTGGCACTAGCAAGGACTACACAGTCTCTACGCTGCCACTGTAGGAACTCCTTCACACTCCCTCTACACTGCTCCCACATCAAACTGAAAAGGATGGAACTCCCTCCTTCGACTAGCACTCAAATTCCACCGAAGCAAGGGGTGATATTTTCGCCTGAAAATCTCTTGTGCTCAACAACACTTGCAGACTTGGCTCCACCTCAAGCGTGCTAGTCTAGGTGAATGCTTAAATGATCGAGAATGCCTAAAAATGATTACTTCCTCCTCTTTTATCAAGGTACCACCCAATTGCCCATGTGGGCCTAGCCATCGACTTTCCCCCAGCAATTTCCCTCCAATGAGTGTGTATTTCCTAGTGGGTCGTATTTCTCCATGGGTGGCCCCCACTTATCACCAACAATTTGATTTTCTCCACCTTCTTCTAATGTTTGGGCCTCCACTTAACTCCAAAACTCATGTGGCACCTCCAAACCCACCTTTGCTAAGTGCAAGTGGGCAAAATTGATATTTCCCCTTAGCAATATTGCTAACTGGGAATAGCACAGTCGTAGAGTACATGACCAATAATCCAAGGAAATAATGCCCATTGTTTCTCTACACCAAGAAAATTTCTCAATGCTAACAAAGATTTTGTTAATGAATCTACAACATTCTTCAAAGTATCCACCTTCACCAACAACACCTTATCTTCAATCATATCTCTCACAAAGTGATATCGAACATCAGCATGTTTGTCTTAGAAACATACATTGAGGTTTTCGATAGGAATATTGCACTCCAACAACCACAATCTATCCTTACAACTCATTGTACCAACCCAATACCATAACACAATCTATGTAACCATGCCACTTCCTTGCTTGCATGAGTGGCTGCCATGAATTCAGCCTTTATGGTTGAGACTCGAGAGTGACCTTACAGACTATATCTTGCTCATCCAACTAAATTCTCCTCCAGATAGGTTAAAAACATGCCCACTTGTAGATATTTTGCAATCCAGATCTCCAACCCAGTCTGCATCAACAAAGCATATATGCCCGACAATTTCCAATCCTAGTCTTCCTTGGTAACAAAACCCATAACCAGCAGTGCCATGCAATTACCTGAAAACCTTCTTTATTGTTGTCCAATGCTCCTTCTAAGGTTTTGACATGTACTAGCTCAATACTCCCATTGCATGTGTAATGTCTAGTCTAGTATAGACCATTGCATATGTTAAGCTTCCAACTGCACTAGCATATGAAACATGGGACATGTTGACCACTTTGTGTCAGCTACCCTATAGCAATACACTTTTTCACAAAGGGATTCCATCATGTTCGAGAACTCAGATCATCCGGGATTCATCATCATCAGTCATTAGTCTATCAAAGTTGTAAACTAATTCTGTAAGTTTGTAATGTAAATGATCCTAGTAAGACCATATATATATATATATATATATATATGTCACAACCTAGATAAGCCCATTATCTTGGCGACAAATTTCATCCTAGGAGGATTTTCATCTCACTTATTCATTTGCGTTTCTAAACACGGATGATCGACAGAGATTTTCCGTCCACCCTCACCCCAAAGCTAGAGTGGAATTTGTCGTCAAGGTCTTAGGTGAGTTCTAGTGTTCTAGTCGAGTCTTTTGTAAAAGTGATTTGGGAATAATTTAAGCTAATTGGCTAAATTATTTTATTACAAATCACTAGGTTTACCAGATCATATTGAGTCGCAGAATTGGGTAATAAATTGAGGGTCTATAACGAACGGGTCTCCCCCCTTTGAGGGTTGAAATTGAAATATCTTGATGTAAAAAATATTTTGGTGCATGGTCTCTCATATTTAGACACCATGGCTAAAATATTAGAGGGTGGAAAAATTATTAATCCCCTCGAGTGTTAATTAGTTAAATTTTCTGGCAAAAATAAATTAAAATCCTAAGCCAAAAATTTAATTAATTAGAATCAAAATTAAAATCCTAGAGAAATTAAATTCTCCAAATGAAAAAATTCGTGGGTCCTAAGGAAATTAATTTTTGGATGTCCCCCACCACAGGAATATTAGAAATTTCAAGAAAAATTGGACCCTTGGGCCTTGGTGGTTAAGTCAAAGTCAAAATTTTGAGGAAATTAGCTCAAAAAAAATATTTTTTAGCTAATAAAACATAGTTTTATTAAGAAATTCGAAAATTCCTCAAAAATAAAGATTTTTGACCATGGAGATTAAAAGATGATCAAATATTTATCAATGGTTGAGATTACTTTGACAGGGATCAAACCAACTAACCGTTTGGAGAATTTATCTATAAATTATGAGTCATTTGCTTCTCAAGGAAAGAAATTTGTTGACAAAGCTCTGAGTCAAGCTCTGTTGGTGTAATATTTTTCTGGAATAAATAGAAAAGACTTTGGGGTTTATTCATGGTGGTGTTCCTCTTCTATCTACTAGTAATATTTTTCTGAATTATGTGCCTAAATGCTCTATTGAATTAAATTTTATAAGTTTTTCGTTTCAATAGCCAGCATGTTTGAAACTTGGAGCTTTTGGAACCTTCAATTGCAACCTTAGAACTTAAAACTTATTACATAATATGAAACATAAATTACATTTTGAAACAAAACTTCATTGAACAAATTTACCTATTACCACTCCTCCTTTGTCGGATTTATGCATGGAATGACAGATTTTGGTGACCTTAACCCTAATAACCTAATGCTGACACTGAGATGAATGAAAACCATGATGATGTTGACTGAAATGATGATGATGGTCTTTCAATGATGGTACACTCAACTGAGTGATGACAAGAACCGGTATGTAAAGTTTTTTTAAAGGATTGGAAATAGCCCTAGTCACACTATCCAGTGACCAAATTTTTATTTGAAGACCTAATGAAATGACAAAAATTTGACTTTGAGAACCTAACAAGACATTATAAGAGCATATTTGATCACTAGTGACAAGCTGTACAGACTGACACTAACATTGGCTCCAGTTGGGGATGGCAGCGCCTTGGAGATGTCAAGAACACCGTAGACCAAGTAGCCTTACCATTGGGCATGGAGTCAAAAATCAAAAGACGAGACTTAATACTGGAAACTAACATCAAAACTGAACTGACTCAAAACTGAACTGAATTTGACTCTTACTGAATTTAGAAATCAGCAGCAAATCAAGGGAGCTTTATGGCATTCACTTCGGGCTCCAAGCTTTGGTGATTCTCTCCTTCACACTTCGGTAAAAAAAAATAAACTAACATTTACAATGAGGTTAAGAAACTTCAGAAATCTGATCAGAAAAGGTAGTGCTTAAGAAGCCTACAATTGACTGGTCCTCCTATGCAATCTTATCCATTCATTTCTTTCAATAAATAAGCATGTTGTTCTCTTGAAGCTGAAATTTTGTATGGTCCCTTCCATAAGTTCTCAAATTTACTGTGTTTCCCTTTCTCTTCGTTTCTAGCATCCCAGCGGAGGACCACATCACCAATTTTGAAATCATCTGCCTTTGTCTTGCGGTCATATACCTTCTTAATTCTCTCTTGAAGCTAAGAGGTGTTTTGAAACACCTCATCCCTAGTTTGTTGGAGATGAATCATTTGATTGATTTCGCGCTACACATCATTTATTTCACTACCTGCTTCCTGTAATAGTTTCATAACTGAGACTGCAAGTGATGTAGGGAAAACTATGTCGACTCCATATACCAATTGGAAAGGAGACATACCTATTGACTTCTTACTACTCACTCTGTCCGCCCACAAGGCAATATAAGTTTCTTATGCCAGTTTTTCTTGTTCGCCTCCAACATCTTCTTTATAAAGTTGACCAAAGATTTGTTTGAAGATTCGGCCTATCCATTACCTTGCGGATAATATGCGGTCGAGTTACCCAATTTGATGTTGTATTTCTCGCAAAACTCAACCATTTTCTTGGATTTGAATGCAGCCACATTGTCTGTAATTATTTTGTGGGGACAGCCAAATCGAGACAAAATATTAGTTTCCAAAAACTGAATAATGACTAAATCAGTAGCTTGCCTCGTTGGGATTGCTTCAATCCATTTGGTGAAGTAGTCGGTAGTTGTCAAGATCCACTTATGTTGGGCGGAAGATGCAGGGTGGATTTCTCCAATGAAATCAAGGCCCCATTGCTGAAATGGCACTTGCACGAATATGGGTTGCAAAGGCCGCGAGAGCGACTTCCTTTTACCTTGAAATATTTTTCATTCATGACAGCTCATCACAGTTTAATACAAATCAGTAAAGAGAGTAGGCCAATAATAACCAGCCCTCAACACTTTATTCGTCGTAGTTTTCCAAAACAAATGACCTCCACAATCTCCCTTGTGAAAATCACTCATTACCTCCTTGGCTTCACTTTCTACCAGACAATTTAACAAGACACCTCCCGAGTCTTTCCAATATAGAGCATTGTCTAAAATGCAATACTTGAAAGCTTTTAACTTTAATGATCTACCCTTGATTTTAGACATATCTGGTGGAGGATTAAGATGCTGAAGAACGTGAATGATGTCGGCATACCAAGCGGATGAGAGAAAAAATTTTGATACCTGTATGAGTGAGTCATCAGCTTCTCCTTCGAACAAAACTGAAATCAGATTGATATCAAGTGCATGTAAATTGGATTCAGCCATCAACTTGGCCAATCCCTGTCCTTTGATCAGCTTTGTAGGCTTGAGCTCTAGATCATACTCTAGCATAACTGCTATCCACTTTCCTCTTCTTCCTTCCGGATTGGTTTGCATCAAGACATCCTTCACTGCTACATTAGGAACATAGGCTAGAATGTGTGAATGAAGGATATACACTCGAAATTCCTTCAATGCCTTTACCAGGGCCAAGGCTTGCTTCTCAATGATGTTATATCTAAGGGCAGCATCTCTAATGGTAAGGCTGAAGAAACCAATGGGTTGCTCGGTCTTATCCTTCTTTTGCATCAAAACAGCAGCCAAAGTATGTTCGGAGGCAAATGAAAAGATGATGAAATAAATGGTATAGTCGAGGCTAATCAAAATAAGAGTTGTTTTCAAAGCAAACTTAACTGAATTAAATGACTTTTTAGCATCCTTCGACCACCTTACCTCTGCAAGGTTTGGGATAAATCTTCTCAAGAAATTCATTTTACCATTAAAGGCTTGGATCTCCTTCTTGCTGCATGGAAAATCTATTTGTTGAATGGCTTCGATCCGGGAGGGACCAATATGGATACCATCTTTGGAGATGATATGGCCAAGAAGCTTGCCCTCCTCCATGGCAAAAAGTCTCTTTTTGGGATTGAGTGAAATTCCAAATTTTCTGCACTTCTAAAATACAACTCTCAAATGATATTAATGCTCATCATCAGAATGGGAGAAAACAGTTAGATCATCAAGGTACACTACTAAAAAAACATCCTTTTCATTTGCGAAAGCGATGTCAATCGCCCGCTGAAAAGTGGCCCCTGCATTCTTGAGCCCAAATGGCATTTTGGCATACTTTAAGGTGCCCCAAGGTGTCGTGAAAGCAATTTTGTCTTGGTCATCCTTATGCACCAAGATTTGTTTATATCCTGAATATCCATCAAGAAGCGACATTCGAGAGGATCCAACCACTCTCTGCAGGATATGGTCCATCTTAGGAAGGGTATAGTTATATTTTAAGGACACCTTATTCAAGTTTCTGAAATCAATACAAAGACGGATTTCTCCTGTTTTCTTTCTCACCGGAACAAGATTTGACATCCATTCTGAAAATCTAATGGGAACAATGATACCAGCTTTAAAGATTCTGTTTACCTCTTTCTCTATTGACTGTAACAATCATGGATTAATTCTTCTCAATTTTTGTCGGAAGGGCTTTTGATCAAGCTTGACCGGAATTTTATGTTGGATGATATTTTTGTCATATACTTTCAGATTTGCATATTCCCAAGCAAATACATCAGAAAATTCAGATAACAAGGCAGTGTATTTATCTCTCATCTCTGGAGATAAGGACCACTGAACATGGTTCCAATGAATGTCTAATTCAGGTTGAGATGGGTTTATAATCTCCTTACTATCGACTATGGAATTTGGCCTGGGTGCAAGGGAATACCCAGATAGAAACTTAATGAATGGTATCCAAACTTTTATGGTTGGGTCTATTTCATCATCAGATAGCATAATCAGACAGCTTGACCATTTTGGGATTGTCTGTTGTTCCAATAATCACATCTTCAACACCCTTGATCAAACAACTCTTCCAAAGGTACAAGACCCCTTGGAATGTTATTATCTTTGAGCTATAACACATCAACTTGAATAGCCTCGATCACTTGATAATCTTTATCATATACTTCATCAATATAAGAATTTTCAAACTCACCTTCCATCTGCAGAAAATTATTCACCTGTTTGTCATCCCAGAACACTTGCCAATACCTCAAGTTATAAGGGACAGTTGGTCGGTGTTTAACATGAATTTCAAACTTCCTATTAGAGAATATTGAAATCTTAAAGTTACTTGTTGTTGTGGCAAGTGAATCTGCCATAAGATCCTGACTTCTTGGAATGACCGACAATGTATATTCAGGAAACATCTTGAGAATGTCAAGTACAGCATTTCGATATGCTCTCATCCTTGGATGCTTTCCCTGGTATTCCCCTTTTACCTACTTAATTACAAGCTCGGAGTCGCCATAAACAGTGATTCTCTTTGCACCTAACATTTTCATAATTTTGAGGTCGGTGATCAATGCCTCATATTCAACCTCATCATTGGAGCAATCGAAAGCTAACTTATAGGAACATAATCTCACTCTTTTTGGAAGTTTACCTGATTGATGAAGTGGACTACGGATCCAGATTCTGATGCCTGCCCCATCTTTTCCTAAGGCATCGTCGAAATCCATGGTCCAAAGACCATTTTCATCATCAAGAAGTTGGAATTTTGCAGTCTGATTTGTTTCTTCCTTTTGGGCCACTCTTTCAACCTGTTCAGTTCCTCTTTCTGATTTTTCTAGTATCTATTCTGAAGTACTAGGTTAATTGCTTTGTCCTTCATCCAAAACTGCTCGGACACTATTTGAAATTTCTAGAATTTCGTCAACTTCTATTATTTGACTATCTAAGTCATCGAAACCACTATCATTAAACAAAATAAAGGACTCAAGATCAGTATGTACAGAATTGATAGGGTGATTATTTGGTTTCTCTTTACTGGTGATCATATACTTCATTTTTGTCTCCCGGTACAACTTCCTTAGCTGCCCAAAAACCGATATAGTGGCATAAGAGAAATCCAATTGCAGAGTACCTCTTAACTTTGCTCCCCATGACCTTGACAGCAACATGCCATACCGCGGAGGTATATCAGCCACTACCACATCCATTAAGACATTTTTAGCAAGAATTTGCTCAAGTGAAACCACCAAGTCCTTTATAAGACCGAGACATCGTACTCTACGAGAATCAAAAGAGTAAAGATCATGGTAAGCTCAGGTTATGTCCAAGCCCAATTTTTCCATTATGGCCTTTGGCATCAGGTTATGAGAAGCTCCGGAATCAAGCATGGCATTATGGAGGATACACTAATGAACCCTCAAACTAAGATAAAACAGGGGAACTTCACTATCTTCTAGTTGACCATCTATGGCTAGACCAAAAAGGAGTTCGAGTTGATCATCTTCGACATTAACCATATCTGACATAGGGTCTACTTTTAGCATTTTAGCAACATGAGATTTGTATTGGTTATTTTTCACAAGCTTGGTAAATGGGATAGAAACTTTCAACTGGTGGAGTGCTAACATTCTCTGAAGGCTGAAAAGGAGACTGACAAAGGTAACCACAGACCACTTTGACCTAGTAGCTAGCCCTACCAGGCTGAGAGTGCTCTCTCTATGAAATCACAGTCAAGGATTGACTGTGATATGAAGGATATTATGCTAGATATGGTAAGCTCAGGTAGGTTTTGTGTGTTTTATGGTTTGATGCTGGATCAGGGATGAAACCAAGTAGCTAGGTCTAAGTATCAAAAGGGTTTATAGCTGCAAAGATACAAAAGTAGCAAGGTAGTAGTGGATTTATGATGGATTTAGGGTTTTGTAGGTATGATTGAGGGTCTGAAAAAGTAGAGGGATTTAATGAGCATGTTCAATCATGAATTCATTATAATGGAAGCATGAAACACAAAATGACATTTCCATATAAACAGGGCTAAATTAATAGAATTCTGAGTATGAACTGTAAGGAAGGCCACTGAAGATACAAGATATGGAAAGAGGAGCTATATATCATTCATCAAAGACTTAACAGAGAAAATACATGATCATAAACTTGTTGAGAATTTGGGGGCTGGTGATTAATTCAAATTCTCTTCTTGATAATTACTTGTGAGCTTATTTAATTTACTTATGTCTTCTCTTCTTAGCTTATTTATTCTTTCATCAAGTCAATTCCCAAAATACAAGAGACACAAATTTAGGCTCTTACAGCCAGGGCAAAACCTCTCCCTCTTGGAGAGGAAAACCCACAAGAAATTCTCCGTATAAACCTTTCAGATAACAAGTACCATGACCAAGACTTAGACCCTTGACCTATGTATGCCTCCAAGACCTTGTCACCACTTCTTTGTCCACTTCCAACGTTGATCCTTCTTTTCTGCACCAACCTGCACTTTCCTGCACCAGCACTAGAGAACTCGGACTCTAAGTTTATCTTCAAGCGTTCCTTGTTTATTCAATTATCATTCGAGTAATTCTCCTCTTTAGATTAGGCACAATCCTTACATTGCATAGGGTACCAACTTTATTATGCTTAGATTGCAGGTGTATTCATCACAGGATGAGCAGCACTCTTGTTTGTATCTCCTTCTCACTGATCCGCTTCACCGTATTAGCACACTACCTAAAAACAAATTTGCATCTGGCTACCTTTAACTCACATATATTCTAGACCTTTTGATACGTTATGGTGGCACAAAACTATCCGCAATTTCTGAGTATTATACCCGCACTTCTTGCTTATCTCAGGTCCGCATTTAACCTCTGTAATACCTCAGAAAAATCTGCACTTTCTTCACTGTAAAAAATTCAGAAAAATACGCACTTTCTTCACTGTAACAACTCAGAGAAACCCACAGTTTCTTCACTGTAAAAACTCAAAGAAATCCGCACTTCTTCACTGTAAAAACTCAGATAAATCCGCAATTTTTTGTGTCTTCTACGCAGCACATGTAAGGGTATATATAGTTGTTCCTAACAGTTAATAAGCCGACCTATCACTACTTGTAGGCCAACTTTACTTGTTGTTTGAAGGTCGACTTTAAGAGCACATTTTCCAGCGTTAAGAGTGTAGCTTTGAGCCTCATTTAGGAGCCATTTCTTCACATATTTATGACAAGGTCTTGGAGCATTCTCTAGCCACTTCATATGACACTTAATTACACTTGTAACCAGAAGACAACCGTAATAGACATCAAGAAGAAGTCTATTGACCTATAATAAAAATCTTGCTCATGAAACCCATGAAGCAAGTACAACAAAAATACATTTTATTATCTTTGTCTTCTTCTTTACATAAATACATAATTACATAGTCATTATGAAGACCGATCCTAGTTACACTTTTCAACACTCCCTCTTAACTAGAGAGGTTTTCATACAGGTACATGGCCACTTTCAAACTGAAGAATCTCATAAGAAGAATCGGATTGGTAATTGCATCTGTATAGCATCATACCAACCAGCATTGTCCTAGTGCAAAGCCTTGACTAACAGCCCCATCTCTCAACGAGACAACGGGCTACAATGTTGGCGAGACACATGACTTATAGACACCATAGTCATTGTCTCTCCAAGGTACATACTCCACCCAGGACTATTCTTCTCTTGGGTAGCTATCCCTCAAAGAATATCGGTCCCCGACTACTCTTATCTTGAATGCCCTATCACATTCTCAAAGGGTATCGAATGACATATGATTACCCAATCCTCCATTCTGTCTTCCCAAGTGAAGATCAGAATGATGTGTCTATCTCTCGCTCTATAGCCAGGGAGGACCTATTCCACAAGGGAATGTACTCATTCCTATACAAAGAATGTACCTAAGCTCATTCTTAGGAATTACCAAGTTTATTCCAAGTAAGAAACTTATCACCAGGCTCCCTCTTAACCAGGGACCTGGAGCAGCAATGGTGAGACACCCAGCTTCTCATGAAGAATTCCTGCCCTCGATGTCATGGATTTTGATATTGAGGAATCTTCAACTTTAGCTCCATAGGGCACTGATCATCCATCACTTTCATTCATGAGTCATGTCATCTACTAGAAAGTGATTCATAAATATTTCTTATCTGGTTCACCTTTTATGCCATGCTGCTTTCTTTTGAATCATCTCCAAGGATCTTACATCCTTTCACATGATTAGTAGCCCTGCACAAATTCATCCAGATAAACATATACGTATGAACTTTTACAAACAAAAGTTACCTCAGTGATGATCTTTCACCATGACATCTTCCTGTAGGCTTCGGCATCCTCTATTCAAATTGACACATCTCCTAATGATATGTCTTGTCAAGGGCCTTCATCTTCACTAGACTTCTATCACAGTCTACATATCCTCCCAGGAGATATTCTAGTCACATCTTCTTGGCTTTCGCATGATAATTGCCTCTTGCCATGGTTGCACTTCATGATCTCTTCCTTTCTGCACATCTTTATTCCCAGGAACTTCCAATTTCCAGTTCCCTGTTCATATACAACCACCTCATATTCCATATGAGGATATATTATGTTGATTTCATCTATCTGTGCACTGTGATAGATCATACTTCTAAAGTTCATTTCCTGCAACCATATGACATGACTACATAGCATCCAATGTCAGCATATAAATATATATACCTCATACCTTTTTCCTTTGAGTCATCCTGTAGCAATTTTATTAGAATGAGGAACTTCATTCCATTGACCTGCTTCATCAATATGTAATCACATCCTAATCCCAGAATTTTGTAGCATTTTATTCTTTGATGAAACCTTTCTGCTTTCTTTCTAACCAGTGAATGCATAGAGAATTCCTTTAGAAACTGTCAGTACCTGTTTCCATGATGACCCTTGATCTTGATGACTGCGTTCCATCAGTATTGTTATCAGTGAGGTTTTCCCCGAAGCTGTTTCACCAAGAGCTCCTACCATGCTTCTATCATGATGCTATCAATATACACTGCTTCCTATCATACTAATTTACAACCAGCGGAAATCACTTAAAGAGGAAGATGATCTCAATCATAATAGAGATCTCTCGCTTCTTCTTTCTTAGATTTCTTTGCATCAGGTTCTTCCCTCATATATGAGACATGGGCCTCTTCCCTTTTCCTCTTGTCCTTTTCAGATTTAGGACAATCTCTTTTATAATGCCCAAGTTCATTACATTCAAAGCAACGTACATTGTCCATATTTCTTCTTTTATTCCGAGGACCAAATTTTTCCGAATCTTCCATTAAGGGAATTTTGAGGTCTAAAATGGGCCTCCTAAGAAAAATGTACAATCAAAATAAACTTTATAACAACCAATAAGATTCAAGATGATGATGTCAACCATGGGGGATGATTCACCATTTTTGGAGTAAAAAAATAAAAATAATAAAACAATAAAACTACTTTTTCAACTCGTGTTTTCAACTTATCTCCATAAGGTTTTACCCAAATTTTGAGTGGGAGTACTCATTGGATGCAAAATTTTATTCCTCATCCAAGGAGTACCCATGTTGCATACTTTTGATGGACCCTTCTACATGAAAAATGATAAATACATGAAAAACGTGATTGCAATCACGTTTTTCATGTATTTCTCATTTTTCGTGTAGCGGGGTCTATCAAAGGTATGCAACATGGGTACTCCATGGATGAGGAATCCAATTTTGCATCCAATGAGTGTTTCCACTCAAAATTTGAGTAAACCCATAGGGAGATAAGTTGAAAATACGAGTTGGAAAACATAGTTTTCTTTTTTCCCTCTAAAATTTGATGATGTAATCTAATATTATTTTATTATTTCCACTATTATTTTATAATTTCCTTAGGAGGCCCATGTTAGACCTCAAAATTCCCCTAATGCTTTCTTCCTGGATATGGCTGCAAAGGCTTGATTCCCTTCACTTGATCATGTATGAGCTTTGGCTTTCAATCTTGTTTCCTCTATTTTACATAGAGACCATAAATCATGGAATGGTGTGGCATCTTTCTTCCCGTATAAACTTGAAGTGAAGTTTCCCCATTGGTCTGGTAGAGCATTCAACACCACTGTAGTCATCTCAATGTCAAGCATTACTTCTCCCAGTTCCTGCATTTGATCTCTTATTTCAGAAATCCTCATAAAGTATGAAGTGATTCCTTCTTCTCTTGACAACTTCATTTTATAAAGTTCTTGTCTTAGACGGATTGCTTCTCCTGCAGTACTCACAGAGAATAGCTCCACCAGTTTCTCATATATTTCTTTTGCAGACTTTAGTTTTGATACATAGGGAATATGTGAGTCCTTAATGGATTCTATGAGAATCCTCTGGGCTCTGATTTCTCCCTTCATGTACTTGGCATGAGCAAGAGCATCTTCTTTTGAGGGTTGAATTGTAGATCCTTCGATGTAGTCCATAACTTCGTCATCAATTAGATTCAAATCTGTCCTCTTCTTCCAAGCACTAAAGTTTGATGACCCAACCAATTTGTTGCTCTCTTTACAATAAGTCATCTTGACATATTTAAGTAAGGTCATAGATACTTACTTGGATAGAGTAACTTGCAGCTTCCTTGATGGTGAGGGATATCTTCAAAAGATAATGTTTCTTCCAACAATGTTTTGAATGTAAATCTTTGATGGCAAAGATTATTTTCTTGAATGAGTTGATCCTTTGAATGAGATAGCTTGAGAATTTTCCTTGAAAACTGATTTGACTTTTCAATGCAAACTTTGATCTTTGCTTCCTAGAGTGTCTTCTTGTCAAGTAGCCCTTGAGTTCAGCACCTTAGCTCTGATACCATGTTGAGAATTTGGGGGCTGGTGATTATTTCAAATTCTCTTCTTGATAATTACTTGTGATCTTATTTGATTTACTAATGTCTTCTCTTCTTAGCTTATTTAGTCTTTCATCAAGTCAATTACCAAAATACAAGAGACACAAATTTAGGCTCTTCCAGCTAGGGAAAAACCTCTCCCTATTCAAAAGGAAAAACCACGAGAAATCCTTCTTATAGACCTTTCAGATGACAAGTACCATGACCAAGACTTAGACCCTTGACCTATGTATGCCTCCAAGACCTTGTCACCGCTTCTTTGTCCACCTCCAACGTTGATCCTTCTTTTCTGCACCAACCCGCACTGTCCTGCACCAGCACTAGAGAACTCGGTCTCTAAGTTTATTTTCTAGCACTCCTTGTTTATTCAATTATCATTCGAGTAATTCTCCTCTTTAGATTAGGCACATTCCTTACATCGCATAGGGTACCAGCTTTATTATGCTTAGATTGCATGTGTATTCATCACCGGATGAGCAGCACTCTTATTTGTATCTCCTTCTCACTAATTTGCTTCACCGTATTAGCACAGTACCTAAAAACAGATCCGCACCTAGCTACCTTTAAATCGCATATACTCCAGACCTTTTGATACGTTGTGGTGGCACAAAACTATCCACAATTTCTGAGTATTATACCCGCACTTCTTGTTGATCTCAGGTCCGCATTTAACCTCTGTAATACTTCAGAAAAATCCGCACTTTCTTCACTGTAAAAACATCAAAAAAATCCACACTTTCTTCACTGTAACAACTCAGAGAAATCCACACTTTCTTCACTGTAAAAACTCAGAGAAATCCGCACTTTTCTTCATTGTAAAAACTCAGAGAAATCCGCACTTTTATGTGTCTTCTGCGCAGCACATGTAGGGGTATATATAGTTGTTCCTGCCAGTTAATAATTCGACCTATCATATGTTAGGAGGCCAACTATATCACTGCTTGTAGGCTGACTTTACTTGCTGTTTGAAGGCCGACTTTAAGAGCACATTTTCCAGCGTTGAGAGTGTAGCTTTGAGCCTCATTTAGGAGACATTTCTTCACAAATTTATGACAAGGTATTGGAGCATTCTATAGCCACTTCATATGACACTTAATTACACTTGTAACCAGAAGACAACCCTAATAAACATCAAGAAGAAGTCTATTGACCTATGATAAAAATCTTGCTCATGAAACCCATGAAGCAAGTACACCAAAAATACATTTTATTATCTTTGTCTTCTTCTTTACATAAATACATAATTACATAGTCATTATGAAGACCGATCCTAGTTACACTTTCCAACAGAACTCAATGCACATGAATTCCTAGATAATAGCTGCAACTGCATCCTTTAATTTCTGAATATGAAAGTGAAAGTACAAGCTATAAAAGTTACAATCCTCTGATGTCCAACCAATCAAATGACTCTTAAAATGATAGATATAGACCAAAACAACCTCTCCCCTCTCTCAAGGGTCGAATTGTATCCAAGAAAAACCTAACTCATGCACCTATTCAATGTCTACTACAAGTAAGGGAGGTTACCAAACTGACTTCCTCCGTTTTTGAACCACTTGAGCTAATTCCTCAAAGCTTTTAATACATGATAAGACATTTAACTAACTCAAGTTAACCACAACTACATTTACTTTTGACAATTTACCCTAACCATTCACCCCTCAACTTTTTACCACAATAAATTTACAAATTACAAAATTATAGTGTAAATTTTTGGAAATGAAGAAGGTTTTTTGCAGATGCATAGCGAGATGTTGGAGGAGGTCTTTGAGTGTCTTCCTGAAGCCCAAATCTGAAACTGAGACCTGTTCTAGATAGCTTGGAGAGTGTAGTGGACTTTAGCATATTTAAGCATGCAAAATGACCCTTTCTAGGCTGAGATATCTTCATTTTCCAAAGACTGCTCCAAATGTGCAGTGAGAGGTCCAAAACAGTGGTAGAAACTTGTTTTTAGGGCACTTTTTTGCATTTTTCTTGAAATCTGTGCAGGGGATTAGAAAACCAAGGAAATGTGTCTGAAGTAGAGGTCATAATGATTCCAAAAATGTTGAGTTTTGGTCATTTGGATGCTCTACGAAAAAGTGCAGCGTGAGCTCGTTGCACATCTGGGATGACCAAAATTCCCAAAATACTCAAAAATTTACAAAATTGCAAAATTTCTTCAAAACTCTTCAAAATTGGTCCAAGCATGCTCCATGAAGTCCTGATGTGATGTGCTATGCTATTAGGGAAGCATCAGCAATTAGGTCTAACTTACCCTTCTCCTTTTGGATGATTAGGGTTTACTTCAGTTTTGCTTGCAATTGTTTGACTTTGACTTTGCAAATTTGATTCCTTGTGTAGTAGTGGGCAGCCATATGCCTTTGCATCTTATTGTCTCTGTTGGCTTTGTCAAGGAGCTTCTCTAAGTGACAATTCACTTTGTCAACCCAAAACTCTCTATTTTCATTAATTTCCATGGCTATCCTTTCTTCAAATGTGAACTCTTCATCTGGTGTATTTTGTTCTCTTTCTTTTTGAAGTGCCCTTTTGAGGCCCATGGTCCTTGGCCTTTTCCTTATCACTTGTTCCTCATGCTCATTTGAATCTTCACTGTCAACCACTGCTTTTCCCTTCACATCTGGCATACTAGCTTTAAACTGATTCTTCTCTTAAATTACTTGCTTTACCTTCAGTTGATTGTTTTCCTACTCCAAGAATGAAATTATGAAATTAGCCCTTGCCAAATTGTCCTTGAGCTTCTTTATCTCAACATCTTTTTTTTTAATGACCTGCTCTAGGGTTTCATGCTCTTCATTGGCCTCCAAGTCCACTATGTCAATGCCATGATGGATGAGCTCCTCATCATGCAAATATGCCTCCTGTAGTAATGGTGATCCTTGTTCTATTGATGCAAGCTTTACCCCTTCCTCAATTTGAGGAGCAAACACAAGCCTCCTTCCTCTTGCATAGGTTTTGGTAACTTCTACTTTAGTTTTCTTTGTAACTGATCCCTTTGGTGACTGAGCAGCTATTCTACTAGAAGAACCCACCTCCTGAAATGTTGGTGATAAGGTTTGTTGCTTGCTAGGTGGACTAACAGCAAGCATGAGCAAGGTTGCCTCAATGAAAGTATCCCATGTCATGTTCTTTTCTGCTAACTGATGGAGAACCATAACCTTTATCAAACTATGATGAAAAAGGCTAGGATGATGTTCTTTGCCTTTCACCTACACCTTTTCAGACACCCTATGCTCCTATACAAGAAATTACACAAATTGAGAGATTTAGCAGTTGTGAAGTGCATGAGCAGTCTTATGTGATATTGGTTGAACCTTGAGAACCTTCCTTGACATGTGAAGTATTTTATGATCACACTCATCAATGGAGCATACTTCTCAAGTAAGTATCTAAATGGAAAAACATGTGAAGGATCATTTTTGTAATGTGATTTTAGGGAGGGTTTGTACTCCTCAATGTCCAAATCCATACCCTTGAACCAGTTATCTCCATGATTAGGTATGCCTGTGGCTTGATGAGATGGCATCCACTGAAAATATAAAGTCTACTCTTGCTAAGGTAGCTTTGTCTCTCTTCAATGCAGTGGCAAAAAGTCTTGTGAGTTGCTCATGATAGCCAACCTCTTGGATCTTCTTGCAAAACTCCAGGCAATTCACATCTTCAAAACATTTCTTGATGAAGGGAGAAGAATTGATTTCTTTGACACTTGAAGGTTCAAACCTCAAAACCTTGCCTCCCTTGTTATATTTTTTCCTTTCTGAAGGTGAGGTATTAGTCTCCATAATGAAACCCTAGGTGATAGGAGCGCAAAACAGAGGATTTAAGGCAATGGGTAGATGAAGCTCTGATGAGGTGTAATTGAAGGTATGTGAAGAGTTTATGGGTTTTACCTTAGCAAATGAAATATGGTGACTAGGAGACCGATAAAGCAAGAAAACCCTAAGAGAAGGTATTAGCTTTGAATCTTAGGAAAATTGATGCAAGGGTTAAGATCAATGTTTTTACTTACTTCATTTGAGCTCGTAGAACCTTCTTTAAGAGAAGAAAACCCTTGGATATGGATGTCCTTCATTCCACAAAAAGATGTATGTTTTCCCAGATGCATAGCGCAGTCTTTCTTTGTGAAGTGAAGAGCTCCTCTGCGCATCGTTTTCGGCCAGATGTACAGCGAAGTGCCAGATGTGCAGCGAAGTGTTCCTGTGCGCAGCGCTTTGTCCAGATGTGCAACGAATGATGAAAGTTGCCAAGGAGAGGCAAAAAAAACGATTTTCTTGGCAATGGGGGAGGGGATCTCGATGGTAGGAGGATAGTTGAGTGCAAATAAATTTCTCCTTTGTCTTTTTTCCTTTTATAAGCTGATTTGACCTCTTTTGAGTGAGGATGGGACCCACTTGTCCTTTTCCAAGAATGACTTGCATGTTTGAAACTTGTAGCTTTGGAACTTTGTAGCTTTTGGAACCTTCAATTACAGCCTAAGAACTAAAAACTTATTACATAATATGAAACATAAATTACATTTTGAAACAAAACTTCATTAAACAAATTTACCTATTACCACTCCTCCTTTGTCGGATTTATGCATGGAATGACAGATTTTGGTGACCTTAACCCTAATAACCTAATGGTGACACTGAGATGAATGAAAACCATGATGATGGTTACTGAACTGATGATGATGGTCTTTCAATGATGGTACACTCAACTGAGTGATGACAAGCACTAGCATGTAAAGTTTTTTTAAAGGATTGGAAATAGCCCTAGACACATTATCTAGTGACCAAATTTTTATTTTAAGACCTAATGAAATGACAAAAAATTGACTTTGAGAACCTAACAAGACATTGTAAGAGCATATTTGATCACTGGTGACAAGTTGTACAGACTGACACTAACAGGCTCGATCTCCACTGTCAAATCTCTCTTGCCACTAGGAATTCGAACAGGCTAGGGCAACTGAGTATCTGCACTGGTGTGCTCTCCATCTACCCATCGACCTCCTCTTATAATCTCCAGTTGGGACTTCAATGACCAAGATTAAAACTTAATCGATGGTTGAGATCATCTCCAAGTTGATCCGTGAATTTCTAGAGAATTCTCACATTTCTCAATTACTATTAATTAATCGATTTCTCTAAGTTAGACTTAGGCATTTTTTAATTATTGATCAATTATTTGAATCAAGCTCTATCTAGGTGGAACTTCTATAAACCATTTATGGGTTTTGGAGAACTCCTCTGTTTTAGCCTCTCCACTAAGTTTCGAGACTAGAACACAATCTGATGCTACAAAAACTAACAAAGGAAAATATGTTTGGGAAAGAAACGAAGGAAAATAAGGTGCAGGGAAAAACAAAAGAAAACTTGCAAGGTTAAGACTTAAAAGCTGGATGCAGTATAGAGGGTGTAGAAACGTTTTGAGTATACACTGAAGAGATAAATATAAGAAAGAATATTTATTCCACAAAAAATAAAGCTGCCTCGCAGAACAAATATTACAGCATTAAGCATGCAAAGCTTAACATTTCAAGAATTAAATAAAGAATTTTCTATGTATATACATCATGCTTCTAAATATTTTTGTACTTTTCTATTGATTTCTGAAGTCTCAAGAATTTGTTGTACTTTGGGGCTAGAATTGTTTCCTTTAATATGTTATTATTATGTTGTGTGCTATAGTTTCTCAGGCAGCTGTCCAAATATAGGGCAGCAGAGGAAAAGCATTATACGAAATTCCTGAAGATTATTAGTTAGTATATCTAGGCACTAGCTAGTTGCATGAAAAGCGTAACGGATCCACTCTCATCAAACCTTTTAAACTTGATTTATATCTCCCTTAAAGAAAATATCACAATTGTTGCTAAAGAAGAATTATTAGGACATAAAAGATGCAAATGAATTAAACTTAACTAGTGTAACTCTAGTGTCAGCGATTACTACCTGTGCTTCATTCTTACTGACTCCTTTTTTTCCTTTTTGGCACTCCCACATTATATTCATACTGGTTGTACTCTTCAGTTGCATTGACCCACTTTTGTGGTCATTCGTTGGACATTAATAAAATTATGATATCTTATCTTAGCTTATCTTATAGCCATCAAAAGGTAAGTACCCTATTATTGCACTCATAAAACCACCAATGCTGCTCCCATTGTATGGAGCTACTTTCTTGCTGCTATAAATAAGCATAGCTGCTGCCAGATGAAGCATTCCATTGAGCTAATTCATCCACAATTTCTGTAAAAAGATTATACAAAACTGCCTAGCCTTTTATAACATTTGTACATATGCACATGATTCCTATCATTTTTCTTCAAAACACCTCATAATTTTAATAAGAAAGTTCTTGTAAGTTTTACTCCATTTCAATCTCAAAACAAAATATTGTCCTTTTTGTCTTTCTAAGCATATATAAAACCATGCTATTAAGGTTGGCTATAATCGATAGACTAATAGAGTATAAGTAACACAGCAGCATCGATTTATCCAAACCTCACCTCCAGTCCCGCATATACAGCTACAAATAAAGCATATCCAGTAGGCCCATAACCTGGTCCATAATATGGAGTGCCTATGCATCAGGTCAATATTCCTCCATGCACATTATTTTCAGTGTTCACATAATTCAAATAAAATCTAAATAGAATATACAGAAAGTAAATGAATTCATCCAGAAGATGAGACATTAAGAAAACATATGAATACATCCATAAGAAACACAATTAAGAACAACATATTCTTTATATAAACGAAAACGTCTCACATTGTAATATGGAAAGTGATTCATGAGCATTAACTAGAAGGGGTAGGCAAGATCAAATGATTACCATACATGTAGCATTGCAGACATAGAGTGAAACAGCTCACATAAATGCCATTAGAACTGTTTAAACTTGAGAGCATCAACAAATTCTTATCTGTTAAGAAATTAATCAAATGCTTTGGGTTGTGTCCCACTTAAGACAAAAAAAGGCCATTCCAGCAACTAAAAGTGTTTTTACAATTTCTTTCAGCGAATGGTACGGTCATTAAGAACTGCTTTAATCCAATACTAAAGTGTTTCAAAGATTGAATGGCAATCAAAGGTGACATCTCTAAGATTGTACAACAACACACTACCATTCTCCCATGTTGTTCATAGATAAAAAGCTCATCACTCTAGAATATATGGTACCTGTTAACCCCTAAATTTTCCCCTTGCAAATTTGGAGGGTTAAAGGCCAGCACATTTCATCAGGCTAGAAATTTAGAGACAGTTTGTTTAGGCAGGGGGCTGGTTCCCAACGAGACTGGTTGCAGGATAGATTTAGTGATGATTCAGACAGTTTTTGCACATATTGGAGAGAGTTCCCATTTTTAGCAGGGCCCCTACTTTGTAAGACACAGAGTTCCGAGGCTTGTACAGAAGTATTCATCACATATTCGGAATCCTTATGAACTCAAGATTCCAATGAGGCTTCTCTAGGTGGCATGCATGGCACTTACTATTTTTACTAGGATTCGTCCAATGACTCGCTTGTCAAAGATAATGGTATATTTAGAATCCTAGTGAGATTCTCAGACGGTTGAGCTATTTTCGGGTGACATGCAAACCACTTTCTATTTTTAGCAGTACTTGCATGTTTATTTTGATCAGTGAAGCACCACCCTTATAAGACCCGTTATCTATGACCAGTGGGTGACCCCATAGGAGAATTTTTCTCCTAGGTTTGTCTTCAGCCAGCAAACAGCAGGCCCTGACAGCCACCAATGTAGCTAATATTGTGCCAGATGTCTCTGCTCCCTGATACAGTCATATGTCCCCTCGCCCATCTGTCAAGATCATATGTTTGAAGGTGGGCCATTCAATCCTAAAGGTATGATTTTTCATTATGCAATCCAGTGCTTATGCTTGTTTTTCTTGGGCACACTTGGGTATGGATTATTGGGTGGCTTGGAAGGAGGAAGGGTTTTGACTGTAGTCATGTTACCTTACCTTAACTGGGGGGGTTAATCCTCAACCCTAGTCCTGTGGAATCTCCCCTGCTGGCTTACAGCATTATGCTGAGCACTAATTGGGAAACCCCGATTTTGGTAGTGTGGTCTCGTTTACCCATTCCACATTTTTCACACCCCTCTGCACATTACATGACCTATTTCATCATTTTCCCCCTCTAGGTCCACTTGACCACTGGGTCCACAAGGCTCTGCTACTCCCCCTCCCCTTGTCCACATGTCTGGTTCGGGCCTGGAACGATGCCCCAGAGGTCAATGCAGCTAAAAAACAGGATAAAGCATAATATGGCCACATACAAAAGGAAATAATACCACCAAAATGCAAAATATGGCTGGGATAATAAAATTTTATCACGTGGGAAAAAGTCAAACATAAGCTCTACCCCTTATCATTATGGCCATCACCCTGGTTCCTAGTGTTGGAAAAATGATAGGGCAACTTAATGTTTGCCTTACATGACGTTTACTTGTGAATTAGGTTCTTCTTAACTTGATTATGTTTATGTTATTATCATCAAATAAATGCCAAATACAATGAACACAAGATATAGGCTCCAGGCCAGGGAAAAACCCCACCGAGGGGGAAAACCCATCAGAACTCTTCTTATCAACTTCAAAGGAGACTTCAAAGACCTAAGACCAAGACAAATAGACTCGCCAAGATCAGGTCAGCCACCAACAAGGAGATATAATCTTTAAACAAATTCTGCCACTGACTCTACAAAGTCTGTAACTGTCTCTGCAAAGTCTGCCCCTATGGAAACCCTAGATGTCACAGGTAACTCACACATGAAGGCTTAACAGAAGCACAAATTCAGAATTTCGTTTCTCTAAGACTTATTTACTCCTTTGTCATAATTTCCTCCTTTTATTAGCATCCTCGCACTTCCTTCAAGCCGCAGATCAGAAACATGAAAAACATATGCCAAGTGTGTCTAATGGAGGTCGAAGTCTCCTCTTTATTGTAATGTTCCTAATTAGCCATTCTGTTAATAAAAATATTAAATTTTTGATAATTTTGTATTTCCTAATGTTAGCCAAAAATAATGGGGGTTGAGGACCCACAAATTAGACTAAGGCGAACCATAGTCCTTTCCTATAGAAGAGAGGCAAATATTGCGGCTTTGGTGGGGGCTCGATGAGCAAATGAGAAAGGATTGTGCCATCCATGAAGGCATTGTTGTGGTTGGTCGATGGGGGGCAGCGCAAGAGTGGCTAGAGTAGGGGCAGCGCAGCTCTTGGTGGGACCTAAGAGGAACGTTGGACCTTGGGAAAAAAGGAAGAGGCAGGTCATTTTGCTCATTCACTTATCATCTATTGAACTTGTCTTTTGACAAAGCACACTTGACTAAGTGCCAAGTCTGCCATTGTTGTTCAATAACTGAGTGTTCCCGAGCAGGAATCTCAACCTCTGCTTCGGAGGACTTCGAGTGCCTGCCCAAGGGAGGAGATTTTATCTTTTCTATCCAGTGGGGAGCTGTGTGACTCATTCACAACATGATTATCTTCACAGACAACGTAAAGCAACACAATGGCTGCGTAGTCCTAAGAGAGAGTTCATCCGGGAGATGAGAAGCGTGGGGAATTTTGAGTTGGGAATTGGTGGGGAGGCTGAGAGCTTCCTAACATGGATATTGCTAACATTTCGGGAGCAGTCTGTAGCAGAATTTCCAGGAGCACAAATTTATCCAGCAGCGCAGAGAGCCAAGCCCCAAGAGGGCCAATTCCGGGGTCAACCATTCCACAAATCCTTCGCGAGTGATAGTGGGTTTTGTGAGTAGAGACCGGGGTTAAAAGTCCAAAATTTTTTGAGCATTATTCCAGGCCCAACCAGCAGATCTAGAGTAGCAGCAGTAGCATTTTTGGGTGGAACTGCGTAGAGCCAGGATAGCGCAATGTACTCTTTGAGGGTGGATCTCAACTTGCTTCTGAGGCTATCTTCAGCTTGCCTTGAGCAAGCCCGAGTGCCATCATTCCAGCACCCATATTGTACACATCACAACACATTAATAAAATGGCTCAAACTTGATTTTTATGGCTCTAATTAATGCTTTAATGGCGTAAATGTTTTTGTTGTTGTTAATGTCTATTGATGCATTGTTATTACTGTTAATTTCTTATTAGGAATATTACATTTATATAGGCTTCTCAAGTGTTCAAAGGGCCTACTTTAGGTCGACATGAAGGGGTTAGCCAACCTAGTCTTGGGGACTCTTTAGAGATTTCTAGACATCAAATAATATTCTTCTCTTTTTTGGTTACATGTGCCCAATGGGTCTTTTACATCATGACTTTGAGTTTGACTCAAGACAAAAACCCCTAGAGCACACAATGGGTGCTTAGACCTAAGACCAAAGACCATGGGCAAGAAACCCATACTTAAAATAATAATAAAAATATTTTATAAAAATATTTTCTTTCGACAAGTACAATAATAATTACATCATGATATGACACACATGACAATTATGAAGACCGAAACTAGTTACAATTTCCAACACTCCCTCTTAGAGGTATTCATAATTGTCCAACCGGTACAAGGACAGTAATCCATTTGAAAAGTTCTCATAAGAAGGGTTCCAGATTGATAAGCATCACTCATCATAGCTAGCATTGTCACATTACCCAAGGACTTGACAGGTACACTCTATCTTTCACAAGATCACAACACAATGTTAAAAGGAATTCCATAGGACACCATACCGCCTCATCATGTTACATATTCCACCTAGGATACCCGGAGTAATCCTACAATCAGACCATTCTTATCCAAGTCCATGTGACTTAGGATCTCCATCCTAATCCATCACATTACATGACTCTAAGAATGTTTATCCTGTGAAAATTTCATCTATTGCAGTAACTAGAAATTATTGTTCTAACTATAAATTTAATTATGCAGTTTATTTGCTACGGCAAACAATGAATAAAATCACAACTGCATTTTTCACCATAAAAATACCACGGAAAATAAAATACTAGAAACTAAGAAATTCTAACACACACACACACAAGAAAAGTGACACCATTATTTTGGACAATTGTCCCCAGAAACACCCAATGTAGGAAAATCAGTGCAACAAATGAGGGTTTTATTATTATTCTTCAGCAGCAAATCTAAGTACAATAATTTAGATGCCAAACCGGCAATCCAATCCGAGAGAAGTACTAGCAAAATATCTATGAGGCAAATGCCTCAACACCATAACTGATTTTGTTCTTAAATCTGGCCAAACTAGGTTGTATGAATTGCCCCTGCATGAGCCTCTGCGTAGTGCTTGCGCAGGCTCTTTCTGCTCTGCCTTTGGAACTCACTAAATCCTGCAGCTCTACCTGTCTTTGCCTCGAGAAGTGACTCGCAAAGCTTCCTGGAATTTATCCCAGTCTCCAGCAACTGAATCAACTCCTCTCGTTGAATTGAACTCTCCCCAGAAACCCTCTACGCGTGCCTCAAGCAGCTCCTTGAGGAAAACTCGTCCCTCTCTCAGCTTACTCTTTCGGCACTGTAAATCTCCTCTAGAAATCTGTTATTTTGCCACCTACAACTTGACCTCTGACTCGATTTCTCCTGCTGAATCACCTGCAGTGGAAAATCGAACTATCTAGATCACTAAGTATCTGCCCTGGTGTTTTTCCATCTACCCATCGACTTCTTCTTATAATCCTCTGTTGGAGCACCAACAGCCAGCACCAACAACCAAGATTAGAACTTAATCAAGGGCCCAAATTAATTCCTTGTCGATCTGTGAGAGTTTCTAGAGAGTTCTCACCTTGACTTAATTAATTCTGATTAATTAACCATATTCCCTAAGTTTAGACTTAGGAATATTTAAAAATCAGTTAGTAATCTAATTAAGTCATCTCTAGGTGGAATTTCCAGAAACGATTTTTGGGTTTTGGAGACCTCATGTATTCTAGCCTCTCCTCCAACTTTTGTGGCTAGAACACATCCGATGCTACAAAAACAAACACTCCCTCTTAGCGAGGATTGCGTTCTAGTATTGCACACCCTGCCACAACACTTTGTCTTTGTACCATCTCCTGTCACGTTGTTGATGTTTGGTTGTTGCTGCCCACCAACCACTGCGCAACTCTGATGTTGCATTTGTGCTACTGTTGACACTGCATATTGTTGCCAACCCTACATCTGCACTGCAACTCCCTCTCATTTGTTATTGCTGCAACTGAGAAGCATCTGAAATAATCTATCCCTGCAACTGGAAAGGGTTCCCCACCATACCCATATGTTCTCTAAAATAGACGAACTTAGCTCTCCCTAGAGCTTTCGTGAGTATGACTGCAACCTGCTCTTCTGTAGGAACATACTATAGTTGGACTACTCCATGTTGTACACAATCTCTAATGAAATGACACCGAATATCTATGAGTTTTGACATGTCATGAAACATTGGATTCTCAGAGAGCTTAATGCAACTCTGATTATCACAGAAGACACTGGTCGCCTTCATCTTCTGCTTGAACAAGCTTACTAGCAGCTTCCAAAGCCATATAGCTTCACACGTAGTTATGCTTGTTGCCATATACTCTGCTTCTGCAAAGCTCAGTGCTACTGACTTCTGCTTCCTGCTACACTAAGAAACCATCCCTGATCCAACGTTGGAGCAGTACCCAGAGGTATTTTTCCTGTCCGCTGAATGTGAAAATTTCGTTAACTCTGGAATCCTATTGCAGCAACTAGAAGATATTCACCTAATTGTTAATTTTCTAACTTAACAATATATTTGCAGTTTACTATGGCAAACATTGAATACATCGCACTGCAACCTACATAAATAAACTGTGGAAGAAATACAAGTGCGGAAACAAATCTGAACAAGCATAGATCATACAACCATTTGACACAGTGATTTTTTGACTAATGTCCGGGGAAAAACCAAATGCGGGAAACCCAGTGCAGCAGATTTGAGGGTTTATGTTATTATGCAGTAATTATTTTTGAATACAAATTGGATGCCTTTCTGGCTATCCTCACAGAGAATCTAACTAACAAGAAAGCTGGTGAGATTACCTCACACCCTGACACTGGAAGCACAACTAGCCAAAACCCAGGATGGCAAGCCCCTCACTGCCTCTGTGCAGTCACTATGTCACTCTACTTGGGGATTGTGTGGCTTTTGCGTTTTGGCTCTTCTGTTGGCAGGATCTGACCCTCTAGCCCCTTTCGGTCTCACACCCCGGCTCTCCGACACTGGATCTAACTGATCCTCAGCTGATCAACTAACTTCCTCAAGACTGCAGCGTTGCCTCTGCGTGGCTCTACATTGTCTCTATGTAGCTGCTACGCTGCATCTGCTGGTGTTGTTTTTCCTCTTCTCTGTTTTGTATTCTCTGGCTCAAGAATAGACTATCCAACCGGAATTACTGTCCCTCTCTGCAAAAGATCTCTAGATCGAAGTTTCTCCCTGAGCACTGCTCACTAAATAAATCGATCACTTGATCTCTCCGCCAAATGTATTTTCCAAATGACCCTTCAAGCCATTCTTATAGTCTTCTCGTTGAGACTTCAACGACCCAGATTATATCTCTAATCAACGGCTAAGATTAACTTTTGACTTGATCCATTTGTTCTAGATCATTCTCACTCATATTCTATTAATTCACTTTAATTGTTTTATTTTCCTAAGTTTAGACTTAGGGTCCCTTTAAAAATATTTAATTATTTCTATAGAATACAATCCGAGTGGAATTTCACCAAACGATTTCTGGGTTATCTGGAATACATGTGTCTAAGCATCTCCATAAAATTTGAGACTTAGAGCACATCTGATGCTACCCCAAATCAACATTGAACTGCTTGCCCAATTTGCATCTGAAAATCCACATAGTCTGACGTCATCCCCTCGGGTATATCTCAACCCATACTCGATTGTGTCGCGCACATACCTCAAAATATGCCTCACTATTGCGAAATGTACCCTCTTCGGTTCTACCATAAATTGACTGAGGGTATTGACTATGAAGCAAATATCTGGCCTAGCGTTGACCAGATACATAAGAGAACCGATAAGTTGTCTATACAAGGTGGGGTCGATATCATTGTCATCTGATGCATCTATCTTCTTCCAGTTGGTGATCATGGGCGTAGACATGGGTCTACAATCCTGCATTCTTAACCTCTTCAGAATATTTGTAGCATATCTTCACTGACCTAGGAAGATCTCCTTGTCCTTCTGCCACACTTCCAATCTTAGGAAATAGTGCATCAACCCTAAATCCTTCATATCAAACTATGCTGCCAGGTTCCTCTTGCAGTCGTTTATGTACCTTGATGATCCTATCAAAAAGAAATCATCCACATACAATACTAGAATGAGTGGCTCACCCTCTACCATCAAATAGTAAAGGTTTGGATCTGCGTCACTCTCGACGAATCCCATCTGCTGCAAGTAGCTGTCAATCCGACCATACCATGTCGTGGGAGCCTGTTTGAGCCCATATAGAGCTTTCTTCAATCTGCACACATGAGTGCGCCTCTCATGAGTCTCAAAGCCCTCTGGGTATTGACTATGAAGCAAATATCTGGCCTAGCGTTGACCAGATACATGAGAGAACCAATAAGTTGTCTATACAAGGTGGGGTCGACATCCTTGTCATTTGATGCATCTATCTTCTTCCAGTTGGTGATCATGGGTATAGACATGGGTCTACAATCCTGCATTCTTAACCTCTTCAGAATATTTGTGGCATATCTCCGCTGACCTAGGAATATCTCCCCGTCCTTCTGCCACACTTCCAATCCTAGAAAATAGTGCATCAACACTAAATCCTTCATATCAAACTCTGTTGCCAGGTTCCTCTTGCAGTCGTTTATGAGCCTTGATGATCCTATCAAAAAGAAATCATCCACATAAAATACTAGAATGAGTGGCTCACCCTCTACCATCAAATAGTAAAGGTTTGGATTTGCGTCATTCTTGACGAATCCCATCTGCTGCAAGTAGCTGTCAATACGACCAGACCATGCCCTGGAGCCTGTTTGAGCCCATATAGAGCTTTCTTCAATCTGCACACATGAGTGCGCCTCTCATGAGTCTTGAAGCCCTCTGGTTGTTCAATGTACACCTCTTCCTCTATCACCCCATTCAAGAATGTTGTCTTGACGTCCATCTGGTGAATCTGCCATCCCATCTAAGCTACTAGAGATATTACTGACCGGATAGAGGTGTATTTGGCAACTAGGGTGAAGGTCTGCTCATAATCTATCCCTTCTTTATGTGCATACCCCTTTGCCACAAACCTGTCCTTGTACTTCTCTACGCTGCCATCTGCATCATACTTGATCTTGTATATCCTCAGCACCACCTCCCAAACATTATTCGTCATGATAGAGTTGTATTCTTCAACCATGGCATCTATCCACACCTAATGTTGTGCAACCTCCTGAAAGCTGGAAGGTTATGCAACCTGAGCTACTAATGCTTGATATCTGTCAGGTTTCCTGCGCTCTCTCTTGTTCATCCAAGGAGCTCCAACAAACTCCTTTGCATCTCTCAATGTCTGACGAACCTCTCTACTGGATCGACCACTAGTAGTGGGAGGTTCTACCAGCTCCTCCTCATCCTGCCCCTGCTTCTCTGTTTCCTGAGATCTCACTGGATTCCCTGCTCCTGAGGAAATGCTAGTACTGGTTATTGTACTGAATCCCTGTAACTGTCCCACTGGTTGCCCCTGTTGTTGGACCAATGGAGATTTAGCTGGTTGATTCTAATCACCTGCAGTCATCTCACAATATCTCTTGAAAGCTTGAGCTTCCATGAACTTTACATCCCGTTTCAGCACAATCTTCCTATTGCTAGGAATGTAGATCATGTATGCCTTGGAGGTCTCGCTATAACCAACAAGAAACCCCTTCTCTACAGTCTGATCCAATTTAGTGCGCTTCTCATCTGGCACGTGGCAATAAGCAACGCTGCTAAAGATCCTGAAGTGACTAACTTCTAGCTTCTCCCCTATGAAGACCCCTTATGGTGTTTTCTTCCCCAATGCTCTATGAGGAGTCCTGCTCTGAATATACACTATCGTGTTACATGCCTCTACCCATAGAAACCTGGGCAAATCTTGGCCATATAACATTGCTTTTGCAGCCCCAACTATGGTTATGTTTTTCCGCTTTGCTTCCCCATTCCGTTGTGGATTATACGGAGTTGTCCATTCTCTTCTGATGCCTTCCTTCGCACAAAAAATTGTGAAGTATTTATCAATATATTCTCCACAATTATTTGAGCGAAGCACCTTGATCTTCTTCCCTGTCGCATTCTCCACAAGGGCCTTAAACTCTCTGAAACAATCGAAGACCTTATCTTTGGTCTTCAAGAAGTAAATCCAGGTTTTCCTGTGTTGAGAATTTAGAGGGGCGATGATTAATTCAAATTCTCTCCTTGTTAATTACTTGTGAGCTTACTTCTTTTACTTGTGTCTTCTCTTCTTAGATTATTTAGTCTTTCATCAAGTCAATCACCAAAAACTCAAGAGACACAAATTTAGGCTCGTCAAGCCAGGGCAAAACATCTCCCCCTTGCAGAGGAAAACCCACGAGAAATTCTTCTTATAGACTTTCAGATGACAAGTATCATGACCATGACACAGACCCTAGACCTTTATATGCCTTCAAGACCTTGTCACTATTTCTTCAATGACTACTTGAGCTTATCTTTCTTTCTTGCACCTTCCTACACCGATCAGCACCGTTCAGCACCAGCCATAGAGAACTCGGTCTCTAGCCCTCCTTTACTTTGAATCCCTCTTCTCTTATCCGTCTTTATGCCCAAAACAGAGATACGAGTTACTAAACCTTAGATCCTTCCTTTGATTCACTTGCAGCCCTGATCTTTACATTCATTTAAGACCTTATAGTTTCTCCTTCACTGCACTTGTCTCACGCTATAGATGTAGATCTATTACCAAGATGAATAGACCCTAGACCGAACACATGACAACCCTTCTTCTCTTCACTGTAACATACTTCTTCTTCATTGTACTGCTTCATACCCTTTCTTTCACTTCTCCACAGAACTGGACAAGGTAGAACAGATCCAAAACAGAGTTAGTATTATCCTTCTTTTCTTCGTTGTTTTCTTCTCCTATTCCGCACTCATTGCATTCCTTTAACTCGCACTAAATCTCAGAGCTTTTCCGCATTCCTTCAGGTGATATGTCACTGCCCCTTCTACGCATCAATTGCAGGTGTATCTCATTGAGTTCATATCAAACTTGACCTCATTTTCTCCTCTCAAATGAGCCGCAGAGCTACCTTATATAGTGACCTTACTTCATCTATTTTAGGCTGACCTTACCATCTGTTTGTAGGCTGACTTAACCACAGCTTCTAGGCCGACTTGTAGAGCTTGTATTCCAGCGTGAAGGAGGTTGACTTGAGGGTTGTCTTGAGCCATTTATTCTTAGTTAAATGACAAGGTCTTGAGGCATGTTATTTTGACTAGACTCTTCATATACATGACTCTTAATTACATTTATAACCAGAAGACAAATCCTAATAGACATCAAGAAGAAGTCTATTGACCTATAATAAAACCTTGTTCATGAAACCCAAGAGGCAAGCATACCAAAAAATATATTTTATTATCTTTGTCTTCTTCTTTACATAAATACATAATTTCATAGTCGATATGAAGACCGATCCTAGTTACAATTTTCAACATCCTAGTATGGTCATCGATAAAGGTGACGAAGTATTCGGCACCACTGAGAGCTCTAGTGGACATCGAGCCACAAATATCTGAATGTATAAGTCCTAACACACCATCTACTCTGTTGCAACTTCCTAGGAATGTTGTCTTAGCATACTTCCCAAGTACGCGTCCTCTGCACACATCATCGTGTTCTGTGCCAAGTTCTGGAACCCTTGTTACTGTTTCCCTGAGTATTTTGAGTGCTCAATGATGTATATGCCCCATTCTAGTATGCCATAACTCATTTAGTTCCTTCCCACTGCTACTATCACTGCCTATCAGTGCCATTGGAGAGTCGAGCTGCAACCTGTACAATCTGTTGCTTCAAACTCCAATCTGTCTTACCCTCTCTAGCTTGAGTGTTTGACAAACACTTTCTTCCCTACAAAGTGGATATCATAGTCCTTATCCTGGCACATGCAATACATCTGTAGCGTTGGTGCTTGCTCCTAACTCCCTCTGAAAATCGATGGTATATCTCCCTACTGGAGTACATTTTGTTCTATTTCCCATCGTAATTTGGAAGTCCATTTGCTCCTCCTTGTAGCTAGAGAAGTATTCTCTAACCCTCGTCATATGAGTTGATGCTCCACTGTCTATATACTAGACACCCTGTGAAGTTGATCCTGACAAGAAAGCAAATTCGTCTTCCAACATGGAAGGCAAGTCAGAAGCCTCCGAAATGTCAATTTTGTCCATGGCCATAAAAAGGACAATTTGTGTGTTATTCCTCTTTTACCCGACATTGATTTTGTTGCTACAAAACCCTTTGCGTCCAACCAATAATCTGCTCAGCCAAAACCTAAGCTACTGCTGCTCCCTCTGACTATTGGAATCACTATCCTGGGCAACTTGGATTTTCTGCAACCCTGCAACTAAAAATCAATTTTTTGCCCCAGCAATTCGGCCTGCCTGTCAAGGAACTGCGTTGCCTCTAAGAATTTTGGCCTGTTGCTCCCTCTGAGCAGCGAAATTCTTTTCTCCGCTTCTAAGCTTCCCGCTGACCACTCATGCTCTGATACCATGTGAAAATTTAATATATTGCAGTAACTAGAAATTATTCTCCTAACTATAAATTTAATTATGCAGTTTATTTGCTATGGCAAACAATGAATAAAAATCACAACTGCAATTTTCACCATAACAATACTACGGAAATAAAATACTAGAAGCTGAGAAATTCTAGCACACACTGATGCAGGAGCATCCGGCTCAGCAATTTTATTGTAATTTAGTAGATAGAGGGGGTTTTTATGTTTTAAAGGAAATTGGATTTTTATGTAACAAATTTAAATAATTTTAGAGTTTGAGTGATTTTAATGAGAGACATTAATTATTGAGAGGAATTTGTAAATGTTCCCAAATGATTGGAGAACATGAGAGAAGTAGGATAGTTGAGATTCCATAGGGAGTGAGAGGTTTAAAAATTAATTGTAAATCTTAAAATTAGAATTGAGTTCATGATTTTGTGGATGAGAGAGGATCCTTAGGGATTAGTTGGGGCAAATGAGGAATTAGAAGATATTCAGGGTTTGTTGAGATGATGGAGGATCTGAACCTAAATTAGTTCAGATTATTTTGTATAAAAATGATAAGCCTCAAGGCATTAGGGAGAGAGTAGGATTTAGGAAAGTAGAGCTTGGATTGTAAGCCTACGGGCAGAGGAAAAGAAAAATTGCCAAGTGAACATAGATCAGGCCAAAAGAGAATAGACAGAACACGAGATGTTCTGAGCATATGTAAAGATTGTTTATGATTGAAAAGAGGGTTTCATTGCTATCCGAATTATTTTTGTGTGTGTTAATTGAATGAGATAGATCTCTGTTTAATGAGGTTCTGTGCATGATTGTTAATTGAATGCAGAAACTTTATGAGGAACAAAAGTAGTAATTTCGGTTTAACTTGTGTGATAAATGTTCTAATTTTGAAGGAACAAGTATGAGATAAGTTCTGCAGACGAGGCTTTCCATATTGAAGTTGAATGGAATCTTGAATGATCATTGATCACAAATTGGATCAATGATGGATTCATAAACGAACTAAATAATGTGTGGAATTGCGTACACTATGTAGAGATCATGGCAAGAAATTCAAATAGGAAAAAGCGAGTGTTGTGGCCAGGTCTATAAATTGGAGGACGAGAAGAATAGTAACAGTTGCGAAAGATCAAGGCAATTGCGGCAGCTGTTGGTCTTTTGCTGTAACTGGAGAAGTAGAAAGCATTAACCCAAACCGTGACTAGCAATCTTGTCTTCCTTTCCAAGCTACAGTTTATCGATGGTAAAAGCAGAATAACGATTGCGAGGGAGGAAATGTGCAGGCCGAACTCGGTTTCATTGTTAGTAATGGGGGAATTGATTCATCATCAGATTACCTTATTAGTGCAGAGATGGATATTGTGATTCCAACAAAGTGAGTTAGAACGTTGTGATTGGGATCGACGGGTTGATTAGTAAGAAGAAGCCACAACCGAAATTCTCAGATCAATGAATGAAAGAACGCAATCCAAACAGTGATTAAGAGTATAGATTCAATACGTTTATATATTCCAGAGAACACATGAAATCCAGGATTGAACAAGAAGTGGTTTTTGGAAACCACCAAAGGGTTGTTCGCACAGCTTTGAGAGAGCAAGCGGTAAATCCTTGAGCGAGTGCGATACCATTCAAATGGTGACACGTTGCAAGGTAAAACCTCTTATTTCGCATAGACTCAAAAACGTTAAATGTCATGCTATTTAAAATGCGATATTGCTTGACAACCATTAGATTGTGGAATTGAAATCCTACGGCGGAGATTAAAGTGCAAGTTCTATATCGAAGAAGCGTTAAATGGCAAGCATGTATCTTTGCAATATCCGTCGGATATATGAGCGATTAGATCAACAGTGTAAAAGGTACGATTGAAATAAAGTTGTGGGCTCATAAATTTTATATGGTTTATTTGGGGTTTAAACCATAGAGTTGAAAATCATAAGTGGATATGATATTATGCTGGCGCTTGGGTATTTTAACCTAAGTCGAATTCCTAAAAATGAAATATCAAAATGAGTATTTTTATATGGTTTGTAAATGTAAATGAGAAAGGAAAATAGCTTCCGCTTAAGAGTATTTAAAGTCTTAAAAGGTTTAGAATTTAGATAGGAGTAAAAAAAAGCTTCGCATATGGAGAAATACTCTGTTTTGAGGTGGATAAGATTTGTAGATATGCAAGTTGTGGGTTTTTGCAGCTTTGGCTGCATCATTTTGGTATCATAGCAAAAATGGATTCTGCACAAAGTATGATTAATTAATGATTTATTTTGTGTGGAATAGAATTAAAATTCATTAGAAAGTTGTAACAAAGATTGAAAAAGAAGTTATAGGATCAGATTTTAAATCTGATCGGCAGCAGTTGCAGATTGGAAACAACTCTTTTTGATGGTTCAAGTTTGTTATTAATTGGAATTAGAATGAATGCATGTGTGATAAAGAAAATAAAAAGAGATCAGATTTGAATCTAATAGACAACATGCAATGTAGCAAAATATTGGAGAAGAATTTGTCGAAGCAAGTACAAATGAGTGTTGAAATAAATCTTGAAGGTGAGGTATTTTAGATTTGTTTGAAAATTATGTTTGCAGAACGTAGATTGTAGACAATTGAGGAGCATCTCAGTAAGAAGATCACAGCTTTAAGAGCGGTGATTAAGGAAGCCAGTAAAGGTTTCTAACTGAAAGAAGAATGTGGCAGAACCTTGAGGAATTCCAACAGAGGTTGGATAAAAAGAACAGTTGTGTTATTAAAAGGTGCAAATGAGTTGACGCCAAGGAGCAGAGAGGAATGCTCAAAAGGTTCCAAAGAATAGAGAACCAGTGCTTGCCAAAAGACCTAGTCCAGAGGGGGATTAGTGAGGTAAGTGGCAGCAGGGAGGACTTGTTGTTGCAGAGGCTTTAGTACAACTCATCATGAATGAGTGAGGAACTCATGAAGATGGAAATGGAGAAGAAGATGACTATTGATAGTCATAGTAGAAATGGCAGAGGTTCTGAGAGAGACCACAACAAAATGAAAGTGAAGAAAGAAGATGCCAAGACAAATGGCATACAGAGACAGTTAAGTAAGGAAGAGTATGAGAGAGAGAAAGCTGAGATAGCAATCCAACTTGAAGTGTTGTTGGATTTGTTACAGAGGAATGAGGAAGACCAGAGGTGTGGTTTTCTTGTAAGAAAAAAGATAAAGTGGCATAAGCTACAGATGAAGAAAGAGCAAATGATAAATGCTCGGCTGAAGGAAAAATTACTCAGAATAAATGAGTATTTGGGAAAAGACTTGAAGACTAAAACTTCAATTGAGACCAAGAGGTCCCATGATTTTAAATCTGATAAATTTTGTATGTTTGCAGGAAGAACATGTGAAGAAGGACAAACTGCTAATATTGTCATAAAGGAAGAAGAAAACGGGACAGCCAGATCTCATGTAAATATCCATACACGGTTGGGGAAAAGTTTTACTTTTCAACATATTAGAAGAAGAGGAATTTTAACTCATGATGATGTCCAAAAGAAGGAAGAAGTGGAGAAGGAAATCAAGCAACCAATTGAAAAGATTAAGGGGATTGAAGAGAAGACCATTGAAGAATTTCTGAATTGTATAGAGGACTTGGAACAGCAGGAGGATTTGGTGATTAAATCATCAAATGAAGCCGTAAGGTTTTATGGTTTTAAAACTAACAAGTTGTGTGTGAATGCAGGTATTGAAGAAGATAAACCATCTTATGACACTGTATTGAGTGAAGTTGGAAGTTGCCAAGCAAAATATGATGATGAATATCTTTCAGATGAAGATAAAATTGAATTATTGCAACAAAAGGAGTTCATAAATTCCTTGTTTTGTGAAAAGAATTGTTTCAATGAAGGCAAGACAGTTATGTCTGATGATGAGAAATTTGTTATTGGTAATGACAATGAGAAAATTTTATTAAATGGCCAAATGAAGAGTGATGGACAGATATCTAAAACTATCACAAAGATGGAGGATCAGAATTCTAATCTGATGAAGAATGAAGAGATAGTGTCACCAGGAAACTTGACTTGTGACAAAGAAGAAGATAGTAAGGATTGTACAAAGATTTGTGGCGTGAGTTAAGTATTCTAGAGAAGAGGCTAGAAAAACAAAGGATAAGTGTTCAGGTTGTAAAGTCAGAGCTGAATGGAAAAGTTCATTATTATGAACCAGAGCAAAGAGACATCCTTGAAATGGATGATGTGGAAGAAAGACGAACTGATAGTCTCGAGAGTTCTTTGAAGAATTGGAATCAGCATACTGATGTGCTGATAAAGGAGAAAATGTCAGAGCAGCAAATTGAAATGTTGCCGGAGGAAGAAGAGACACAAAGGTCTTATGATTTTGATGATTGTTTTATGATTGCAGGTACTGATGAAAAGACTAAAGAATGTTTGGTCCAGGAAAACAAATTAAAGCAAAGAAAAGAAGATGACGGTGAGTGGCAAACTAAATACCAATCCAAGGAATTGCTGAAGTCAGAAAACAAAGAAATTGTCATAAGTGACAATCAAGAAGAAGTTATCAGTTGCAGAAAACAAGAGGGTAAGGATGAAAGGGCGGCAGTAAGAATAGAAATTCAGCAATCAAGAGGTACAAGTACTCAGCATTCAGGAGACATATTAGACAAAGAAATTGAATTGATAAGAAGGCTAATGGTGAAAGTGTCTCAGAAGAAGACAGCAGAAGGAAAGCAAAGAAGCAGTAGCAGCAAGAGAAAGACAAGAACAAAATGTGAAAGTATAGCAAGTGGGAAGATGCAGAATAAAGTATGTAAACATGGAAAAGTGCAGTTGAAGAATGATGAAGACAATGCAGCTTATGGACAACAGCAAAACAGAGTATGGGATCCAGGAAGACAAATATTAAAAGCACATGATCAGGAGATCATGATAAATTTCTACTTTGGGAGTCTGATGCAGGAGCATCCGGCTCAGCGATTTTATTGTAATTTAGTAGATAGAGGGGGTTTTATGTTTTAAAGGAAATTGGATTTTTATGTAACAAATTTAAATAATTTTAGAGTTTGAGTGATTTTAATGAGAGATATTAATTATTGAGAGGAATTTGTAAATGTTCCCAAATGATTGGAGAACATGTGAGAAGTAGGATAGTTGAGATTCCATAGGGAGTGAGAGGTTTAAAAATTAATTGTAAGTCTTAAAATTAGAATTGGGTTCATGATTTTGTGGATGAGAGAGGATCCTTAGGGATTAGTTGGGGCAAATGAGGAATTAGCAGATATTCAGGGTTTGTTGAGATGATGGAGGATCTGAACCTAAATTAGTTCAGATTATTTTGTATAAAAATGATAAGCCTCAAGGCATTAGGGAGAGAGTAGGATTTAGGAAAGTAGAGCTTGGATTGTAAGCCTACGGGCAGAGGAAAAGAAAAATGGCCAAGTGAACGTAGATTAGGCCAAAAGAGAATAGACAGAACACGAGATGTTCTAAGCTTATGTAAAGATTGTTTATGATTGAAAAGAGGGTTTCATTGCTATCTGAATTATTTCTGTGTGTGTGTTAATTGAATGAGATAGATCTCTGTTTAATGAGGTTCTGTGCATGATTGTTAATTGAATGCAGAAACTTTATGAGGAACAAAAGTAGTAATTTCGGTTTAACTTGTGTGATAAATGTTCTAATTTTGAAGGAACAAGTATGAGATAAGTTCTGCAGAGGAGGATTTCCATAGTGAAGCTGAATGGAATCTTGAATGATCATTGATCACAAATTGGATCAATGATGGATTCATAAACGAACTAAATAATGTGTGGAATTGCGTACACTGTGTAGAGATCATGGCAAGAAATTCAGATAGGAAAAAGCAAGTGTTGTGGCAGGGTCTATAAATTGGAGGACGAGAAGAATAGTAACAGCTGTGAAAGATCAAGGTAATTGCGGCAGCTGTTGGTCTGTCGCTGTAACTGGAGAAGTAGAAAGCATTAACCCAAATCGTGACTAGCAATCTTGTCTTCCTTTCCGAGCTACAGTTTATCGATGGTAAAAGCAGAATAACGGTTGCGAGGGAGGAAATGTGCAGGCCGGACTCAGTTTCATTGTTAGTAATGGAGGAATTGATTCATCATCAAATTACCTTATCAATGCAGAGATGGATAATGTGATTCCAACAAAGTGAGTTAGAATGTTGTGATTGGGATCGACGGGTTGATTAGCAAGAAGAAGCCACAACCGAAATTCTCAGATCAACGAATGAAAGAATGCAATCCAAACAGTGATTAAGAGTATAGATTCAATACGTTTATATATTCCAGAGAACACATGAAATCCAGGATTGAACAAGAAGTGGTTTTTGGAAACCACCAAAGGGTTGTTCGCACAGCTTTGAGAGAGCAAGCAGTAAATCCTTGAGCGAGTGCGATACCATTCAGATGGTGACACGTTGCAAGGTAAAACCTCTTATTTCACATAGACTCAAAAACGTTAAATGTCATGCTATTTAAAATGCGATATTGCTTGACAACCGTTAGATTGTGGAATTGAAATCCTATGGCAGAGATTAAAGTGCAAGTCGTATATCGTAGAAGCGTTAAATGGCAGGCATGTACCTTTGCAATATCCGTCGGATATATGAGTGATTAGATCAACGGTGTAAAAGGTACGGTTGAAATAAAGTTGCGAGCCCGTAAATTTTATATGGTTTATTTGGGGTTTAAACCATAGAGTTGAAAATCATAAGCGGATATGATATTATGTTGGCGCTTGGGTATTTTAACCTAAGTCAAATTCCTAAAAATGAAATATCAAAATGGGTATTTTTATATGGTTTGTAAATGTAAATGAGAAAGGAAAATAGCTTCTGCTTAAGAGTATTTAAAGTCTTAAAAGGTTTAGACTTTAGATAGGAGTAAAGAAAAGCTTCGCATATGGAGAAATACTCTGTTTTGAGGTGGATAAGATTTGTAGATATGCAAGTTGTGGATTTTTGCAGCTTTGGCTACATCACACACACACAAGAATTGTGACACCGTTATTTTTGGACAATTGTCCCCGGAAAAACCCAATGTGGGAAAACCAGTGCAACAAATGAGGGTTTTATTATTATTCTTCAGCAAAAAATCTAAGTACAATAATTTGGATGCCAAATCGGCAATCCAAGTGACGTACTAGCAAAATATCTATGAGGCAAATGCCTCAACACCACAATTGATTCTGCTCTGAAATCTGGCCAAACTGGGTTGTACGAATTGCCACTGCGTGAGCCTCTGCGTATTGCTTGTGCAGGATCTTTCTGCTCTGCCTTCGAAACTCACTGAATCCTGCAGCTCTAACTCTCTTTGCCTCGAGAAGTGACTTGCTAGGCTTCCTGGAATGTATCCCAGCCTCCAGCAACTAAATCAACTCCTCCTTCGGCTGAATCGAACTTTCCCCAGAAACCCTCAGTGCATGCCTTGCGCAACTCCTTGAGGAAAACTTGTCCCTCTCTAAGCTTACTCTTCCAGCACCGTAAATCTCCTCTGGTAATCATCTACTCTACCCCTCTGCCACCTGCAACTCAACCTCTGACTTGATTTCTCCCTCTGAATCACCCGCCCTGGAAAATCAAATTGTCTAGATCACTGAGTATTTTCCCTGGTGTTTTTCCATCTACCCATTGACTTCTTCTTGTAATCCTCTGTTGGAGCACCAACGTCCAAGATTAGAACTTAATCAAGGGCCCAGATTAATTCCCTGTCGAAACTCTCACCTTGACTTTATTAAATTTGATGAATTAACCATAATCCCTAATTTTAGACTTAGGAAATATTTAAAAATCTGCTAATAATCTAATTAAGTCGTCTCTAGGTTGAATTTCCAGAAACGATTTCTGGGTTGTGGAGATCTCATGTATTCTAGCCTCTCCACCAAGTTTCTTAGCTAGAACACATCTGAAGCTACAAAAACTAACATGTCCAATGTAATATCCCCAATTAGCAATTCTGCTAATTGGAATATTATTTTTTGATAAATTTTGATGTTTCTATTGTCAAGCAGAAATAAGGTGGGTCGGGACCCACAATTAATAATTAAGGGAAAAACTACAGCCTACGCCTACAGTTCACAAGGAAAAATTGCAGCCTTAGTGGGGTCCATATGGCCAACATTCGATTTGGAGGCAGCTCCCTAGGTGGCAGCGTGGGATAAGCTCTATGGGGGCAGCGCAGTGAGTGGCTCCGGATGAGGGGATTGTGCAATCCATGGTGGGCCCAAGGGAACGTTGGGGGCTCAATTGATAAAAGGAAGTGAAGGAAGCTCATTTCCTCATTTATTCATCTTCTATTTTGATTGTCACCTTGACATAGCACGCTTGTGTCGGGTGCCAAGTCTCTCGTGTTGTTTAGCACAGGAGATCTTCAGGCGGAGATCTCAACCTCTACCTCGAGGGACTTCAAGTGCCCGCTCAGGAGAGTAATTCCGCAATTTTGGTGAGGATTTGACATAGCAGCAGCAGCAGGAGTGCGTAGTCCCATAAGGACTATGTAGAGGCAGCAAAGACTACGTAGTGATTGCGCAATGCAGTCTAGAGGAAGTGTCGGGACTGTGAGAGAGGAGTTCATCCAGAAGATTTGGAGGGGAAGCTAGCCACCTCCTACCAGGGATTTTGGTAGCATTTTGGAGACATCTACCAACAGTTTCAGCGAGGAGTCGGATTTCCCAGCAGTTGGGTGAGCCAAGCCCAAGAGGGCCAATTTCCGAAGTCAAAACTAGGACGAACCCTTTCTGGGTTTTTCTGGGTTTATTGAGGAGAAGCCAAGATTAATTTGGCAGAATTTTCTGGGCAGGTTTAAGGTATCAAACCGAGATCCTAAATCAGCCAGTAGTTGGAGGAGCTAAGGGAAAATTGGGCTAAAATTCCGAAGTCAATATCAGGCAAATTCCTTCGCGGGTTATTGTGGGTTCTTGAGCAAAGTTTGTGGTTAAAATCCCAAAAAATTTCCGAGTAGCGTAGCAAGCCCTAGCAGCATTTCATTGGGACCAGCAGCAGTGTTTTTTGGGCTAGACAGCGCAGTCAGTGAGCCACGCAGAGCAGTTTCCAGCAACAGTTTGTTTGGGTTTGAATTGTCCTTCAACCTGCATTGAGCAGGCCCAGGTGCAATCTTTTCAGCAATTCATTTGTACTCTTTCCCGACATATTTAATAAAATGGCTCAGCAATGATTTTGACTCCAAATTCTGTGTTTTAATGGTGTTCTCCTTATTGCTGTAATTTTTAGTCTATTTTGCTTGTATTACTGTCATTTTCCTATTTGTGATCTCCTAGTATGGTTGGGGGATCCAGGGATCTGTTGGGCAGGCGGATCACTACACTTCGTGATGAGTAGTGGCATGGCAGAGGGTGATCCAATCCACCTTCGGCTAACACGTCGAGGAGTGCCGAGACCTCCACTACATGGCGAGGCAGACTTATCATGTTGTTGCTCAGGGTCATGATTGGCGGTGGAGGGGTAGATATCAGCATCATGGAGATGCCCGGGCAGGATGAGCTTGGCCTTCACAGATTTTTTGCCACAAGGCCCCAAGAGAGAGGGATACAGTCCGTGCACAATGAGGAGTATCTCATAGTTGGAGTGGCGCAGCTTCAACATGGTGGCACCTCTTCGGGATTAGCAAGGGACCCAAGCATTACAGCTCTACACAGCTCGATAACCTTTAGGGATGAGTTGTATACTACATATGGAGATCATGTAGAACTTCCCTTGGGATTTAGCGAGTCACTGATGGACTGGGTGACTTCATTAGCATGGCAGGTTGGTCAGCAGGATGATCGAAGGAGGGGCTTATGTGAGCGAGACGCTATCTCTGCAGGGATTAGGTGGTATCTTTGAGGGTTTACTCTTGGAGTGCATGGGATGGAATACTTGGTAGGGAAACTTCATGAGGAGTTGGGCATAGTGCCATATTATCATGATTCCTTACTCGCTGATGGTGTTCAGAGGGCTTCTACTACTTGTTCCTAGCAGGATGGTGAGTGGAGGGGGAGCTTCATGTTGCACAGGATGGCTTGGGATCCAGGTATTGAGGGATCCCTTCATATCAAGGAGATGCAGAGGTCAGGGATGATTCAGTGGCGCATTTGGGACCCTGGCACATTTTTTTTGCAGTGACAATAGGGAGCATCAGCTAGAGAGGATGTTCGTTCAGGCATTACTTGAGGACAAGCAATTTTTGGCGGGGAGGACTGTAATATCCCCAATTACCAATTCTGCTAGTTGAAATATTAATTTTTGATAAATTTTGATGTTTCTAATGTCAAGCAGAATTAAGGTGGGTCGGAACCCACAATTAATAATTAAGGGAAAAACTACAGCCTACTCCTATAGTTCACAAGGAAAAATTGCGGCCTTAGTAGGGTCCAAGTGGCCAGCATTCGATTTGGAGGAAGCTCCCTAGGTGGCAGTGTGGGAGAGGCTCTATGGGGGTAGCGCAGTGAGTGGTTGGATGAGGGGACTGCTCAGTCCATGGTGGGCCCAAGGGAACGTTGGGGGCTCAATTGATAAAAGGAAGTGAAGGAAGCTCATTTCCTCATTCATTCATCTTCTATTTTGATTATCATCTTAACATAGCACGCTTGTGCCGAGTGCCAAGTCTGTCGTGTTGTTTTGCACACGAGATCTTCAGGCGGATGAAGTGAACAAAGTTCCTTCTCAAGTTAAATACTCCAGAAGACTTGGAATATCAGAATATCCATTGAGGATACAAATATTATATTAAAAGTATGATGAATGAATTGATTGATATGAATGTTACAAATGAGGCCTGCTTATATACCTAGGCAGGTGCCTCTTCACGAAAGGTCATGTCTCATCAGACATGCCCTTTCAATGTAATATCCAGAATGGGAAATAGACAGCAATACAAGCATACGACAATATAGAAAATGCCGGAAATAGAACATAAAGCAAATACACATAAAAATGTTGGAAATGCTAAGCCATTTTATTAATTTGAGAATATAATGAGATACAATGGATAATCAGAATAAATGCACCTATCCTTGCTCAAGGCAAGTGAAGAACCCTCTCAGAAAAAGCAATCGTTTGCTACAAGAGCGCATCCCCGGTACAACGGAAAAGCTGCGAAGTAGCTATTTCTTTCAACGGATCGGCCCAGGCTAGGGGCTGATCCCCTTGCCAGAATGAGCTGAAAATCGTTGGACCACCTGAACTCGCCACCTCGGACAAAACCCAGAAACCATATACAAAATGGACCACCTCCGAAAATCGCCCCAGAAACCCTCCTATAAAAACGCTGTCCCTCCAGGACCAGCGCAGACACCAACTGAAATAGACTGAAATGGGGCCGCAACTCCTCAGGAAACTCACCAAATGATAAACGCTGAACCTCCACACCGGAATAGGCCTGAATCTCCTGCAGAAATCTCTACCACTGAACAGCTCCAACTCAAACTGCGTCCTCCCTCCAAGGACTACGCAGTCACCCAATGAAGCTCAGCTCCTCAGCAAAACTCCTAAACAAAACACCTGCAAATCTCCTGCTAAAGACTGAAGAAAAACCTTGCCGAGTAGGCACTCGAAGTCCCCCTGGGCCAAGGGTGAGATCTCTGACCGGAGACACTCAGTCGCACTAAACAGTGCTGCAGACCGACTAAACAACCAACGTGCTCAAGTAGACAGAAGTCTAGCTCAATATCATCAACAATATCAATAATGCCCAAATGAGGAGGCTCCTCCCCCTTTTATAGCATTGGTTTCCCTCCAAAACCAACGTCCTCTCTCTCATTGGCTCCTCCACGTGGTGTGTGGCCCCCCTTGGCTCTCCCCTTAAGTTACAACGTTGCATCTACTAGGGAAACACTTTATTTTATTTAAGTGAGTTAGACCCTTTTTCTCACTTTTATTTATTAATAAACTATAGTCGGAAAAACTATACAAAAATCAAATATTCCAATTAGCGGTGCTAATTAGGAATATTACAGTCTCCCCCGGCAAAACGTTGCTTGTCCTCAAGCAACTGAAGTGATGGATGCTGCAATGTCTCCTCGCTCTCCCAAGTGGCATCCTCATCCGGCAAAAATTGCTTGTCCTCAAGCAACGCTCGAACAAGCCTACTCTCTAGCTGATGCTCCCTACCAATACTGCAAAATGTGCCTGGGTCCCACTGAAACCTCTCTGACCTCTGCATCACCCTGATACAAAGGGATATCTCAATGCCAGGATCCCAAAGTGACCTCTCACAGTAACAGTCAACCAATAATCCCCCCGGATCCCATCGCCACCATGGCCAATAATCGCCCAAGTCCCACGGCTCGGACTGTGCACTGCCTCTGGCTATGACTAATGCTCTAAGAGGTGAAGACCACCAATAAGCATCAATGCTCCTGGGCTCCTGCTGCGTTGTACCTGTAGTTGCATATGCTACCCCTCCAACTGCATACCAACTCATCACCTCTCTCCAATCCAAGTCATGACTCAATCCCATGCCGATCCTGCTCTCCTGAAATTGGGAAGGAGTCCTGAAGTAACGACAACTGGTGCCCTCCTGCCGACTGGGATCTGTAACATCTACTATGTCCAAGGGCCCCTGCTCCACTGTGCTCCCTACGAAGAATACCGTACCATCAAGAGGGTACCAACTCATGATCTCCCGCTAGTCCATCTTGGAGGAAGCATCTGATGTAGCAACAACAACTGCATGTGGAACATGCCTGGAAGGTTGCCGCCAACCCGTAATCATCTCCCACTGCCAAACTATCACATCTACCTCCAACATCTCCAGAGGATATGGATCTGTAGCTGCTGTCACGGTACTCGGTGTCTATGCATCTGACTGCTCCACCTCAAAGGATGACTCCAATGCTAGCCACATATCCATCATAGGCTCAATGTGGGCACCCATATGGACCTCACCCAAGGGAATGTCATGCCTGATGTCCATAGTATCCTCCTCTGCTGACTCAGGCTCCCTCATGTGTTGCTCTAGCTGAAGCGTCACAAGTGACTCATCACCCAGAGTATCTCCTATACAGTCCCCTCACTGCTCACCCTGCACACTGTAATACGGCTGCAATCTACTGTCATCATACCTGCATCACTGCTCTTGCTCCACAGAAGCAACCTCAACTGATCCTATGGACTCATATGAAAGAGAGTCCTCACCCTGGCATACAGAAGGAATGCCCTCCTGTTCTACCTCCACCACCTCATCTGCAGTGAATATGCCATCCACCCTCTTGATGAAGTGTCGATACAATGTCTGGAGTCTAGACGCATGCTGGAATGCTATCTCTACTGAACCCAGTATCCTCTGCTCATGCATGATCTCAACATGCCCCGAGGGAAGAATGATGCATGTCTCCCTCATGACCCACTCCCCGGGTGTAGGCTCAGCGATGACCGATGTGCCACCCCTGTAGAGGATCATCTCATCCCTTGACCTGTGGCTGTCAACTAGTAAACCAACCCAGTGCCACTGCTGAGAGGTCTCTCGCCTAGTGTGCTGAGTGCCATCCAAACATCTTGGGTGTGCCTCGCATACCCCGCTGCTCATGCCCAAAGTGCCAAAGGACAACAATAAAATCGGCTGTGCCTGTGAGTGATGTAGAAGAGGGTCGTATGCATGAGTCCCCACAGATGCCGTCAAGTATCGCTCATCTGTCCCCTCATCGATCCTGGGTGAAATACTCCCAACGGTAAGCCTGGTGTCCCTATCCGTGAGCCTCCCTGGATGCAATACGCTAAAACCATGATGTGCAGCACCATATGCCCTCGCATACCATCGGTCATCCATGTACTCCTCGGCATGCCACTGCACACTGAGGCATACCCCTGTGTGTTGCTGGATACCCCAAGCTACTGTTGTACCACCCTGTACTATCTCGTGCCCTGACTGTGTCCAGGCATCGGTTACTCCCCGCGTGCTATCAATGTGATGTAGGACACTCCTACTCCACAATGTAGTCCCACACACTACGGTACACCACCATGCAACTCCATGTCCACCGGTAATCCACTGCTCAATGATAGAGGCTCCCACACATCCCTTAATGTGATGACCTAGAGCTGTGCCTCTACATGTCGAACTACCACCAATCGGTAACATCGCCTCCACCGTCACATCGCTATACTCGCCGACGAATGGATCATCACTCCAAAACCTCCTCGAGGGGTCTGAGAAGTGAATCTCCCTATGTGTCAGTAGTGTTACCACTATTGCTCGGCTCTACTGCGTCCTTTGTGCCCCACACAAAGGTGAAGAATCCTTGGCCCCATACAAGGTGCCATCTGGTGGCCTGCCAATGTCACCTCCTCCGACAAGCTCCTGCCAAGGTATGTTGACCACCCCGGGATCCCGTATACGGGTGTCATACCAAGACAACCTAGGGTGTCTGCTCATAAACTGGTTGGCCACTGAAGCTGACCGACACTCCCCTAGCGAATACGCATGCTCTGCTACTACGCCAACTGTATCTTCCAAGACATAGTCAACTGACCTGCCTGGGAAATGATAGGTGATCCCACCTGGATCCCAATGCCAATTTGGGGTCCCTGTATGCCCAACACCTAGGAACTCCTGCTGAACTACACCTGGGTCCACCACTATCTCCAAAACCCACTCCACCGAGTACCAACTCAAAATCTCTCGCCATCCAACCTCAACATGCGGATGTCATATCCTGTGCAACTCTGATCGTCTCATACCGTTATCCAAGTCAACATATGAGATCTGACTAGGTGGCTCCGTCTCACTCTCTCCAATGGGAAGAGGTGACCCAACAATGCTGCTAGTCCCGTCCATGCATGCCTGAAGGGGAATGATCTGACGCTCCAATGTGCCCTCTGATTGTACCATCAAGGAATCCAGTCGTTCCCCAATGCGGACCAACTTGGCCGCCGACTTGGCACAAGTCACTCTCATACCCTCCAGCTCCTGGTCCTGCAACAAAATGGCCTCCCGTATTGACGTGGCCTTCTCTCTCAAAACTCGAAGGTCCGTCCGAAGCCGATGATACCGCTGTCTGCGACCATCATCCAATACCTCTGTACCTGCTAGTGCCTCATCGAAGGTGGATATATCTCCTAACGCCTCACCCATCTGTCGTGTGCTGCTACCCCCTGAAGACTCGGACACGACTCCGGTCATCACCTCAATGGATGGCTCTACTGGGGTAGGCTCTACCTTCTCCACTACCACATCAATCGACACGGCCAAGGAGGTCTCCAATGAGAGTGAATCCTGTGTCACACTAGGTGTAACCTCAGACTCCCTGCAATCCTGTGTTCCCTCATCCTCCAAGTGCGAGGTAACCATTTTAATGGTTTCCCTCTCCGATACTCGGTCAAGCTGGAAAGAGGTATCCAACTTGTCCACCCAAGCTTTTTCTGAGCGCCTGGATGACCCGTCAAATGTCGGTAGATGGAATCTGTCCACTGTGCGATGTAAGCCCCCATCATGTGAGCGCCCGTTCCCTCTGTGAAAGTTGTGAGGTCTACTATCACGCTGGAGCTGAACATAATCTTTGAATGAGATAAGATCTCTGATCGCCGGCCCACGTGCTAGGTACTCTGCAATGTAGGCGTCCATCTGGTCAGGGTCAGTGTCTGGCTCCCGCTGTGCTCCTGCCCCTATGTCTTCATCCAGAAAAGTGGGCATGGTAGGACGTGTGGGTGTATGTGATGCCATATGCTGAGTGGCATCATGCTCTGGCAAATGGTGGGATGTGCCTGATCCCTCACCAATCTGAAAACCCCTTGGGGTTTCCCGCTGCCTAACCTCCAGCGCAGTGAGTCTCTGTGACACATCCTGCATGTGTTGGAGGAGCGCCTCTCTAAATCTCCTCTCATCATCATCACCTGCCATCGGCTCTTTCTGCTATGCGTCTACAAGCTCCCCATGAAATGGCACTGCTGCTCCAAGACTATACTGCTGCTTGTTTTCGACCTCCGATTTACCCACTGAAAACTACTCAGAAAATTCTAGGAATTTGGGAAGGAGATCCTTGCCCAAAACCCAGAAAAACCCAGAAAACGTTTCTTCTAATTCCAACCTTCAAAATTTGACCCTTTATATTTTGGCCCTTTTTCCAATTTCGTTTTTGGTACTGTAACTGCTATTGCTCTCCAAAATTCCAGCAAACCTCTGTATGATCTCTTTCCCAATGTCATAGACCACAGGCTGAGCCAGATCTATGCTCTGATACCACTGTAATATCCCGAATGGGAAATAGACAGCAATACAAGCATACGACAATATAGAAAATGCCAGAAATGGAACATAAAGCAAATACACATAAAAATGCCGAAAATGCTAAGCCATTTTATTAATCTGAGAATATAATGAGATACAATGGATAATCAGAATAAATGCACCTATCCTTGCTCAAGGCAAGTGAAGAACCCTCTCAGAAAAACAGGAAATGGCTGCTACAAGAAACCGCATCCCAGCTGCTGGAAGAAACTGCCGTAAATTGCTGCTGCTGGAATGAACTGAAGCTAGGGGCTGATCCCCTTGCCGGAATGAGCTGAAAATCGGCAGACCACCTGAACTCACCACCCCGGACAAAACCCAGAAACCATATACAAAACGGACCACCTCCGAAAATCACCCCCAGAAACCACCCTCCTAGAAAAACGCTGTCCCTTCAGGACCAGCGCAGACACCAACTGAAATAGACTGAAATGGGGCCACAACTCCTCAGGAAACTCACCAAATGATAAACGCCGAACCTCCACACCGGAATAGGCCTGAATCTCCTGCAGAAATCTCTATCGCTGAATAGCTCCAACTCAAACTGCGTCCTCCCTCCAAGGACTGCGCAGTCACCCAATGAAGCTCAGCTCCTCAGCAAAACTCCCAACAAAACACCTGCAAATCTCCTGCTAAGACTGAAGAAAAACCTTGCCCGAGCAGGCACTCGAAGTTCCCCGGGGCCAAGGGTGAGATCTCCGACCGGAGACACTCAGTCGCACTAAACAGTGCTGCAGACCGACTAAACAGCCAGCGTGCTCAAGTAGACAAAAGTCTAGCTCAATATCATCAACAATATCAATAATGCCCAAATGAGGAGGCTCCTCCCCTTTTTATAGCATTGGTTTCCCTCCAAAACCAACGTCCTCTCTCTCATTGGCTCCTCCACGTGGTGTGTGGCCCCCCTTGGCTCCCCCCTTAAGTTACAACGTTGCATTTACTAGGGAAACACTTTATTTTATTTAAGTGAGTTAGACCCCTTTTCTCACTTTTATTTATTAATAAACTATAGTTGGCAAAACTATACAAAAATCAAATATTCCAATTAGCGATGCTAATTAGGAATATTACATTCAACCAAATTACTAATTAACTAATTAATCATTATTTATATTATTTTATTCATTACATCACCTTCCTCCTCAAAAAGCTTTGTCCTCAAAGCTTGTTGATGAAAGGCCTTGATTTCTTTTCCTGCTAGGAACGTCTTCTCGTCTCGGGGCAGTCATCCTTGTCGATACAAGTTGATATGATCCTCAAAGTGACAAACAAAACTGACGCATTGAGAATGGATCGGACTATCCTAAATCAATCTGCCGTGGAATCTTACAGCGACTTGAAACTTGTGATAAATTATCACTTGAGCAAATTACACTGACATTAGTATTCTTCAAAACATTAGCTTGTTGTTTCTATTCTGAATACATAGCTTGGTTGAGTTGTCTGCTCCTGTGATTTGGATGTCGATAGGGAACTTTTTCGGTTCGATTTTCCCTTATCTTGTTTATGTCATCTCCTTGGTTTATTTGAAGTACCTGATTTCCTTTATCTATGGATGTTGAAAGGTTAATTTCTGGATCTTCACTTTAATCTTTTGTTGTTGGAATTGCAACTTCTGAGTACATATTTACTTCATCTAGTTTTTCATTTTCTTGAGTTGGGATATTGACTAGATCAGGGTTTGGATTTTTTTCTTGAACGTGGACTAAAGACTTTGATACTTCTTCTTGAGTAAGTTTTTCTAACTCGACATTAAGTAGCTTCTTGTCACTTTTGAGCTTCTTTATTTGCATAACAAGGTTTTGATTATGATTCCTTAAATGTAAAAGCTCTTCGTTTTCTGAATTGTTGACCTTATCCTTAGTATTCTTCTCTTCATCTTTTAAACTTTTGATTTGTTCTAATAAATTTTTATTAAGGTTCTTTAGACGTAAATTTTCCTCTTCTTGTTTTGATAAGTGTTTCTTGAGTTCCTTCTTTGTGACCTTAGTCTTCTTGACTTGTCCAATTAATTTTTCAACATGGTCCTTGGGGCGAGAAATTTTTCCGCCCTTTTCCATTACTTGTTTGTAATGTATATTTGCAAGATCTTCGTATTCTTGTTGTAACACTTTCTTGCATTGCCAAAATTCGGCTATTATGTCTTCCTTTTGATCTTTCAACTATAATTTCTCGGTACATGGGGTTACATCGTTTTGTAGGGGTGATGAGGGGTGTTTATCTTGTAATTTGGATTCTGTCATCTTCATTTCCTTATTAAAATCTGTATGTTGTTTTCCAACTGTTTCCATTAATTCTTTCATCTGTCTTGCTAATGTTTGTTTTTCTGTATCACTTATAAATTCAACTAACGTAAAAGCTTTGTAACATTTTGTGCAAACAACGTTTTGATTTTTGAATGATTCTTGACAATTAGGATATCCTTCTAAACAAAAAGGACATATTGCAAAGAAACCACGGTTCTTTGTGGGAATCATTTTTTTTTAATGTATCTCGTTTTTTCTTTTTCCTTTTTATATTTTAAATAATGGCTATAACCTTCAAACTTTTATTACTCCTTCAATCTTTGGTAATGAATCCTTCACTAATATTCTTTTTTTGAAAGAGGCTCAAATTCTTTTATATATGTATATATTCCTTTTTTAAATAAAATCTTTAGAATATAATGATTTGTCTCATTTTCCACTTTTCCAATACTTAACCTTTAATAACCTCTTTTTCCTTTTATATACCTTCGAGCTTTAATAATGATTCCTTAATATTTAAGAAATCCTTAATAATATTTTTCCTTTCGTTTTTTGGAAAATTACTTCATTGATTTCTTTTTATGAAATCTTTTTTAATTACTAAGAAGATGTTTGACTTTCATAATAGTTTTTTTTTTTTTTTAACCTTATTTTTCCTTAATATTAATTGCCTTGATAATTCCTTATAATCCTCCCTTTATATAACCTTAAATATAGTCTTCCTTTAGTGATGAGTTCTTTGACTAAGTAAATTATAGTTTCTTCTTCTTCTTCTTCTTCTTTTTCTTCTTTTTTAACAACTGATTTTTTCTTGACTCGTTTTTTTTTTTAAAGTTACAACCCTAGTGAAACGTGGCTATTCACCTATATTCACCTATAAAATATATGTCCACTTATGTGTATTTGACTCGGTTAGTTTTCTCCACGTAAAAGTAAACTTACCATTCACACAAAGATTTTTTTATTCATTTTGTTCTTATTTTACCTTGAAAATACCGTGGGCAATTACCATGGGCTTCTAAAACCACAAGCTTGTAAACCACTTAAAGAAGAATCAAAATAACCTTATCTACTCTTCCTTCTCTTACGTATAGTTTTTTTATCATGCACTTTTTATCAATAATGTAGAACCATTTTTTTTTTCTTTTGGAACTATTTTCTTTTAAATGTTTTTTTTTTTTCCTATTAATTTATTTCCCCTTTTTTTAACTTTCCTTCTCTCTTTTATTTTTTTTATTAATATATATATACATACATATTTCTTCCTTCTTTTTTAAACTTTCCTTCTCTCTCTTTATATATATATATATATATTTCTTCACTTTTTTTTCTTCAAATTTTTTTTTTACAAAATTTCCCCCTTTTTTTCTTCAAATTTTTAATTCTGGCCAAAGGCCTACTAGTGAAAATGGAGAAACTCCAAGATTGGTAGCAAAACGCTTCAACGGCAACAACGTTGACGCATTTGACGGTCAAGAACCTGGATCGAAGAGCGTGGCTCTATGCAGTGTGAGCGGCCAGAAGATCGAACTACTCTGATACCAAATGAAGCGAACAAAGTTCCTTCTCAAGTTAAATTCTCTAGAAGACTTGGAATATCAGAATATCCATCGAGGATACAAATATTATATTAAAATTATGATGAACGAATTGATTGATATGAATGTTACGAATGAGGCCTGCTTATATACCAAGGCAGGTGCCTCTTCACGAAATGGCAAGTCTCATCAGACATGCCCTTTCAACCTAATTACTAATTAACTAATTAATCATTATTTATATTATTTTATTCATTACAACGGAGATATCAACCTCTACCTCGGGGGATTTCGAGTGCCCGCCCAGCAGAGTAGTTCCGCAATTTTGGTGAGGATTTACATAGCAGCAACAGCAGGAGTGCATAGTCCCTTTGGGACTGCATAGAGGCAGCAAATATTGCGTAGTGATTGTGCAGAGAAGTCTAGAGGAAGTGTCAAGAGTGTGGGAGAGAAGAGGAGTTTAGCCGGAAGTTTTGGAGAGGAGGCTAGCCACCCTCCTACCAGGGATTTTGGCAGCATTTTGGAGACATCTACCAGCAGTTCCAGCCAGGAGTCGAATTTCCCAGCAATTGGGTGAGCCAAGCCCAAGAGGGCCAATTTTCGAGGTCAAAACTAGGACAAACCCTTTTTGAGCTTTTCTAGGTTTATTGAGGAGAAGCCAAGATTAATTTGGCAGAAGTTTCTAGGTAAGTTTGAGGTATCAAACCGAGATCCCTAACTCAGCCAGCAACTAGAGGAGCTAAGGGAAAATTGTGCTAAAATTCTGAAGTCAATATAAGGCCAATTCCTTCGCAAGTTATTGTGGGTTTCTTGAGCAGAGTCCGTGGTTAAAATCCCGGAATTTTCCGAGCAGCGTAGCAGGCCGTAGCAACATTTCATTGGGACCAGCAACAGCGTTTTCTGGGCTAGGTAGTGCAATCAGTGAGCCACGCAGAGCAATTTCTAGCAGGGTTTTGATTGGGTTTGAGTAGTTCTTCAGCCTGCCTTAATTAGGCCCAGGTGCAATCTTTTCGGCACCTCATTTGTACTCTTTACCAACATATTAATAAAATGGCTCAGCAATGATTTTGGCTCCAAATTTTGTGTTTTAATGGTGTTTTCCTTGCTGTAATTTTTAGTCTATTTTGCTTGCATTACTGTCATTTTCTTATTTGGGGATATTACATCCAAGATGCTTATCCAATCCAACATTCTCCTGATCCATGTCCAAGTACTTGACTTAAGACATCAGTCCTAATCCATCAAGGTACCTAACACAAGGAGAATCAACAAGTTATCATTCTCCCTATTAGTGATGCATGCACTAGACACACAAGGAGAACCAGTGTCGAGTCATACTCCCTCTTAATCAGGGAAGACATCCCTATTCTCTTTGTAATCAGAGAATAGGTCTTGCTCTTATTCAAGGAGACTCTTTTTGCTCCCTCTCAAACCTTGTAATATTCCAAATTAGCAGTCAGCCAATTGGAATATTAATTTTGTCAGTTTTTCCTTTATTCTAATGTTAGCAGAAAAATAAAGTGGGTAAAGGTGGCCCACGAATAAATCTCATGATTAAATTACTTTCCCAAAGTCACCAAGGCAAACATTAGAGCTGGAGTGGGACCGGTGGGGCCAGCATCACGAGTAGACATCAGCTTAGTGGCAGTGCAGGAGAGGCAACAGTGTAGGTAGTGTAGGGGTAGTGTGTGGACAGAAAGGGGACAACAGTTGCGCAGTGGTTGGTCGGTTGAGGTGGCAACGCAGTCCAGTGGGGCCCAAGGGAACGTTGGGGGCTCAGCTAGGTAAAAGAGGATGAGAGTAGCTCATTCCTCATTCATTCAGTCATCAACTCATTTTCTGTCTGGTAAACTAAAAGCATGCTTGAGTTGTTTGGCCGAGTCTGCAAGTGTTGTTTAGCACAGAGATTTCCGAGCAGAGATCTCAACCTCATCCTTGGGGGACTTCGAGTGCCCGCTCAAGAGAGGAGTTTCATTCAGTTTTGGAGAGAGGCATCACAGGTACAACTTTAGGCATACACATTCCTTCTAGGGCATCGCAGAGGCCATGCAGTGGGCTAGGGGATTACGCAATCCAGCAGTGGAGTAGCTTCGAGGGAGGAGGAAAGATAGAATTCAGCCAGGATTTTTATGAGGAGATCAGCCACTTCTTAGCAGAGTTCTTGAGCAGATTCTAGTAGTTCAGCTAGAAGCCCAGTGTGCCCAGCAAAATAGTGTACCAAGCCCAAGGTGGTGAATTTCCGAGGTCAGCCTTTCAGAAAATCCTTCGCGGGATTTTCTGGATTTGTTGAGGAGTGCGGTGTCCAAGTCCCAGAATTTTCTGAGCAGTAGAACAGCCTCAACACGCAGTCCCTTTGCAGCGAGTAGCAACAATTCCAGACAGGGCAGCGTAGAGGTGGAGCCACGCAAAGCAACAGAGCAGCAAGGATTTCTGAGCATGGATTGAGAGATTATTTCAGCCTGCCTTGTGCAGGCCAAGATGCCATCTTCCTAAGCACCATCTTGTACCTTTCCCATTCAGAAAATTAATAAAATGGCTCAGCAGTTTTGGCTCATTCACGATGTTTTTGATGTGTATTTCTGTTTGTTGTAGATTTAGTCTTTGTATGCTTTGTATTACTGTTTGTTCCCAATTTGGGATATTACAAACCTAGAGGAGATTCCAACTTCCTTAGAGAAGTCACAGCCACAAGTCTTATTACTTGTCGTTCACAGATTGCATGGCTCCATCTTTCCTTTGCATCTCATTGTACAAAGCATCTTCCTTTCACGGTATCAAGGATCGCGGAGCCATCTTCTCACGACATATTCCAAGTCATCCATCTTCCACATCACTTTCTTCTTGACTTTATCAATGAAGGCATTTTATTGAACCTTCCCAAACTTCAAGCTAATCATAGCTTCCTCATGAAAGTGATCTTACTTCTAGATCTTCAGGTCATCTCCTCATATTCATATCCTTCAATCCCAAGATGAGCACATCTTGATCTTCCTTGATGTTAGGTACAGTTGCACAATTTTTGTCAAAGTTCCAAAGAAGAAGATATGCCAGAATTTTTTCAAAGGATCAGATCATCAATCATCAGTTTATTGGGTCTTTGTAAACCCATTCTGCAAATTTATAATGTAAATGATGCTAGTAAGATTGTGTATGTATGTAACAACCTAGGTAAGCCTATTATTTGGGCAATAACTTCATCCTAGGAGGTTTTTCGACTCACCGATTCATTTGTGTTTCTAAACACGGGTGGTCAGCAGAGTTTTTCCCTCCAGCCTCACCCCAAAGCTAGGGTGGAATTCTTGGTCAAAGTCTTAGGTGAGTCCTATTTTTTTAGTCGAGTCTTACATAAAAGTGATTTGGGAATAATTTAAGCTAATTGGATAAATTATTTTATTACGAATCACTTGGTTTACTAGGTCAACTTGTATCGCAGAATTGGGTGTGTAATTTGAGGGTCTATACCGAACAGGTATTCCCCCTGAGGGTGGAAATGTAATTATCTTATGTAAAAAAAAATTTAGTGCATGGTCCCTCATACTTAGACACCATGGCTAAAATATTATAGGCTGCAAAATATATTGAATCCCCTCAAGTGTCAATTAATTAATTTTTCTGGCAAAAATTAAATTAATACTTAGACAAAAAACTAATTAATTAGAGTCAACGTTAGAGTCTTAAAAAAATTAAATTCTCCAAGTGGAAAAATTCGTAGGTATCAAAAAAATTAATTTTTGGAAGTCCCCCACCAAGAGAATATTGGAAATTTCAAGAAAAACTGGACACTTGGACCTTGGTGATTAAGTCAAAGTCAATTCTTTGAAGAAATTAGCTAAAAATAATTATTTTTGAGCTAATAAAAATTGGGTTAATGATAAATTCGAAAATTCCTCAAAATAAATATTTTCAATGGCAGAGATTAAAAGATCATCAAGGATTTATCGATGGCCGAGATTATTTTGACGAGGATCAAGCCAACTAGCCGTTATTTTTCCACTTCGAGGATTTATCTATAAATTTAGAGTCATTGGTGTCTCAAGCCATCTGAGGTTTGGCTAAACTAATTCTATAGAAGAGTTGATGTAACGTTACTATCCCGCGGGAACATTTTTTAAATTAATAAATACTTTGGGGTAGAGTTCATGGTGTCTATTGTCTGTTGATTTTTGGTATGTGGTGGGTACGGGCATTCCTATATTGTGTTTAAATTTTAATTATATCGTTATTTCATTGTAGATGATAGGAACACTCTATTGATAAGTTTTGGGCTTATCTTAGATGATATGATTCATTGTTCTAATGGTTTATATGTGAAGAATTATATAGTGTTTGCAGCTTCCCCAGTCCTTGGGCTCCAAGTTCAAAAACTATGGACGTAGGCTGACCTTGTTTGGACTTCAAATATTTTTATGGTTTATCTAACTTCGCTAAGGCTGTAGCTTGCATTTATTTTCCAAAGTACATCTAGCCATTTACCAAAAAACCTTCTAAATATATATTTCTCGAAATCACTTTTAAAGGCATTGAATATTTGTACATTTTGAAAACAAATTTGCATAATATGTTTTGTAAATTATTTTTTCTAACTGGGGTTTTGAGAATTTTGTATATATTGGGGTTGTGGGTATTTTTGTTTTCATTTGTGCAGGTGTGATTAAGTAAGAAGAGCTGGATTAGAGCGAGATCTAAGCCCTTGAGGATAAGATCTAGCCTCTAGAAATTTTTTTGCAGGGCCAGCGACTGAAGAATTTGCAGTAAATCTGAAGATCTAAAGCAAATTTAATTTTTGAGCAAGGGTTTCAATTTTTTCAAGCCCTCTTGGCCCAGCGTCCTCCTTCCCTTTAGTCGTCCTCCCTCATAGGCTTGGTCGCTAGTCCTTTTGGCCCCTTGGAGCCCTAGCATGGCACTTCTAGGTTGTCGTCAACCCTTCCTACGCAAGGTTGCAGACCTCTAAGGACTAGGCCTACCCTGTTTCCCTTGGTTGCAGGCCTTGTGGGCCTCTCCTAGCCCTCGGCCCTCCTCCTCTTCCCTTCGTCCTCCTCAGCTAGCCTCCTCCTCCTCTCAGCTCCCTTTGTCCTCCCTTCTCTCCCTTATCCTCCTATCTCCCTCTTCCTCCAAGTCTTAGCCCTCCAAGGGATTGCAGCTCCCCTTTTCAGCCTCTTACCCTAGGTCATAACCCTTGTGAGGTCCACGGCAACCCTATAGGTGTCTATCCCTTGAGACGTCAAGCCTTCTTGGCCTTTCTCCCCCTCTTTCGGCTCTTCCATGGCCTTCTAGGCCTTGATCTCCTTCCTTTGGCCCTTATTTTGCCTATATTACCCTCTCTCTCTATGGGTGATCTCTGAAAAAATTTTGAAGTTAATTCTTGGTGGGTTTCGCAGAGAAATTGGCCAAAATTGGTATTTTCAAGTGGCATAATCATTGGGAAAATTTTGGCACCTTGGGCAAGTCTTCTACCAGGCCTTGGGCCTAGGGTTTGATCTCTAAACCCTCAAATTTTCCTCACTGTTTGCTACAGCTCTCTGAATATTTCATAACAGTGATAAAATTCATGATTATATGCCCTAAAAAATCAAATCTAAGTAGCCTAAACACACTAAAATTTTCATAGTAAAATGTTGCTAATTGTTTGGTGAATTGGGTATCCTTTCTTGAGCATAGATCTGCTTGTTTGCTAGATGGAATATCTCTGCATAAACATATGATCAGATCTGATATTTTCTGAATAACACATCTGAAGTGGGTTAAAAACTCTTTGGCAAAGTTGTTTTATCACTTGGAAATTGTTGGGGACCATTTGGCACACACTCTCACATTGGCAATTCACTGTTTGCATATTTTCTCTCTGCTGTAATAAGTAATTTCAAAAGTGATATATCTCTGAGCAATTCATCATAAGAGGGTTAGTTAACTTGTATTTTCACTTGGCAAGCCTCTTAACATTTCATTGGTCATAATTGGTTTTAAATGCTTGCTAATTTCTTGATCTAAAGTGTTTGACTTATCGTTGTCCTAAGAGTTTAGTAATTGCTCATAAGATATAAGATTTCCTTTGTTCATGCTCTACAGACCATAGTTTCTCGTATTTCATGGTTTTGTAGCAATTTGACTAACACATTTGTTGTTGAGTTGATCTATAAGTTCACATCCAATAAGCACTCTCTAAAGCACTCTAATCTTAAATCTTTGGGCATCTTGATATCTTGTGTTCTAAGTCATATTATCTAACTATGTTAACAAATGGCATTTGAGTACCTTGATATAATTGTGATCTAAGGCATTAAGGAATCTATTTGATTGTCTTGGTATTTAAGGCTAAATCAAACATTGCTTAATAAGTGGCATTATCTAAAGAGCATAATCTTGCCATAAGATTGTTGATAATGATCATTGAAACATCAAGTATCTTGTGTTAATGATCTTTGGCTAATTGTTGAGTTTGTTTATCATCCTTGGCTGAACACCCTGTGGATTGATTAACATTGGCACTGAGTTAATTGGCACTTTCTTGGCTGTAAGATTGCATATAATTTATCGATAAGTACTCTTGTCATTGGCAATTCATCATAACTTAAAGTACTTAAGCTAATCCTAAACTAAGAAACTCACTCATAATCATTGCATAAGCATTCTAGGTTTAGTTTGCATTAATAATTTACCTCCAAGCATAAGTTTGGTTGATAGACTCCTAGGACAACCCTTTCTCATCTAGCTTGAGGGATTCAGCCCCTTTTAGTGGTTAACACGGTGACCTTGAATTCGTCAGAGCCACAGTCTCTGCAGCGCCGGAGGCACTGGGTGACTCAAACACAGGGGGAGGTATTGTTAATCAAGCCTTTGCTTGCTTCCCATTAGCTTCCATCCCACAACCTACTCCAAAGATTGGTCTCGAAACAGTTAAGAGGGAGGTTCCATTTAGAATAAGCATATAATCTAAAAGTCACCAAGATTATTGCATCACACCTAGGTCCTGGGATTTGCATAGCATATAGGTTAGTTAATCATTTAAGAAGCGGTTTTCCATCCGATCACTTGGTCCTAATTTATAATAAGCAAGAGTTTTGACTCCATAAGGCACTGGTCTCATTTCTAAATCTAATCAAATCATTAAGTCTTGCTAAATTTAACCAGGTAGCTAGGCCACTCAATTGTGTCTCCTGGACAAGTTGGTTCCCAACTTGTCTTTCATCATCTTCTTTCCATAGGGACTACCCCTGATAGTCTGTTGTTGGGAGACAGCTAGGATGAAGTGGGAAGGGATCAAAGTGATAGCCCCAGCCCTAAGCTATTGTCGTGGTGCCTGTACAATCTGAGCGGCCACATTTTTTGGCACCGTTTTCGGGGATATCTTATTCTCAGCACCTCAACGACATATTCTCAATCTTTCATCTTTCATCATTCTTCATCTTTTCATCACCTTATCTTTCTTCCTCTCACTAATCCTTTCATCTTATTCATTCACACTTTTAGAACCTAGACATTTAGGTTGGTTTCCTGTTTGGGTGGCGACTCCACTTATTCATCCATTCACAAGAGCTTACTCTAGAAGGAATCCTAGTAGCTTGGTTAACCCTGCTCCCAATCCTGAAAGGTTCTAAGAACCCGATTAAACAAAGTACATTCTAAAAAGCGTTTAAATTTCTCGAACAATAAGCCCTCCCTAATCTCCACTTTCCCTTTCTCGATTCCATCAATCAAGAATCCATGGTTGATTTTTATAGGCCTTGCAACTTCACCAACATCCAAGGATATCTGCATGATTTTCCAAATGAGTCTACTCTGAGCAAGCTGCCAATCTTCCAAGGAAACAATGCCATCAATGTTGAAGCTCATATAAAGAAGTTCAACACCTTCATCCAGAGATATGCTCATTCCACTGCCTACAACCATGAAGATGTCAGGATGAAATTATTTGTTTTGTCATTGGAAGATAATGCACTTTATTGGTTTCATGACAAAGCGGATAATGTATTTGACTCCTTAAGAGCCCTCACTGAAGCATTCAAAGGCAAGTATGCGGATAAGAGGGAAGGGAAATACTTAGTCAAAGAGCTAAATAGTATAAAGAAAAGAGAAAATGAAATAGTCGAAGAATTCAACCAAAGGTTTAATGCTCTTCTAAGGGATATGACACAAGATTATAAACCTCCCGACAAGACAATCTTGGAGCAATATCTCGAGGCTTTCAACGGTGATACTCAATATGAGATTAGACGTGCCAAGCTTGCCACTTTAATCGTTGTCCAGAGCACAGCTGTGTTAATTTCTGGTAGCATCAGATGTGCTTTAAGTCTCAAATTTTGCAGGGAGGCTTAGACACATGTATTCCAAAATCCTAGAAAGCGTTTTGGGAAATTCCACCCGGATGAGGTTTTATTAAAATAATTAATTATTTTTTATGGGAGCCCAAGTCTAAACTTAGAGAATTAAAAAAAATTAAGTATATTAATAGAACTGGTGTGAAACTTCTAGAAAAAGGCGAACATCGAGTCAATATGATCTAAGTCGTTGATTATGTTTTAATCTGGGCCGTTGGTTATCCAACGAGAATATTATAAGGACTTCGATGGGCATTTGGAAAAAACATTGAGTGAGTCTAGAGATCGATTTTCTCAAGTGAGCAACGCAAAGCAGCCAGAGAAGATCATCGAGTTGATTCGATTGCAGTGAGGGGCAATGACAGTTTTGGTTGGAAGATCTCTTCTTGAGCCAGCAATACTTTGCAGAGAATGCAGAGGGTAGTAAGCAAAAGAGGCAGCGTAGCAGCTACGCTGGGAAACGCATTGCCATGTAGAGGCAGCGCTGTATCCTTGAGGAGATCTGATATTTTGCAGAGGATCAATCAAATCTAGTGCCGGAGTGTCGAGTTGTGAGACAGGAGGGGCTAGATATCAACATCCAACCAGCGAAAGGAAGTGACATAGTCCCCAGCCAGAGTGACACAGATCTATGCAAAGGCAATATGGGGTTGTCCAGTTCAGTGTTGGGTCAGTTTCAGATTTCCAGTGTCAGTGTGAGGTAATCCTCACTCGTTCTTTGTCAGTCAGATTCTCTATGGATAGCCAGAACTTGGGCATCCAGTTGTATTCAAAAACTTTTGCTTAATAATATCAAACCCTCATCTGCTGCATCGGTTTAACTTTTCCCGCATTTGGTTTTTCCGGGGATTTAGTCCAAAAATAACGCTGTAATGTGTGTAGTTTTCTTCTTGCTCAAACCTTGTTTCCGCAGTTTATTTGTAATATTCCTTTTTTGGTGTCACTTATGACAGGGCTAGGATGGACTTCCAGAGTCAGGAGCAGATTGGTCACAGGTACATATTGGTGTCATCAGCGGGCACAGGGGCTTTTTGGAGGAGTTTTGAGGAGTTTCTATGCGGTCAGGTGGCATTCGCTTGATATATTACATCATCCGAGCAATTTGGCTTTCATTCCGGTGCATTCCGACAACTTTCGGAAATTTGAGTTATTTGTGGGCTTAATTCAGCGGATTACGCTCAAGGTGGAATTTCGGGAGGAATACATGATAGAACACCTTAGTGTAATAGCTCATTGGAACCAGAACGAAGATACCTCCATGATTGGACAGTTGGACATGAGTTTCAGTGACCAGAGGAGACATGGAAACCGATTTACTCTTTTCTGCATTAAAAAGGAATATTTTAATAAGAGGGAAAAGTGCTCCATGAATAAAATACTAATAAAATAAGGCTCCAAGAGATCTATAAAAGAAAGGGAGGAGGCCATTGAGAGATATCTTTGGAGTAGATCATTTTCATGTGTATAAGAGGTTTGAGAATGTGGTTCTCTACTTCAGCCGTAGCCCCAGGATGAAAACCCTAGGGTGATTTATGAGTGTTGGACGGAAACCCAACTCTCTTTGAGGAGACTTCATTCAGAAGTTTCGCATAACTTCAGTGATATTGGAGTGAGGATCATTCAGATCTTCAACGGGTGCTTCAGTGGATTTAGTGGTAGCTGTTGCCGGAGGGAGAGTGCAACAGTTCAGTTTTGGAGGCCAGCGCAGTGTAGCAGTTCATATTGATGGTCAGTTCTCCATCTCAGCTCTTTTTGGGTCAGATGTATTTGTAACCCCAATTGTTATCTATAATAAAAATGTTGAGATTCTTCCTATTCAATGTGTTGATGGATTGCAGTGATTATGTGTTATATTTTACATGGCAATCTTTTGTTTATTAATTCAGTAATTTTATGTTAAAATGCTGGGTTAGTGTGATTTCTGCAAATTTAGTAAAATATCCATTTGGGGATATTACATTATTTATGTAGTGAAGGTTGCAGTGTATTTGCTTCAGTATTTACTTGTAGAAAACAGTAAATAACTTGAATGATTAATCAAGTAGGAGAAGTAATATCAGTTTGTTGCAATAGGGATTCCGAATTAAGGAATTTTCACATGGTATCAGAGCTTGTACAGTAGCGCAAGTGAAGCAAGAGAGCAATCCGGAAGTGTTTAGCATTGAAGAGGAGGGAGAACGAAGAGTTGTGTAGGCAGCAGATCGAATCCCCAAGGGATTATGCAGTCCAAGCCAGGAGGGCAATATTTGCAAGCGAATCTCTCTCTGAGTGAGTCGACAGAGAGGTACGATTTCCAGTTTGCAATTTGTCAACGGCAGAGGGAGCAACGCAGCAGCAGCTTCAACATAGACCAGTTTTTGGTGGGACACAGTTTTCTTGTAGCAACAGTTGTTGGTGCAGAAAGCGTTAAAAGAAGGAGGAAGAAGCATACTGAGGGAATTTATGGCCTTAGGGAATTTGTTGCCCAAGAAATTTTGATTTCCCGTACAGAAGCAGCGTGATCGAGATTTATTTGGCTTGCTCCAACAGGAAGTGCGTAGAGCCAGCTGTGTAGAGGGTTAGAGGCAGCAGTTCGACATTTGGTTGGGTGAGATGGCAACAATTGGGTTCAGAGATCAATATTGGTTGGATAATGCATCCAACTATGTGATCTGGCAGGCAAGGATCACGTGTATGTTAGATGAGCATGATCTCAAGGCCTTTATCGAGAATGTGGTAGTTGTCCCAGATGATGTAGATCCATTGAAGGCCTACAAGAAGAATATGGATATAACACGAGATTATCAACCGCCCGACAAGACAGTCTTGGAGCAATATCTCGAGGCTTTCAACGGTGATACTCAATATGACGTTAGACATGCCAAGCCTGCCACTTTAACCGCTGCCCAGAGCACAGTTGTGTTGATTTCTGGTAACATCGGATGTGCTCTAAGTCTCAAATTTTGCAAGGAGGCTTAGACATATGTATTCCAAAATACCTAGAAATCGTTTTGGAAATTCCACCTAGATGGGGTTTTATTAAAATAACTAATTATTTTTAATGGGAGCCTAAGTCTAAACTTAGGGAATTAAAATAATTAAAGTATATTAATAGAATTTGGTGTGAAACTTCTAAAAAAAGGCGGAGATCGAGTCAATATGATCTAAGCTGTTGATTATGTTTTAATCTGGGTCATTGGTTATCCAACGACAAGATTATAAGGACTTCCATGGGCATTTGGAAAACACACCGAGTGAGTCTAGAGATCGATTTTCTCAAGTGAGCAACACAGAGCAGCCGGAGAAGATCGTCGAGTTCATTCGATTGTAGTAAGGGGCAGTGATAGTTCCGGTTGGAAGATCTCTTCCTGAGCTGAGAATACTTTGGAGAGAAGGCAGAGGCAAGTATGCAGAAGAGGCAATGTAGCAGCTACGCTAGGCAGCGTAGTGCCACACAGAGGCAACGTTGTAGCCTTGAGGAGATCCTCTATTTTGTTGAGGATCAGTCAGATCTAGTGTCGTACTGTTGGGGTGTGAGACCGGAGGAGCCAAAGATCAACATCCAGCCAGTAGAAGATCCAGCAGAAGGAGGTGACACAATCCCCAGCCAGAGTGACGCAGATCTACGTAGAGTGTAGTATTCCCAATTAGCAAGAGCTAATTGGAAATATTAATTTTGACTATTTTGCCTTTATAAAGTTAAGTTATAAATAAAGTAGGTGAAGAGGGACACTTAACTCACACTTAGGATAAAAAGTATTTCCTAAAGTCACTTAAGAGACATGACTAGTTGGCAACGTGGGGCCTAGTAGTCAAGTGGCAACGTGGGAAAAGAGGCAACATAGGCAGCGTGGGACCAAGCCAGCGCAGAGAGAGATGGACAGCGTGGCTCAAGGAGACAGCGCAGTTGATGGTGGGCCTAGGTGAGGGCAAGGCTCACCAAGCATAAAAGGAGGGAGGGTCTCCCCATTTTGATTCATTCTGATTATGCATCTTTGAGATTTGTCTTTTAACATTGAGCATGCTTGTTGTTTAGCAAAGTCTGCAAGTACTCTTCAGTACATCGGATATCTCTGTTCGGAGATCCCAACCTCAGCACCGAGGGACTTCGAGTGCTTGCACGGGTGAGGATTTTCATCCTTGTTTTGCTGGAGAGAGTTGCAGCAACCACAGGCAGAGCATTCACTCAAAGAGACAGCGCAGTCAGTGAGAGGAAGGACACAGTCTTGAGAGGAGGTGGTTCCGGATTGAGGGTTTGTTGGTGGATTCAGCCCGAGATAGTGGGAGAGGGGCCAGCCCTTCCCTATTCCAGTATTTTGGAGGAGTCGAGAGCCATTATTTGGAGCAGATCATTCAGAGCCAGCATCCCTCCTTGAGGAATAGCATAGTGCCTCAAGGGAGCCATTTTCGAGGGTCAGCCATTTCCGGAAAGCTTTCTAGGCTTTTCTGGGTATTGGGAGTAGAGGCTATTCCCGAAGTTTCAGAATTATCAGAGGTGGGGAGCAGCCCCAAAGATTCAGTTCATTCCAGTAGTAGCAGCAGCACAGTAGCAATACCAGCAGCTCTGGAGATAACGTAGTCCTGAGGGAGCAGCCATTCCGAGTCATTTCTGGAGAGTCTTTCTACGCTTGCCTAGCGAAGGTCGAGGTGCCATCATTCTGATCACCTCTGTACTCATTTCCATTTCTCAGTATTAATAAAATGGCTCAGCGTTCTCCATATTGTCTGTTTTTCTTATGATTTGTCTCTAGTTGTTGTATGTCTTTGTTTATGTGCTTTATATTGTTGTTTATTTCCATTCGGGATATTACAGTGGTATCGAAGCTCATAGACTTGGCTCAGCCTGTGGAGCAGATTGTCTATGACACCAGCAGGAAAACCATACATCACTTACCGGGGAAGAAAGTATAAAGACCAAGAACGGAGGTTAAAGCTCACCTTCGGGAAAGGTGACAGTGTTCCAGTGGTGGACGCAGAGGAAGAGGAACCAATGGCGGAGGAAAGAGATGCCGAGAAGGAGTTCAAGGAACTCCTCCTCAAATCAATGCAAGATTTGTGGAGGTGGATAGAAGAGATGGGGCAAAGGTTCACGGCAGAGTCTAGACAGCACGACACCCCAAGGGGTTTCCATGTTGGAGAGGGCTCGGGCACATCTCATCATTTGAAGGAGCACCTCACAGCGCAGCAGATGGCATCACACACACCTTCCCGTTCCACAATGCCTACTTTTCTTGCCGCAGACACTGGGGCAGGAGCACAGCAGGAGCAGGAACCAACACACATGGGAGGTTACTTTGCGGAGTACCAGTCCTACGGTCAGGAGTTCAAAGATGACCTCACATTCCATGATTTCGTTCGGCTCAAGCGGGACAGCAGACCCCGCAACCATCACAGCGAGAACAGGCACTCACATGACGAAGATACGCAACACACTGTAGGTAGATTCTATCTACCGACATTTGACGGTTCATCCAAGTGTTCGGCAAAGGCTTCGGTGGAGAAGTTGGACATATATTTCCAGCTTAACTCGATGGCGAAGACAGAGGCCATCAAGGTAGCAGCGCTGCACTTGGAGGGCGAGGCCCATGACTGGTGGTTTCATGGGATGGCTACGATGGGACACTCAGAAGTGACAGCATATGCCGAGTTCACACAAAGGCTGATAGAGCGATTTGATCGAAGGGATCCAGAGGAGCACTTTGTTGAGCTGACTAAGCTCAACCAGACCGGGAGTCTAGACACATACATTTCAGAGTTCCTGAGACTTTCCGTGATGGTCCCTGATTTATCCGCAGCCCAGATGATCTATATGTTTATAGACGGATTGGAAGAGAATATACGGGGGTTAGTCAGATCGACAAGGCCAGCCACACTTCATGATGCAGTTGGGAGGACTCGAGATTTGCAGGATGCACTACCCCGGACTAGAGCCCCTTTTTCCCAGAGACCGGCGTTCCAGCCAAAGGGGAAAGACATGAGGGTTCCGCCTCCAAAGGGGAACCAGGGCAAAGGGCCAGGATATTATGAGACCCGAAGGGATTTGATGCGGAGGAGGCTATGTTTCACATGCCAGTTTCCATGGGTACCAGGACACCGTTGTGCCGCAGGGAAGGCACATTACATCGAGGTCTTCTCCGACAGTAGCGGGGAAGAGGAGTATGAGGAGTCAGAGGCAAGAGGCAGCAATGCAGTGCAGAGAGGGGATCATCTACCACCTCCACCACCAGGAGCGGGAGGTGCAGCTTTTGCACCTACCGGGGGAGCCCTTGCATCCTTGTGGGGAGTTCCCAAGTACTTGACACTAAGTGTCCGAGGCACAGTGCGGGGACAACTTGTTTCAGTGTTAGTGGACAATGGGGCCACCCACAATTTTATTGATGCCTAGTCGGTAGAGCGGAGGGGCATCTCGATGGAGAGCTTTGATGGATTTTCGGTACTGGTTCCAGGTGACCGAACCATGCCGTGTGCCAAGTATGTGCCAGCCTTGGCAATGACTATGGGGACGTACACCCTGACTAACCATTTCTTCGTGGTGGGCATCCCGGACACCAACGTGATACTGGGGGTGCAGTGGTAGATCACGCTGGGAAAGGTCACCACTAATTGGGAGACCTTGGAGATGGAGTGGACTGATAAGAAGACTGGGAGGCATAAGAAGATTCGGGGTATGCACACCTACCCACCACAGACAGTTTCAGCACACCGGATGGAGGCGGATTTCCGGAAAGGGGACATAGAGTGGGCAGTAGAGTTACGTGTTTCAGAGTTAGGATCTACAAGGCAGACCGTAAATCCAGATGTACAGTCCATTGTAGACAAGTATGCCACAATTTTTAGGGAGATACCACTAGGGCAGCTGCCAGATCGGGGGTTTGAGCACACGATTGAGCTGGAGCAAGGCATCCAGGTTGTCATCACTACACCCTATAGGCATCCTAAGGCCGATCGGGATGAGATTGAGAGCGCCATCCATGAGCTCTTAGCTCTTGGACATATCTGTCCCAGCACTAGCCCTTTTTCTTCTTCAGTAGTATTGGTGAAGAAGAAGGACAGCACATTGAGGATGTGCATTGACTACCGAGCCCTAAACAAGAAGACCATGAAGAACCGGTACCCCATCCCACGGATCGATGAGTTGATGGACGAGCTGAGGGGGGCAAAGTTCTTCTCGAAGATTGATTTGAGATCTGGGTACCATCAAATTCGCGTGAGGGAGCAGGACATTCCCAAGACTGCTTTCAGGTGTCATTACGGCCATTTTGAGTTCTTGGTGATGCCCTTTGGGCTGACCAATGCTCCTGCCACATTTCAGTCATGCATGAATCACATCTTCCGCAGTCACTTGAGGAAGTGTGTATTAGTGTTTTTTGATGACATCTTGATTTACAGCAAGACATGGGAGGAGCACCTCCAACATATAGAGGTTGTACTACGCATCTTGGAGGAGCAGCAATTTTATGCTAAGCTCTCCAAATGCGAGTTTGGGTTGACAGAGATGCTCTATTTAGGGCACATCATCAAGGTGGACGGAGTGAGGGTCCACGAGGAGAAGATCAGGGCCATCAGGGATTGGCCAAAGCCAAAGAATGTGACGGAGCTTCGGGGATTTGTGGGTATCTGCACCTACTACCAGAAGTTCGTCAAGGGATTTTCCCAACTTGCAGCACCCCTTACAGATCTCACCAAAAAGGGGGCATTCAGTTGGACTGATACAGCGCAGAGGGCTTTCGACAGGCTCAAGTAGGTGATGAGCAGTTGTCCAGTTTTGGCATTGCCAGATTTTACACAGCCTTTTGTCCTGGAGTGTGATGCATCAGGGGAAGGGATAGGCGCAGTTTTGATGCAGGGAGGCCATTCCATAGCTTTCAAGAGTCTGAAGCGGCTGCCACATGAGAGGTTGTATGCTATATACCACAAGGAGATGTTGGCCATCATGCATGCATTGGCCAAATTTCGGCAGTACCTGGTGTGGAGATGGTTCAAAGTGAGGACAGACCACAACAGCCTCTGATTCTTCCTAGATCAGAAACAGTTGCAGGAGAGGCAGCAAAAGTGGGTCAACAAAACCCAGGCATATGATTTTGACATCGAGTATGTCAAGGGAAAGAACAACGTGGTGGCCGATGCACTTTCACGTAGACCGGCAGCGTTGTCCTTGATGAGTTTGGACACGGACTGGAGGGCTCAACCTCTGGAGGAGTACTCCAAGGACCGTTTTTCCTGCGAGATTTTGGACAGTTAGGTGACATATGACAGGTACAGGGTGATGACCGAGGTGATCTACTACAGGGACAGGATCTTCTTGACTAAGGGCTCCCAGCTCAAGAAGAAGATATTGCACGCCTCACATGACTCGCCATTATCAGGCCACCAAGGGTTCACCAAGACCTATAGGGCCATCAGGGAGAGCTTCTCTTGGAAGGGCCTCAAGGAGGACGTACTCCAACATGTCAGGGAGTGCGAAGTTTGCCAACGTAACAAGGGGGAGATGAACCATCCGGCAGGATTATTGCAGCCTCTTCCCATACCAGAGGGGAAATGGAAGAGTATTTCGATGGATTTCATTACGGGGTTGCCCACTGTGCAGGGCAAGGATTGCATATTTGTAGTCGTTGATCGGCTAACTAAATATGCTCACTTCTTCGCCATATCGGCCCATTACACGGCATCACAGGTAGCGAAGTTATTCTTCAGGGACATTTTCAGATTGCATGGTCTCCCAAAGACCATTGTCAGTGACAGGGATAGCTGCTACATGGGCGGGTTTTGGCAGGAAATTTTCTGTTTGGTGGGCACTGAGTTGACACTGAGTACTAGTTACCACACCCAGATGGATGGGCAGACAGAGATAGTGAACAAGTGGCTGGAGGGCTACTTACGTAACTATGTCAGCGGGCAGCAGCAGGCATGGTTGAGATGGTTGCACTTAGGAGAGTACTGCTACAACAACACTCATCATATGTCCATCGATATGTCTCCATTTTATGCATTGAATGGGTATCATGCTTTATCTTTTGCTGACATGATGTTTGGTGCTAGCAAGGCTCCTAGAGCCACGGATTGGATCCAAGAGAGTCAGGATATACTCCAAGCTCTCAAGGATAACATGGCTACAGCGCAGAATCAGCAGTAGCTATACGCCGACAGGGGACGTGTTGAGAGGCAGTTCGAGGTAGGGGATTTGGTCTACCTACATTTGCAGCCATATCGGCAGTCCACGCTAAAACAAAAGGGGGCTGAAAAGCTCAAGCCTCGCTTTTATGGACCATACAGGGTGACACGCAAAGTTGGAGAAGTTGCATATGAGTTGGAGTTGCCCATTGGTAGCAAGATTCATAACGTTTTTCACGTGTCATGCCTGAAGAAGGCACTAGGACAGCAGGTGATTACAACGGAGGAGCTTCTGCCCACCGATGATGAGGGGCATCTGGTGCTACTACCGGAGGCCATTATTGACACTAGGGAGAGGCAGTTGCGAAGCAGGACAGTCAGAGAGTACCTGGTGAGATGGAGGAATTTACCGGATGAGGATGCCACCTGGGAGAGTGAGAAGATTCTGCAACATCCATCATTACATTTGCTTGAGGACAAGCAATGTTTTGCCGGGGAGGACTGTAATATTCCCAATTAGCAAGAGCTAATTGGAAATATTAATTTTGACTATTTTGCCTTTATAAAGTTAAGTTATAAATAAAGTCGGTGAAGAAGGACACTTAACTCACACTTAGGATAAAAAGTATTTCCTAAAGTCACTTAAGAGACATGACTAGTTGGCAATGTGGGGCTTAGTGGACAAGTGGCAGCGTAGGCAACATGGGACCAAGCCAGCACAGAGAGAGATGGACAGCGTGGCTCAAGGAGACAGCACAGTTGATGTTGGGGCCTAGGTGAGGGCAAGGCTCACCAAGCATAAAAGGAGCGAGGGTCTCCTCATTTTGATTCATTCTGATTATGCATCTTTGAGATTTGTCTTTTGACATTGAGCACGCTTGCTGTTTAGCAAAGTCTGCACATACTATTCAGTACATCGGGTGTCTTCCTTCGGAGATCCCAACCTCAGCCCCAGGGGACTTCGAGTCCCTGCTCGGGTGAGGATTTTCATCCTTGTTTTGCCGGAGAAAGTTGCAACAAGCACAAGCGGAGCATTCACTAAGAGAGACAACACAGTCAGTGAGAGGGAGGACGCAGTCTTGAGAGGAGGTGGTTCCGGATTGAGGGTTTGTTGGTGGATTCAGCCCGGGATAGTGGGAGAGGGGCCAGCCCTTCCCTATTCCAGTATTTTTGAGGAGTCAGGGGCCATTATTTGGAGCAGATCATTCAGAGCCAGCATCCCTCCTCGAGGAATAGCGTAGTGCCTCAAGGGAGCCATTTTTGGGGGTCAGCCATTTCCTGAAAGCTTTCTGGGCTTTTCTGGGTATTGGGAGTAGAGACCATTCCCGAAGTTTCAGAATTTCCGAGGGGGGGAGCAGCCCCAAAGATTCAATTCGTTCCAACAGTAGCAGCAGAACAATAGCAGTACCAACAGCTCTGGAGATAACGCAGTCATGAGGGAGCAGCCATTCCGAGTCATTTCCTGAGAGTCTCTCTACGCTTGCCTGGTGCAAGCCGAGGTGCCATCATTCTGATCACCTCTGTACTCATTTCCATTTCTCAATATTAATAAAATGGCTCAGCGTTCTCCATATTTTCTATTTTTCTTATGATTTGTCTCTAGTTGTTGTATGTCCTTGTTTATGTGCTTTATATTGCTATTTATTTCCATTCGTGATATTACAGTGGTATCGAAGCTCAAAGACTTGGCTCAGCCTCTGGAGCAGATTGTCTATGACACCAGCAGGAAAACCATACATCACTTACAAGGGAAGAAAGTATAAAGACCAAGAACGGAGGTTAGATCTCACCTTTCGGAAAGGTGACAGCGTTCCAATGGTGGACGCAGAGGAAGAGGAACCAATGGCGAAGGAAAGAGATGCCAAGAAGGAGTTCGAGGAACTCCTCCTCAAATCAGTGCAAGATTTGTCGAGGCAGATAGAAGAGATGGGGCAAAGGTTCACGACAGAGTCTAGACAGCGTGACACCCCAAGGGGTTTCCATGTTGGAGAGGGCTCGGGCACATCTCATCACTTGCAGGAGCACCTCACAGCGCAGCAGATGGCATCACACACACCTCCCCGTTCCACAATGCCTACTTTTCTTGCCGCAGACACTGGGGCAGGAGCACAGCAGGAGCAGGAACCATCACACATGGGAGATTACTTTGCAGAGTACCAGTCCTACGGTCAGGAGTTCAGAGATGCCCTCACATTCCATGATTTTGTTCGGCTCAAGCGGGACAGCAGACCCCGCAACCATCACAGGGGGAATAGGCACTCACATGACGGAGATACGGAGCGCACTGTAGGTAGATTCTATCTACCGACATTTGACGGTTCATCCAAGTGTTCGGCAAAGGCTTCGGTGGAGAAGTTGGACATATATTTCCAACTTAACCAGATGGCGGAGAAAGAGGCCATCAAGGTAGCAGCGCTGCACTTGGAGGGCGAGGCCCATGACTGGTGGTTTCACGAGATGGCTACGATGGGACACTCAGGAGTGACAGCGTATGCCGAGTTCACACGGAGGCTGATAGAGCGATTTGATCGGAGGGATCCAGAGGAGCACTTCCTTGAGCTGACTAAGCTCAAGCAGACCAGGAGTCCAGACACATACATTTCAGAGTTCTTGAGACTTTCCGTGATGGTGCCTGATTTATCCGCAGCCCGGATGATCTATATGTTTATAGACGGATTGGCAGAGCCTCTACGGGGGTTAGTCAGATCGACGAGGCCAGCCACACTTCATGATGCAGTTGGGAGGACTCAAGATTTGCAGGATGCACTACCCCGGACTAGAGCCCCCTTTTCCCAGAGACCGGCGTTGCAGCCAAAGGGGAAAGACATGAGGTTTCCGCCTCCAAAGGGGAACCAAGGCAGAGGGCCAGGAGATGATGAGACCTGGAGGGATCTGAAGCGGAGGAGGCTATGTTTCACATGCCAGGAGCCATGGGCACCAGGGCACCATTGTGCCGCAAGGAAGGCACATTACATCAAGGTCTTCTCCAATAGTAGCAGGGAAGAGGAGGAGTATGAGGAGTTAGAGGCAGGAGGCAGTAGTGCAGCGCAGAGAGGAGATCATCTGCCACCTCCACCAGCAGGAGCGGAAGGTGCAGCTTTTGCACCTACCAGGGGAGCCCTTGCATCCTTGTGGGGAGTTCCAAAATACTTGACACTACATGTCCGAGGCACAGTGCGAGGACAGCGTGTTTCACTGTTAATGGACAGTGGGGCCACCCACAATTTTATTGATGCCCAGTTGGTAGAGCGGAGGGGCATCCCGACGGAGAGCTTTGATGGATTTTCGGTACTGGTTCCAGGTGACCGGACCGTGCAGTGTGCCAGGTATGTGCCAGCCTTGGCAGTGACTATGGGGACGTACACCCTGACTGACCATTTCTTCGTGGTGGACATCCCAGACACCAACGTGATACTGGGGGTGCAGTGGTTGATCACACTGGGGAAGGTCACCACTGATTGGGAGACCTTGGAGATGGAGTGGACAGATAAGAAGACTGGGAGGCATGAGAAGATTCGGGGTATGCACACCTACCCACCACAGACAGTTTCAGCACATGGGATGGAGGCGGACTTCCGGAAAGGGGACATAGAGTGAGCAGTAGAGTTACGTGTTTCAGATGCAGGATCTACAGGGCAAACCGTACACCCAGATGTACAATCCATTCTATACAGGTATGCCACAGTTTTTAGGGAGATACCACCAAGGCAACCGCCAGATCGAGGGTTTGAGCACACAATTGAGCTGGAGCAGGGCATCCAGGTTGTCATCACTACACCCTATAAGCATCCTAAGGCCTATCAGGATGAGATTGAGAGGGCCATCCATGAGCTCTTAGCTCTTGGACATATCCGTCCCAGCACTAGCCCTTTTGCTTCTTCGGTAGTATTGGTGAAGAAAAAGGACGGCACATTGAGGATGTGCATTGACTACTGGGCCCTAAACAAGAAGACCATGAAAAACCGGTACCCCATCCCACGGATCGATGAGTTGATGGATGAGCTGAGGGGGGCAAAGTTCTTCTCGAAGATTTATTTGAGATCCAGGTACCATCAGATTCGCGTGAGGGAGCAGGACATTCCCAAGACTGCTTTCAGGTGTCATTACGGGCATTTTGAGTTCTTGGTGATGCCCTTTGGGCTGACCAATGCTCCAGCCACATTTCAGTCATGCATGAATCACATCTTCCGCAGTCACTAGAGGAAGTGTGTATTAGTGTTTTTTGATGACATCTTGATTTACAGCAGGACATGGGAGGAGCACCTCCAACATATAGAGGCTATACTGCGCATCTTGGAGGAGCAGCAATTTTATGCTAAGCTCTCCAAATGCGAGTTTGGGTTGACAGAGATGCTCTATTTAGGGCACATCATCGGGGTGGACGAAGTGAGGGTCCACGAGGAGAAGATCAAGGCCATCAGGGATTGGCCAGAGCCGAAGAATGTGATAGAGCTTCGGGGATTTGTGGGTATCTACACCTACTACTGGAAGTTCGTCAAGGGATTTTCCCAACTTGCAGCACCCCTTACATATCTCACCAAAAAGGGGGCATTCAGTTGGACTGATACGGCGCAGAGGGCTTTCGACAGGCTCAAGGAGGTGATGAGCAGCTGTCCAGTTTTGGCATTGCCAGATTTTACACAGCCTTTTGTCCTGGAGTGTGATGCATCAGGGGAGGGGATAGGCGCAGTTTTGATGCAGGGAGGCCATCGCATAGCTTTCGAGAGCCGGAAGCTATTGCCACATGAGAGGTTGTATGCTATATATGACAAGGAGATGTTGGCCATCATGCATGCATTGGAAAAATTTCGGCAGTACTTGGTGAGGAACAGGTTCAAAGTGAGGACAGACCACAACAGCCTTCGATTCTTCCTAGAGCAGAAACAGTTGCAGGATAGGCAGCAGAAGTGGGTAAGCAAAATCCAGGCATATGATTTTGACATCGAGTATGTCAAGGGGAAGAACAACGTGGTGGCCAATGCACTTTCACGCAGACCGGCAGCGTTGTCCTTGATGAGTTTGGACACGAACTGGAGGGCTCAACTTCTAGTGGAGTACTCCAAGGACCGTTTTTCCTATGAGATTTTGGACGATCAGGTGACAGATGACAGGTACAGGGTGATGGACGAGGTGATCTACTACAGGGATAGGATCTTCTTGACTGAGAGCTCCCAGCTCAAGAAGAAAATATTGCACGCCTCACATGACTCGCCATTATCAAGCCACTAGGGGTTCACCAAGATCTATAGGTCCATCAGGGAGAGGTTCTCTTGGAAGGGCCTCAAGGAGGATGTACTCCAACATGTCAGGGAGTGCGAAGTTTGCCAACGTAACAAGGGGGAGATGAACCATCCGGCAGGATTATTGCAGCCTCTTCCCATACCCGAGGGGAAATGGGAGAGTATTTCGATGGATTTCACTACGGGGTTGCCCACTGTGCAGGGCAAGGATTGCATATTTGTAATCATTGATCGGCTAACTAAATATGCTCACTTCTTTGCCATGTTGGCCCATTACACAGTAGCACACGTAGCGGAGTTATTCTTCAGGGACGTTTTCAGATTGCATGGTCTCCCAAAGACCATTGTCAGTGACAGGGATAGCCGCTTCATGGGCGGGTTTTGGCAGGAGCTTTTCTGTTTGGTGGGCACTGAGTTGACATCGAGTACTAGTTACCACCCCCATAGGGATGGGCAGACAGAGATAGTGAACAAGTGGCTGGAGGGCTACTTACGTAACTATGTCAGCGGGCAGCAGAAGGCATGGTTGAGATGGTTGCACTTGGGAGAGTAATGCTACAACAACACTCATCATATGTCCATCGGTATGTCTCCATTTTATGCATTGTATGGGTATCATGCTTTATCTTTTGCTGACATGATGTTTGGTGCTAGCAAGCCTCCTAGAGCCAAGGATTAGATCCAAGAGAATCAAGATATACTCCGAGCTCTCAAGGATAACATGGCTACAGCGCAGAATCAGCAGAAGTTGTATGCCGACAGAGGACGTGTTGAGAGGCAGTTCGAGGTAGGGGATTTGGTCTACCTACGCTTACAGCCATATCGGCAGTCCACGCTGAAGCAGAAGGGGGCTGAAAAGCTCAAGCCTCGCTTTTATGGACCATACAGAGTGACACGCAGAGTTGGAGAAGTTACATATGAGTTGGAGTTACCCATTGGTAGCAAGATTCATAACGTTTTTCACGTGTCATGCTTGTAGAAGGCACTAGGATAGCAGGTGACTGCAATAGAGGAGCTTTCGCCCACCGATGATGAGGGGCATCTGGTGCTACAGCTGGAGGCCATTATTGACACTAGGGAGAGGTAGCTGCGGAGCAGGACAGTCAGAGAATACCTGGTGAGATGGAGGAATTTACCGGATGAGGATGCCACCTGGGAGAGTGAGAAGATTCTGCAATATCCATCATTACAGTTGCTTGAGGACAAGCAACATTTTTCCGGGGAGGACTGTAATATTCCCAATTAGCAAGACCTAATTGGAAATATTAATTTTGACTATTTTTCCTTTATAAAGTTAAGTTATAAATAAAGTGCGTGAAGAGGGACACTTAACTCACACTTAGGATAAAAAGTATTTCGTAAAGTCACTTAAGAGACATGACTAGTTGGTAATGTGGGGCCTAGTGGTCAAGTGGCAGCGTGGGAAAAGGGGCAGCGTAGGTAGCGTGGAACCAAGCCAGCACAGAGAGAGATGGACAGCATGGCTCAAGGAGACAGCGCAGTTGATGGTGGGGCCTAGGTGAGGGCAAGGCTCACCAAGCATAAAAGGAGGGAGGGTCTCCTCATTTTGATTCATTCTGATTATGCATCTTTGAGATTTGTCTTTTGACATTGAGCACGCTTGTTGTTTAGCAAAGTCTACACATACTGTTCAGTACATCGGGTGTCTCTGTTCGGAGATCCCAACCTCAGCCCCGGGGGACTTCGAGTGCCTGCTCGGGTGAGGATTTTCATCCTTGTTTTGCCGGAGAGAGTTGCAGCAAGCACAGACGAAGCATTCACTCAGAGAGACAGCGCAGTCTGTGAGAGGGAGGACGCAGTCTTTAGAGGAGGTGGTTCTGGATTGATGGTTTGTTGGTGGATTCAGCACGAGATAGTGGGAGAGTGGCCAGCCCTTCCCTATTCCAGTATTTTGGAGGAGTTATGGGCCATTATTTGGAGCAGATATTCAGAGCCAGCGTCCCTCCTTGAGGAATAGCGTAGTGCCTCAAGGGAGCCATTTTCGGGGGTCAGCCATTTCCGGAAAGCTTTCTGGGCTTTTATGGGTATTGGGAGTAGAGGTTGTTCCCGAAGTTTCATAATTTTACGAGGTGGGGAGCAGCCCCAAAGATTCAGTTCATTTCAGCAATAGCAGCAGCACGGTAGCAGTACCAGCAGCTCTGGAGATAACGTAGTCCTGAGGGCGCAGCCATTTCGAGTCATTTCCTGAGAATCTTTCTACCCTTGCCTAGTGTAAGCCGAGGTGCCATCATTTTGATCACCTCTGTACTCATTTCCATTTCTCAGTATTAATAAAATGGCTCAGCGTTCTCCATATTCTCTGTTTTTCTTATGATGTGTCTCTAGTTGTTGTATGTCTTTGTTTGTGTGCTTTATATTGTTGTTTATTTCCATTCGGGATATTACATAGAGGCAGTGTGGGGATGTCTAGTTTAGTGTTGGGTGAGTTCTGGATTTCCAGTGTCAGTGTGAGGTAATCATCACTAGTTCTCTCTCAGACAAATTCTCTGTGGATAGCCAGAATTTGCGCATCCAATTGTATTCAGAAACTATTGCTTAATAATATCAAACCCTCATCTGCTGCATCGGTTTTCCCACATTGTGCTTTTCCGAGGACTTAGTCCAAAAATAACGGTATAATGTGTGTAGTTTTCTTCTTGCTCAGATCTTGTTTCCACGTTTATTTTTCCGCCATTTATCTATGTAGTGAAGGTTGCAGTGTATTTGCTTCAGTATTTACGTGTAGAAAATAGTAAATAACTTGCATGATTAATCAAGTAGGAGAAGTAATATCAGTTTGCTGCAATAGGGATTCAGGATTAAGGAATTTTCACAAGTTGAATAGATAGAAAAGGATAGGAAAGCTTCAGGTAGATCAGAGGTCCCTGGTTTTGATAAAGGACCAGTAAAATCTAAGGGAAAGGAAATTAAAGAAGAAGAACCAGAAACAGTTAAGGAATTGACTCGATTAATCAAAGAAATGAAAATAAAAAATGCCAGACAAATAAGTGATATGCATAATCAATTAATCCAAATGGAGAGAAGCTGAATGCAGAGTATCCCACCCAGGAATAATAATAATAATAGGGTTAACAACAATCCTTGGCCAAGAAAATATCCTCCTAATGATCAGAGGCCTCCCACGCCACTTGAGTCTACTAATATGGTTAACGAGCCTATCCCTTTCTGCAGACCTTGTGAAAGCTTCCACGAGCAAAGTACATGTGCCTTTGCTAGAAGAATTTTGGAGGAAGGAACGAATCAACAAGTAAATAATGCAGGACAAGATGCTCCTAAAGAGAGTCAGTGTGTTGATACGATTTCTTCATCATTCGCCATAAATAATTTCAGTGAAGAGAAGGACCCCATCACTCAAGCATACAGTAAAAAACAATCTCAAGAGCAAATTCTAGAGATTGCTAGAAGTAAGGGATACACCTATAAGAGGAAAAGTAAAGATCAGAATCAGAATAAACAAGTTGCTTCTGAAAGGTACAAGTCAGGATTAAAATTAGATTGGGCCTCATGGATTAATAGCATTAAGATGTCTATCGTAGTGCTTGAACCCTTAAAAAATTACATCTCAAAGGGCATCTTTCTTCAAGGCTTTGGGTATGGTTCAGCGTGGTAATGGTGATAATGATTCTAAGGATGAGGAAATTAAGTTGAAGGATTTAGACTGCTACATGGAAAATGAAATTCATCGGCCCTTATTCCTAACATTGGATATAAATGACTGATTGCTTCACAAATGTGTGCTTGATCCCGATGCATCTACAAATGTTATGACTAAGAAAGTTGTGGAACAATTTGACTTAAGAATATCTAGACCTTACCATAACATTTGCTCAATGGATTCTAAAATGGTTGAAGTCGTTGGTGTTGTTAAAGATCTACATGTCTTCTTGGTTGATTACCCATATAGGATCATCCCCATGGACATAGCAGTAATTGATGGACCAGATGTGTGGGGAATGCTTCTTTCCAGAAATTTTGCAACAGATTTAGGTGGTTCTATTCAGATGGATTTATCTTACACCACTATTCCCGCAGCAGCCGGTGGCATGGTCTAATTATACAAAGAAGTAGAAAGAAGATACCATGTGGAAGTTCCAAAGAGATTGGAAAATGGTGAAGAAGTTGTGCCACAGGGTCATACGCCATATTTTGAGTCATCATTTTTTCAGCCAGTATATCATTTCTCGCATCCTCCATCCTACCTTCCGAGCAAAAAGAGAAAGATAATTTAGTATAACAGAGACTTGCAACACAGTGAACAAGAAATTCATCAACCCAAGAGAGTCAAATTTCAGCAAGGGACATCTGAAAAGCAGAATATTAATTTATCAGTCAGCAAGCAGATGTCCGAGATTGTGCCACATCGATGAAATTTGATGCCATAGGGCATTGTTTGTACAGTATCTCTAACCCTTTCCTTTCTACTTTATGTCATTAGCTAGTTTTATTTCATGCATTTTATGTTTTATAGTTTCTATTTTGTTAGAGTATAACTTTTTTATATTCCAGCAGGATTTACTATGTATACATGATGATTTCAATTTTGAATGGATATCTATTTGATGGACGTCTGGCATTTCGGGGTTCTCACGTTACTTCATGGAAGCAACGTGTCCCCATATAGAGCCAGATGCTACACACTTTTTATCAAAGTTCCAAGGAAGCAGATATGCCAGAATTTTTTCAAAGGACCGGATCATCAATCATCAATTTATTGAGTCTTTGCAAACGCATTCTGCAAATGCTAGGAACGCCGCCTATGTAACAACCTAGGTAAGCCTATTATTTTGGCAAGAATTTCATCCTAAAAGGTTTTTCGTCTCACTGATTCATTTGTGTTTCTAAACACGGATGGCCAACATATTTTTTCCCTCCAGCCTCACCCCAAAGCTAGGGCTAGGGTGGAATTCTTCGTCAAAGTCTTAGGTGAGTCCTAGTGTTTTAGTCGAGTCTTATGTAAAAGTGATTTGGGAATAAATTAAGCTAATTGGCTAAATTATTTTATTACAGATCACTTGGTCTACAAGGTCATAATGTGTCGCAAAATTGGGTGTGTAATTTGAGGGTCTATACCAAACGGGTATTCCCCCTTTGGGGGTTGAAATGTAATTATCTTATGTAAAAAATAATTTAGTGCATGGTCCCTCATACTTGGACACCATAGCTAAAATATTAGAGAGTGGAAAAAATATTTAATCCCCTCAAGTGTCAATTAATCAATTTTTCTGGCAAAAAATAGATTAATCCTAAGCCAGAAAATCAATTGAGTAGAGTCAAAGTTAGAGTCTTAGAAAAATTAAATTCTTCAAGTGGGAAAATTCGTGGATTGTTGGAAATGTTGTCATTGATGGCAAAGGAGCACAAAGGAGCAGCACCTGAACCAGCGATAAGGCAAAGTAGAAAATAGGGAACAGAGGCAGCAGAGAGGTAGCAGAGGCAGTGAAAAGAGAAGCAAGGAGCAGCATCAGTCAAGGAGCAGAGGAAGCAGTGAATTGAAGCACATATAAGCAATGAATTGAAGCACAAACCTGCTGAGGGCTGCGTAGAGCTGTAGGAGAGATCTGGAGAGAATAGGTTGCAGAAGGGCCAATTGATCGAAAATTTGACAAGTTAATTTTTGTGTGAGAATGTTTGAATCCCCGTGTTCACTGTATGAGTGGCTTGCACTTTAGAAGCCAGTGTAAGAGAAGTGTGTGATAAAACCCTGTGTTATGGTAATGTCAGTATGTTGATTCTTTGTGAGAAGCAACATAAAGGTTGCCCATATAACATGATGAGAGTTCCTGGGTGGAACCACGAAGGAGGATGATTTAGTTGATAATGGCACAGATGGTCAGAAGGGGGTCGAAGGCATGTTCTCCTGTGACCTGTGAGATCTAAATTGAGCATGAGTTCCAAAAACGAGTTGACGAAGTTCGCAGAATGACTATCTCAAAGGGAAGGAAATGGATAAGGAACAAACAAAGGGGGACCATGTATCAAAGGGAGAAGAACCAAAATGAGAAACATAAACTCAAATAAATGAATTTTCGAATGCTGACTTAACCAGCAAACTGGAACGCAATAATGATGTGTCGGAACATACCGACGTTTTCATCACCGCTTTTTACTGGCGTTGATGGTAATTCTAATGCTGATCAATGCCATCTACCGACATCGCATCTAGTTGTTTGGAGATACCGCTCTAATCCCATATCAAGGCAACGCCGCAATTGACTCGCTGGCATCAACGTACGACGTCCGATCTGAGGCGGGTCCATCGAACGGTGGTCGCACGTCAATCAGCACGGAAGATGACTCAAGGCGCTGATGTATATGTTTAAAGGCGTCGGATCAGTGGATGAGTGCGCGATAAGCCTACAACCGTAGGATGAGAAGGGGAGTTAAGCGTTGGGACCCGCTCCATTGCGTGAACTCGGAGAATTAAACGACGTGCAGTTTGGTTGCGCGATTATCGTCGGATCATCTGAAGCAGCGCGACGGGCTTATAACCGTTGGATCGTGATCGAAGTTACATAGAGGTATGTTAAATGCTGGGGCCATTTATTGCAATGGTTGTATTGAGTTTGTCAATGTTCCGGGGTCAGAGTTAATATAAAGTGAACGCCAATTATATTGGGATTTTTTTATGTGTAGTCAATATATCATAGACAGGGAACCTTAATATAAGGTCCGAACTATAGAAACCCTTCGGCTGTTAAAAGTCTATCATCGTATATCTAAATGCCCAAGATTGCTATAAGCACGGGTGTATGAAAATTAAAAGAGCTAGAACCATTTGTAGCTTTAAGACTAAGGTTCGAATAAAGAACATGGCTAAGTCTATGCTGGGAGCAAAAACATTAAACAAACCACGGAGCCCGAGAGATTATATAAATGTATATATACATTAATGCTGGGTAGAGTTATTTGTGTTCGATTAAAAGACAGTTGTACGGGCAGCAGTTATACAACTGCAATGAACAGGGAAAATGAAAAAGTGAAATGAAAAAGATGGTGGTTGTTGTTGATGAACGAGAGAGGAAGACAGAGAGAGAGCAGTGTTGTTCAAAATTTATACTGCAATTGAATGAAAGTTTTTAACTGTTTACATTGTTTGTGATGTAATTGGCAAGTATCTGGAGAAAGATAAAAATCCAACTGTAAAGTTGAAATGGATACATTTCTCTGAGTAAATTGATAAAAGAGAAGAGAATGCAGAATTGAAGAAAAAGAAATAATCAAGCAAATATGAAGATTGGGGTACAGTAAAAAAAAAAAAAAAGAGGTACAGAACAGAGCTGATATCCAAGATAAATCAGCAAATGTTTATTTTATGAAAAAGAGGGAGTTGAAGCTTCCTTGCAAGTTGTAGCTTGCAGAATTTGAGGTTGAAGCCTCCTGTAGGTTGGTGCTTACAGAAAATCAGTGGTGAGAGGGAGTTGGAGCTTGCCTTTACATCACAACAATAATAAGATGTGGTTTTCTCCCTTTATGGGTTTCCACGTATATCTGTTGTCTCTGTGTGTGATGTCTATGTGTTGATATGGTTATTCAGTCTGCTTAATACTTACTGCTCTTGTCATAATTCTGTTGTTACATTATCTTAACATTTTTGCACATATAATTTTATTTCCATATAAAATTGATCATGAATATAAATTGTAAATAAGTTTGATTGAAAGGTTTTAAAAATTCTTGAAGGTGTTAAACTGATTCACTCCCCCCCCCCCCTCTTGGTTTAACTAAGGTTTCAACAATTGGTATCAGAGCAGGTTCCTTTTTGTAGCAGTTTAACAACTAAAAGGAGATCATAGGTTTTCGGGATGGCTAGTCAAGAAGGATCCTCAACGAACAAAGCCCCTTTTTTCACTGGTGCAAATTATGCCTTCTAGAAAATCATAATGAGAACATACATAATGTCCTTAAGAATATAATTTTGGGCTACTATGGAATTTGGATATGACTCTAAGGCAAATGTCTCAGAGAAAGAAGCCAAACAAGATTTTGTGGCTAATGCAAAGGCAATGAATGAAATCTTGAATGGACTGTGTGAGGCAGAATTCATCAAAGTAATGCATAGCGAGACTGCCAAAGAAATGTGGGAAACTCTAGAAAATATTCATGAGGGAGACAAAAAGGTGAAGACAACTAAACTTCAAGTCTATAGAGCCCAGTTTGAAAATTTAAAGATGAATGATGATGAAGATATTGCTAGTTTATTTTTAAGGGTTGCAGAAATTGTCAATAATATGAAAGCACTAGGTGAAACCATGCAAGAATGTGTAATTGTTCAAAAGATCCTAAGATCTTTGCCATCTAGTTTTAATCCCAAGGTCTCTGCCATAGAAGAAACAACAGATTGGGAAACCTTGACCATGAACCAGCTTCTTGGAAAACTAACAGCTTATGAGATGAGACTGCCACAGAGGAAGTCAAATGTAAGGGAGGCAGCTTTTAAGGCAGAGAAGAAGAAAGAAGAAAAAGAAGATATATGCTCATGTTCTGATGAATAAGAGGCTAAATTTATCAGGAAGTTGGATAAGGGCTCAAGAAAGTATAAAGGTAAACTTCCATTTAAATGTTTCAATTGTGGAAGAGTTGGACACTATGCTTCTAAGTGTCCTTATAAGAAAACAAAGAATCAGGCTCAGGAATCAGAGAAGACCATATCTAAGAACTGGCAAAAAGGGAAGAGATTCAATAGAAAATCCTTCTATGCTCAGCAAGACAGCAGTGCATCAGAAGACTCAGCTGAGTTCTCAAGTGAAGAAGGAACATCAGAATTTGTTTTGATGGCTATAGAAGAGCTGGAAGAATGTCTTTTGGAAGATGAGGAAGAAGGTGAAGTGGACCTTGAGGGGGAGCTAAGAAGTGCCTTGGAGGAAATTGACAGACTAGAACTGAAGTGCAAAAAACAGAAAGGCATTCTTCTCAAATATGTAAGAGAGGAACAAAATTCAGAAGCCCTCATTCAGTTGAAAGTAGAGCTTGAAGAAGCCAAGAAGGTAGAGGATATTCTACTTAAGCAGATCAAGGATAAAACTCAGGAACAAGAGAAGTTGGAAGAAGAAGTAGTTTGCTTAAGGAAGAAATTAGAAAATGCCCAGAGGAAAATAGATATTTCTCAAATAACAAGCTCTGGTAAGTTAAATGAGATTCTAGATGCTCAAAGATCTCCTCTGATAAAAACTGAGATAGGCTATGAAGGAGAATCAAGCAAAGGCAAAGAAAAAGAAAACAAAAATATTATTTTTGTAAAAGCGCAGATGAGAATATCCAAGCAGCTCAGAAGATTTCAAAGGAAGAAGAATCCTGCAATAAAGTAGATAAAAACCAGGAGGAAGCTCAAATGACAAAGGATGAAGTAAATAAATTGTCAACTGAAAAAAGCTCGTATACTCCTGAATATGTCAAATTTGGAAGTCATCAAAGGAGATTTTTTCCTCCTATGAAAAATGCTACTTGTTATGCCTGCCACAAATTAGAACACATTGCTGCATATTGTCATACAAGAAGAATAAATACAAACCAGCAAAGGTTGCAAACAGTAAAAAGTTTTACTCGAGCAGGAAAATGGAGAAGACAACCTTTTATCAGGTATGCAAATTGTTTTTATGGATACTGTTTTTATTGTAATGAATTTGGCCATAAAAGCATAGAATGCAGGAAATATGGACAAAGACTGATGTTCAAAACCTCAAGGAGGTTTATGAATCATGGAGAGTTTATTCCTACATATAATTCTACTAAAGATATATCCAAATGTTGTGTATGCAATAAAAGTGGACATATGTCTTCCAAATGTCCTCTAAGAGAATATGGTTCATCGTCTCAGAAAAGGTATCAAACAAGAGGATGCTTGCAGTGGAAAAAAAAAGTGAATAAATGTGACTTGGCCCTAATAGCTCAAGATCTAAAAAGCCAATGATATTTGGACAGCTGTTGCTCAAAGCATATGTCAGGAGAAGAAAGCAAGTTTATAACCTTTGATGAAAAGAAATTTGGAAATGTTACTTTTGGCAATGATAAAGCAGGAAAGATCAAAGGAAGAGGCTCAGTCAGTCTGGACAATGGTAGAGGAAAAGCCCAGGATGTACTATTTGTGGATGGGCTGAAAGCAAATCTGTTAAGTGTTAGTCAAATGTGTGATAAAGGCTGTGAAGTTCTTTTTAGAGCTCAAGACTGTGAAGTAAGATCAAGCACCACTGGAAAAACCCTGATTAAAGGTGTTCGAACAGAAAGCAATGTCTATGTAGTAAAAGAAGAAAATGAAGCATGACATCTTAGCAAATTTGAGGAGTCTTGGTTATGGCATAGGAGATTGGGACACCTAAACTTTGATCATATCATAAGTCTAAGCAAAAAGAATGCAGTCAGAGATATGCCAGCCATAAAGAAGCCTTCAAATACAATATGTAAATCCTGTCAGCTAGGTAAGCAGACCCGTACAACCTTCGAAACCAAAGAGAAGCTATCTACAAGCAGACCTCTTCAACTTGTTCACATGGATCTGTGTGGGCCTTCGAGAACTAAAACACCAAGTGGAGAATCCTATTTCATGCTAATAATAGATGATTTTTCCATAATGACATGGGTTGCATTTCTCAAGCACAAATCGGAAGCACTTGAGAAATTCAAAATATTCAAGGCTTTGGTAGAAAATCAAACAGAATGCAAGCTAAAGTGCATCAGATCAGATAGAGGGGGTGAATTTACAGATTATGATTTTGTAGATCTGTGCAATGAGCATGGGATAAAGCAACAGTTCACAATTGCAGGAACACCTCAGCAAAATGGAGTGGCAGAGAGACAAAACAGGTCTGTACAACAGATTGCCAGAGCCATGATGCAAGAAAGTAACATTCCTCAAACCTTTTGGGCAGAAGCAGTACACACAGCTGTGCATATCTTGAACAAAGCTCGTTTAAGACCAAACAATGACAAGACTCCTTATGAATTATGGCATGGTAAACTAGCCTCAATCAAGCATTTTAGAGTTTTTGGAAGTAAGTGTTTTATAAAAAATAATGATGAAAATCTGGGAAAGTTTGATGCAAGAGTAGATGAAGGAATATTCTTAGGATATGCATCCAAGAGTAAAGGTTACAGGTGCTACAACAAAATACTTCACAAAATTGTAGAAAGTATTGATGTAAGATTTGATGAAGAACTATCAGACAAGATAAGAAGTACAGATTGCAGCAATCCTCCAGAAGTTCATGAAGAAGAGAATCAAGATAATGATGAAATAATCAAGCCAACAGAAGATACAAACCTGAGATCAAAAAGCTCCTCAAGATACATTCAGAAGAACCATCCAGAAGATCAAATCATTGGGGACAAGAGTGTAGGTGTACAGACAAGAAGACGGCTAACTGAACAGACTGGAGAGGTATACCTAGCAATGTTGTCACAAATAGAGCCAAAGAAGCTTGAAGAAGCTAACAAAGACAAACATTGGGTGAATGCAATGAATGAAGAATTGGACCAAATTGAGAAGAACAACACTTGGGAACTAGTTCCAAGACCCAGTGAGAAAAATGTCATTGGCTCAAAAAGGGTATTCAAAAATAAGATGAATGAACAAGGACAGGTAATCAGAAATAAAGCTAGACTTGTGTGCAAGGGATATTCACAGGTTGAAGGACTTGATTATGATGAAACATTTGCTCCTGTAGCTAGAATGGAAGCTATCAGATTGTTTTTAGCTTTTGCTTGCTATCATGACTTCAAGGTATACCAAATGGATGTGAAGTCTGCCTTCCTGAATGGAGATTTAGAGGAAGAAGTCTACATGGAGCAACCAGAAGGGTTCTCCTTAACAGATAATGTAGACTATGTTTGCAGATTAAAGAAAGCATTATATGGGTTGAAACAAGCTCCTCGAGCATGGTATTCAAGGTTGGACAAATACTTGCAAAAACAAGGGTTCAAGAAAGGAGGAGTAGACAGCAACTTGTACATAAAAGCAAATGAAGATGAACTTCTGATTGTAGTTGTGTATGTAGATGATATCATGTTTGGAAGCAGCAAAGATGAGTTAACAAAAGGATTTGCTGAAGAGATGAAATCAAAGTTTGAAATGTCTATGATTGGAGAGCTTACCTTCTATCTAGGACTACAAATTCAACAAAAGAGCACAGGCACATTTATCTCACAAGAAAAATACCTAAAAGAGATGCTGAAAAGATTCAAAATGGAAGACTGCAAACCTGTGTCAACTCCCATGACTACTGGATGCAAGCTTTGTGCAGATGATGGAAAAACTGATGTAAATCAAAAACTTTATAGATCTATGGTTGGAAGTCTGTTATACCTAACAGCTTCTAGACCAGACATTGTGCTGGCTGTAGGACTTGTGGCAAGATATCAAGCAGCACCAAAACAAAATCACTTACTAGCAATTAAAAGAATATTCAAATATCTACAAGGGACTGCACATTATGGACTATAGTATCCAAAAGGCAAAAACTTTATTTTGACAGCATATACAGATGCAGATTGGCCAGTTGTGTTGATGACAGGAAAAGCACAAGTGGAGGTTCATTCTATTTAGGAGAGAGCCTGGTGGCATGGCTAAGCAAGAAAAAAACATCTATTTCTCTATCTATAGCAGAAGCGGAATACATAGCAGCAGCAGCATGTTGCACACAAGTCATGTGGATGAAACAAACCCTCCAAGACATGAAGGTAAGCATTGATGAACCTATCTCCATCAAATGTGATAATACAAGTGCTATAAGCACATCAAAAAATCCCGTGCTTCATTCAAAAACTAAACATATTCCAATTAAGTATCATTTTCTCAGAGAACAAGTAGCTCAAAAAGTAGTGAAGTTGGAATATGTGCCAACAAAAAAACAGACAGCAGATATATTTACAAAACCTCTTGCTAGAGAACCATTTGAATATCTGAGAGATAGACTAGGGGTAGTATCTGTAGATGCTACTCTCTGATATAAAGAGAAAGCATCGTTTCAGGGGGAGAATAGAAGAGAAAACATCATTCCAGGGGGAGATCCACAAAGAGCATGAAACAGGTCCTCAAGATCAGAATATCAGCCCATGAATATTCATAGAAAAGAAGTTGAAGATGCCTTCCTAAAGATCTTTATATCAGAATTGTTGAGTTTATTTTTAAGGCAACATGTCTATCAACAGAATATCAAGAGTTATCATGGAGCAGCAATGTGGTACAGGTCCTCAGGATCAAAGGTTATGGCAAAAGTACATCAAGATAGTATTATCAGCATCCGAGATCATAGCATCAACAACAGGCAGGAAAAGTGTACCACAGCAATAAAAAATATATTGACTTCATCGCAATTGAACAGATGTTGTACTGCAGATGAGTATTGCAGAAGAAGACATATTTCATCCCCAGTCTTCCTCAACAGAAATGTATTGGCGCACTACATCAGATAGAGACTGAAGTATATTTGAAGCATTCTCAGTATTTTAGATTTAATAAAAAGATTGGAGCAGCAGGGTACAAAGTCAGGAGATCTCAGAGAGAGGAAATGTAGAGATAGAATCTACACTAAGAGATGTGCAACCCTTTGCCATTGATGTCAAAGGGGGAGGAAAAGCAAGTAACAGAAGATAGGATCTTCTAAAAGAAGCCAGGCAGAGGAAGCATTGGATTATTGGTGGATGTGTTGCCATCAATGCCAAAGGGGGAGACTGTTGGAAATGTTGTCATTGATAGCAAAGGAGCAGCACCTGAACCAGCAATAAGGCAAAGTAGAAGACAGGGAACAAAGGCAGCAAAAAGAGAAGCAAGGAGCAGCATCAGTCAAGGAGCAGAGGTAGCAGTGAATTGAAGCACAGATAAGCAATGAATTGAAGCACAGACCTGCTGAGGGCTGCGTAGAGCTGTAGGAGAGATCTGGAGAGAATAGGTTGCAGAAGGGCCAATTGATCGAAAATTTGACAAGTTAATTTTTGTGTGAGAATGTTTGAATCCCCGTGTTCACTGTATGAGTGGCTTGCACTTTAGAAGCCAGTGTAAGAGAAGTGTGTGATAAAACCCTGTGTTATGGTAATGTCAATATGTTGATTCTTTGTGAGAAGCAACATAAAGGTTGCCCATATAACATGATGAGAGTTCCTGGGTGGAACCACGAAGGAGGATGATTTAGTTGATAATGGCAATCGAAGGCTGAAGGGGTCGAAGGCATGTTCGGCTTTACGGTGAGATCGAGCCCTGACATGAAATTAAAAACGCAGAGTTGAATGAAGCCTGCGCGGAATGACGATTCAGTGGAAGAGCGATGAAGGAAACAGAATAAAAGGTGGAGCTATGTATCAAAGGGAAAGAACCGAAACGAGAAGTTATAAATCAAATAAATGAATTTTTGATAATACGCGGGATGGAACCATGTGCAAATCGGAACCGTGAAGGAACAGTGACAGTGGGTTTGGAACACCCGACGGTTTTCATCGCATCGCTTTTTTATGGTAAGCGGTATTTACAATTCGAACGCAATCAATGCCATCAGCTGACACGTGGCCTTAAGCGGTTTGGAGATACCGCCCTAATCCCGTGCCATCGCGCGTTAACTGTCGACTGTGGACTCCGCACGATATCGACGTACGCCATCCGATCTGAGGCGGGTCCATCGAATGGTGGTCGCACGTCAATCAGCACGGAAGATAACTCAAGGCGCTAATGTATATGTTTAAAGGCGTCGGATCAGTGGATGAGTGCGCGATAAGCCTACAACCGTAGGATGAGAAGGGGAGTTAAGCGTTGGGACCCGCTCCATTGCGTGAACTCGAAGAATTAAACGACGTGCAGTTTGGTTGCGCAATTATCATCGGATCATCTGAAGCAGCGCGACGGGCTTATAACCGTTGGATCGTGATCAAAGTTACATAGAGGTATGTTAAATGCTGGGGCCATTTATTGCAATGGTTGTATTAAGTTTGTCAATGTTCCGGGGTCGGAGTTAATATAAAGTGAACGCCAATTATATTGGGATTGTTTTATGCGCAGTCAATATATCATAGACAGGGAACCTTAATATAAGGTCCGAACTATAGAAACCCTTCAGCTGTTAAAAGTCTATCATCGTATATCAAAATGCCCAGGATTGCTATAAGCGCGGGTGTATGAAAATTAAAAGAGCTGGAACCATTTGTAGCTTTAAGACTAAGGTTCAAATAAAGAACATGGCTAAGTCTATGCTGGGAGCAGAAACATTAAACGAACCACGGAGCCTGAGAGATTATATAAATGTATATATACATTAATGCTGGGTCAAGTTATTTGTGTTCGATTAAAAGACAGTTGTACGGGCAGCAGTTATACAACTGCAATGAACAAGGAAAATGAAAAAGTGAAATGAAAAAGATGGTGGTTGTTGTTGATGAACGAGAGAGGAAGACAGAGAGAGAGCAGTGTTGTTCAAAATTTATACTGTAATTGAATGAAAGTTTTTAACTGTTTACATTGTTTGTGATGTAATTGGCAAGTCTCCGGAGAAAGATAAAAATCCCACTGTAAAGTTGAAATGGATACAATTCTCTGAGTAAATTGATAAAAGAGAAGAGAATGCAGAATTGAAGAAAAAGAAATAATCAAGCAAATATGAAGATTGGGGTACAGTAAAAAAAAAAAAAGGAGGTACAGAACAGAGCTGATATCCAAGATAAATCAGCAAATGTTTCTTTTATGAAAAAGAGGGAGTTGAAGCTTCCTTGCAAGTTGTAGCTTGCAGAATTTGAGGTTGGAGCCTCCTGTAGGTTGGTGCTTGCAGAAAATAAGTGGTGAGAGGGAGTTGGAGCTTGCCTTTACATCACAACAATAATAAGATGTGGTTTTCTCCCTTTATGGGTTTCCACGTATATCTGTTGTCTCTGTGTGTGATGTCTATGTGTTGATATGGTTATTCAGTCTGCTTAATATTTACTACTCTTATAATAATTCTGTTGTTACATTATCTTAACATTTCTGCACATATAAGTTTGGTTCCATATAAAATTGATCATGAAAGATAAATTGTAAATAAGTTTAATTGAAAAGTGTTAAAAAAAATTCTTGAAGGTGTTAAACTGATTCACCCCCCCTCTCAGTTTAACTAAGGTTTCAACATGGGTATCAAAGAAATTAATTTTTGGAGGTCCTCCACCAAGGGAATATTGGAAATTTCAAGAAAAATTGGACCCTTCGGCCTTGGTGGTTAAGTCAGAGTCAATTTTTTGGGGAAATTAGCTCAAAATAATTATTTTTGAACTAATAAAAAATGGATTTACTGAGGAATTAAAAAATTCCTCAAAATAAATATTTTCAACGGCATAGATTAAAAGATCATCAAGGATTTATCGATGGACGAGATTATTTTGACGAGGATCAAGCCAACTAGTCATTATTTTTCCACTTGGAGGATTTCTCTATAAATTTAGAGTCATTGGTGTCTCAAGCCATCTGAGGTTTGGTTAAAGTAATTCTGCAGAAAAGTTGATGTAACGCTATTGTCCTGTTGGGAACGTTTTTTGAATCATAATAAAGACTTTGGGGTGCAATTCATGGTGTCCATTGTATGTTGATTCTTGGTATGTGTTGGGTACGGGCATTCCTATACTGTGTTTAAATTTTAATTAAATAGTTATTTCATTGTAGATTATAGGAACACTATTGAAAAGTTTTGGGCTTATCTTAGATGATATGATTCATGGTTGTTCTAACAGTTTATATGATCTAATTTAATATAGTGTTTGCAGGTTCCCCAATCCTTGGGCTCCAAGTTCACAAACTATGGACGTAAGCTGACCTTGTCTGGACTTCAAATATTTTTATGGTTTATCTAACTTCGCTAAGGCTGTAGCTTGCATTTATTTTCCAAAGTACATCTAGTCATTTATCAAAAAATATTCTAAAAATATATTTCTCAAAATTTCTTTTAAAATCATTGTATATTTGTACATTTTGTGAACAAATTTGTATAATATATTTTGTAAATTATATTTTCTAATTGGGGTTTTGGGGTTTTGAGAACTTTGTATATATTGGGGTTTTGGGGTTTTGAGAACTTTGTATATATTGGGGTTTTGGGTATTTTTGTTTTCATTTGTGCAGGTGTGATCAAGTAAAAAGAGTTGGATTAGAGCTAGATCTAGGCCCTTGAGTGTAAGATCTAGCCCTTAGAAATTTTTTGCAAGGTCATCGAAAAATTTGCAGTAAATCTGAAAATCTGAAGAAAATTTAATTTTTGAGCAAGGGTTTCAATTTTTTCAGGCCCTCCTAGCCTAGCATCCTCCTTCCCTTTAGCCATCCTCCCTCCTAGGCTTGGTTGTTGGTCCTTTTGGCCCCTTGGAGCCCTAGCATGGCCCTTCTAGGTTGTCGTCAACCCTTCCTAGGCTAATTCATAGGCCTCTAAGGCCTCGGCCTACCATCTTTCCCTTGGTCGCAAGCCTTGTGGGCCTCTCCTAGCCCTCGTCCCTCCTCCTCTTCCCTCCTTCCTCCTCTACTAGCCTCCTCCTCCTCTCGGCTCCCTCCATCCTCCCTTCTCTCCCTTCTCCTCCCTTCTTTCTCCCCTTCCTCCAAGTCGTAGCCCTCCAAAGGCTTGAGGTGGCTCCCCTTTTCGGCCTCTTACCCTAGGCCGTAACCCTTGTGGTGTCCACGGCTGCCCTATAGCGCTCTATCCCTTGAGACGTCAGGTCTTCTTGGCCTTTCTCCCCCTCTTTTGCCTCTTTCATGGCCTTCTAGGCCTTGATCTCCTTCATTTGGCCCTTATTTTGCCTATATTCCCCTCTTTCTCTCTGTAGGTGATATCTAGAAATTTTTTGAAACTAATTCTTGGTGGGTTTCGCAAAGAAATTTTCCAAAATTGGTGTTTTCAGGTGGCATAATCATTGGGCAAATTTTGGTTGGCACCTTGGGCACGTCTTCTACAAGGCCTTGGGCCTAGGGTTTGATCTCTAAACCCTCAAATTTTCCTCACTGTTTGCTACAGCTCTCTGAATATTTCATAACAGTGATAAAATTCATGATTAAATGCCCTAAAAATCACATTTAAGTAGCCTAAACACACTAAAATTTTCATAGTAAAATCTTGCTAATTGTTTGGTGAATTGGGCATTCATTGTTGAGCATAGATCTGCTTGTTTGCTTGCTGGAAGATCTCTGCATAAATATATGATCAGATCTGATATTTTCCGAATAACACATCTTAAGTGGGCTAAAAACTCGTTGGCAAAGTTGTTTTATCACTTGGCAATTGTTGGGCACCATTTGGCACACACTCTCACATTGGATATTCATTGTTTGCATAATTTTCTCTCTGCTGTAATAAGTAATTTCAGAATTGATATATCTCTGAGCAATTCATCATAAGAGGGTAAGTTAGGTTGTATTTTCACTTGGCAAGCCTCTTAACATTTCATTGGTCATAATCGGTTTTACATGCTTATTAATTTCTTCATCTAAAGAGTTTGACTTACTGTTGTCCTAAGAATTTAGAAATTTCCTCTGTTCATGCTCTACAAACCATATTTGTTCTTGTTTCATGGTTTTGTAGTAATTTGACTAACACATTTGTTGTTGAGTTGTTCTATAAGTTCACATCCAATAAGCACTCTCTAAAGTACTCTAACCTTAAATATTTGGGCATCTTGATATCTTGTGTTCTAAGTCATATTATCTAACTATGTTAACAAATGGCATTTGAGTACCTTGATATAATTGTGATCTAAGGCATTAAGGAATCTATTTGATTGTCTTGGTATTTAAGGCCAAATCAAACATCTCTTAATTAGTGGCATTATCTAAAGAGTATAATCTTGGTATAGTATTGTTGACAATCATCATTGAAACATCTTGTATCTTGTGTTAATGATCTTTGACTAATTGTTGAGTTTGTTTATCATCCTTGGTTGAACATCCTGTGGATGTGTTAACATTGGCATTGAGTTAATTGGCACTTTCTTGGTTGTAAGATTGCATATAATCTATTGATAAGTACTCTTGTCATTGGTGATTCATCATAACTTAAAGTACTTAAACATTAAGCTAATCTTAAACTAAGAAACTCGCTCATAATCATTGCATAAGAATTTTAGGCTTAGCTTGCACTAATAATTGACCTTCAAGCATAAGTTTGGTTGATAGACTCCTAGGACAACCATTTCTCATCTAGCTTGAGGGATTCAGCCCTTTTTAGTGGTTAACAAGGTGACCTTGCAATCATCGGAGCCACAATCTCTACAGCGCCAGAGGCACTTGGTGGCTCCAACACAGGGGTAGGTATCGTTAATCAAGCCTCTCCTTGCTTCCCGTTGGCTTCCATCTCACAACCTACTCCAAACACTGGTCTCAAAACAGTTAATGGGGAGGTTCCATTTAGAATAGGCATATAATCTAAAATTCATCAAGATCCTTGCATCACAACTAGGTCCTAGGATTTGCATAGCATATAGGTTAGTTAATCATTTAAGCAGTAGTTGTCCATCTGGTTACTTGGTCTTAATTAATAATAAGAAAGAGTTTTGACTCCATAAGACACTAGTCTCATTTCTAAATCTAATCAAATCCTTCAGTCTTGCTAAATTTAACCAGGTAGTGAGGCCACTCAATTGTGTCTCCCGGACAAGTTGGTTACCAACTTGTGTTTCATCATCTTCTTTCCATAGGGACTAACCCCCATAGCATGGTGTTGGGAGATAGCAAGAACGGAGTGGGGGGGGATCAGAGTGACAGCCCACGCCTTGAGCCATTGTCGTGGTGCCTATACAATCTGAGCGACAACAGGTATCAATGTTGAGTTTTCCTTGAACATCCATACAGTTGATCTTGTTTCAACTATCATCATGTAAACTTGCACCATCTTTCCAAGTACCAAAGCAACATGTTAACTAGATAACCAATAATAGATATCATCTTCAAACTTACCTCACCATGACGATCTTAAAAACATCTTTATGGTGCATCTCCACAAGAGTCTATCAGAGTACCCAAGAATCCAACTTGATTACCAAATTACCATATTTCCTTTAATGAACTTTTGATAGCATGAGTTCCTTCAAGGTCTTTACAGTTCCCTCCATTCATCATATTTCTCATAAAATTGGTTTTGAATAGCCATATACTTGTATTATGATGACTACCACCAAGGAAAACATACAAATACAAGAGCATAATTGCAACTTTAACAATCTAGGAATACCATGGTATCTTAGAGGGAGAATTCCTGTGATTTTTAGATTCAAACCCTAAGTTCCTAGATATTTCCTTTGACACATCAACCCTCGGGTTTGAACCCAAAATTCAATTCTACCCTAACTAAGATTTTCCATACAGCCTAGACTACCTTTCAAACCCTAGAAACCAAATGTTAGGGTTTCTATGAGGGAACAAACATATTAGGGTTAAGGTTTCTCTCTTGACTAGGGTTTCCAACCAATGTTCCACCAAGACTCCGATGCGGGGAGACGTAAAGGGGGGACGTGTGGGAGTACCCTCAAATTTTATGGAAATTTCAGGGGTGCGGGGTGTGAAAAATTCTTAATTCTCTAAACAGAAATCCCATTGTAGAAAAATTTGATTTACTTCTCCTAATTGTTTATTTAACTTTACAAGTTATTTTCTAAAGTATTCATGAAAACATCGAAGTAAATACACTGCAGCCTACGCAATTATACATATCAAGTACTAAAGAATAAGCAATCATGCAAACAAAGGACACAGAATTTTTCGGACAAATGTCCCCGGAAAAACCCAATGCGGGAAAACCGATGCAACAACTCTTGAGGGTTTTTATTATTATGCATATTTTTGAATACAAACTAGGGTGCCAATGTGGCTCACCCAACAAAGAATTTCCTCAGCAGAAGTACCTCTATCCGAAGACAAATATTATGGTCGATCCAGCGTCAGAATGAAGAACCCCACAGGTGCCTACGCAGTTCCCAGCAAGCTCTGCGTTGACACTGCGTCACCCTTCCTAGTGGATGCGTCACCCCTCTGCTATTTGCTAAATCTAATCCCGATCTGCCCCACCGAAACCCCAGCGCAGCTCTATGAGTGACTGCGTCACCCCTCTGCTATTTGCTGAATCTAATCCCGATCTGCCCCACCGAAACCCCAGCGCAACTCTATGAGTGACTACATCACTGTTAAGATATTCCGACACATAGGAAATGGTTAAGAATAACTTAGTCTAGTGTAGAGTTAGGTAAAGTGTGTTTCTTTACCATGTACATTTGTAACTTATAATCCGATGGTCACGATTTATAGTGATCCGACGGTTATCTCTCACCTCGGTATTAACGACACTTGATCCATAGCTTAACACCTGATTGGTCCATGATCTCTATTTAAAGAGCATGGAGGGTCATTTGTCCTGTAACCGTTTATGATAGAAACATATGTAACTTTTCTTTTATATTAATAAATTCCCTGAAGTTGCTGCGTTGGCTCAGGGTGTGGACTGTTTCCCACTTTGAGGGTTTTAACCACGTGATTATACTGGTGTACTGATTTGTGATATGTTTGTGAGCGGTGACCTTTGGTTCTTGATCTACGGAACTTACTCTGTAAATTCCTACATGGTATCAGAGCTATTTTGAGGGCCACATCCATTGTTGATCAACATCCGAAGCCGATTTGACTACATGCGAATGTCATTTTGTATATCTACTATTTCTGAACATTTTTGGGCTTGGAGAACTGCTCGGTTGTGTCCAGAGCGTCTGTTACAGTAAGGAACGCCTTTCGTTTCATGCGAAAAGGTTTCTGGCTGCCCAAGTTATGTCAATTTAGACCTAGAAGTATAAAGCATCTATTTTGCAGTTATATTTGTTAATAGTTCTGCTTATTTCAGTTTTTTTTTTTCCTGTATTAAGGTTTTATTTATTTGCCGGATCTATACCCTTTTCTCTGTGTATGCTCTTTGTTGTGCGCTCCGTGCGATCTCGGCAAATCAGAAACAGGAAAAAGGGATTTTTTTCGCTTCGTATGCTCTTTCCCCACGTCTTTGTGCGATCTCGGGAAATCAGAAATAGTGAAAAAAGTGATAGTTGTCGGTAAGACTAACCGAAAATCTAACATTCTGCCGTAAGGCTTTGCATTTTGTTTTATTTTTGCTCTTTTTTTGTGTTTTTTGGGCAGGAAAAGGCACGCACACCGAAGAATAATAATAATAATAATAATAATAATAATAATAATAATAATAATAATAATAATAATAATCCCCCCTTCCTCCTTTCTAAAATAACATGAACCTTTTACTATCTCACTTGGTGAGGGGTTAGTTTATGAGAATAGAGGCCTTGGGTTCAAGTCTCCTTCTCAAGCTTCTTTTGTAAAAAGTTTTTGTTCAAAAGGGCAGAATTTTTTTTTTTTAAAAGCCGCACTTCATCCCGTTCCCATAACTATTCGGCATCTACAACTCGGTTTTTTCAAAAGGCATAACTTCTTCATCCGGAAGCCGTTTTTCGAGCCGTTTTTTTTAAACGGCCTAATTTTTCGAGATCTTTCCATTGGAGCAGTTAATTTCAGCTTTTCTCAGCTTCAGTTTTTTTTTTTTTTTAATGGAAAGTGCATGCCTGGTTATTCTTAACAGCACCAATTATTTCCAATGGCTACCTCACATGGTAGATATACTTAGAAGTAAAGGGCTTTATAGAATAGCCACAGGACAATAAAGTAAACCTTCCGATGATGATAAAGCTGCTAAATGAGAAAATAAACAAGATCAAGCATGAGGGTTGATAGGAATGTCCATTGCTCAAGATCTTCGATTTCATATCCTTGACATTGACACCCCTGATGAGGCCCTGGAAAAGCTAAAAACTGTTTTTGGCGTTCAAAATCAAATCCGAGCCCACTAGCTTGAAAATGAGTTGCTTACTTTGGACCCCAATAATTTCTCCTCCATTGAAGATTCTTTGTCCAAATTTAAGACCCTCCGAATTCTTTTAGAAGGTTGTAAGATCAAAAAGGACGATGGTAGCCTCATATATTGCATTCTTGCTAAGCTTGGTCCTGCATACTCTGTATTTATTTCCGCCTTCCATTCCACCAGAGAAGCCATCATTTCTTCAGGAACCACCTACAAGAATCCCTCTTTTGATGCCTTTTGTGATTCTTTGATAAGAGAACAAGATAAACTTTTACACCTTGGTCTTATCACTGCTGGAAACACTTCTAAGAAAGCCTTAGCAGCCCAACAACAACCATATCAAAAGAATCCCAAGAAGCAGTATCCTAAAAAATATGGTCCTAAACCAAACAAGGGCCCTAAGCAATTTCAGCCGCAAACTGAAAAATCAAATCACCAAAATAATAAGGCAAATCAAAACAAAGGGAAGAAGACAAAGAGACATTGCAACTTTTGCAACCAGGATGGCCATATAGAGTCCAAATGTTTTAAGAAGATGGAAGCCTTAGAAGTAGCAATGAAGAAGCACAACATCAATTTGGAGCACTCTTCACCTTCATCTTCAGGCATGGCACTTTCTGCTTGTGGTTTTCAAGCATCAAGATCTAGTTATGCATTAAATGTATCTTCTTCTTCTCCTTCTCATGAGTGGCTCATTGATTCTAGAGCCTCTTACCACATGGCTAAAAATAAATCCATGTTTTCTTCTTTAAATGATTGTAACACCAAACATATTTATGTTGGTGATGATAGATCTCTTAGTGTTGTAGGATCTGGAACCATTCATCTAGATAATGGTCAGTTTAATGATGTACTATGTGTTCCTACCTTGTCATGCAACCTTCTATCTCTTTATCAGATAACTCATTCAGGTGAAGGGAAAATAGTAGAATTCTCACCTCATGATGTTGTAATCAAGGACCTCAAAGATCCTAAACATATTTTAGCTACTGGCATTGCTGATGATTCCACAAGGTTGTATAAGTTTGACATCTTTGGGTCATCATCTCTTCCCTCTGTTTTTGTTGCTCATAATGATGATGTGAGCAAACTTTGGCATGAGCGATTTGGTCACTTAAACTATCGCTCTCTTCAAACTCTATGTAAGGAAAATATGGTGACGGGCCTTCCTATGGTATCTTGCCGGGAAGGTGTTTGCTCCGAATGTGTACTCGGAAAACATCATCGGGATAGTTTTGACAAACGTGCCTCTTGGCACGCTTCAGCCCCTTTGCAGCTTGTGCACAATGATTTATGTGGTCCACTTCCTATTGTTTCTTTCTCTGGTTGCAAGTACTTCTTAACTTTCATTGATGATTTTTCCAGACGCACTTGGGTATATTTCTCAAAACTCAAGAGTGAAGTTTTTAACATGTTCTTGGCCTTTAAGGCCTTTGTTGAGAAACAATCTGGACATCAAATTCTTAAGTTAAGATCAGACAATGGCGGAGAATATGTTAACAACAAATTTATCAACTTTTGCACTGAGCATGGCATTCAATTGCAACATACTGTTCCATATACTCCACAACAAAATGGTGTAGCCGAAAGGAAGAATCACACCTTAAAAGAAATGGCTAATTGTATGCTTCAATCTAAAGGACTTGGTCTCAATTTTTGGGCAGAAGCCATTAACTGTGCAAATTACATAGTAAATCACACTCCTACTAAGGTTTTAAAGAATATAACTCTAGAAGAAGCTTGGAGCTCAATCAAACCAGATGTAAGTCACTTTCGTGTTTTTGGAAGTGATGCTTGGGCCCATATTCCAGATGCAAAACATAAGGCCTTAGAACCTAAGAGTGAAAAATGTATTTTTGTTGGATATTCTGAAGATGTCAAAGGATATAGACTTCTTCAACCCAAATCCAAAAATATAATCATTAGAAGAGATGTAAAGTTTGATGAAAATATATCGGCCTGCAAGCCTAGTTCGGCGGGTGTGCCACCTTTGGCCTGCGAGCCTGATTCGGCATATGTGCCACCTCTCTCTCTCTCTTCTATTTTTAATAACATTCCTTCTAGTTTAGATGATGACAACGAGGATGAAAATCCTCCTCCAGCTCGTGAAATTGTTCCTTATACTCCACCGCTCTGCGATGATTCCGCCATCAGATGCAACAGCCTCTTACAGTGACCTCACGACGACGACGACACTTCTCATTTCTAAAGAGCCTCTTCCTTATTGGCTCAAGTTCCGTAAAAACTTGATCCAAAACCTTTAAGAGCTTCCTACTATCCCATTGGGATGAAGCTATGAATGAAGAGTATCGTTCCTTATTGGCAAACAATACTTGGGATCTTGTTCCTCTTCCAAAAGGAAGAAAACTTGTCAGATGCAAATGGGTTTACAAAACAAAGTTTGGACCAAATGGAAAAGTGGATAGACATAAAGCTCGTCTTGTCGCTAAAGGTTTTTCACAAGTTAAAGGCATTGACTATACTGAAACCTTCTCCCTATTGCCAAAATGAATTCTATCCGCCTTGTTCTTTCCCTTGCTGCCTCCTTTAAATGGGAAGTCCATCAAATGGATGTTAAATCCGCCTTCTTACATGGAGATTTGCATGAAGAAATCTACATGGAACAACCCCCTGGCTTTATCCAAAAAGACTCCAGCCTTGTTTGTCGCCTTAGGAAGTCTCTCTATGGTCTCAAACAAGCTCCTCGGGCTTCGTATGCCAAAATGGATAGATTTCTCTTAGATGATGGCTTTTCTAGGTGTCATTCTGACAACACTGTCTACACCAAGAAGGTGGGTAATTCCTTCACCATCCTTGTTCTTTATGTTGATGATCTTATCCTTACTGGTAGTGATCCAAATCATATAAACCATGTGAATTCTAGCCTCAAAAAGAAGTTTGAAATGACAGACTTAAGACACTTGCATTATTTCCTTGGTCTTCAAGTCTTGCAATCCAAGGAAGGCATTACCCTCTCTCAGTCCAAGTATGCCTGTGATCTTCTACACCACTTTCACATGGAAGACTGTAAGCCAACCCCTTCTCCCTTTCAATTTGGAGTCAGGCTTTCAGTCACTTGTACTACCCCTGAAGTTGATGCTACCTTATATCGTCAACTTGTTGGTAAACTTCTGTATCTAACCCATACCCGTCCCGACCTTTCCTTTGCCGTTGGTCTTGTCGCTCGGTTTATGCACCAACCTCATGAAAGTCACTAGAAAGGTTTAAAGAATACTTCGATATATTCAAGTAATAGCCTGGCGGATTCACATGCTAGCAGAGCATCTCCCTTGTTGATTGGTTTCACTGATTCTGATTGGGTTGGTGACCCTGATGATCAGAATTCCACTATATTATATGTATGCACTCTTGGTTCAGGACCTATTACTTGGTCTTGTAAGAAACAAAGTGCCATCTCCCTTTCTCTTGGCTAGCGGTATCTGTAGTGCGGTTAGGCAATGAGGAAGCCATGTGGCTTCATCAGATCCTGTCTGAATTTGGTCTTCATCAACAGCATCCAACTACACTTTGGTGTGATAATCAGAGTGCCATTCAGTTATGTAAAGATCCAGTTCAGCATCAACGTATGAAACACATTGAACTCCACATACACTTCATCAAAAAGCTCATTCATGATCGTGTTCTTGAAGTGCAGTATTGTCCGACCAATGATCAAGTAGCCGATATCTTTACGAAGGCTCTCACAGAAGCGAAGTTTACCAAACTTTGATCCATGCTTGGAGTTCAGGAAAGTTGTCATTAAGGGGGGGTAGGCTCTAATGCCTCCTTCCTTCTCCTATTGTGTCACTTTTGTAAATCCTTCAATCCTATCCCAATTTGTTCTTAAAGGGGGATGTTAGGATATTTCGACACATAGGAAATAGGCTCCTTTTGTGTCACCTTTGTAATTCCTTCAATCCTATCCCAAGTTGTTCTTAAGGGGGGATGTTAGGATATTCCGACACATAGGAAATAGTTAAGAATAACTTAGTCTAGTGTAGAGTTAGGTAAAGTGTGTTTCTTTACCATATACATTTGTAACTTATAATCCGACGGTCATGATTTGTAGTGATCCAACGGTTATCTCTCACCTCGGTATTAACGGCACTTGATCCATGGCTTAACACTTGATTGGTCCATGATCTCTATTTAAAGAGCATGGAAGGTCATTTGTCCTATAACCGTTTATGAGAGAAACATATGTAACTTTTCTTTTATATTAATAAATTCCCTGAAATGGCCGCGTTGGCTCAGGGCTTGGACTGTTTCCCTCTTTGAGGGTTTTAACCACGTGATTATACTGGTGTATTGATTTGTGATCTATTTGTGAGCAGTGACCTTTGGTTCTTGATCTACGGAACTTACCCTGTAAATTCCTACAGTCACCCTTTCTGGCTCTACGTCCCCTCTGCGTGAGCTCTGTTGGCTCTGTGTCACGCATCCAGGGCCTGCGCTGCCTCTCTGGTGTTGATATGTCTCTCTACTATTGTATTCTCGGCCTTGGATGTAAAAAATCCCGCTACGAAACTGCCCCTCACTGCACTGCAAGCTCACTCCGAAATTCTCAGCAAACTGCGCCCCAAAATTTCGACTTAGCTCAAGTGTTACCACTCTATGTGTGTTCTCCAACTGACCCCAAGCCTTACTTCAATACTTTTCCAGTTGACGAATCAACGGTCGTGATCTAATCTCTAATCAACGGCTAAGATTAGAAAATGCTTGATCCTCGTCACTTAGAACATTCTCACCCACATGTTTAAATTAATTCACTTTAATTATTTAATTTCCCTAAGTTTAGACTTAGGGTCATCATTAAAATAATTAATTATTTGAATAACTTAAGCTTTGGGTGGAATTTCTCCAAACAATTTCTGGGTCTTGGAGATCTCATGTGTTCTAGCCCCTCCACAAAGTTTCAGAGCTAGAGCCCATCTGATGCTACCCGAAAATCAACACTCCCTCTTAGCGAGGAATGTGCTCTAGCAACACTTCAACCTGAAGCATCACCCTAATCCACGGCATCATTCATTTGCGTTGTTGATGCTCGACTATTACCCCTCATCCACTGCACTGCTTCTATAAGTATTGTTGCCCATGTCACTGCCATTGACACTGCCTCATCTGTACTGCAACTCCCTCTCAAATGCTGCATCATGCTACCAATAGCACTGCCACTGCTAACTGCTGCACTGCAACTCAGTTGCTAAGAAGTAAGCAACTGAAAATCCACCCAAAAACTTTAAATACTAGTCAGTCCAGGTGCACCTCGATATTCAAGCACCCTCTGTTGCTAATCTGTGATGACCCTCTAGAGCTTTGCATTGTTGCTGCTCTGCACTGTGTAAGCATTGCCTCCACGTTGTTGAAATCCATCTGTGTCGTTGTTGCCTCTGCTCTGCGCTGTCCAGTCTTCTGTGTTCTAGCTTTGCTAATGTTTCTCCATCATCCCCCACACCAACTGACTCCAGTCATCCCGCTACTGTCATTAAGGACTCTCTTAGCTCGTATGTGATCCAAGAGTTTGGGCACCTCAAGGATCCTTCCCCTCATCACTGCAATCGAAAGAACTACAGATCAATGTCGCCCCACCTCTTCTCTTGAGGCACATGAGCACTCATGGCCACATCGTCATCATCTCCATCATCGTCCTTAGTTGCGGCAACCTTTGAATCAAACTTGTCTTAACCCTTCCTCTTCTGAGGGTATTGTGTGCTGAAATGTCCTAGTTCACCACACTTGAAGCACCTGAACTTTAAAAGGTATTTCTTCTTCTTCATCTGCTACCCATGTTGTCTCTTAGATGCGAGAGCCGCATCTTCATACTCCTTCTTGGTCTTGATCCCTCCACTGCTCATGCCCGCATTGGTCATCCTCCTGATCTCTTCTTGTCGAAGAGAACCACATGTTTTCCCAACTTGGAAGCATTGCTCTACCCAAAATGCCTTGACAAAGTTCTCCCACTCATTGGAAACTGCATTCAGAGCAGTCCTCACCATAAGACCTTCATCAGGTGTGGCCCCCACAACAACCAGTTGATCACGGATTGCCTTCAATCTAATGAGGAAGGGTTTGATCTCTTCTCCCTTCAGCATCTAGAGTAGTCGAAGTTGATTCTCCAAAAGCATTCTCCTCGAAACAGAAGTCCCCTGATACAATGTGGTCAAAGACGTCCACATCTCCTGTGTTGTGCCCTTTTCAGCAATGTGTGGGACCACATGATCCTTGACTCCGTCCATGATCAAGCGCTTAGCCTTCGCTTGAGCTTCTTCATACTTCTTCAACGAATCAGCGTCAACAGGAATAGCAACCGTGCTCTCGACGAGATGCTTGATACGATGCTCATCTAGAATCGATAGGATTCTAGCCTTCCAGATGAAAAAGTTGAATGCTCCATCCAACCTGTCTTGATCCCTCAGTCCATGTGTTGCCATCTTTGCTCAACTGAAGATGTCGAACTTGTTCTCTTCTCCTTCTTTTGTTGCTGCCCCAGCAAACTTGGATCTGAGTTTCTTGGCGCTAGAAACTCTCTAAGGAACTCGCTCCCTCTAAAAAACGATTTCTTTCCCGAAAATCCTCCGCCAACTAATGTCGAATCAACTCTCTCTGATCACTCTTTGTTGTTGATCAGCACTGGATCTAGACTCCTTGGCAAGAAGACATTTGAGGAATTGCTTCCCCTTACTTTGCCACGCCTCGCTAGACACTGTTCTACTCCAACAGAAATAATGCCCCACCAACAACTACTGAAGAAAAACGATCTGCAATTCCAGCCCTGGCAACTGGAAAGACGTAGGCTCAAAATTTCTGTGCTAGCCCAGCAAGCACTGCACTGCCTCTGCACAGCTACAGCGTCACCTCTCCTAGCTAACGTAGGCTCTGCATGAGCTACACAGGTGACTGCGTCACCCTTCCTTGCCTCCCTTTGGATCTGCACAGTCACTCGGGACAGCTACCTTCCAGCAACAAATTTTTTTCAATCTTTTGCTAATGGCTTCAGCTCTTCCTGATCTGCAAATTCTCTGATACCATGTGAAAAAATTTTAATTCTCTAAAGAGAAATTCTACCGCAGAAAAATCTGATCTACTTCTCCTACTTGTTTATTTAACTTTACAAGTTATTTTCTGAATTATTCATGAAAACATCGAAGTAAATACACTGTAGCCTACATAATTATACAGATCAAGTACTGAAGAATAAGCAATCATGCAGACAAAGGACACAAAATTTTTCGGACAAATGTCCCCGGAAAAACCCAATGCGAGAAAACTAGTGCAGCAACTCTTGAAAGTTTTTATTATTATGCAGATTTCTGAATACAAACTAGGGTGCCAATGTGGATCACCCAACAGAGAATTTCCTCGGTAGAAGTACCTCTATCCAGAGACAGATATTATGGTTGATCCAGTGTCAGAATGAAGAACCCCACAGGTGCCTACTCTGTCCCCAGCAAGCTTTGCGCTGAGACTGCATCACCCTTCCTAGTGGTTGCATCACCCCTCTGCTATCTGCTGAATCTAATCCCGATCTGCGCCACCGAAACCCCAGCGCAGCTCTCTGAGTGATTGTCACCCTTTCTGGCTCTGCGTCAACTCTGCGTAAGCCCTGCTGGCTCTGTGTCACCCCTCTTGGGCCTGTGCTGCGTCTCTGATGTTGATCTGCCTCTCTGCGATTGTATTCTCGGCCTTGGATGAAAAAAATCTCGCCGTCGAACTGCCCCTCACTACACTACAAGCTCACTCTGAAATTCTCAGCAAACCGCGCCCCAGAATTTCGACTTAGTTCAAGTGTTGCCACTCTATGTGTGTTCTCCAACTGAACCCAAGCCTTCCTTTAATACTTTTCAAGTTGACGAATCAACGATTGGGATCTAATCTGTAATCCACGGCTAAGATTAGAAAAGACTCGATCCTCGTCACTTAGAACATTCTCACCCACATATTTAAATTAATTCACTTTAATGATTTAAATTCCCTAAGTTTAGACTTAGGGTCCCCATTAAAATAATTAATTATTTGAATAACTTAAGCTCCGGGAGGAATTTCTCCAAACAATTTATGGGTCTTCGAGATCTCATGTGTTCTAGCCCCTCCACAAAGTTTCAGAGCTAGAGCACATCATATGCTACCCAAAAATCAACACTCCCTCTTAACGAGGAATGTGCTCTAGCAACACTTCAACCTGAAGCATCACCCTGATCCACGACATCGGTCCTCTGCATTGTTGATGCTCGGCTGCTGCCCCTCATCCACTGCACTGCTGCTATCAGTATTGTTGCCCATGTCACTGCCACTTACACTGCCTCATCTATACTGCAGCTCCCTCGCAAATGCTGCATCATGCTTCCCATAGCACTACCACTGCTAACTGCTGCACTGCAACTCAGTTGCTGAGAAGAAAGCAACTGAAAATCCACCCAAAAAATTTACATACCAGTCAGTCTGGGTGCACCTCGATACTGAAGCACCCTCTGCTGCTAATCTGCGTTAACCCTCTAGAGCTCAACGCTACTACTGGATTCGTCCAAAAGGGTCAACGAATCCCGAATCCCCGTATCGGATACGAATTCGTACCGGATTCAGCTCCAATTCACCGGGTACGGTGTATCCAAACAGGGTACGGCGTATCCCGACCGTACCCCGTTTGGATACGTCGTACCCGGTGAACCGAATACGGCCAGACCCATTTGTGTCTTGAAACCTAGCCAGATCGGCATCTGAGAAATGCCAGATGAGTGTGGGTTGAGATGTCGCCAGCAGGAGGAGGCAGAAGCAGTGGCCACTATATTCTAGTTTGAAGATCGATCATGGTGAAACCAGTAGGGTAGATAGTGACCCTGTCTACATTGGAATTGGGTTTCTTTGAAGCATTCATCCTTGGTAGTGTACATCTGCATTCAAGAGTAATATCGTTGTACTGCTAACAAATAACAGAGATCCAACAAACTAGACCCAGAACTAGACCTTTAATGTTAAAAATAATTGTCAATTTTACAGCTCGAAAGAATTCCCAGATTTCAAGTCTAAGCTCTTGTCTCAAGGACTAAAGCTTCCATCAACAATTCCATAGTATTTTCATCAAATCTCACAACTAGTTCATTGAAGAAATAATGCCGAATAAATCATGTGAAGCATATGCAAATATGGGCAAAGTGGCTTTTCTTGCATGGGTTAGTGCAATGGAATAGTTTCATAGTATTAACATTTCTTAATTTGAAGATACACTATGGTGGGAAAGGCTTAAGCTATTCTCAACAATATATTTATCCCAAGAATATCAATATATAGTACAAAAATGTAATTATCTTTGATTTTAGATATGCCTCTAAGACTAACAACTTATTAGTGAATAAGAATAACAACTCATCAAAAATTAAAAATTAAAATGAACTCATAAAAAGCAAACTAAAACTTTGTAATGTTTAAAAACTCAGAATCTAACAGACATGTTACAGCCATAAAAATAAAGAAATATCCACAGATTTTTGGTACCTTCATGTTTTGCCCATGGGTGCAACTTAAGAATATTTTCAATATCCTAAGAAACTTATCTGCAAATTTCAAAACTGTATTAAGTGTGAATTTCTAAAGGAAGAAAAACAATATTTGTTTCTATTGAAAACGGAGGCAGTAGAGGAATTAAGAACCATGGTTAAAGTTATAAGGCTCTTTCAAAACCTGCATTAGACATGGGTACAGGAAGAGATGCAGATAAAAGAAATTATTAGAGAAGTTTGGATATAGCGTGACTGGAATAAGAGACATATGCACATGCAACGCAAATGCCATCAAACATAGAAATTTCAATACACCCTTTATAAATTTTGTATGAATTTGTGCAAAAAATATCTAATTTTTAATAAATTAATATATATATATATATATATATATATATATATATATATATATATATATATATATAACGTATCATATCCCAGAAGTATCCTGTTCCGGGGGTCACCGTACCCGAATCCGATTCATCGAATCCCCGTATCCCCGTATCAGGTGACTTAGGTCGAAGCTGATTCTCCAGAAGCATTCTCCTCTGAACAGAAGTCCCCTGATACAATGTGGTCAAAGAAGTCCACATCTCATGTGTTGTGCCCTTTTCAACAATGTGTGGCACCACATGATCCTTGACTCCATCCATGATCAAGCGCTTAGCCTTCACTTGAGCTTCTTCATACTTCTTCAACGGATCAGCGTCAACAGGAACAGCAACCGCGCACTCGGCGAGATGCTTGATACGATGTTCATCTAGAACCGATAGGATTCCAGCCTTCCAGATGACAAAGTTGGATGCTCCATCCAACCTGTCTTGATCCCTAAGTCCATGTGTTGCCATCTCTGCTCAACTGAAGATGTCGAACGGGTTCCCTTCTCCTTCTTTTGTTGTTGCCCTAGCAAACTCGGATATGAGTTTCTTGGCGCTAGAAACTCTCTAAGGAACCTGATCCCTCTGAAAAACAATTTCCCTCTCGGAAACCCTCCGCCAACTAATGTCGAATTATCCCTCTCTGATCACTCTTTGTTGCTGATCAGCACTAGATCTAAACTCCTTGGCAAGAAGATTGCTGAGGAACTGCTTCCCCTTACTTTTCCACGCCCTGCTAGACATTGTTATGCTCCAACAAAAACAATGCTCCACCAGCAACTACTGAATAAAAACGATCTACACTTCCAGCTCGACAACTAGAAAGACAAAGGCTCAAAGTTTCTGCACTAGCCCAGCAAGCACTGCGCTGCCTCTGCGCAACTACAGCATCACCTCTCCTAGCTGACAAAGGCTTTGCGTGAGCTCCAGAGGTGACTGCGTCTCCCTTCCTTGCCTCTCTCTGGATCTTCCCTATCACTCAGGACAGCTACCTTCCTACAGCAAATTTTCTTCGGTCTTTTGTTGATGGCTTCAGCTCTTCCTGATCTGCAAATGCTCTGATACCATTTGAAAATTTCTAAATTCTCTAAACAAAAATCCTACTGCAGAAAAATCTGAATTACTTCTACTTGTTTATTTAAATTTACAGGTTATTTTCTAAATTATTCATGAAAACATCGAAGTAAATACACTACAGCCTACACAATTATACAGATCAAGTACTAAAGAATAAGAAATCATGCAAACAAAGGACACAGAAGTTTTAGGACAAATGTCCCAGAAAAACCCAATGCGGGAAAACCGATGCAGCAGCTCTTGAGAGTTTTTATTATTATGCAAATTTCTGAATACATACTAGGGTGCCAATGTGGCTCACCCAACAGAGAATTTCCTTGGCGAAAGTACCTCTATCCAGAGACAGATATTATGGTTGATCAAGCGTCAGAATGAAGAACCCCACAGGTGCCTACGCAGTCCCCAGCAAGCTCTTCGCTGAGACTGCATCACCCTTCCTAGTGGTTGCGTCACCCCTTTGCTATTTGTTGAATCTAATCCCGATCTGCCCCACCGAAACCCCAGCGCAGCTCTCTGAGTGATTGTGTCACCCTTTCTGTCTCTGCGTCACCTCTGCGTGAGCCCTGCTGGCTTTGCGTCACCCCTCCTGGGCCTGTGTTGCCTCTCTGGTTCTGATTTACCTCTCTACTGTTGTATTCTCGGCCTTGGATGAAAAAAATCATGTTGTCGAACTGCCCCTCACTGCACTGCAAGCTCACTCCGAAATTCTCAGCAAACCGCGCCCCATAATTTCGACATAACTCAAGTGTTGCCACTCTATGTGTGTTCTCCAACTGACCCTAAGCCTTCCTTTAATACTATTCCAGTTGACGAATCAACAGCCTTGATCTAATCTCTAATCGACGGCTAAGATTAGAAAAGACTTGATCTTCATCACTTAGAACATTCTCACCCACATGTTTAAATTAATTCACTTTAATTATTTAATTTCCCTAAGTTTAGACTTAGGGTCCCCATTAAAATAATTAATTATTTGAATAACTTAAGCTCCGAGTGGAATATCTCCAAACGATTTCTGAGTCTTGGAGATCTTATGTGTTCTAGCCCCTCCACAAAGTTTCAGAACTAGAGCACATCTGATGCTACCCAATTATTGAACATTGAATATGAACTTGATATATATATATATCAAGTTCATATTCAATGTTCAATAATGAAAGCATAAATATTAAATAGACTACTTGTAATATGGATACCAATACATTGAAAATTGAAATTTGATCCAAACATAAAATTTAAATTCATAATTGAATTAAATAATTACATACATTGATCCATCCTCATCATTCATTTTGATACATACATCATTCATATGACATACTCATTATTCATCCATACCATGAGATTCAATAATGAAATATTCAAATACATTGATTCATATCATTAATCATTCATCATTCTACAATCTACATTGATTTAAAAATTAAATTCATCACTCATCATTGTAGAATCTACATTGAAAGCAAAACATACTAGTATATTACTATAGACTATATACTAGATACTGAAGTTTGAACACTAAATTTATATAACTCAAAGTTTCAAACTCAAAAATAATTAAAAGTGAAGAGTCAAGAATTAGTCTGAAATCATCAATATCTAGTGTCACAACTCAAACATAAAAATGGATAATGAGCACTGAAATAAAATCAACATCAAGGACTCAATCTCAACCCTTTACATCCATCTGTTGCATGAAGTCATCGAGACCATCAATGGGAATGTCGTTATCTGAGTTAGAGTCACTATCTTGAGTAACCAACGAAATTCCAACCAATCCATGTTGTAGCTAATTTGGTCCATCCTCATCATCTATTTGTGCACTATCCTCTGGATCCATGTCCCATCATGTTGTCGGTCCCCTCCGATACTTTGGGGTCTTCCTATGTGCAAGACGTAGAGAACTGTGCACTGCAACTAGCTTTTGTTTTCCTTTGAGGGGGGACACCTAGACGCACCCCTTTTGGGGAGTCTCGTCCCACGACTCCCTGTCCCGAGTGCGTGGGGTGTGAGGGGTGTGTGCACCCGACCCTGGGGGACATGTCCCCGTGGAACACTGTTTCTAACTAGAGTTCATAATCCTTAAATCTCAACAAGATGAAGATTACAAACCCTAGAACCAAACATATCCCAAAAACCCTAATACAATTCATGTTAGACCCTATATGCATAAAAATAATTATACGTACCTCAAAGTCAAGGACCACATACCTTAGTCCTTTGTGATCGCACAAAGTCTGCTACAAAGCTCTCTCCTTGATTACATTGTCCAAGGTATTTTTTACTACCATAGTTGCCACGATCTTCCTATTGATTCCAAGATGCCAAAGCCAAAGATTGGCTTCCAAATATCTTGAAAGTGTCAAATAAGAACAAACTACTATGTCCTTTCAAGAGTGGTTCTTCTACCAATAGACTTCTTATAATCATAGTTTTAAAACCAGGCCGAACCGAATCGGAACCGGCTGAGTCGACCGAGCCGAAGGGTAGGTCGGTCCGACTCGGCAGTTGAACCAGTCAGGCGGTTGATTTGTTACCGAGCCGGCCGGTTTTTTGACCGACTCGGCCAGCTCGGTAACAAACCGGCTGGCTCGACCTGGTCCGACTTAACTCGGGCGAGTTGTTCCAGCCGGCCAGTGGGCCCAAAAACATGAAAAAAACGGACTTCAAAATGGAATTTTATCTGCTGTTAGGTTTTTTTTAGGCTTTCTACCCCCTCCCCATCCTATTTAACTAACCCAACCCCTCTCAATACCTCACATCTTTCTCATTCAATTTGCTTGAGCATTTGTGAGGGTTTTCTGAAGAGTTGTGGAGTTGGTTTTGGAGCAGCTTTGAGGAGTCTTTTGGGCAAGCTTTGGAGCAGCAGTGAGGAGCTTATTGGGCAAGCTTTGGAGCAGCATTGAGCTAGAGGAGGCTAGAGGCTAGAGGTATTTATTTTTTCTCTTCTAAAATTTGCCTTTGTTTGTTTTATTTATTTAGCAAATCTGAAAATGGTAAACATAGTTTTTGGTGAAAGAAATGAAAATAGAATGAATAGTTTTTTTTTGTTTTCATTTTCAGATTTAAACCTTTTCTTTCCAAGTCAAAAACTCAGTCCAAAATGGCCCCTAGAGCGAAAGATGTTGCTTGGGCATATGCTGAAATGGTTGGTGATCAAATGTATTGCAAATTTTGTAAGAAAAAAATTAAGGAGGGTGGAGGGGGCATTCATAGACTGAAACTACATTTGGCTGGTCTTAAAGGCCAAATTACTTCATGTGAACCACAAAACATTGGGGAAATTAGGAAGCAGTTGAAAGAACAATTTGAGAAGTTTGAGCAAGAGAAAAATAGGCAAAAAGAAATACAGGCTGAAACTGGGAGGAAGAGGAATCTACAACATATGATGGCTGCCAACTCAAGTTTTGAATCTTTTGATTATGAGGGTTCTTCATCTATCCCTTCCACTGACGCATCAAAAAACCCCTTTCGCTATGTTCCTCCCTCTATGGAGTCTATTTCTGAAAAGGGTAAGGGTGCAATGAGAAATAAGGGTACTATCAAAAGTTTTTTTGTGCCCTCATCTCCCTCTGATAGTGCAACTGCATATGGTCCTAGTCCTCCAACTGTGCAGCCCACTTTAGATGCTCATTGGAAAAAAGAATTGAGAGATGTTGCTTGTGATTACATTGCTAGATGGTGGTATGATGCTGATATTCCCTTCAATGCTACTCGTTCACCATATTATGAACCTATTTTTTATGCCATATATGCTGCTGGAAAGGGCTTCAAACCTCCTACTATGCATGAGTTAAGAGGATCTTTTTTGCAAAGAGAGATTTCGAACATTGATGATTATTTGAAAGAGTTCAAAAACTCATGGGCACATACAGGATATACCATCATGTCAGATGGATGGATTGATCAGAGGAACCGTACCATCATAAACTTTCTTGTCTTTTGCCCACGGGGAACCATGTTTCTAAAATCAGTTGATGCATCTGATAGGGTGAAAGATGCACAGTTGTTGTTACAGCTTTTGGATGAGGTTGTTCAAGAGGTGGGAGTGGCAAATGTTTTTCAAATCATCACAGACAATGCCTCTAACTATGTTCTTGTTGGTAAATTGTTAGAGGAAAAACACCCAACCATCTTTTGGACCCCATGTGTTGCACATTGCATAGACCTCATGCTTGAGGATATTGGCAAGATAGACTGGATCAAGAACACTATAGAGCATGCCAAATGCATCACAAAATATATTTACAATCACTCATGGATTCTAAGTCTGATGAGGAAATACACAGGGGGCAAGGAACTTATTAGGCCTGCCATCACTAGATTTGCAACACATTTTTTGACATTGCAATCTATACTTGCCCAACATAGAAACTTGCAAAAGATGTTTTCTAGTGATGAATGGAATGAATGTCAGTGGGCTCGCAAACAGGATGGCAAAGATGTAAAAAGGAAAGTCAATGAAGAAATATTTTGGAAAAAGGCAGCAGAGATTGTGAAACTTGCTGAGCCACTGGTTAAGGTGTTGCACTTGGTGGATGGGGAAAGATTGGTTATGGGCTTCATTTATGAGGCTATGGATCAAGCAAAGGAGCAAATAAAAGCAACATACAAGGACAGAGTGGCTAAGTATGGGCCCATTTGGCAAATCATTGATCAGAGATGGAACAATCAACTCCATCGCCCGATACATGCAGCTGGGTATTTTCTAAACCCAAGGTATCATTATAAAGCTCAGGAAACAAGAGCTTTGACTAGGGAGGTTAGAGATGGATTGATTCACTGCATTGATCGCATGATCCCCACAGAAAGTGAGCAGTTGAAGATACACAATCAGATCACTATGTTCAGCGAAGCCACTGGTACCTTTGGCAAGAACCTTGCAAGGATTGCAAGGGAATCAGATGAGCCAGGTAAACAAAGAATTTCAATTTTCAAATTTATATTTTATAATTTATTATTTTGTATAATTGTTTATAATTTCAATTTCAAAGTTGGATATAAACTGTTGAGCTAACTGAAACTCATTTTTTGCAGCACAATGGTGGGAGGCATTTGGTAGCCACTGTCCTGAATTGCAGAGGTTTGCAATCCGCATTTTGAGTCAAACTTGCAGTGCTTCTGGGTGTGAGAGCAATTGCTCTGTCTTTGAGAGGATTCACAAAAAGAAGAAAAACCGTTTGGAGCAAAAATGGTTAAATGATCTAGTGTATGTCCAGTACAACCTCCGACTAAGACGCAACCAATTGCTGAAAAAAAGCCCTGATTCAGATCCCATTGTGTTGAAGGATATTGATCCAACATCAGATTGGGTAGTGGAGTCTTGTCCACCAGAGTTTGACATAGATGGGGGGATTCCGATTGACTTCGATTTAGAGATAAAGGATACTATGCTCAATGTAGATCCACTAGTAGCAGACCCAATCCGAAGCCATCCAGTTGCAGGTGCAGGCACTTCCTATAGTCAGCCACGACGGAGATGGATAACTCATCTATCTGATTCTCAAGGTGGTAAGGGCAAGGGTATAGTTCCAGTTGAGGATGTTGATTCAGAGGACGAGGCGGAGCGAGCGTTTTCCCCCTCTGGTTCAGAGTTTGAGGAAGAGGACATTGGCTTGTCACAGTCAGATGACTAGCAGTAGTTACTAGTGATTATTCATGTTTTGTTGCAGAGGCCATTTAGAGCCTCCTTAGTTATGTTTTTTGTTTTGATCTCTATATCATCATCATGTATTGGTCCTTGGACAGTGCACTGGGTGCAATTTTGATATAACGGATATATTCATGAGCCTACTTTGATCATATGTTGTCTTTTGTCTATATTGTAATGCTTTGTGTTTGGAAACATGAATAAAAATCTTTAAATTTATGTTTTTGTACAAAAAAATAAATATTTAATGTATTTTTTACAAAAACCGACTCGACCGAGTGATTACCAATTCGGAGTCGGAGTCCGAGCCGACCCTCGACCTGGTCGGAACCCGATTCCGTTTTTTAAAACACTGCTTATAATAGGCTTGTATCAAGTTGGTCCCAAGATGTTTGGAAGTTTCTTTCAAAATCCAAACAAGAATGCCACTGTTGAACTACTTCTTTTCTTGAGATAAAAATAATGGGCATGCTTTTCTGATACAGGTCTTCAAGATGTATTTTTCCACAGAGCCTTCGAGACAAAGATTATAAGTTTGATACTTCACCTATCACTGTAGTTTTTCTTTTATAGGCTGGACCCTAGGTCTAGGACTTCTGAATCAGATCTTACTGCCTTTAAAGAGATGTGGATATGCCTTACTTTTCAAGAGTGGTGGATTGTTCTTCTGAATAGGGCTTCTTCAAACACAGATATAGGTCTTGTGATCCTACTTCAAAAGTTGGCTTCCTTTATCACTGTTGTGGCTTGGCCCTTCCAATATATATCTGCACAGAATTGTGTCCTTCTACCACAGGAGTCTCAACTCCTTTTTAAGGTGACTGTAAATTAGTAACAGGCCTTCCAAAAACAGGTCCTAAATACTTTATACAGTTTGGTCTTAGGTCTCTTTGACAAGTGTTCCTTTTCGCTTTCTTTGAGGGCTAACTTTAGTACACAAAAATTCTCTCAGATGTATTTTGGTCACCCACAACTATGCACAGGCCTCTGAAATTTTGGATCTTTGAGATAGCACACAAAATTTGGATCCCTTTGAAGTGATTTCAGACCCTATCACCTGAAGATTTAGCCTTGTATAGGCTATTTTCTTAGCCTCTCGGAATTCCAGAATGGTGTCACCAGTGCTTTTGTAGATGCTTTGTTCCTCTAGCTCAAGCCTTCAGCCTAGTCACAGAGATATGCCCAAAATGCCTTATTCTAAACTCATAGTTTCTTCTAGGAGTTCGATCCTAGGGAACTAGCTTCTCTTCCTTGACTTGTAGCCCTTGAGACCTTCTAACTTCCCTTATGCCAATGTCCTTAGCTTTGATCCCATGTTGGAAAACTAATAGGGCAACTTAATGTTTTCCTTACATGACAATTACTTGTGATTTAGGTTCTTCTTAACTTGATTATGTTTATTTTATTATCATCAAATAAATGCCAAACACAATGAACACAAGATATAGGCTCCAAGCCAGGGAAAAACCCCACCGAGGGGCAACACCCATTAGAACTCTTCTTATCAACTTCAAAGGAGACTTCCAAGACCTAAGACCAAGACAAATAGACTCACCAAGACCAGATCAGCCACCACCAAGGAGATTAATCTTTAAACAAAGTCTGCCTGTCTCTGCAAAGTCTACCACTGTGGAAAACCTAGATGTCACAGGTAACTCGCAAACGAAGTCTGAACAGAAGCACAAATTCAGAATTTTGTTTCTCTAAGACTTCTTTTCTCCTTTGCTATCATTTTCTCCTATTAGCATCCTCGCACTTCCTTCAAGCCGCAGATCAGAACCATGAAAAACATATGCCAAGTGTGTCTAATGGAGGTCGAAGTCTCCTCTTCATATAGGCTTCTCAAGTGCTAGAAGGGCCTCCTCTAGGCCAACATGAAGGGGCTAGCTGACCTGGTCTTGGGGAATCTTTAGAGATTTCTAGACATCAAATAATATTCTTCTTTTTTTGTTATATGTGCCCAATGGGTTTTTTACGTCATGAATTTGACTTTGACTCTAGATGAAAACCCCTAGAGCACACAATGGGTGTTTAGATCTAGGACCAAAGACCATGGGCAAGTAACCCATACTTAAAATAAATAATTTTCTTTTATAAAAATATTTTAATTACATCATGACATGACACATAACAATTATGAAGACTGAAACTAGTTACAATTTCCAACACCTAGTGCCCCTTACATCATTAAAGAACCCATGTATGTCCCAACCCCTAGTCGTCGATGAACTACCCCGCCTTAAGGGGGTAATCACTGCTATATCATACAAATCATGCTCTCATCCCCTGGAGCCCCGAGCAGTAAAATAAATGAAAAATCAATAAAAGGCAAAAGGAAAATGAAGAAGGATGGAAAAACAAAGGTCAAGGTAACTCATGTACCACGTTCGCTCCCTCCTACATTCATGTACCACATTCGCTCCCTCCTACATTCATACACCAAATATGTGGGCATCCCTCATCATTACCACCCTTGAGCCCATGTCATTTGGCCTTAAGACCCCTATGTCCCATCCACCTCATCATTATACACATGACACCTACCACTTGAAGGATGTACCTTGGACATGTCCTTCCCTTTAGGGGATGGTAACACCTAATAGGGTTGTTTATTAACCACTCCTACCTAGGGAGGTAACACCATTACATGCTCAAAGCCCCAAATCTGGCAGGGAAACCCACTATGAAGTCTCCATTTTTTCCCTTGATTAATAAACAACCCTATTAGGTGTTCCCATCCCCTAAAGGGAAGGACATGTCCAAGGTACATCCTTCAAGTGGTAGGTGTCATGTGTATAATGATGAGGTGGATAGGGGCACGGGGGTCTCAAGGCCAAATGAGAGGTAACAGCATTACATGCTCAAAGCCCCAAATCTGGAAGGGAAACCCACTATGAAGTCTCCATTTTTGCCCTTGATTAACAAGCTTATTCACTCAATTGCACTAATGAATTATTGTATCTGAAGGTGAGGAGATGCATTGGATCTTATACAGGATTGGCAGGTGGTTTCATCATGGGTTGGGAAACTTAACTAGGTCCCGAGCCCACCAGAGGATCATATTGACACCTGTAGGGGAAGCGTTGAGAGACATGGGTTTCCATCATGTGACATAGCATTATCTCATGCCATGGGTAGCCTCAGCACCTTCAGCAGCTTGTTCATTGCCCCACATTATATGTGAAATGATGCACTTGGACCAGCAATGCTTGCAGCCGACTTAGCATTGTATACAGGGTTTGGCAGTTGATCTGAGGCCCCGAGGAGGTTTGTCTCATCCTTGAGACATGGGAGGGTAAGCACCATCTTTTGTGCCCTCATTCGGAACAATCTACAGGCTTATTTCACATCAAGAGACCCATGAGACCGCTACTTGTGCCGTAGAGCCACATTGGAGCACCACATGATGTTTTACTTGGAAATCAAGGGGCCAACCCCTTGACCATCATTCATGGAGCCCTCTTCTTCATCATGGCACCTTGAGGACTCGATTAGCCCTTCCAACGACCCTCTTACACCATTGTTTCATCATTTCAGCTTCATTTTGGACGGCTTATTCTAAACTTTGAGCTATTTGGTAGGCTTGTCATCAACGTTATGTTATTTTGCACATTAAAATATTTTTAGGGGCATCTTAGGCTAATTCGAATTCTTGGAGGCTCATATAAATAAAGTTAAGCCACATTTGTATCAAACATCATCATCACACTTGGATATCTCTCTCTTGAGAATTTTGCACTTTTTCCTTGGATGTTTGTTGAACATCATTTGATGCATTTCAATATTTTTGGGAGCTTAAATTGTTGTCTCTTGGAGTTGCTTTCTTGATCTTGGATTGGATATATCTCTTGTTATCTTGTATGTGAATTTTGTTGAAGATTTTTCATGCAATAATGTCTAATGTGTGGAAATTTTGCAACTTGAACTAACTAGTTCTTTTTGTGCCCTAATTATTGAATATCATTGGGAAGAAATGGAGAACTTCTTCACACTGAAATGGGGAGAAAAGAGGGATCATGGATACGTTCTCACAGAGTTTAACGCTCTTAAAAAAAGACACAATGAGGATGTAACATAATTCATAAAGAGGTTCAATAAGCTCTATAATAATCTCCTTGCTGAGATAAAGCCTCCCCAAGCAGCTGCAAAGGTGGTCTTCGCAGGAGCTTTCGAACCGGAGTTTGGGTTCACCCTAAGAGAAAGAAAATCCACATCTCTGGATCAAATCCAGACTGATGCATTGGAGGTAGAAGCAAACTTTGCTTCTACTGGTAAATTCAAGCAGAAGACAGAGCATGAAGCCAGAAGAAAAAATACGGAGGAAGCTTCTACTTCAAATCAGGAGAGGGATTCACAAGAGTATAGAATGGAAGAAATGAATAAGCTCATCAAGAACCTCTCAAATAAGCTTGTTAAGCTTGAATTGGAGGCCAATAATTCCCCCCCTCGTTCCAACCAAATGATTCCAAACCATGGGTTTAATCCCCAGTATCGGAAGCCCCCACTACAGCTGTTGCAGCGTCAAAGGAAAGAACAGCAAGATCATATCCAACCTCCTCTATATCTGGAGGGGGAAGTGGAAGGACAGGCCGAGGAAATCACAGACAGCCAAGAAGATCAATTCCTCGCCTACTCGGATGATGAGGAAGGTGAACTCATCCTGCAAGGGGAGCAAGAAGACAAGGAAGTCCCTTCAGAAGACCTAGATATTGACAATTACTGCAGGCAGTTCGTGGATTTCATGTAAGCTCAACTCCACAAGAAGTATGATCTTAGGTCCTCCAGGAAGAGAACCCAAGTGCTCAATATCAAAAGAACAGACCCCTCCTAGTTCTGCCAGTAAGGGGAAAAAGTCATTAGAAGAGTCTGCCCATCATAAAGCTGTTGCATCCACTTCCACGAAACAAGGCTCTGATCCTCCCAAAAATGAGAAGTCCACAGCTATACCCTTGAAACTGCCTGATCCTCCTAAAGAGCAGTTCAAAGAAGTTATTACAGAAAAAGCTCCCACGGTCTTTAACCTCCAGAAAGAATTAGAGAAGGTCAAGATCCTGGTTCCCCTGATCGAGCTCCTAAAACAGCCTTCATACAAGGCTCAATTGTCCCAATTCATGCTGCCCCATGGTGTAAGCCCTCTGCCTGACAGCCTCAATCTCCAAGAAGAACAACCCATGGTAGTTTTTGGACCTCATGTAGAAGAGTTGAACTCAGCCACTCCCCAATTCTATGTGACTCTAGTTATACATGACCTATTGTTGCACAATTGCATGTTGGATTCCGGGGCTTCACATAACATGTTGCCATTGTCTGTCATGGAGCAATTGGGGTTGCAGATTACAAGGCCTTATAAAGACATGTATTCTTTTGATTCCAAGAGGGTGAAGTGCTTGGGTATGATAAAAGATATGGTAGTAAACTTAGCCCAGATTCTAGCCAAAAGTGTGGTAATGGACATTGTTGTAGCTGATATCCCAACCCGGTTCAGAATGTTGTTGTCCAGATCCTAGGGTTCCAAGATTGAAGGATCAATAAAACTTGACCTCACCTACGCCACTATTCCAGTGTTTGGTGGGGAGGAAAGAAGATTATACCGTGAATCCAGGTTTGTGAAGATGGCACCAAAGCCGATGGATCGCCCAATTCTCTGGTATATGGTAAGGAGGGTGAATTCTCTTGTCTTATGCTTGAGGAGGATGAAAATTTCCTGCAAGAAACAAAGGTCTATCCTCTAATACAAAACAGTCCTATGAGCAGACAGGAAAACAAAATTTGGACCTTGCAGTTTAATGGAGCTTATTCACGAGAACATGAAGCCCTGCTGTTGGGATTGCAGACAGCACAGAACATGAACATACAGAACCTCAAGGTGTTTGGAGATTCAGAGCTTGTAGTGAGGCAAGTCAGGAACCAATGCCAAACTAAACACCCGCGGCTCAAAGCTTATAGGAATGAGGTATGGGATTTGGTTGAGAACTTCTTTTCTGCTTTTAATATTCAGTTCATGCCGAGGGATAAGAACAGAATGGCAGACTCACTAGCTGTGGTTGCTAGTAATTTCCTCCCCCCGCAGAATCCTTGCTCAGATATGAGGTTGAAGTCCGATACCGCCCCTCCATTCCGGACAACGTAAAGCATTGGCAAGTCTTCGAGGATGAAGAGCAGGTCAAGTGTTTTATGGAAATGGTGGGCGAGTTCTCAAATTTGGTGATCGCTCAATCACCGAGGATGACAGTCAAGAACCAAAAACCAGATGGGAAGAGACACTAGTTGGGCACCGTGTGTTGCAATTAAAGGGAAATGTCATTCCCAGGGGTCTCGTGCCACTGGAGAGATTGTTTGACAAAAATGACATCCCGGTGAACCCCAGCAAAATGACCCTCGACGAGCTTGTCGGGGATGTGAATATTGGGATAGAGGAAGATCCGAAGGTGGTGAAGCTGTCAAAAGGGGTCCCTAAAGAATACCAAGATCAGTACCTCAGGTTGTTTCAATCATATAAAGATGTCTTCGCCTGGTCATACCAAGATCTGAAGACTTTCGACATTGACATTATACAACACAAGATACCATTCAAAGAAGACGCGAAGCCTCATAAGCGGAAGTTGAGACAGATCAATTATCTTCTTCTCCCAGCTATTGAAAAGGAAATAAAGAAGTTGTTGCAGGCAAAGATCATTGTCCCTTTGAGGTACTCGGAATGGGTGGCGAACTTGGTACCCGTGAGGAAGAAGAATGGCGAAATCAAGCTCTGTGTGGATTTCCGCAATCTCAACAGAGCTTCACTCAAAGACAACTATCCCCTCCCGAAGATGGACCACATCTTGCAAAAGGTGGCGGGGTCCTCCCGCATGTCCATGATGGACAGCTTCTTAGGATATAATCAAGTGGCAGTGCTCCCAGAAGACCAAAAGAAGACGGCGTTCACTACGCCTTAGGGAACCTTCATGTACGCCCGAATGCATTTCAGCCTGATAAACGTTGGTGCCACATTCCAGCGTGCGATGGACATCGCTTTCATAGGAGAGTAGGATAAGTTTGTGGTGATTTACCTGGACGACATCACTGTCTTCTCGAAGCCGTTGAACATATATAGCATCTTCGGCGAACCTTTGACAATTTCTGCAGGTATGGCCTGTCTCTGAACCCCCAAAAATCCATGTTTGCCCTAGAAGAAGGAAAGTTACTGGGACATATAGTAACTAAGGAGGGAGTGAAGATTGATCCAAAATGGGTGGAGGTGATAAACGGCATTTTTCTACCAAGAAACAAAAAAGAGGTACAATTGTTCCTAGGAAGAATAAATTTCCTAAGAATATTCATACCAAATTATGCCGAGATCATCCGAAACATCACTGAAATGCTAAAAAAGAACAGTGAAGTGAAGTGGACTCCTCAATCGAGGGATTCTTTTGACAGAATCAAGTAGGCGTTTGCAGAAGCTCCAGTGTTGGCGGGTCCAAATTATGGAAAGCCATTCATGATTTTTTCTTTTGCCTCCCCTCACACAATATCTGTGGTGCTGCTACAAAAGAATGATGAAGGGCATGAACAGCCTATTGCGTTCTTCAACCAGGTCCTCCGAGATGCTGAACTAAAATATAACATCCTGGAAAAGCAAGCATACGCTTTCATCAAGTCACTTAAGGCATTCCAGGTGTATGTGTTACAATCTGCCATAACCGCCTACGTTCCCACAGCAGCGGTGAAGGATATCCTGGTGCAGGGCGACAACGAAGGAAAAAGGGGCAAACGGATAGCTAAGATTCAGGAGTACGAGATGGAGATAAAGCCTACCAAACTCATTAAAGGCCAAGGGCTGGCAAAAATCCTATCCGAATCCAACTATCAAGCTCTAGGGATAAACCTATCTATGACAGGAGGAGAAGCACTGGAGGATACAGGTGTACAACATGGCATAAAATCTTCCACGCAAAAGACACATGTGAAGTACCTTCTATCCTCGTGGTATAAAGATATAGTGGAATATATTTTAACACTGAGATGCCCTCCTAACTATGATAAGGCCAAGTATCGCACTCTGAGTTTAAGATCTCAAAAGTATACTGTGGCAAACGGGCGACTGTATTGGAAGGACCTGGCGGGGATCCTATTATTGTGTTTAACAGAGCAAGAAGTTGATGAAGTGATGACAAGAGTTCCACGAAGGAATATGTGGTGGTCATTACGGCTGGCAATCCACTGCTCACAAGATCCTGAGAGCAGGCTTCTTTTGGCCCAAATTGTTTGGTGATGTACATGCTCGCACCCGGACCTGTGAAAAGTGTCAGACATTCACTGAAAAGCAGAGGTTTGCACCTCTCTCATTGATCCCAGTCCATGTTGAAGAACCCTTCAAACAATGGGGACTCGACTTCATTAGAGAGATTCACCCGGCTTCTAGTAACTAGCATCGATGGATCCTTACCGCCACAGATTACTTCACTAAGTGGGTTGAGGCCATGCCTGCGAGAAATGCCATAGATGGGGTAGTGATCAAGTTCCTGGAGGAGAACATAATAGCTAGGTTTGGATGCCCTGCTAAAATCATCACCGATAATGCTCAAGCTTTCAAATCGGCTAAGTTCGTGAAATTCTGTCAGCACTATAATATCATTTTGGGTCACTCCACTGCATACTGCCCACAGGGGAACGGGCTGGAAGAGTCATCTAACAGTCGTTGGTGAGGATCTTGAAAAAGACCATCAACGAAAACCAAAAGAACTGGGATTCCAGCTCAAGTTTGCACTATGGGCGAATCGCATCACCATTAAAAGATCCACTGGGAAGTCCCCTTATGAGCTAGTGTATGGCCGAGCTGCAGTCTTCCCTATTCAGCTAGCATTACCCGTGGCCCGATTCTTACAAGAAAGCGAGGAAGAGCCAAACAACCTTATCAGAAGAATGAACCAATTGGTCAAGCTAAGTTAGATACGGGAACATGTAAGCCTCAGACTAGCAAAGTACCAGGAAAAGATGAAAGGCTTATTTGATCAAAGAGCTAAAGACCAGGAAATCTAAGTAGGGGATTTGGTGTTGCGATGGGATGTCAGGTGGTCAGACAAAGGGAAACATAGGAAGTTCAACCCCCTTTGGCTTGGTCCATTTAGAGTGGCAGAGGTCAAAGGCAACAATACTTTTGTGCTAGAGAATTTGGAAGGAGACATACTCGAGATGCCTGTCAATGGGCAGTTTCTCAAGCCTTACTTCCAGCACTGATAATGGGTTACGACAGCCCATTGTACATTATCCTCAAATTGTATATACTCCATTTGTTATTTCCGCATCAATTCCTATTTTGTTTTTGGTTAAAGCTGCTTGAGAATGTTTCTAACGATGATCCCAGGCACATAAAGAAGAACACAAGCAAGTGGTTTGCGAGTTCTCGATACACTCGAATGAGTGCGTCGACCCCAATGGAGCCAATGTTGGCTTGTGGTTCTTTTGAACGGATAAGGCAACATCAGCAATTAAGCAAAGGAAGAGCCAGAGCGGCTAAGATGAAGGCCAATCACTTCAAGCGCGGATCGAGAGGACGCCCTGTAGGCCCCACTTCCGCCACGTCACCCATTTCCCGCTCACCGCACATCGCTCCCTGCAAGATTTAACTCTTACCTACCGCTGCTCATATATAAAACCTTCTGATTGCGATTTGCGATGTATGACGGGCCCCACCTCCATCCGTCCACGTCACCTTCCGCTTACCGCACTCCGCGCATCGCAAACCATAACATTTACCCACCGCTTCTTATCACAAAACACTTCCGACTGCGATTTGTGGGCGGGCCCCACTTCTGCCACGTCACCCATTCCATCGCATATCGCTCCCCATAGCATATAACTCTTACCTTCCGCCACTCCCATATGAAACTTGCGATCTGCGGTATCAGTTCAGGCCCCACCTTCCCGCCACGTCATCAATAGCCCTTCCACAGCCTTTGTTCCGCTCTTTCAGTGTTAATAAGCCCCGCTAACTCCACTATCGCTTCCGCCATCCATGCCCCCTCCAATATCCGGTCTCCGGTTTTTGCAAGTCAAACACAGCATCGGTTTAGGCGAGACAAGCACAGTAGAAATATATTCAGTTTGTCCAGGAAATCCCCGCTAAAGAGCGAGGCACGCGCAGCACAACTGGCGATTCCGCAACGGTAAGTGGAAATCATGAGAATTAGAGAGTGGAGGCTTTCGACAGCAGATGAAATCAAGTGGTGGAAACCAGACTGCCCACCTGTTCATGGCCACTCCTCGCCATCCCCATGGAAGATTCCAGTACTTGGCCTACGCGGCCCATCATTTTGTTTTTTTTACTTTCTGATTATAATGTTTTGCTGGTGAAATCCAAATTTCACCTGATTCTGTTTTGATTTTCTGTTACGTGAGTGATTGCTTGATGCACGCTCTGCAAGTTTGTTAGGATATTTTGATTTTCACACATGTGGATCGATCATGAAGGATTATTTGATTATGAACCCTCACTAGGAACTCTATATAGAGGAAGTTCAGAGATGAAAAAAAGGTTCTGAATTTTGGAGAAGTTTTTCTGTAGTTTTGCACGACTGTGCTCTTTATGCTCTGAGATACATATTTGGGAGAGTTGTTTTGAATATAATCTGATATACAGAGTTGTTTACTTGGATTCCAGATGGAGCAATGAGTAGTATGTATCTGTGTTCTCTTGTTTGTTTGCAATCTCCTGTTTATGTATAATCATCTTTCATGTTTTGTTGCTTTGAGGATTTGTGTAATGTAGCTGACGGCGGTAAGCATTTGTATTCATGAATTTGTTTGATGTACAACGCTCATGTATTAAACTTGCTATACTTCCTTAATTCGCGCTCCACGAATCTCTAATGTTGGTCATATTCCACTTACATTCGTTTCCTCTGAGTTCACGGGAGACAGATCCTTAATACTTCTAAGCCTGTCTCTTGCAGATTCTTCCTCCATTCCTTCTCAACACCTTTGCATATTTTGAAAGTCTCTGCTTATTGTTTCAGACTTGGCCCATTTGAAAAGCCACTAAGCCATACAGCTTCTTAAGCCCTCTCATAGTATAGGGTAATTCACATGAATCAGACTCCAAGGTCTTCTCCATTCCTGAACCACCAAAACCATTATCTCTCTTGATCCATATTCTGTCAAAGGCACCCTTATAATTGTATACATTTAACCTCTGATTCTAAGATGTCCTAGGCACTGGTCTTTTGCAACTCAAGGTTGTCTCTAGGAGCTACAACAAGTTCATTATCATTTCTTGAACCTATTTTGCTGCATCTTTCGGTTTTTGCTTCGTCATGTATTTTATGTCGCTATATGCATACACTCTATGTGTGTCTACAAAATGTAATTTTTATCTAATTTTAATAAAATTTACGATTTTTTTCTTTGGATAAGAAAGCAAATGCTACAGGGTTACTGTCAGTGGATTCCAATGTGATTAATAGTCATAGTATAAACAAGGACATTACATTTCATTCATATTATTTTGCTATTTATTATCTCGAGTTTTCAACCTAAGGCGTGAAAAAATAATAGTAATAAATTATAGCTCACGTTATCTTTTTAGACATCATCCTCAAGAATTAGAAAAAGCTCTTCAATTCTTCTTAACGTTTCGGGAGCTCAAGTTTCGCTTGTCTAGTTTTGAAGATAGGGAAGAAATAATTTAATAATAGTCTCATTTTCTCTATGGTTTTCCATTCAAATAAAAGTGTATGTCTTGAGATGTAGAAAATACAACCTCCTTGACAATTATCACTTTCTCTATTGCTTTGGGAGAAGAGTTACAAATATGTAACACACATTTAAGGCTGAATTTCTCCATCTTCAATTTAGGTTGTCCTTGTGCACTATCAAGTTATTTCATTCCTTGATTGTAAATTTATGTAGATGTTCTATGCTTGATGCAACTTTACTTTTCACTACAGCAATCACATAAACAATCAAGTAAAATGTTGATAGAACATACCAGTGGATCTACAAAAGACAAACTAGAAACAGAAAAATGTGGTGGTGTGTTACGGCGGTCAACAGGATGCTTCAACCAGCAAAGTCTCCTTGGTCAACCAACCTAGCATGTGTCACAACAGTCCTCAAAACAGCCACACGGTCAACCCAAAGTCAACCCCAGAAAAGTCAACATTGTCCAGAAAAGTCAACACAAGACAGCAGCAAGAAAGTCAACGCAGCATGGTCTTCGATCAACCTTTTGACCTCGGTTCTTGTGCCAATATGTACGGCCTTCCAAAATCAAAGTCTCCACCAAAATTCAGCCTCTTTGGACCATGCGTTGACCAAAGTCAACGCTAGTCAAACTTGCGTGGAAACCCTAGCTGCAGTAAATTCGTCCAAACCCTAGCTGCAGTAAATTCGTCCTTCTTTCCCACATGTGAACCGAAACTGCTTCCAAGGAGCTCGTACTAAATCAAAGGAGGAGACAATATGTGAGGATGAGATGAGTGAAAAAGTCCTCCAACGTTGACTCTATTTATATCAATCACTGAGGTGTGTGACACATCTGCTGGGGGTGTAAAACCTTAAGGCTGACTTGCACATATTTGAAATTATTAAAAATAAATTCAAAATAAATGTTCTGCTCATCGGATTAAGATCAATTTTAGATCGATCTTACACCTCTCTGAAAGAGGAACCCAATAAAAATATTGGTATCTTCATCTCAACATCACAACATGGAGTTTGGACCTAGTTGTCCAATTTTAACGCTCCCTCTCAACTAGGGAGAACTCCATCCACCTGTGCAACCAAACATCGTGCGTCATCCCGCCGTAACTTGCTATGTTGGCCTCTTTATTTCAGAACAGAAGTGGGTCAGTCACAAAGACATCATTCCCCGGCTGACAGATTCAGCCCAGAGGTCTGAAACCTCTACGGACTCACAAAGAGTCTCATACCAACCCGAAGTTGGTTTACCTGACCTGAAGTCAGTTGGAGGTCCGAAACCTCACTATACTTGATCCCAGATCAAGTGGTTGGACCGTGCCATCCTAGATAGAGAGTATGGCAATCTCTGATGCGTCCATCAATCTTTGCTACTAGTCTCTAGCTTTTCCCACCTCATTGGCCAAATGAGAGGTACTTCACATGAGCTTTGAACTCAATGGGTAGGATGCATATGGGGCATAGATAATGAGAGGTGAACCAACTCAATAATCATGGTGGGGCCCAAGCACACCAACAAGGTTCGGCAAGCCTAGCCCTGTGGTTGCTTATAGCTCCGAGAAGCTATCCCCAAAGCCCTCCAGAGCTCATCGTCCAACAGGACCCACATCATAGGGTCGTTCCACGATACCAAGACTCTCACAGAAAGTTAGGAACTTGACCTTCCTTAGGGGCTTTGTGAGAATATTCGCGACCTGCTCATCAGTTCCTATATGATCGAGCCTTACGGCGCTTCGCTGTACCATATCCCAAATAAAGTGGTACCTGATATCAATATGTTTGGATCGATCGTGGAACACAAAATTCTCGGACAAGCGAATCCCACTCTGGTTATCACAGAGTATCATGATGGTATCTAGCACATGTCCGAACAGCTCACTAAAGAGCTTTCGCAACCAAATTGCTTCACAACATGCCATACTCGCTGCAATGTATTCGACCTCTGCGGTGCTCAAAGCCACCGACTTCTGCATCCTGCTCATCCATGAGATCGAAGTAGAACCAAGATTGAAGCAACATCCCGATGTGCTCTTACGATCCACCACACTGCCAGCCCAGTCGGCATCAGTATATCCAAGGAGTGTCACGCTCCCGGCAATGTATCTCAGCCCATGGTTTGTCGTGCCCCGAAGATATCTCAGAAGATTCCTGGCACCAACCCAGTGAAAGTGATGAGTCTCAACCATCTATTGACTCAAAGTGTTCACTGTAAAACATATATCTGGATGGGTGTTCACTAAGAACATCAGGGCCCCTACGAGTTGACGATACTCAATAGAATTAGACAATACGGGGCCAGCAATGCTGCCACTCAACTTCTTGGAGTTGAGCTCCATTGGTGTTGACACGGACTTGCAGTCCACCATACCAAATCTTTCCAGAATCTTCACAATGTATTTTCCTTGAGAAAGGAAAATCTCGCGAGGTCTCTGCCAGACCTTCAGGCCTAGGAAATAGTGCATCAGTCCTAGGTCCTTCATCTCGAACTTAGCAGTGAGCTCCCTCTTGCACTGATGAATGAGAGGGTCAGCACATGTCAGGAAGAGGTCATCCACATACAGCACCAGAATGAGAGGCTTCCCTTTGACAACCTTGAAGTAAAGGTTCGGATCAGCATTACTTCGAGTGAAGCCCAGCTTCATCAAGTAGCTATCTATCCTCTCGTACCAAGCTCTAGGTGCTTGCTTCAGCCCATAGAGGGCTTTCTTCAACCTGCAAACATGGGTGTCCCGATCCTGGACTTCGAACCCCAGAGGTTGCTCCACATATACCTCTTCCTTTATCGCACCATGCAGAAATGCGGTCTTCACATCCATCTGATGAAGACTCCATCCTTGCGTAGCAGCAAGGGCTATAATAGATCGAATGGTGGTGTATCGGGCCACAGGTGCAAATATGTCATCATAATCTATGCCTTCCTTTTGAGAGAAGCCACGGGCAACGAATCTTGCCTTGAAATTTTTAGCACTTCCATCAGATCCATGCTTGATCTTGTAGAGCCATTTCGAGGTGACAACTGCTTTGTCCTATGGTCTTGGAACCACATCCCAGACATCATTCTTCATAATGGACTCATACTCTTTGTGCATAGCATCCTTCCAGACTTGATGCTTTACGGCTTCCTCAAAGGATCCAGGCTCGGATTGTACAATAGTACTCATGGCTACTAGATATCCTTGGTATCTATTCGGCTTCTTTCTTTCACGGAATGTCCCCCTTGGGGCAGCATGTCCTTCAACATCCTCGAGAGTGTCCCTGAGCCATGATGGTCTCTTTCCTAGTGAAGGAGGTGGATCAATCGGGTCCATCGGTCCTTCAACATCAGGCATTGTTTCATCCTTCGGTTCTTCTTGATTTCCAGGCCTTGCTTCATGATCTTCCTTAGATCTCGGAAGATTGACTACTTTCCTCAGGGAAGTATCTTCGTCAAAGGTGACATCGTGGCATATCTCCACTTCCCTTTGACTAGGCACATAGACTCTATAGGCCTTCGAAGTTTCACTATAGCCCATAAACATTCCTTTCTTCCCAGAAGCATCCAGCTTGCTTCTCTTTTCTTTCAGCACATGAAAATAAATAGGACATCCAAAAACTCTAAAATGTGAGACGTCAGGTCTCTTACCAAAGAAAACCTCTTCGGGAGTTTTGGATTCTAGAGCAGAATGCGGGCATCAGTTTTGTATGTACACAGTAGTGTTCGCAGCTTCTCCCCACAGAAACTTCGGTAGACCTTGGTCACATAGCATGGCACAGGCAGCTTCCACAATGGTCCTGTTCTTTCGTTCAGCAAAACCATTTTGCTCAGGAGTATAGACAATTGTGGTCTCCCTCTTAATGCTAGCTTCTCTACAAAAATCCGTGAACTCGTTTGTCTCATATTCAGTGCCATTATCAGTTCTCAAAATCTTGATCTTCTTCCCTGTCATATTTTCCACCAAGGCTTTGAAGGTACGGAACCACATGAAAGCCTCATCCTTCTTCTTTAAGAAGTATATCCAGGTTTTGCGAGAGAAGTCATCTATGAACGTCATATAATATGAACATCATCCCAAGGATGTTACGACCAGCATACCAGGTAGATCAGAATGGATCAATTGCAAGACATCAGATGTCTTTGTGACACTTGAGGGGAAAGGTCCCCTTGTATGCTTTCCTTCGGCACAACCCTTACATACTCCTTCATGATTATTTGAAAACTCGGGCATCCCTGTCACCACCTTCCTTGCTTCAAGAAGGGCTTTGTAGTGAAGGTGTCCAAACCTTCGGTGCCATAGTTCAGTTTGTCGGATAGTATCACATGTCACTGCTCCCAGCGGACTTCCTCCAACCTGGTAGAGTGTATCAACTCTAAACCCAATCTTGATAGCTTCCTTGAAGCTCTTCTTCCACATGAGCACCTTTCCATGAGTGAATGCCACATTGAAACCTTTGTCTTCCATGGCTGATATAGACACAAGGTTCTTTTTCAAATTTGGTACATAGAGTACATCCTACAAGTGGAGGAGTTGACCTTGAGACAAGTGAAGGGTGTTATGTATATTTTATTAATTATTAGTTAGATATAGTTATCTTAGGTTTTATTAAGTGAAAGGGCATGATCAAAGATCATGCCTCTTCACCAAGGGACACCATGAGGCTATATTTAAAGCCTCGGTGATTCCCCATTGTAATCATATCTCATCTTTTATCAATAATAATATATACTTATAAAGTTTACCAGAGTTTTTACACTCCATTGGTATCGGAGCCATCGCTCTTCGGGATCTGTGTGATCACCCAGAATTAAGGAATTACAAGAAAATTCCAAAATTGCAGATTTTTTTTAAAAACCAAGTGCTTGTGGGTAGCAACATTTGTTTTTTAAAAAAGAAGAAGGAAGAAATATAATATATATATATATATATATATATATATATATATATTAATAAAATCAAAAGAGAGAAGGAAAGTTAACATAAAGGGGGAAATAATGTAATGAATAAAATAATGTAAATAGTGATTAATTAGTTAATTAGTAATTAGGTTGAAAGGCCATGTCTGATAAGACATGACCTTTCGTGAAGCGGCACCTGCGTAGGTATATAAGCAGGCCTCATTTGTAACATTCAATCAATTCATTCATCATACTTTCTAATATAATATTTGTATCCTCATGGATATTCGGATATATCAAATCTTCTGGAATATTTAACTTGAGAAGGAACTTTGTTCGCTTCAAATGACATCTAATACAAAAATGGAGTCAGGACGATTTTTAGAATTAGAAACGCTACCTATCGACCCTAAAGCGCTACTTAAAATTAAAGGAAGTATCGCAGGAAAAGATGTCACTATTGCTATATCACCCGCTGAAGAGAAAAATTATATAAACCCTAAAATTGCCAACCAGTTGGTGATTCCCGAGTCAAATATAATCGAAAAATTAGACATTTTTGACAAGAAAAAATACGACATAAAAAATCTACAACTAAACATTGGGGATTATACTTTTATCTCTCAATTTACCATGAAAACCTTACTTTTGGATAATAGTGATATTGTGTTAGGTTCACCATAGATGGAAACCTTAGGTTCAGTTATCCTAAATACGAAAAAGAAATTTTTGACATTCACCTACAAAAAGAAGAAGATAACGCTACAAGACGTTAACTTGAAGCCAAATTCCGTGACACCTGAAGACGTGCAAGAAATTTCGAAGGTAATTTCTCAAGAAGGTAAAAAGGTGATACAAAATATGCAAAAGGAAATTGACAAAATCACCACTAATAAGAATGAAGAAGTTGCTCGCCTCAGGGACCACAACGACAAATTACTAACGCAAATTAAGAAGTTGAAGAAAGACAAGAAGTCATTAGAAAACAAGGTGCAACAACTTGTCGAAAATAAAGCATCGAATGTAGAAATCCAAGTTGAAGAGAAAGAAACTGGTACTAATGCAGTAAATGTCATAACTCAAGAAGAAGACAAGCAAGTTGCAAAAGATGCAAACTTAGATGTTGTAGTTCTGGCGATGAACATTTCAAGCGAAAGTTATGTAACCAGCTCAATAACATCATCGCCAAAAGAAAATCAAAACATCACCACACGACTAAGAATGGAAAGTCAAACCAAAAAAGTTCCCTATCGACATCCAAATCACGAGAGCAGACAACTCGATCAAGCTATGTATTCAGAACAGAAACAAGTTGATATTCCGAAGAATACTAATATCAGTGCAATCCGCTCAAGTGATAATTCAGCACAAGTTTCAAGTCGCCGCGAGATTCCACAGAAAATTGATTTAGGATGGTCTGATCCATTCTCCGTGCGACAGTTTTGTTTGTCACTTAGAGGATCATATCAACTTGTGTCGACAAGGATGACTGCCCCGAGACGAGAAGATGTTCGTAACAGGAAAAGAAATCGAGGCCTTTCATCAACAAGCTTTGAGGACAAAGCTTTTTGAGGAGGAAGGCAATGTAATGAATAAAATAATGTAAATAGTGATTAATTAGTTAATTAGTAATTAGGTTGAAAGGCCATGTCTGATAAGACATGACCTTTCGTGAAGAGGCACCTGCGTAGGTATATAAGCAGGCCTCATTTGTAACATTCAATCAATTCATTCATCATACTTTCTCATATAATATTTGTATCCTCATGGATATTCGGATATATCAAATCTTCTAGAATATTTAACTTGAGAAGGAACTTTGTTCGCTTCAAATAAATTAAAAGAAAAAAGAAAACTAAAAAGAGAGATATACGTACATGTGAAGACAAAGTAAAATTAAAAAGGAAGAGTAAAAGTAAAATTAAAAGGAAGAGTAATTGCTCGTGGTTTACAAGCTTACAAGCTCGTGGTTTTTGGGCCCATGGTATTAAAACCCATTTCCCCTTTTCAAAACAACGTGCCTTTTCAAAACAAAGTGACTTTTAAAAACAATATTATATATATATATATAATTCAAATAATAAAATAATAATAATTATTATTATTATTATTATTTAAAATATATATATATAATAATAATAATAGAAATTATTACTATTATTTCAAAAAAAAAAAATTTAATTAATTAATTTAAAAAAAAAAGGGGGGGAAAACTGGCAGAAAAATATTCCCCACCTCATACACATTCAATGTCTTCATCGATGTCGATGGCTGAATTCCAGAAGAAATTGGGAGATCTTGAGAAACAAATCAATAATAATTCCGAAGAATTTGGAAAAAGATTAGTCGATCTTGAAGGTACAGTTACAGGGCACTCCAACGACATCAAAAAGATTCATGATACGACAAATTGAATAGAAAGACAAATGTGGCTAAATCATCACGAGGCCACAGAAAAGCATAGCGAAGCAATGAACAAGATGACAGAGCATAGCGAAGCAATGAACAATATGACAGAACTCTTCAATAAGCTAAATGATAAGATAGATAAGTTAAGTCAAACACAGTCCCTAATATTTCCTAACATGGAACAAAATCAACAAAACAATTCCGCAGATTCAGGAAACTCAGAAGAGCATCAAGAAAAGACCGATTCCCCACATCATTAAGAAGATAGTAATGCAGATTTTCAAAATAAGCAGCTCTGGAATGCATTTGCTAATCAATATCCCCTTCTTGTTCCACTAGTAGCATATCAGCGAAGAACCAAAATCGAGCTACCCAAATTTGATGGTAATGAAAAAAATAGCGTTGCATGGCTTAATAAAGCAGAAGAATATTTTGAGATTTATGACATTACTAGTGATGACAAAAAAATTAAACATGCTTCCATGAAAATGGAAGGAGAAGCATATAATTGGTATATGTGGTGGAAAAAGACGACGCTCGCTATCAGTTGGAGGAAATTGAAGGATGCATTCTTCAAAAGGTTTCAAGGCATAAAAGAAGAAAAGTTTTTTTCAACGTTTATCAAATTACGCCAAAGAGGAGATGTGGATGAGTACACTCGAGAATGGGAGACCTTGGCAACACGAGTACCAGGATTGTCGGAATCTCGTCTAATCCAATCTTACATCTCAGGACTTAAAATCCACATACGAGAAGAGCTCGAACTACATGAAATTACGTCCATAGAAGTAGCAAGGCAAAAAGCAAAAGCTGCTAAAAAGAAATTTGAAAGATTATCAAAACCAGAAAAAGTATATTCGAGACAAAGATTTCCTCAATCTGAAAATATAGATGACACAAAATATGTCCCACTCCATCTTCGTGAAGAAGAAAAAAATAGTGTGGAAAAACAAAGAATGAGAGAGGGCAAGTGCAAGCGTTGCAGTGAAAACTGGGACCCTAAGCATAGATGTGCTAATGGAAAAGCGAAAAATCTATACAGTTGTGAAGCAACTAATGACGCTAACAATAATGATTCATATATAGAAGGATTAGAAGACAACTTAGAGTTCTCTCCAGAAGTGGATGGGGAAACTATTCCGCAAGTGTCATTATCAGCTATGACAGGCATATCACAACCTCAAACCCTAAGGTTAAGAGGAAATATCAAGAACAACAACATAATGGTTCTCGTCGACACTGGCAGTACCCACAATTTTCTAGATTCAACCATGGCAAAAAGACTTAACATATTTACCTTCCCCATGCCTAATATGAAGGTAATGGTGACCGATGGTAAGAAGATCGAGAAAGTAGGGAAATGCCATAAGGTCAAACTACAGATAAAAAACTTTCATTTAGAATCTCCATTCTACACCGTTCCATTACGAGGAGTAGATGTGGTCTTAGGAATTCAATGGCTACAAACTTTAGGTACTTATTCTGCCAACCATCAGAAGCAGTTTATAAGTTTTAAGTGGAAAGGGCAGAAACACAGGTTGTATGGATTCCAAGCCCCAGAAGATCAAGTTGTATCTTCCTCCCTGATGACGAAGATGATTCAAATAGGAGCACCAACATCTACAGTACAATGTCATCAGTTAGAAATGTTATCTTCAAAAGGGAGCCACGAAGAGTCATAAGAAGAACAAGGACTAGTTCGGGCACACGAAAAAGTATTCCAGGATCTACCCATAAAAGTGCCTCCAGATAGGAAAATCAAACATCCAATAGAAGTCAAGACAGGATCCAACCCTGTCGATATCAAATCTTTTCACTATCCAGATCAACAAAAGATTGAACTCGAGAATATGCTCCACGTTCTTTTTAAAATGTGGGAAGCAAGAGCCCACCGCTCAAGAAACCCAGGAGTTCGTCAACATTGTCCATCGTTACGTATGCTTTGAGGACAAAGCATCTTTAAGAGAGGGGCAATGTTATGTATATTTTATTAATTATTAGTTAGATATATCTTAGGTTTTATTAAGTGAAAGGGCATGATCAAAGATCATGCCTCTTCACCAAGGGACACCATGAGGCTATATTTAAAGCCTCGGTGATTCCCCATTGTAATCATATCTCATATCTCATCTTTTATCAATAATAATATATACTTATTCAAGTTTACCAGAGTTTTTACACTCCAAAGGGTCACAGTCCCTGTCCCCTTTACGGGATATGTGGCATTATCTCCAAGGATAATTTCCAGATTAGTATCCTTCTCAACCATATCAGAGAGTGCTTCCTTGAACCCAGTGATGTGCCTTGAGGCACCACTATCTATCAACCAGACATCCATAGTGTCGGGTGGAGATGCAACAGAGAAGGCAGATACAAGAATGTATTCATTTCTTTTATCAACAACATGTGATTCCTCATACCTGGAGTTTCTTGACCTTTTGAAAGGTTGATCATTTCCGCCGGAGAGAGCCCTCCTCTTTCCCTTGGACCTAGTGTTCCTTTGATTGCCATTCCTCCGATTGTTGTTGTTGTCATCACCATCGGGAGAATCCTGCTTGAAAGGACATTCTCTAGCATAGTGACCAGGCCTATGACAAGTGAAGCACTTGCCCTTCTTTCCTTGGGCCCCTGCTTTTCCTTTGTTCTTTGGGCCACTAGAGTTCTTCTTTCTAGAATGAGCAGCGTATGCAACATTTCCTTCATTTCCATACTCCTTCATTCTTGATTCTTCTTGAACGCATCTTGACAGTACTTCGTCAAAGTCAGGTATCACATTATTATTTAGAATGGTAGTGTTGAACACATGCCATTCGGATGAGAGTCCTCCAAGTGCGGTGAGTACCATCTCTCGATCAACTATTGTCTCCCCAATAGCCAGCAGATTGTTCTTGATTTCAATCAACTTCAGAAAGTATGATTGGACAGACTCATCCCTGCCTTTCTTCAGATTCTTCAATTGATTCTTGAAGAATAGTACTTGATTCACATTGTTGGCCTTGAACGTGAGGATCAATTTATCATACATCTCTTTGGATGTGCCCAACTCAGAGATGTAGGCCACCAGGCTTTTATGAATGGATTCCCTGATCATCAACTTTGCTTTGATCTCCCCCTTCTTGTACTTTGTTTTGGCAGTAGCAGTAGCAGTGGATGGAGGTTCTTGGATTTTACCCAGTACACAGTCCATGACATCTTGGTCTTCCAATTTGAGATCCAATATCATCTTCCAAGCATGGAAGTTATCCTTCCCAGTCAATTTGTCATCCTCCTTGAAGCCATAGTTTGTGGAACCCATTTTCGGTGATTGCTACAAATAGGGCTTATCTTCACCTCAGCTCTGATACCATGTAAATTTATGTAGATGTTCTATGCTTGATGCAACTTTACTTTTCACTACAACAATCACACGAACAATCAAGTAAAATGCTGATAGAACATACCAGTGAATCTACAGAAGACAAACCAGAAACAGAAAAATGTGGTGGTGCGTTACGGCGGTCAACAGGATGCTTCAACTAGCAAAGTCTCCTTGGTCAACCAACCCAACATGTGTCACAACAGTCCTCAAACAGCCACACAGTCAACCCAAAGTCAACCCCAGAAAAGTCAACACTATCTAGAAAAGTCAACACAAGACAACAGTCAGAAAGTCAACACAGCTCGGTCTTCGATCAACCTTTTGACCTCGGTTCTTGTGTCAATATGTACGGCCTTCCAAAATCGAAGTCTCCACCAAAATTCAGCCTATTTGGACCATGCGTTGACCAAAGTCAACATTGGTCAAACTTGCATGGAAACCCTAGCTGCAGTAAATTCATCCAAACCCTAGCTGCAGTAAATTCGTCCTTTCCCACGTGTGAACCGAAACTACTTCCAAGGAGCTCGTACTAAATCAAAGGAGGAGATGATGTGTGAGGATGAGATGAGTGAAAAAGTCCTCCAACGTTGACTCTATTTATATCAATCACTAAGATGTGTGACACATCTGTTGGGGGTGTAAAACATTAAGGCCAGCGTGCACATATTTGAAATTATTAAAAATAAATTCAAAATAAATGTTCTTCTCATTGGATTAAGATCAATTTTAGATCAATCTTACACCTCTCCGAAAGAGGAACCCAATAAAAATATTGGTATCTTCATTTGAGCATCACAACATGGAGTTTGGACCTAGTTGTCAAATTTTAATATTGATCCTATCTTTATGGATGACGTTGGAAGGGTACCTTTGTGGGAGAATCCCATTTCCAAGATCATAATGGCCATTAGATGATATAGGAAATATATAGATAATAACTCAAATTGGGAAAGTAGCTTATAAAAAATTCCATTGTTGCTTTAGCTAAAGCAAAGTTAAATCTCCAAGCTAACCCTTTTTCCCCAAGTTGCCAAAACATGTTAATTATAGGCCTATTTTTATAGCTAATGACATTGAAGATACCACATGTAACCAAGTCACTATCCCAGAGAACCAACAAGCACTGCAATTGATCACCCAAGTACCTTGGTGGATGGCAATAGACCCATCTGTGGTGTTCAAATTTTGTAGCCATGTTATATTTCTTCATTGTAAAATTCAAGCTGAAAAGTTCAAAATTTTTTACCTTTGTATTGAGGTGGTGTAGAATATGAGATATAATAGTTTCATGTTAAAAGGGGTTGTTAAAGTGGTCAGATTCAATAATATTTATGGTATTGTTGATGGTAAATGTTAGATATGTGACAAATGTAATATTGATGTGTTAAAGTTAGTATTTAGGTGGTTTAATGAGACACAAAGTATGTGTGAGAGATGTAGAGCTCCAGCACTAATATTAAAATCCATTCTTTATTTTCTCTCCCTACCATTGTCTCTATAAATGTGTTCATCCTAAATTCTTAAAGGCCAAAGAATGAATACTAAGCCTGGAGCATAGATGATAAGTATTATTTTGTCAAAGATAGCAGTGGCAGAGAACCTCTCGACAGCTTTCTAAGGATTCCCCTATTATTAGTGAAAAGAATTTGGGGCCAACAAAGTTCTATTAGGCCATGACTTTGAAAATGTAATCCAAACATACTCTACTCCTGTATATCAATACAAACCACCTTTTATATACCGAGAAAAATGAACTCTTTCTTATAATCTGTTAGGATAAAGATATTAAAGCATATATTTCTGCCAACCTTTTTGTTTTCCAATTCTAAAATTACCACAAAGACCTTAGATATGCCCTGACCAACAAGGATAAAAGTTAGAACTGAATATTGGTAAAAAGAGTTTGTACTGTTGATTTCTGTAGCATCGAAAAGTGATCTAAGTCTCAAAATTTGTGAGGAGGCTTGGACATCAGCATTCTAAAGAACCCTAAGTCTAAACTTTAGGTTTTATTGAAATAATTAATTATTTTAGTGAGGATCCTAAGTCTAAACTTAGGGAAATTAAATAATTAATGGGTATTAATAAAACAGAGTGTGAATCTTCTAGAGAACGAACATCAAGTCAAGATTTAATCTTAGCCATTCATTAGTTTTAATCTCGGTCGTTGATTTGTCAATGAGAAGATTATAAAAGAAGACTTGAGGGCCATTTGGAAAACAAGTAGGGCATACACTCAGTAACCCGAGGGAAGTCGATTTTGAAGGAATAGAATTCAATTTCAAAGAGACAGTTGCAGGGCAGATGAAGCAGAGGGCATCAGCAGTGTCAGGGCTCGAGGGAAGAAGGAAGCAGAAGGGCAGAGAGGCAACACAGAGGGCTCGCACAGTAGTGACGCAGTCTCACGCAGGCTCAGAGCAAAGAGACACGCAAGGGTGAGGCAGTGAGGGCCAGTGAGTCCCTCGGGTGTCGGAAATTCTCCAAAGGTATGGAGAGAATTTATCTCAGGTGTTTTCTGAAGAAGTTTCTCAATTTTTCTGCTATTCTTTCCTTGTAAAGAATTTGTTACTAAAGATTAATATATAAACCTTATCTGCTGCACCGGTTTTCCCACATTAGATTTTTTTGGGGACAATTGTCCAAAAATAATTGTGTCATTGTGATTGATTCTTGTGCTTGCATTTTATTGTTCTTTTCTCTATATGTACTTGGTGATAACTGCAGTAGTGTTTATTTCAAAATTTACTGGAAGGGTTTTGTAAATAACTTATTGTGAAAATAAGTAAGAGAAATAAATCTATAACTGCAGTACAATTTCAGAATTGAAATTTTCACATGGTATCAGAGCTGAGATTGGGTAACAGGAGTGGAGACCCTGCAATGGAACGAAGTCCAAAACCTGTTGCAACAGCAACTTGGAAGAGTTCACGCAGTTCTCCAGAGAAAAGCATGAAAGAACAGAGGGATCACGACTTCTCTATATTGCCTTCCAGACTAGGAGAAGAGTTCACTTGCGTATCAAGCTCTGCCTCTCCAGAAGTCTGGTATATTGATAGTGGATCTTCTGCTCATATGACAGGAGTACAAAAATGCTTCTCAAGCTACCGAGAAGAGAAAATGAACTTTCAGATCACCATGGGCAATAAGGCGAAGTGTACTCCTGTGGGAAGAGGGACCGTAGTATTTCAAACTGAAGTTGGCAATAAGCTTTGGGCCACCAATGTGCTGCAAGTGCCTGGTTTGGGGATGAACTAGTCTCGGTGTCTCAGCTTCAAAACAAGGGCTATGACGTTTACTTCATTGGCAAAAGAGTATATGTCAAACACTCGAGTTGGAAGAAGAAGGCACAAATCGGAGTCAGGAGCAATAAACTGTATAAGTTGCAGTTCAAATCTCCAATTGCACTGATAGGCAGCAGCGATGAGAAGGATTCGAATGAACTATGGCACAGGAGAATGGGGCACTTACACCATGGGGCTTTAAGAATTCTCAAGAAGACCATCACAGGAGTTCCATATTTGAGCACTAAGCGAGATGATGTTTGCAGAGGGTGAGTGCTAGGAAAGTACGCCAAGGCAGCGTACCACAGGAGCAGCAATAGGGCTAAGAATGTGTTGGGTTTAATACACTCGAACATCTGCAGAACAATGTCCACTAGAGCTCTTAGTGGTGCTGAATATTTCATCACCTTCATTGATGACCATTCCAGGAAAACTTAGATCTACTTTTTGAAGACCAAGGATGAAGTCTTTGATCGATTCAAGGAGTTTAAAGCTCTGGTTGAGAATCTAACAGGAAAGCAGATAAAGATATTGCGATCAGACAATGGTGGAGAATACATTGATAAAGACTTCACAGAGTTCTGCGCAAGGGAAGGGATAAGAACAGAGTGGACCGCTCCATATAATCCGGAGCAGAATGGAAACGCAGAAAGGAAGAATAGAACTATTGTGGAGGTTACAAGGACAATGTTGTATGACCAAGACATGCCCAAATTTTTGTGGGTTGAAGCTTGTAATACAGTTGTATATGTTCAGAACAAGATTCCTCAAGCGCATTGGGTAAGATCACTCCAGAAAGTGTTTTCACTAGCAGGAAGCCAGAAGTAAGCCACTTCAAGATCCTTGGCAGTGTGGCATATTGCCATGAACCTGAAGAGAAGAGGAAGAAATTGGATAAGACTGCGGAAAAGGGATATCTGGTGGGATATAGCGAGATTGCTAAGGCGTACAGAATCTACATTCCTGATAGCAGGAAAATTGTAGTGCAGCAGGATGTAAAGTTCATGGAAGAAAGAGCCCTCAGAAAATCCCGAGAGATGCCTTCGACAACACAATCTGAAGATGATCCGCTGGTCCAGCCACTACGACCAGCAGAAGCTAGCACGAGTGCTTCTCCAAGGCATAAGGATCCAGGGGGTTCATCTCCAGAAGATTCGCAGGAGGAGCAGGTAGATCCACCCACTACCAGTGGTAGGACGAGTAGGGAATTACGACAAATTCTGAGGGACACAGAGGAGTTTGTCGGAGCTCTTAGAAATGAGAAGAGGCAACGCAGGCAACCAGACAGACACAAAGCTTGGTAACCCAGGTTGGGGAACCCTCTAGTTTTCAGAAGGCAACTCAGCGTCAGGTGTGGGTAGATGCAATGGTGGAAGAGTACAGCCCCATCATGACAAATGATGTCTGGGAAGTGGTTCCTAGGCCTCTGGACAGATCAGTTGTGGGTTCGAGATGGATCTACAAGATCAAATATGCTACAGACGGCAGTGTAGAAAAATATAAAGCCAGGTTCGTGGCTAAGGGGTATGCTCAGAAGGAGGGGATAGACTATGAAGAGACCCTTGCCCCAGTAGCCACATATACTTCTATTAGATCCGTGATATCCCTTGCTGTGCAAATGGGGTGGGAGATTCACCAGATGGATGTCAAGATTGTGGTCTTGAACGGGGTGATAGAAGAAGAAGTATATATCGAACAACCAAAGGGCTTTGAGATGCATGAACTTAAAATTAATGTGTGTAGGCTTAAGAAAGCCTTGTATGGACTTTAGCAAGCCCCTAGGACTTGGTATGGACGAATTGATGGTTATTTGCAGAAGATGGAATTCGTCAGGAACGATGCAAATTACTATCAAAAAGTAGGGAATGAGCCTCTAATATTGGTGATGTACGTAGATGATCTATTCCTGACAGGATCATTTAGGCTCATCAAGGACTGCAAGGAGAACCTAGCTGCAGGATTCGATATGAAGGACCAAGGGCTGATGCATTATTTTCTAGGGTTGGAAGTTTGGCAACATAAGGGTGAAATCTTCCTTGGTCAAGGGAGATATGCTACAGAAATCTTGAAGAGATTCAAGATGCAGGACTGTAGACCCATGGCTACTCCAATGATCACCAACTAGAAGAAGATTGATACATCCGAAGATGATGAGGCTAATCCTACCTTGTATAGATAGCTCATAGGGTCCCTGATGTATCTGGTCAACATTAGGCCAGACATTTGTTATGCTGTCAACACCCTCAGTCAGTTCATGGTGGAACCAAGGAGGACACATTGGGCAGCAGCCAAGCATGTTCTCAGATACCTTTAGGGAACAGTCGAGCTTGGATTGAGAATCGAGATACACTCAAGGCAATGACATCAGACTAAGTGGGTTCACTGACGCAGATTGGGCTGGAAGTTCAGTAGATCGAAAAAGTACCAATGGGTATTGTTTCAGCGTTGGATCAGGATTGACTTCCTGCTGCAGCAGGAAACAGAAATTTGTAGCTCTGAGCTCAGCTGAGGCGAAATATATGGCAGCAAGCATTGCTTCCTATGAAGCCATATGGCTTAGGAAGCTGCTTGTGAATCTACTCAAAGAAAAAATGGAAGCGACCAGCATTCTATGTGATAATCAGAATTGCATCAAGCTCTCTGAGAATCCTATGTTTCATGATCGGTCGAAGCACAATGACATCAAGTGTCATTTTATTAGAGACTGTGTCTAGCGGGGAGCTGTACAATTGTAGTACACTCCGACAGGAGAACAGGTGGCAAACATCCTCACCAAAGCTCTGGAAAAGACAAAGTTTGTCTACTTCAGAAAGAAGATGAGGATGATCAAGAATCCATTTCAGTAGCTGAAGTGGACAGATGCAAAATTGAGAGGGAGCTGCAGTAAAAATGAGCCAGTGACAGTGGCAATGTCGTGGGCAGTTGTACAGAAAGCAGCAGTGCAGCAGATGAGGGGCAGCCAGCAGCCAAGCATCAGCAGCGCAAAGGGTGCTTCAAAGTCAGACCAATATCCAGTAGGCAAATAGTTAGAAAACTTTCCTTGCTAAGAGGGAGTGTTGATTTTTGTAGCATCGGAAAGTGATCTAAGTCTCAATATTTGTGAGAAGGCTTGGACATCAGCATTCTAAAGAACCCAGAAATCGTTTGTGGAAATTCCACTCGGTTTATCTTTTATTGAAATAACTAATTATTTTAATGAGGACCCTAAGTCTAAACTTAGGGAAATTAAATAATTAATGGTTATTGATAAAACAAAGTGTGAATCTTCTAGAGAATGAAGATCAAGTCAACATTTAATCTTAGCCATTGATTAGACTTCTAATCTGGGTCGTTGATTTGTCAATGAGAAGATTACAAAATAAGACTTGAGGGCCATTTGGAAAACAAGCCGTGCATACACCCAATAACCCGAGGGAAGTCGATTCTGAAGGAATAGAATTCGATTTCAGAGGGAGAGTTGCAGGACAGAGGAAGCAGAGGGCATCAGCAGTGTCAGGGCTCGAGGGAAGAAGGAAGCAGAAGCGCAGACAGGAAGCACAGAGGAGCAACACAGAGGGCTCACGCAGTAGTGAAGCAGTCTCACGCAGGCTCTACGCAGAGAGACACACAGGGGTGACGTAGTGAGGGCCAGTGAGTCCCTCAAGTGTCAGAAGTTCTCCAGAGGTCTGGAGAGAATTTATCTCAGGTGTTTTCTAAAGAAGTTTCTCAATTATTCTGCTAGTCTTTCCTTGGAAAGAATTTGCTGCTGAAGATTAATATATAAACTCTCATCTGTTGCACCGGTTTTCCCACATTGGGTTTTTCCGGGAACAATTGTCCAAAAATAATTGTGTCATTGTGATTGATTCTTTTGTTTGCATTTTATTGTTCTTTTCTCTATATGTACTTGGTGATAACTGTAGTAGTGTTTATTTTGAAATTTACTAAAAGGGTTTTGTAAATAACTTATTGTGAAAATAAGTAGGAATAATAAATATATAACTGCAGTAGAATTTCAGAATTGAAATTTTCACATGTACCTCCCTAGTTGATATGCAAAACAGATAGTAGAAAATTTAAGGAAATGCTTACATACAAATATACCAATATGGTGATCCCTAAAAGGCTCCAGATTTGTAAATTAGTCTTGTTGCTGTCAATGGCCACCCATATGTACGGTTACTCTTATTGGTTCCACCTCTACATATTGTTACTTTTGTTACTGGAAACTTCTCCATGGGGACCATTTGCCCAAGGAAACATCTCTGAAATGTACCCATTTCGTAAACACCGTTCCAATTTCTTGAGAGACTTCTCTAGGCATTTCTTGAATCAGAATCTTCTATGAGACATTTCGGGGGTGTTTCCACACATTACACACTACCAGTCCCATCTCCTCTTTTAGTTTTTATATTTTATGTCATGGTGGAACACACTACTGAAGCAAACATAACATAAATAAATAAAAATAGAGACTAATACATCTCTATTACAGTTATCTGTCGTTTGCTTCTTTCAATGGTTTTTTTCTTGTCTGTTCATTATTTGAATCCCTGCAATGTTCAATTCCATAATCAATATTGATTTTCATTACCCTTACCCGACTTCACTATCCTGCCCAACTCCATGATTTCAGAGAGTCTATAACTCAATAAGATAGGAAAAATCAGTAGTAATTCGGCAAAACACATATCACATTTAATACTACAAAAGAAAAGTTCAAACTTCAAACTTCTATTCCTATTGGCCTGTTCATCATCTACCACCTCCATAATAAATTACATCCCATGTAAGCAACTATGTTCATCATTCAAGCAGAGTTTGGGCCCTGGGGCCCATCCTTTGCACCTTCAGGCCATCTTCTGGTTTGTATCTTTCCTTCACAAAATCCAGAGTATAGATGACTCTGCTTCTAGTAGGGATCAGTAACAACGTTGCTCTCCACTCTTCAAAGGCTATTGCCTCTGCTGTCCCCCACGGACAAATTTGCTGCTAGTTTCTGGAGGCGAAAGGGTATCAATTTTGCACTTTCAGTACTCAGATATGCCTACCTACTAGAGGGTATCAATTTTGCACTTTTAGAAATCAGATATGCCTACCTACTAGAGGTGTTGCAATGCAGCCTATTTGTGTGCTATGTCCATGCGTGACCCAGCCTATGATGACTCAATCACCTCTCATCCTTCATTACAAAGGCTACTTTGGGCTGGACCTCTCTTCTTTGAGTCACTTTGCCTTAATAGAGATGTATGACCTGTTGGGATATCCAGTGCTTAGCTAGGGCACCCCTTCTTTGTATCTCTTCTTGACTTTTACCTTTGGTCATGGATTTGACTCTGTTAGACCCTTTGGGACAATCATTTGCAGAATTTGGCCCCAATTTGCCTACTGTCTAGGGCTCCGATCCTCATATCCAGGCCACGGTTGGTCACTTCAGGTCCTTAACGGCCCAAATCGTTTTGGGTTACCTAATTTGGGGTCCACAAGGTCAAACCTTCCTTAACTGTGCCAAGGGAATCATAACTTTTAGTTATGAAATCCTATTCCAATTTCCAACCTTATCTTTTGATCCCGCATGCTTGCTTTGCATTTTCTACCACGTGTTAACAACACAAACATGATGTTACCATATACACCTTTTATATTCTATGTAGGTTTTATGCCCCACGCGTATTGTCCTTACTCTTGTGAATTCATCATTCCACAACTTTCTTTCTACTACCACCTTGCAAGCATATTCCTCTACAACTTTCGTGCATTCCTACATTGCCCAGTTTATCTTTGCCATCTATTTCTCTTCCACCAGTTGTGATTATTATCTCCCATGCTCTAACATGATCAGTATTTTAAATTTTTACCCCCCTCATTCTCCTATTTATACATTAGGTTGTCAATTTATGTTGAGAATTCAACATCTCCAGAACTTAAAATGATTATTATCTCCCATGCTCTAACATGATCAGTATTTTAAATTTTTACACCTCTCATTCTCCTATTCATACATTAGGTGGTCAAAATATGTTGAGAATTCAACATCTCCAGAACTTAAAATGCTAGTTTCATCCATACATGGGTTTTTGCCTTCCACATTTACAGATCATTCATTGTGCAACCTCTTTCTGAATCTCGATTTGCAAAACTAGTTTATATCTGCCACTTTTGACAAATCAAAAACAACAACTTCTGATGACCTTGCTTAAACTTCAACCTTCTCTTTTCAAGACCAATCTAACATAACTTTGCTGGCATTTGGAGCATCTTCAAAATCCACCTCATCTAAATCTACATAAAGCTCTAAATTTTGGTATTGAACCAATATATCAATCAAAACCCCCCTTGAAATCCTCATACAATTATTTGCCCTTCTGAACCATGAAAAAAATACAAATTTGACAGGGGTTTTCCACTTCCTCCCAAAATTTCACCAAAAACATAAACTTGACTTTGCAAATCAGCCATGACATGCGGCAAAAGGACTCCAATAGATCTAACTGACACTCTAGCATCAAACTTTAATTCTACAAGGAAGATGACAAAGACTGAATTTTTCCTGGCAATGATTTATATCATATGAATATATCAAAAGAATAAATGTTTGCAATGTTTCTTTGTCCAGAGATATAGTTTTCAAACTTGCTTAATTTCAACAATTTGGCTTTCATTGTACGCCTTTTTTTGTTCTTCTTGTACAATTTCAGCTCTAAAATATTTTTTCTTTCTGATCGTTGCATGGTCCTTATTTTTGTCGTCGTCTTCTTGGAACACGTTCCTCCTTTAACTTGCTTTGCAGCTCCTTCTGTGGCCTTTGCTTTTAATTCTACAGAATGATTGCTTTCAGTTTGCTCTGCCTTCTTTGCTTCTTCCGGCATATGTGTTTGTGCAGACTACTCTCCCATATGGATTAATTTGTTGAACTGTAGTTTCCTTCTCTGATCTATCTTCTTCTAATTGATAGAAGCCGTCTATATGCCTACAATTAATTTGCGTTTCTTACTTTTCTCTTTCGGCGTCCCTGGTGACTTCCTTTATTTTCTTCAAAGCTTGCTGATATATCGTCCTCGCCGGCAGACTCAACATCTACTCAACTTGTTGTGCTCAAAACTTTTCCTTCTCTTTTGTTGTATATTTCCCCTGTGATGCCCTCTTAAGTGCAAGCTTCCTAGATAACAGGGGCATATTCGTTGTTGAAGATTTCATTTCACGTTAGTGTGACTAGCTTTGGCTATCTTGTACAAAAAAAAACTTAGGATGATCAACTCTTTCAATCTGCACATTTTACAATTACTCTTCTTCTCCATAAGTTGAATAGTTGCAACATACATAATCCTGGACAACACTAATGGACACTTGTCTACTATATAGCCACTTGTTCTGCAAAGCTCACAGATACCTTGACAATTCACAACAAAATGGATGCCTATTTACACCATGCTCTAATGTGCCCCATCTATAACATTTCGAAGGAGGAGTTACATTACTCACTTATATGCCATTCTAGATTAATGCTGCCTAAGTTGCTTTAGACATTCCTTCAATCTGCAAAACTCCATTATGTGTAGCCACTCCTTCGCATAAATGCATTTATTTCATTCTGTTGATTTACACGACAATTTTTCTGTAAAGGCCCTACATACTATGCATAAAACAATTAATACTAACCAATTAGTAAAAGAAGCTTTCAAAAGCCCGGGATATGTACTGGCGAATAAATTAAGAAGCGAATACATACATACCTTCAAGGAAATCAGAGAATTGGATCAAGAAGGCGTTAATTTGATCTTTATAAACATATCCTACGCCGCCAAAACCGCCGACCACTCCAACAAGAAGAAGAGCCGCTAATATAGTGCCCTTCAAGGCGGTGTCTCCATCAATTCCACCGCCTTCTTCCCCATCAATGGATTCGCCAACTTCAGCCACCCCGTCATTCTCGTCCGCGTCGGCCTTCTGGGCATCGTGTGCGCCTAATGCAGCTGAGTCCGAGTCCGAATCCGAGTCTTCGTCGCTGGCTGCTGCTCCTCCTACATGGAGTTTATCAGTTTCGGTCTTGGGGGGGACGCTGCCAACCTTGATTAATGTTTGTTTATGAGTTTCCCTCAGGGAGGATAGTGGTATGAAAACGCTCAACCCCGGGCGACGAAATCGCAGATTCGAATCGTGGGTAGGGATTCTTCTCGAGTAGAAGGATTTGGTGGGTAGAGCGCAGTATGGAGGAAGAGCAAGAGTTGCAATTGTGGTCTGTGGGGAGAAAAGAGTGTTGGGAGCACTCGGCTTCAGAGCGCACATTTTGTTGGGCGCCTCCGGGATTTGTTGGACGACATTGAAAGAATTGGACAAGTAGCATAGCAGAGGAGGAAAAGAGTAGCAATGGCCATCTTATCGTTCAGGGGACCTAGGCACGCCACGTGGAATCATTTTTGAGGTCTTATGGACCTGCCTTAGCGACGCTGCGTGGAATGAATTTTGAAGCCGCATATATGGCTTATGGCTGCCACGTCGAATCATTTTTTAAAGAAAGAAAGAAAGAATTTTTAATGTCCACGAGGCTAAAAATAGCCTATGGGACAGATTGCTTCTCTATCTGACTCTTGTATTCGGCCCTTTTCCTGTGAAGTTTTACAATGACCACTCCCAACTTATCGACAAACTCTTCGCTAAATAGCTTATCCCAAGAATTAGCTGCCAGAATACCTGCATAGTTTTCCCTGGTGTCTTTGAAGGCCTCACATTCTAGAATGAAATGTTTTTCTGTTTCCACTTTTCCGGAGGAGAAAAAAATACATACTCTTTCTTCCCACATTTCTTTTGGCCTTTTCCAGCGCCCTGTTTCACAACGGAGTTGATGAGAATTAGTTCTTAATTGAGCAATAAGAATTTTAGATCTCCAAGAAATATCAGCCCCTATGTATGCCTTTTGTTGGTGGTTATGTGTGGGGTTAAACTCTTCTATGTAGTACTTCTTCTTTCTCTCTAGCTCTTTCTTCCAAGTATGTTTATGGAATTTATCCATAACAAAAGTTTTTATTTCTTTACTGTTTGTAGGACACATGCTCAAGCAAATACCCCATTTACTAAACCATTTGTTATTTTGCCGCATCCAAGTCTTCTGTCTTTTACACAATCTGTCACTAAACACAACCTTAGGCCATCTATCCTCTTCCATTTGCTCAATTTTTTTCAGATACCTTATGACTCGCACCATAGCAATTGCTTCAATAGGAGCAGCCCCTGTTTCACTTAACAGATAGCATAAGGAACTGCACTTTTAATTTTGAATTTGTTTGTAATCAAACGTTTCTGAATTTTCTCAATTTTTTTCCACTGCATCTTGGTTGTGCTGCTGGCCCATAGTTCACAACCGTAAAGAATCACCGGAATCACCAGAAGCCCAAAAAGAGTTAGGGTGGTTTTCCAGTCCCACAGCTCTGCCTCTCTACACCTGTTTTGAAGAGCATAAAATGCTTTCCAACCCCCTAAAGTTCTTTTCTTTCTACAACCATCCCAACTTAAATTTCTGTTGAAGTCAATTCCGAGGTATTTGTAATCCGCAACTTCTTCCAAAATGCTGCCTCCAAAATAGAACTTATGTTGGTTATGCTTTCTTTTGTTAGAGAAAACCACTACTTTCGTTTTGCTAATATTGACTTGCATCCCAACCCTTTACAAAAATGCTCAAGGGAATGTAAATGCTCTTGCAAACCAAGAGCCGAATTAGCAATCAATATAAGGTCATCTGCGTACAAAAGAAGCCTGATAACGAACTTGCCCAAGTGGATACCGTCACCCCCTTGCGAATTTAGCCACTCTTCAAGCTTGTCAATATATAACCCAAAAAGGGTAGGAGACAATGGGCAACCTTGCTTGACCCCGATATCGCTTCTAAAACTTTCAGAAATGCCAGCTGAAGTTCTGATTTTGACTTTCACCTCTTCGTACAACCTATGCACAGCGGCTCTCAGATGTTTGGGAACCCCGAGTTCCTCCATTCTACCCCAAAGCTTATCCCTAGGAACCGTGTCAAAGGCTTTTCTGAAATCAACAAAGCAACAAAAAACTTCTTCCTTATTTTCCCAACCTTTTTCAATGATGTGCCTCAAAGTTATACAATGATCAACTGTGGAATGTTTAGGTCTAAAACCTGCTTGCCCTTTAGCACGTTTATTTCTTTCTTCTGCCCACTTGCTAATTTTCTTTTCCAACATGCTTCCAAATAACTTTGCAAACAAGGGGTTTATCATTATGGTTCTATAATTGGAAGGATTATTGACGTCACCACTCTTGAAAAGAGGTATTGCCATACTAGTTGTCCAATCTGTGGGGAACCCGTGCTGTAAGATGTTGTTGAAAATTTTGTGATGTGAGGTGAAAGAAATTTTAAGCCCCACTTTAGATACTCTGCTTGGAGTTCATCTAAGTCTTTTGCTTTTCCAGCGCCCAACTTCTTGATACCCATCTCTACCTCTTCCACCGTGAAGAGTTTTGTGTCTGTGTTGACCAAGGGAGGAGGGTCAACCTTGGGGTCCTGCTCATAAAGTTGTCTTGCATAGTCAAACCATTTAGACGTTGTAATGTTGTTTTCAATTTGCACCTTTTTCGATTGGAGCTCCTTCCAAAATAATTTGGGGTTATTTTTCCCGAGGAAGATTAGTTCTTCTCTCCTTGAAACCATAAAATCGGCTTTTTTCTTTTTTACTAACTGCTTGTAAGCTTTGAGCTTTATGTTATCCGTGTCTGATTCCTTCCACCTTCTCCTTGCCTTTTTGCATTCCTCATCAAACCAAGCATTAACCGGAAAGCAATTTTTTTCGGACTTCTTAATTTTTGCTCTTTTGCACTCAACAAGTGCGCTTTGAATTAAATGTGTTAATCTGTGACTATGAAGGCCATGAGATGGGATTTCCTCCTTCTTGAAGAGCCTCTCTAACATTATTTTGAAGGTATTACAATTCTCTGGATTCAAAAGAATTCTGCCCTTTGGGGGATTTTGTTGAACACATTGATTTTTCGACCCCAATTGCTTTTTTCCGGTCCAAGAGAAACTTAAATAGATTGGCTTGTGATCTGATTTTAAGTCCCAAATTTGATCTCCAATCACCACTTCCTCCATTTTCTCACACAAACTATGCGAGCAAATTACATAATCTACTACACTTGCTCCATTGTAAGTATTGCAAGTGAAATTACCGGAATTTTCCCATTTAGTCAACCCATTACAAATGACTAAATCGAAAGCCCCACATAGCATAAGCAGTTGTTCTCCAAAGATATTGCAGCCTTTATCCTCTGAAATTCGTTTCCACTGATGATTACTCTCTTCTGTAAGCCAGATAGGGTCACTGTCTTCTTTACAACAAAGAATGCTAGCTTGTTCACTTGCAGTTCTAGCATTGAAATCCCCCACTATAAGGACTTCACCTAGATGAGAATATATTGCAATATCCGTTTTTAGGGCTGCAAAGGGATCTTTGTGGTCAAGCCCTCTACTTTTGTAGATTTTTGAAACTTGCGGTGCAAAATAGCATGCTGCAATTCTAATGAGATTTCCATTTTCTGATATATTAAGCCAAACAAATTGTTTATTTGGGTCTTCTTTTTCTAGCTGAATGAAACGACCTTCTTTTTCTCTTACTAATACCATGATACCCCCGTGCCCTTTGCCATTCCCCGCTGCCTTGTTCCACACTGCTATCTTCCAATACCCTTCAAACAAAGGTGTCTTACACCCTTCATGCTCATGTGTTTCTATGAGGCAAATTATGTCTCTACCTTCCGCAATAGGCCCTAACCCAGGTCCTCGTCTCCATGGGTAACCCTTGCAGTTCCAACAAACTAATCTTAAGGAAACCTGGGTAAGACTTGATTGCTATTTGTTTTGACATGCAAGACTCACAGTTGAGTCTTTGTCCCTGCTTGCCCATAATGACCTTTCTTCATCATTTCTTGCTAAAGAGTTTGATGCCTCTTCTTTGTTATCATTTTGTTGCATTGTTTTGGAAGGAGGTCCAAATTGCGCAATCACGGCTTTACCTTTATATATCCATGCTCTTTTTCCCTCATCTCTTGCTGCCCTAACTTTTGTCATTTCATCCCTCCTTTCCTCTTGCTGTCTTACAGTTAAATCTTCTTCTATAAAAAACCGAGAACCCCTTAAGAGTTGCTTCTTTCTCAGAATGATATCTTTATCATGCAAGTTGGGCAAGATGATTTTTATGGGCCTGGCTCTCTCACCGTTGAGCTTACCTACTCTCCATGCTTGACATACTCGTCCTCGCCATTGGAGTTTGTCTTTCAAGAAGTCTCTTGCAAGGTCAAGAGTACATTCATTTTTACCATACTCTTTCACCCCTTTAATAATTATGTTTGTTGCTATATCCAGTCTTTCCTTGCTTTCTCTATCTTGCATGTTGTTAACCTGGGTGTTTGTTTCTCCTTCCCTCTTAGCAGAATTGCCAACAACTTGAGCCCAAGTTTTGGAAAGTTTTGTGGGATTTTCTTTCCTCCCTTCTCTTGATGTTTCTTCATTGTTGTCTATTTGAGCAACTGCTTTCCCCTTATCCTGGGGTGGCTTCACATTCATCACCTCTGTGTTTTCCACTGCAAATTTCTTCATGTTTTGCACCTCCGCTTTCATGCGTTGCCATTCTGTTTTCCCTATTCGGAGAGCTTCCTGCAGTGATGACACTTGCTCCTTCAGAACTTTGTTGCTTTCTGCTAAAGCCTGATTTTCAGCTGTTATTATATGGATTGTACAATCTCTTTCCACCGCTTTAGCTTCTACTACTTCCAACCTTTCTTTTACATTTAAGAGTTCTCTCACATAAAGGTCAGATGACCAAGTGAGAGGTGTGGATGTGGGACTATATAAAGCATACTCATCACTAACTTTTCCTTTTCCTTTGGACTTGTTGCCACATGCTTGCGAAAAAAACTTGTTTGAATGTTGTTTCTTGCGAACAATACTCTCCCTTTGAGACTTTTTCTTCTTTGTCTGCTCCCATTTTAGATGAGCTAGTCTCCTTTTTAAAATGCCCTGATATTGTTTGGCATTGACCCAAACCCACTTCCCAGTTTTCGTTGATGAGGCAATTTTCACTTGCCCTATATCATTTGTTTCTATGGGTTCTAAAGTTTCTTGTTCCATTCTCATGATGATATTAAGGGAAATCAAAATCTCTGCCCAAAACTGACCCTTTGTTTTATGCTTAACTCTTCAATCTCTGTTGGTCTGACCACTGACAACTTGCTGCTCTGTCATTGCTGCTCTGCCCGCTATCCACTGAAAACTAGCTGCTCTACCCTTGCTGCTCTGCCCACTGTCCCTGTCCTCTATGCTCTGCCCTTGCTGCTCTGTCCCTGTCCTCTGTCCTCTGTATAAAATTGACGAAAAACCATATACAATTAGTTATTCGAAGGCAATAACCTGGTAGTTAAACTTTTTTTAATACAATTAGTTATTCGAAGTCAATAACCCGGTAGTTAAACTTTGATAGCCCCTGTTAAATTTGGCTTTTTTTTAAGAACATTATTCTTTTACCAAAGTATTAATTTTTAATTATTTTATGATGGAAAGTATCATCGCATTTTAAAACGAAAATTAGCTCGTCTAAAATGAGAGCAAACGAAGAAAAAAAGTCTAAAAAAAAAAATTAGTCGGGTCATTCGCAAGAAACAATATTCAAATAAGTCATTTTTGTAAGCATGTGGCAACAACAAGTCCAAAGGAAAAGGAAAAGTCATTGATGATTCTGCCTTATATAGTCTCACATCCACACCTCTTACTTGGTCATCTGATCTTTATGTGAAAGAATTATTAAATGTAAAAAAGAGGTTGGAAGTAGTAGAAGCTAAAGAGCAGGAAAGATATTGTACAGTCCATATAATAACTATTGAAAACCAGGCTTTAGCAGAAAGCAACAAAGTTTTGAAGGAGCAAGTTTCATTGCTACAAGAAGCTCTCCTGATAGGGAAGACAGAATGGCAACGCATGAAGGCGGATGTGCAAAACATGAAGAAATTTGCAGTGAAGAATACAAAGGTGGTGAATGCGAAACCATCCCAGGATAAAGGGAAAGTAGTTGCCCAAATAGACAACCATGAAGAGGCAGCAAGATAAGAAAGGAAAGGAGATTCCGCAAAACTTTCCAATACGTGGGCTCAAGTTATTAGCAATTATGCTAAGAGAGAAGGAGAAACAAACATTCAGGTTGACAACATGCAAGATATAGAAAGCAAGGAAAGACAAGATAGGGCAAAAAACATAATTATTAAAGGGGTGAAAGATTATGGGAAAAATGAATGTACCCTTGACCTTGCAAGAAACTTCTTGAAAGACAAGCGACAATGGCAAGGACAAATATGCCAAGCATGGAGATTGGGTAAGCTTAATGTTGAGAGAGTCGGGCCCATAAAAGTCATCATGCCTAGCTTGCGTGATAAAGATATCATTCCAAGCAAGAAGAAACTCTTGAGGGGTTATTGGTTTTTTCTAGAAGAAGATTTAACTATAAGACAACAAGAGCAAAGGAGGGAAGAAATGGCAAAAGTTAGGGCAGCAAGAGATGAGGGAAACAGAGCATGGATTTATAAAGGTAAAAATGCGATAATGCAATTTGGAACTCCTTCCAAAACAATGTAGCAAAATAATAACAAAGAAGAGGCAGCAAACTCTTCAGCAAGAAATGATGAAGCGAGGTCAATATGGGCAAGCAGGGACAAAGACTCGACTGTGAGTCTTGCATTTCAAAACAAATAACAATCAAGTCTTACCCAGGTTTCCTTAAGATTAGTTTGTTGGAACTGCAGGGGTTACCCATGGAAACGAGGACCTCGGTTAGGGCCTATTGTGGAAGGTAGAGACATAATTTGCCTCATAGAAACACATGAGCATGAAGGGTGCAAGACACATTTGTTTGAAGGGTACTGGAAGATAGCAATGTGGAACAAGGCAGTAGGGAATGGAAAAGGACATGGGGGTATCATGGTATTAGTGAGAGAAAAAGAAGTTCATTTCATTCAGCTAGAAAAAGAAGACCCAAATAAGCAATTTGTTTGGCTTAAAATATCAAAAAATGGAAATCACGTCAAAATTGCAGCATACTATTTTGCACCACAAGTTTCAAAAATCTACAAAAGTAGAGGGCTTGACCATCTTAGCACTCCACCAATTCTCTGAAGGCTAGAAAGGAGACTGACAAAGGTAACCACTGACCACTATGAACTAGTAGCTAGTCCTACCAGGCTAAGAGGGCTCTCTCAATGAGATCACAATCAAGGATTGACTGCGATATGAAGGATATTAGGCTAGATATGATAGGGTCAGGTAGCTTTTGAGAGATTTAGGGTTTGATGTTGGATCAAGAATGAAACCAAGTAGCTAGGTCTAAGTATCAAAAGGGTTTACAGCTGCAAAGATATAAAGGAGAAAGGTAGTAGTGGATCTATGATGGCTTTAGGGTTTTGTAGGTATGGTGGAGGATCTAAAAAAGTAGAGGGATTTAATGAGCATGTTCAATCATTAATTCATTAAACTGGAAGCATGAAACACAAGATGACATTTCCATATAAACAGAGCTAAATAAATAGAATTATGCCTGTGAGCTGTAAGGAAAGCCACTGAAGATACAAGATATGGAAAGAGGAAATATATATCATTCATTAAAGGCTATAACAGAGAAAATACATGATCATAAACTCATTGCACATGAATTCCTAGATAATAGCTGCAACTGCATCCTTTGATTTAAGAATATGAAAGTGAAAGTACAAGCTACGAGATTACAATCCTTTGATGTCCAACCAGTCAAATGACTCTGAAAATGATATATATAGGCCAAAACAACATCTCCCCTCTCTCAGGGTTTGAATCCCTCAGTTGTGGAGCTAATTACAAGATATGCTCAACAAAACCCTATTGTCTAGTGAAGGTCAACCAATTCACCTCATCATAGGAAACTAGATACATTTGACCAAAATTACATCAACAAGCATGTATCTACACTATTTCACTATTTACCAACTCAATTACATTTCATGGCATCACAAAATCATCATCATTCATCAATTACACATGTAAAAAGTCAAACTAGGTCAAATTGCCTGTGAAAATTGTCTGCTGGAGAAAGCGGAGCGAATTATGGAGAAAGCAAAGCGTGCCTAGAGAAAGTGCAGCGTGCTGGGGAAAAAGGCAATTTGAAGGCCTTCCAGGTGTCCAAATGTTGATCTGAAAGTTGCTATGGAAATCCATGGTTGTCTTCTACATGATATGATGTTCAAGCACTCAAAAAGGTGGCTCCTAGCCCTCGAAAACTTCATTCTCCCAAGAGTACTCAGAAAGCACAGCGTGGCCTCCAAAAAGTGGGCAAAAATGTCATTTTTTGCTGCTTTTTAGGCAATTTGACCCTCCAAAAGTGGCTAACATGGCTCCACCGCTGACTAGGATTGAAGTACTCATCAAGGGGAATCCACCAATGTTGAGAATGCCTCCATTGGACGTCCCCAACAAAAGCGCAGTGTGGCCCACGTTGCACTTTTTCCAATGTGACTGGTTTTCAAAATTTCCAATTTTGACCAAAAACTGACAAAAATCAAACTTTTCTCCAAAAGTATTCAAAATTGGTCTAGAGATGCCTGACAAGGTATGTTATGCCACTAGGGAAGCATAAGCAAGTAGCTCCAAGTTACCCTTCTCCTTTTGACTAATTAGGGTTTCCTTCAGTTTTGCTTGCAATTGTTCGACTTTGACTTTGTAAATTTAATTCCTGGCATAGTGGTGTTGAGCCATATGTTTTTGTAACTTGTTGTCTTTGTTAGCCTTTTCAAGGAGCTTCTCTAAGTGAATATTGACTTTATCAAGCCAAAACTCCCTATTTTCATTTATTTTCATGGCTATCCTCTCTTCAAATGTCAACTCTTCATCTAGTGGATTTTGCTCTCTTTATTTCTGAAGCGCTCTTCGAAGACCATGGTCCTTGGCCTTTTCCTTGTCACCTGCTCTTCGTGCTTATCTAAATCTTCACTGTCAGCCACTACTTTGCCTTTCACATCTTGCATACTAGCTTGAAATTGATTCTTCTCTAAAGATAGTTGTTTTACCTTCAACTCATTGTTCTCTTGCTCCAGGAAAGAAGTTACGAAATTGGCCCTTGCTAAATTGTCCTTGAGTTCTTTGATCTAAGCATCTTTGTCCTTGATGATCTGTTGTAGGTTTTCAAGCTCTTCACTGGCCTCTAAATCTACTATGTCAAAGTCATGATGGATGAGCTCGTCATCATGCAAAGATGTCTCATGTTGTGATGGCAGTCCCTTCTCTGTTGATGTGAGCTTGGCCCCTTCCTCAATATGAGGAGCAAACACAAGCCTTCTGCCTCTCTGGTATGTCTGAGTGACCTCAATCTTCCTCCTCACTGAAACTGTGCTAGGTGAGCCAACCTCCACATGTCTAGATGGTGATGATGGTGTTGATGGCGCTGATGGTGAACTAGGGCTAGTAGGCTGGCTATTAGAGGGAAAAAAGACATTTGTTTGCATGAAGGTTTCCCAAGAGATGCTCTTATTTTCAAGCTGGTGTAAAACAATGATTTTGATCAGAGCATGGTGGAAGAGGCTTCCTTCAAGACTAGTCTGCTTATGTTGAACCTTTTTTGCCATTTTTTCCAAACTTCTGTAGAGTTAATAGGGAAAATTGAGTGGCTTTACCCCTGTGAAATGCATGAGAAGTTTGACATGATACTCATATAGTCTAGAAAATCTTTGCTCATAAGTGAAGTCCTTCATGATGATCTTCATCAGTGGTGTTTACTTCTCAAGGAGGTGCCCAACAGGAAAATATTTTTCATGTGTTGTTGTTAATGTCTTCTGAGATAGGGCTGGTAATTTTGAATGTCTAGGTCTTGGTTTTTAAACCATTTTTCATCATGATTGGGTATCCCTGTGACATCAGCTACTACATTAGTTGATATAGTGAAAGTAACCCCTGCAATCATTACCTTGTCCTTTTTGAGCTGAGTGGCAAAAAATTAAGTCAATGTGGCATGGTATTTGACTTTCTCAACTTGTTCACAAAAAGGAAGACACCTACCCTTTGAAAAAAGTGCTTAGATAATGGTGAAGACATCATTTCATGAGTGGTTAAGGGCTCATATCTCATTAGTTGGCCTCCCTTATTGTAAGGCTTCTTCTCCTACATTTGATTGTTTGCAAGGGGAAAAACCCTAATAGGATAAAACATGGGAAGGAAGAAAAGGGATAGGATGAAGGGTTTAGGGAAGGGATATGGGAGTAGGAAAACATAGGGAGATGGAAATGGGCCTTAGGGAACTATAGGAAGTGAAATGGGTATGGGAATTAGGTTAGGGGATTTTTACACAGTCCTAGCTAGGAAAACTTCCAAAAATTGCAGTCTTAGACTACGGTTTAGGGTTTGGGACTTAGGAATTGGGAATGAGGGGGTGTGGAGGCTATGGGAGATGGTTTTGAATGTGAGGAAGGGTAAAAAACTATGGGAAGATGTATTTACCTTGCAATTTTTGAAAAGATGGGTCAGCGACTAAAACACAACGTAGGGGCCAATGGAGGGTTTTCACTCTAAATCAATGAAATTGAGCTGCAAGGAGGGGTTGCTGAGGTGTAACTTACTTGTCCATTGATGTTATACACCTTGATAGTCTTCAGAAACCTTCAAAGAATGATTTGATGCCTCTAGGAGAGAAAGTACGACGTGTGGAAGAAAGCACAGTGTGTAGCCTAGAAAGCGCAGCGTGGCTACTTTGGCATCAAATTTTGGATTGTCTTTGACTTGAATTTGCTGAGATTGCCTTTGTAGGTGGGAGAGAACTCTTCTTCAATGAGGTGAATGAGAAAATGAGCTTGAAATGGTCTTTTATAACTTGTGATGGTCACTTTTCTTCATAGTAGCGGGATGGCCCACTACATGTTTTTACACTTTACTTTGAAAGGTTGTAGCTTTGAAACTTTCTTATGCAGCTTTGGAATTTGAAACTTATTACATAGTATGAAGCATAAATTACATTTTGAAACCAAACTTTATTGAACAAATTTACCTATTACCAATCCTCCTTTGTCGGATTTATGCATGGAATGATAGGTTTTGGATGACTGAAACCCTAATGAACTAATGGAGACACTGAAATGAATGAAATCATGATGATGTTGAATGAAGTGATGATGATGATCTTTTATTTGATGGTACACCCAACTAAGTGATGACAAGGACTGGCATGTAAAAATTTTGTAAGGAGTGGAAATGGCCCTAGACACACTACCCAATGACCAAATTTTTATTTGAAAACCTAATGAAATGACAAAAAATTGAATTTGAAAACCTAACAAGACATGATGAGAGCATATTTGATCACTGGTGACAGGCTGAATAGAGTGACACTAACCATTGGGCATGGAGTCAAAATCAAAAGACGAGACTAAATACTGAAAAATGACTCAAAACTGAACTAACTTTGACTCTTACTAAACTTTAGAAATCAACAACAAATCAAGGGAGTTTTATGGCCTTCACTTCGGGCTCCAAGCTCCAATGATTCTGACCTTCACACTTTGGTAGAAAAAATAAACTGATATGTACAATAAGGTCAATAAACTTCATAAATATGCTCAGAAAAGGTAGTGCTTGAGAAGCCTACCAATGAGTGGTCCTCCTATGCAATCTTCTCCATTCATTCCCTCCAATAAATAAGCATGTTGTCCTCTTGAGGCTGAAATTTTGTATGGTCCCTTCCATAAGTTCTCAAATTTACCATGCTTCCATTTATCTTCGTTTCTAGCATCCCAACGGAGGACCACATCACCAATTTTGAAATCATCTTCCTTTGCCTTGCAGTCATATATCTTCTTAATTCTCTCTTGAAGCTTAGAGATGTTTTGAAACACCTCATCCATGGTTTGCTAAAGATGGATCATTTGATTGATCTGGCACTTCACATCATTCATTTCACTACCTACTTCCTATAATATTTTCATAATTGGAACTGCAAGTGATGTAAGGAAAATTGTGTCGACTCCATATACCAATTGGAAAGGAGACATACCTATTGACTTCTTGCTGCTCACTTTTTCCGCCCACAAGGCATTAATACGTTTCTTATGCCAGTTTTTCTTGTTCGCCTCCAACATCTTCTTTATAATATTTAGCAAAGATTTGTTTGAAGATTCGACCAATCCATTACCTTGCGTATAATATGCTGTTACACAGTAATTTGTCACCGTCCCTGCAATCCCCATCTCGCCCATTGGAGGGTCGTTTATGTGACCAATAAGCAGTGTCATGCCTTGAAAATACCATCATTGCATCCCTTTCCATGAGGACAACATTCCTTATGTTGATCATTTCTTGAGCAGACCCCTAAAAACACATGTTTTTGCCTTGGCGCTGGTAGCCCGTTATGTCCTCGCGCCAATGAGGAAAATTAACACTGAGCCCGCGCCAGTTGGCGCTCTGTCCCAGTTAAGCACCCACGCCAATCTGCTTATGGAAATTAAAAAAAAAAAAGAGGCGAAGTTTCGATTACAGCAACTTCGTGGATGAGTCATGAGGAATGGTTTCGATTGAATAACCACGGCCTTCCTCCTTTAGCCTCTTGTTTCCACCTTATGGGGAACCTCCCAAGGGATAAGGCCTCCCTTCCACTATTGTAGGGATCCCAACCTCTTCCTATCCTCTATAAATATAGCCATCTTCCATTGATGAAGGGGCTGAATGGTTGAGCCTTAGTAGTCTTGGTAGCCTAAATAGAGCTGAATCAATAGTAAGGAGATTATTGTCAGACAACCGAAGAGAGAGAGACTTGTCCCATTCTCGACGAGCTTTACCGAGACGTATTCTGCTGTCGACCCGCCGAAGGAAGATCCAGCATCAGAGCTAGGTTGTATCTTTGTATTAATTAATGATAAGTGACTTTGGTTATGGTTCCACTCGTATTGTTCATTGTGATCATGAGTGTTACACAGTAATTTGTCACCGTCCCTGCAATCCCCATCCCGCACATTGGAGGACTCATTCCGTGACCTGTGAGCAGTGACATGGCTTGAAATAACTTTCATGACATCCCTCTGAACAAGAGCTTTCATTGCTCTGAAGACATCTCCTTGTGAAAAACCCTAAAAATGGCCCTTTTTGCATTGGCGCGGGCAGACAGTTCAGTACCCGCGCCAATGGGGAAAATCCTTCAAAGAGGTCGCACCAATTGGCGCTCTGTCCCAAAGTCGCACTCGCGCCAGCCAATTTAAGGAGTGTTTTTTAAAAATAAATGGTGGAAGTTTCATCCTAACCAATTCATGAACTGGTATCTATCTTGAGTTGGAAGGTTTGGCTACGGATTTCCATAGAGAGGAAGTGGTTTGCCACCTCTCATGGAAGCTTCCTTGATGATAGGGCCAATCCCATGATTATAGGGATCCCAACTCCCCTTCCTCCATCTATAAAAGCTTGCCCATCTCCATGGCAAGCTAGTCTTCAAGTTCCAAAATTCCCAAGAGCCTTATGCTGCAAGAGCCTCCATAATTCCCTTAAGGCCAAATCCAAGCAAGGAGACTATTGTCAAGATCCGAAGAGAGAGGTTTGTCCCATCCTTGACAGGCTTTTCGAGACGTGTTTTGCTGGCGACCCGCCGAAGGAGAATTCAGCGTCAGAACTTGGTTGTAATTTTCCTTTGATTGATTAATAATAAGCGACTATTGGTTATGGTTCCACTCTTGTTATTGTTTATGATGATGAGTTATGTCCTTTCTGACTGACATATAGTTGCATCTACTGGATTTTACGCTTGTGTTTGTTTTGTTCCTTGCGTGTGCAGGTGTCCATCACGGAGATTGTGGGGATCGTGATCTGCCAGAGCTAAGGAAGGGGAGCGCTACCTCTTCTACAAGCAACAACGTTGGATTCCAGGTAGGCCTTCATCGCTAGTTGGTTTATTTGCAATTAGGAACCTGCACTATAGCGTGAACGATTGTTGCTAGACCCGGTCTGGGCTAGTAGGGATCGCCTCTGTCCGCAGAGGGGATTTACCTCCACAACAAATTGGCAACTCCACTGCGGAGCGTCTAGCTTGTTGTTGTTCTGCTTTGTAAGCTATAGACGGAGCCTGAAGTTGGCCAGATAGCCTTCGAAACGCTTTTGCTCTGCAATTGCGAAGTAGATCAAAGCTGCTTCAGTCAATCTCCGGTTTAGTTTGTAAACTGAACACTTGGAGCATCATCTTGTCTTTTCGGTCGATTCTTGATCCTCCTTGCTTGATCAGCTCTTTTAGGTTGGTTCTTTTTGTGAATTTGGGTTTTTGATAGCTTGGTCATCACTGGTCTGCTTGTTGGATTGCTCTTTTTTATTTTTTATTTTTTTGACTGGGAAACTCGACTGGTGCGCTTTTTAGCTTGACAGTCGCGCCCATTGGCGCAGGTTGCTTGTGTATTACCCACGCCAATTCGTCTCTGGCGCTAGTTTCAGCCTCACAGTCGCGCCAATCCTGTGAGATACTAGGGTTTTCTCAGTTCTGAGCTTCCTGAGCCTGATCTGTGTGTTTGGTCTTGATTTTTCCACTGCTTGAGTGTTTTGGAGCCTTGATTGACTGACTGTTGCCTACATCCTTTGGTTGTTTGCCCATTTCCATCGATTTTGCATTCTAACCCTAGGTCATCTAGGTGCTATTGTGTGTCGAGCCTCCCTTGGGAGTTTTTGGTCTCTATCGGTTCAGTCAACCTTGTGATCGCTTCTTTGCATTTGTTTGGTGGTTTTATATTGTCTCATTGCGTTGTTTGAGTGATTGTTTCCTTCTTCATTCGAATTCCGCCTTGTCTCGTTTTGGGCCTAGATTACACGGCTCATTTGGAGTCTTTGGGATTCTGTTCGTTTTGAGGGACTTTTTGTTGATTTGAGGTCTGATTGTACGTTTGCATTGAGTGAAATTTGCTTGTTTTTGCTCTCTTGTCATCATTTCTGAAGTTGCTCTTGCATTAGTTTTCATTTGTTAGCGCACTGTGCTCTGAAATGTTGAAAAAAAAAATAAAAAATCTCTTTTGCTCTTCATTAGTTAATGTGAATTAGATCTTTTCGGTGTTATTAGTGATTGGTAACTTTGAACGAAAAGCTTTTTAGTTTTCATTAGTGGCATTAGAGACATCATTGGTTGTTTTCTGTTCATTTCGTTATTGTGTGAAAAGCCTCAACTCTCTCATAAATAGCTTTCATCGAATGAAATGTGGCATATAGAGTGCATTTAGGAGATTTTGAGACATTACATTCGCTAGGGCCTGAAAACCGAAACATAATTGAAGATCAACCATAAAATTTATTCAATTTATACTAAGGCAGCATTGAAACATTAACGCAACATTTAGAGGTCTAGGCTAGAGACGTGTTCCGGCGTCTTTAAACCTAGTAGCTGTCGTTCGCCTCTTGGCCTTAGACAGCACTAGTACGGACTTGTGCTCCCCGTATCGTCGCGTATATAAAGGGAGACCCCACTAGGTTGCTATCCTTTATCCATAGGAAGCCGAGTCTGCCGCCCTATACCCGTGATACACCGAACACAGCATTCGGGGAGATTGCTTGCACGTACATTAAGTCCTTGGTTGATTTCTCTTTCATTTTGAAACCAAGGTGTATATTGCAGTTCACGGTTATTTGGTACACCCTTTGCCTAGCATTCCTGAGCAGTCATTTCGATCTTTTCTGAATCTTTAAATTTGAAAAGGTCATCAAGTGCTTGTCCTTTCACACTTGTTTCCAATTTGAAAGTGATAGAGTCACCTTTTTCCTGTTTCTCGACTCTTAAAAGATGAAACGATAGAGTTTTGTTTCAATGTTTTAAAAATTAACTGCCCACGAAATATTCCTGGTTAAAGTTAGTTTCCTTAGGGTGTTGTTCTGAAGGTCGTTTCTAATGGCAACTTTTCCAGAGTACACCAACCAAGGAATCCCCTCCGATGGGAATCCTGGTCATTTTACTCCTTTTGGAAATGTTGGCGCTCCTTATATGGCAACATTGTCCCTTCCTGGGTTAACTGTTGGGTTTGCCTATTTGTTTGTTCTCAACCTCTGTGGTTCCGAATGTCTCGTCTACTGTTCAATCCGTTCCTCCACATGAACAACATCATGTTGATTCCAAGGTGGACCTCTCCCCTTCTTCACTTGTTTCTGCGTCTTCATCTTCTACTTCGCTCGGTGAAAGTCTGGATTCAAGTAACCAGGTGGCTAAGAATAAGAAGAAGAAGACAAAGAAGAAGAAGTCCGATAGAGGAGAGGCTAGCTCTGTGGCTATTGCGCCTAAGAAGTCTCCTCTTGATAAACCTCCCAACCCTCCACGGAAAGTCAAGTTCCCTTGCATGTTGTGCACGGGAGGCAATCTTCTTCGAGACTGCCCTGTCATTCCCAAGGTACTCGAAGTATGGTCCAACGGTTGCCTGCCGTTGCCTTTGGCTTCCGGGAGTCAGGTTGGGGGCACGTCTTCAGCTGCTATTGGTAAGGCTCCTAATAAGCAGGGTAAGATTACCAATCCTTGCAAGTTGTGTGAAGGGCACCATGCCATTCACCTTTGTCCATATATGGATGAAGCCAAAAGAGTCTTGGACAACTCGGCTGTTTCTACACCATGCCTCCCGGCTGGTTATAAACAACTTTCTTTGAGTCCTCCACCAGCTGATCCTACGATTGGTCAAGAGTCATCCTTGGTCGATCTCGCTCTCTCGAAAATTCAAATTCAGGAATCCATCCCCAAACAACCATTAGTCATGGGATCGGTTGAACTGGCCCCGCCTATGGTGCACCAGCTCTTTTCCGTGGAGAGTGGATCTCACACCCCTCATGTTCTTCTTGTTTCTTCAGATTCCTCGGACTTGGAGAAAGATTATCCTGTCCCCATACCTCAAGAAGCTGCTCGTCCACCTCCCATGATGGAGGTTCTAGAGGATACCCCTCCCACCTTCGAGATGGAGGTCATGGAGGATGCTCCTTCTTCTTCCGTAACACTAGGGGAAGACCATATTGGTTCGATGGTAGCCCCTCCGAGTAGTTTGGTCGCTTCCTTTGATTGGAATCGATTTCCAGGATACCGCCTTCCGTCTTATGTGCCTTTCGAGATTACAGTATAGGCTTTTGGTCTGGTCGTACCTAGCACCATTATAGATGAAGGCGCGTCTGTTAGTATTTTATCCTCAACTAATTGGCACGCTTTCGGTTCACCGCTGCTTGCGCCTGTTACGCAGAATTTGTTGGCATTTAACAAAAGAACGAGTCAACTGTTAGGGATCCTTCCAAGGTTACCTGTTACTTTGGGAGGTAAAACCGTCCATATGGACGTGATGGTTGTTCCAGGCCCCTTGGATTTCAATCTGCTCTTGGGGCGCGATTACACCTATGCCATGGGAGCACTCGTCTCCTCCTTTTTCCGTGTGGTCTGTTTTCCACATGAAGGACGGATCGTGACCATTGATCAGCTTTTGTTCTTTGGTCCTGATGTGGCATCTGGCCCACCATCATCCCTTCCTGGTTTTTATCCACCTGTTGTATCTGCCCCACCGCAGGTCAACTATGTGGCTACCTACCCCGTGCCTGTACTCAGTGATAGTGCCATTGTGCATCAGGTGCTGGGGGCATTAGGTCCTGACTTCTTCCGTGATGTTTCCCTTCCATCGGGAGCGGAACTCTTGGAAGCGATGACTTCTTGTTCATTATGATGAGGTCGTCGAAGCATGGTTCCTTTCCTGTGTCAAGCTCCTTAAAAAATGAAACAAGGTCCTCGGAGCATGGTTCTTTTCCTATGTCAAGCTCCTTAAAAAATGAAACTAGGTTGTCGGAGCACAGTTTGTTTTCTCATGTCAAGCTCCTTAAAAAAATGAAACCAGGTTGTTGGAGCATAGTTCCTTGTCTTGTGTCAAGCTCCTTAAAAAATGAAACAAGGGTGTCTGAGGATAGTTCCTTGTCTTGTGCCAAGCTCCTTAAACCATGAAACAAGGTGTCTTGAGGATAGTTCTTTTAATGTGTCAACCTCGTTAAAATAATGAAACACATTCTTGTTCAATTCGAGTCTTTAATCAGATCCCGTAAAATCCCAGTCGAGTCTTTCTCTTGGTCTTGTTTTTGAACCTTCACTCCATCTGCCTTTCATATGGATTGAAGCTTGGGGGCCATGTACCTCAGATTGAGTCGCCATGCTGGGGGCATGCTTACTTTTTCAAGCATAGTTTGTTTCCATTTCAAGCTTGTGTAAAAATGAAACCGGTTTCAAGCATAGTTTATCTTTGTTTTAAGCTTGTGTAAAAATGAAACCAACTTCAAGCAGAGTTTCCTGATTTCAAGCTTGTGTAAAAATGAAACCTTTCCCATTTTACCTCTTGTGATTGCCATTTTATCAAATTGCTTTTTGCCGTAGATGAGCCTTGGTTTTCTCACTCCATCGTCACTATCTCACAACATCATATGCCTCTCACTTGGTTGGTTTTACCCGTTCCCCAGGAACCGCCGCGATGAGTGGTCTTGTTAGCTACTTCTTGACCTTTACTTGTTCTGAGCAGTTCCACCATTACTGGAACCAGTTGCTACCCTTTATACCACTCGTTCCTCCAGGAGGAGTCAACTTTCAGCTCTTTTCTAACTCCCTAAACATGAAAAGATTGCCGAGTCGCTTGTCGTTTTGATCTCGTTAAAGTGGTTGTGAACCGACATCTACCCATTATACGTTTACCCCTTTTTCGGGTTGGGATAGATTACTTACGAAAAAGGAATACCCTAGCCTATTGCGACTAGGAGGTTTTCTCAGACATAGTTTTCTACCTTTTCGGATCTGAGGAACTATTTACGAAAAGGGACTGTTGGAGTTTACTTTTCTGCTATCTTTTCGAACTCTCTAAACATGAAAAGACGCTGAGTTCTCCCTTTGTCAGACTCGTTAAACCTAAATGACATCGGAAATTGTCAATCATGACATTATTTGAGTTTCTCCTTCCTAGGGCTCGTTAAATGTACTAGGATGGGTTCGTCCAAAGGATGAACTTATATGACAAGCATATGGTATCCTTTTTAAGCTTGTGTAAAAATAAAGAGGTACTCGCGAGGATGGTGGGGAAAAATGGAACCAACATCATTGTCGTGTCGGCAATATGTCGCTCTTGGACATGGCACTTGTCTGCATTCGTGTCGGGTTGGGGACATCTCATCTCATTTTTTCCACTTGCCTCCGTGGGTTTGGGTGATCCCTTTTGACCTCTCATCTGCTCTTTGCCTTGTCATCATGACCCTTGATATTTTGATGTCAAATACTGCCAAATCCACTGTCGTGCCGCCGATATGTTCAAGAGAAGTTGACCTCTGCAGATTCCAACATTCCTCTGATTCTCATCTGATCGTGATTCATAAAGACATTATGTTCCTCTGTCTCGTGTCGATGATGTGGGAAACACTATGGCCCACCTTCGATCAAGGTCACTTCCTGTCGACTTCAGCTCATTATCCAGGAAGCTGATCTAGAGACTCCTTTCTGGTACCTTGGAGCCTGCATCCTCAATGGTAGGTTCTTTGCATTCGACACGAGGTTTTCATCATTGGCCTATGATCGAGTGATTCTACGGGTGTTTGACGCTAGCTCATTGATTCACATGCCGTAGACTGTACCTATAGTACCTTGAGGGCCATCGTCATTATTGGTGGTACCTCTCGCGTCTGTTAACAGCTTTCATCATTGGCTGGTAATCGGACGATGTTCTTGCATGTTTGACTTCAGCTCACATATTCGCATGCTTGAAATTGTACTTTTTTCGGGTCGAGATGGAGCGCAAGACCCTGGATTCCTGTTTGTTGTAATCCAGGCTGCGATTTTGTGGATTATTATGGTTATTTACATGACTCACTTACTGGATGGCTGCGACCATACCTGAGTCTATTTATCGATCCTCACTGGATGGCTGCGCCCATGCTTTGGATCTGGATTATTGTATACTCTATTATGGATGGTTGCGCCCATACCACATATATATCATGTATTTGAGACATCAGTTGTACTTCTTCACGCAGGTTTTCCGACGACGGAGTTTTTAGTTGGACACGTTCTCGTAAAGCATTTCACCCCTCTCTCTCGCTCGGGCCTCATGCTTTAGGGGGCATCTGTTACACAGTAATTTGTCACCGTCCCTGCAATCCCCGTCCTGCACATTGGAGGACTCATTCCGTGACCTGTGAGCAGTGACATGGCTTGAAATCACTTTCATGACATCCCTCTGAATAAGAGCTTTCATTGCCCTGAAGACATCTCCTTGTGAAAAACCCTAAAAATGGCCCTTTTTGCATTGGAGCGGGCAGACAGTTCAGTACCCGTGCTAATGGGGAAAATCCTTCAAAGAGGTCGCACTCGCGCCAGCCAATTTAAGGAGTGTTTTTTAAAAATAAATAGCGGAAGTTTCATCTTAACCAATTCATGAACTGGTATCTATCTTGAGTTGGGAGGTTTGGCTACGGATTTCCATAGAGAGGAAGTGGTTTTCCACCTCTCATGGAAGCTTCCTTGATGATAGGGCCAATCCCATGATTATAGGGATCCCAACTCCCCTTCCTCCATCTATAAAAGCTTGCTCATCTCCATTGCAAGCTAATCTCCAAGTTCCCAAGAGCCTTATGTTGCAAGAGCCTCCATAATTCCCTTAAGGCCAATTTCAAGCAAGGAGACTATCGTCAAGATCTTAAGAGAGAGGTTTGTCCCATCCCTGACAAGCTTTTCGAGACATGTTCTGCTGGCGACCCTCCGAAGGAGAATTCAGCGTCAGAACTATGGTTGTAATTTTCCTTTGATTGATTATTAATGAACGACTATTTGTTATGGTTCCACTCTTGTTGTTATCTATGATGATGAGTTATGTCCTTTCTAACTGACATATAGTTGCATCTACTAGATTTTACACTTGCGTTTGTTTTGTTTCTCGCATGTGCAGGTGTCCTATCACGGAGATCGTGGGGATCGTGATCTGCCAGAGCTAAGGAACGGGAGCGCCACCTCTTCTACAAGCAACAACGTTGGATTCCGTAGGCTCTCATCGCTAGTTGGTTTATTTGCAATTAGAACCCGCACTATAGCGTGAACGATTGTAGACCCCGTCCGGGCTAGTAGGGATCGCCCGTGTCCGTAGGATTTACCTCCACAACAATGAGTTGTATCTTTTCTGACTGATACATAATTGCATATATTGGGTTTTATGCTTGTGTGTTCGTTGTGTTTTTTGTATGTGTAGGTGTTTGATCGCGACAAGCGAGAGAATTGTGATTTGCCGGAGCAAGGAAACAGGGGCGCTATCTTCTCTGCGAACAAAAGCGTTGGACTTAAGGTAGGCCTTCTTTGCAATTTGGTCTATTGCAATTAGGAACTTGTGCCTTAGCGTGATACGATTGTTGCTAGACCTGATCTGGGCTAGAAGGGATCGCCTCTGTTCGCAGAGGAGATTTACCTCTACAACAAACTGGCGACTCCACTGGGGAGACATTGATTGGAGTTTGTCTTGTCTTTTCGGTTGATTTTGGTCTTTGTCTACTTGATCATCTCTTTTGGTTCACTTTTTTCTAGTGTAAAACCTCTGTTCAGCCCCAGAGGATCAGATCTGACCTCTGCTTTTCCGAATTTTCATCTTTTCATGGTTGGATTGATTGGCGCGCTTTCCACCCTAACAGTCATGCCCATTGGCGCACGTTTCCAGTTCATCACTCACGCCATCTCCCTGTCTGGCGCGGATTACATCCAGACAATCGCGCCATCTCCTGTAGGTGCTAGGGTTTTCCCTTGTTCGGAAGTTTCTTTTGGTCAGTACTTTGCTTCTCGGTTTGTTTTAGATTTTGATTGAAGTGGTGAGTCTGGTCTTGGTTGGGAGAAATTATTTGTTTTTTCATTTTCAGGCGTTGGCACTTGTTGTCAGTTAGCAACCCGCGCTAATTTTCCATTGGCGCTAGTTTTCAGTGAGCAAGTCGCGCCAGTTGGCGCTAGTTGTCAGTAAGAAAGTCGTGCCAATTTCAGGGTGTGTGAAAATTGAGATTTTTTTTTCCCTAAATCCTTCACCAGTGTGTCTTTCCCTTCCGGTCTTTCCTCTGTATGATCATAGATTACATTGCTCATTGTTTGAAATGTCTTCTCTCCATGATTGTTTGATGTAAAAGGGAATGAATGCCTTGTTTTGATCTCATGCTTGGCAAGCCCTCTTTATGTCTTGTCGCCTTTTGAGGAATTTCATTACAAAGTGTTTAAAACAACGATTGCATTCTTAGTGTTTGTTTACATCTCTTTTTCATTCATCCTTCATTAAGGAGATTTACGTTCTTTTAGTTTTCGTCTCAAAGTTTGCTTCTCGTTGAAATGCATAGGTCACATTGCATTGAAAAGTATTTTTGAGATTTATCATTAAACTTAGATCACATTGTTTAATGATTGAAAGCTAAAAAATCGCATTGAGTGCATTCTCCTTCATTAAAATCATGCATTAAGTAGATTCTCATTTCATCGAAAAATGCATTGAGTGCATTCTTATCATTTTGAAAAGGAAAAGGAAATTGTGCATAGATTACAATTGCATAGTTTTAAAAAAGAGGATTTTGCATAGATTACATTGCATCATTCGCATCGTTGAATGTTTGAAATTACTTTTGGATAGTGAAAGTCATCTAGTTTGGAAAAATTTCGTTTTCAATATTGTTGTTTGTTGCATCATTGTTTGAAGTTCTTCCCTTAACTAGATAGCATTCATCGAATTGAAAGATTTCTTTTCTCATATAGCTGCATATAGGAGATTGTCAAATGACATTCGGTAGGGCCTGAAACCGAGACATAATTGAAGATCAACCACAAAATTTATTGAATTAACCTAAGGAAGCATTGAAACCTAACGAAACATTTAGAGGTATAGGTTAGAGACGTGTTCCAACGTCGTTAAACCTAGTAGCTGCCGTTCGCCTCTTGGCTTTAGACAGCGCTAGTACGGACTTGTGCTCCCCGTACCATCGCGTATATAAAGGGAAACCCCACTAGGTTGCTATCCTTTATCCGTAGGAAGCCGAGTCTGCCGCCTTATACCCGTGATACACCGGACACAACATTCGGGGAGATTTCCTACACGTACGTTAAGTCCTTGGTTGATTTCTCTTTCATTTTGGAACCAAGGTGTATATTGTAGTTCACGGTTATTTGGTACACCCTTTGCCTAGAATTCCTGAGCAGTCATTTTGATCTTATTTGACTCCTTAAATTTGAAAATATCATCAAGCGCTTGTCCTTTCATGCTTGTTTCCAATCTGAAAGAGATAGAGTCACCTTTTGCTTGTTTCTCGACTCTTAAAATATGAAACAACAGAGTTTTGTTTCAATGTTTTAAAAATTAACTGCCCACGAAATATTCCTGGTTAAAGTTAGTTTCCTTAGGGTGTTGTTTTGGGTTGTTTCTGATGGAAAATTTTCTGGAGTTCACCAACCAAGGAATCCCCTCCGAAGGGAATCCTGGTCCTTTTCCTCTATTTGGAAATGTTGGCACTCCTTATATGGCAACGTTGTCCCTTCCTGGGTTAATTGTTGGGTTGCCTGTTTGGTTGTTTTCAACCTCTATGGTCCCCAATGTCTCGGCTACTGTTCAATCGTCTCCTCTGCCTAAACAACATCATGTTGATTCCAAGGTGGACCTCTTCCCTTCTTCGCCTGTTTCTGCGTCCTCCTCTTCTACTTCGCCTAGTGAAAGTTTGGATTCAAGTAACCAGCTGGCTAAGAAGAAGAAGAAGAAGAAGTCTGATAAGAGAGAGGCTAAGGCTACAACTACTGATTCTAAAACATCTCCTCTTGATGAACCTCCCAACCCTCCCCGGAAATTCAAGTTCCCTTGCATGTTGTGCACAGGAGACCATCTTCTTCGAGACTGCCCTGAAATTCCCAAGGTGCTCGAAGTATGGTCCAACGATCGCCTGCTGTTGCCTTTGGCTTCTGGGAGTCAGGTTGGGGGCACGCCTTCAGCTGCTGCTGGTAAGGCTCCTAAGAAGAAGGGTAAGATTACCAATCCCTGTAAGTTGTGTTAAGGGCACCATTCCATTCACCTTTGTCCGTATATGGATGAAGCTAAGAGAGTTTTGGACAACTTGGCTGTTTCTGCGCCGTGCCTTCCGGCTGGTTACAAACAGCTTTCTTTGAGTCCTCCACCAGCTGATCTTACGATTGGTCAAGAGCCATCCTTGGTCGATCCCACTCCCTTGAAAATTCAAATTCAGGAATCCATCACCGACCAACCATTGGTCATGGGATCGGTTGAGCTGGCCCCGTCTGCGGTGCACCAGGTCTTTTCCGTCGAGAGTGGATCTCATATCCCTCAGGTTCTTCTTGTTTCTTCAGATTCCTCGGACTTGGAGAAAGATTCTCCTGTCCCTATATCTCAAGAAGCTGCTTCTCCACCTCCCGTGATGGAGGTCCCGGAGGATACTCCTCCCGCCTTCGAGATGGAGGTCGTGGAGGATGATCCTTCTTCTTCTGTAACACTAGGGGAAGACCATCTCGGTTCGATGGTAGCCCCTCTGAGTAGTTTGGTCGCTTCCTTTGACTGGAGTCGATTTGCAGGATATCGCCTTCCGTCTTATGGGCCTTTTGAGATCACAGTACATGCCTCTCATTTGGTCGTACCCAGCACCATTATAGATGAAGGCGCGTCTGTTAGTATTTTATACTCAAATACTTGGCAAGCTTTCGGTTCGTTGCCGCTTGCACCTGTTACGCAGAATCTGTTGGCATTTAACAGAATAACTAGTCAACCGTTAGGGATCCTTCCAAGGCTACCTGTTACTTTGGAAGGTAAAACTATCCATATGGACGTGATGGTTGTTCCAGGCCCCTTGGATTTAAATCTTCTCTTGGGGCGCGATTACACCTATGCCATGGGAGCGCTTGTCTCCTTCCTTTTTCCTGTGGTCTGTTTTCCACATGAAGGACGGATCGTGACCATTGATCAAATTTAGTTCTTTGGTCCTGATGTGGCAGCTGGCCCACCATCATCCCTTCCTGGATTTTATCCACCTGTTGTATCTGCCCCGCCGTAGGTCAACTATGTGGCTACCTACCCCGTGCTTATACCTAGTGATGTTGCCGTTGTGCATCAGGTGCCGGGGGCATTGGGTCCTGACTTCCAGGATGTTTTCCTTCCATCGGGAGTGGAAATATTGGAAGCGATGACTTCTTGTTCATTATGATAAGGTCGGTTGGAGCACAATTCATTTTCTTGTGTTAAGCTCCTTAAAAAATGAAACAAGACCATCGGAGCACAGTTCATTTTCTTGTGTCAAGCTCCTTAAAAAATGAAACAAGACCATCGGAGCACAGTTCATTCTCTTGTGTCAAGCTCCTTAAAAAATGAAACAAGACCATCAGAGCACAGTTCATTCTCTTGTGTCAAGCTCCTTAAAAAATGAAACAACCAGGTCGGAGCAGAGTTCCTTGTCTTGTGTCAAGCTCCTTAAAAAATGAAACAAGGTTGTTGGAGCAGAGTTCCTTGTCTTGTGCCAAGCTCCTTAAACCATGAAACAAGGTGTCCCGAGGATAGTTCTTTTAATGTGTCAACCTCGTTAAAACAACGAAACACTTTCCTGTTCAATTCGAGTCTTTGATCAGATCTCGTAAAATCCCAGTCGAGTCTTTCTTAGATCTCGTAACTTGAACCTTCACTGCCTCCATCTGTTTACTCAGGTGCATGGACTGAAGCTTGGGGGGCATGTACCTCAAATTGAGTCACCATGATGGGGGCATGCTTACTTTTTCAAGCATAGTTTATTTCTGTTTCAAGCTTGTGTAAAAATGAAACCGGTTTCAAGTATAGTTTATATTTGTTTCAAGCTTGTGTAAAAATGAAACCAACTTCAAGCAGAGTTTCCTGATTTCAAGCTTGTGTAAAAATGAAACCATTTCCATTTTACCTCTTGTGATTTCCATTTTATTAGCTTGTTTTTAACAGATGAGCCTTGGTTTTCTCACTCCATCGTCACTATCTGCTTGGCCGATCATATGCCTTCTCTTGGTTGTTTTACCCATTCCTGAGGAACTGCTGCGATGAGTGGTCTTGTTAGCCAACCTCTTAACCTTTATTTTTTTCAGAGCAGTTCCACCATTACCAGAACCAGTTGCTACCCTTTATACCACTCGTTCCTCCAGGAGGAGTCACCTTTTAGCTCTTTTCAGACTCTCTAAAATTGAAAAGGTTGTCGAGTCGCTTGTCATTTTTATCTCGTTAAAATGGTTACGAAACGACATCTACCCAGCATACGTTTACCCCTTTTTCGGGTTGGGATAGATTATTTATGAAAAAGGAATACCTTCGCCTATTGCGACTAGGAGGTTTTCTCAAACATAGTTTTCTACCTTTTCGGATCTGAGGAACTATTTACGAAAAGGGACTGTTGGAGTTTACTTTTCCGCTGTATTTTCAAACTCTCTAAACATGAAAAGACACCGAGTTCTTCCTTTGTCAGACTCGTTAAACCCTGATGACATCGGATTCAGTCATCATGACGATATTCGAGTTTATCCTTCCTAGGGCTCGTTAAATGTACTAGGATGGATTTGTCCGAAGGAAGAACTTATATGACAAGCATATGGTATCCTCTTCAAGCTTGTGTAAAAATAAAGAGGTACTCGCCAGAAATGGTGGGGGAAAAATGGAACCAGTATCATCGTCGTGTCGGCAGTATGTCGCTCTTGAACATGGCACTTGTCTGCATTCGTGTCGGGTTGGGGACATCTCATCTCATTATCCGTTTGCCTCCATGGGTTTGGGTAATCCCTTTTTACCTCTCATCTGCTCTTTGCCTCGTCATCATGACCTCTGATATTTTGACGTCAAATACTGCCAAATTCACTGTTGTGCCACCGATATGTTCTAGAGAAGTTGACCTTTGCAAGTTTCAGCCTTCCCCTGATTCTCATCTGATCCTGATTCACAAAGACAATATGTTCCTCTGTCTCGTGTTGATGATGTGGGAAACACTATGGCCCACCTTCGATCAAGGTCACTTCCTGTCGACTTCAGCTCATTATCCAGGAAGTTGATCTAGAGACTCCCTTCTTGTATATTGGAGCCTGCGTGCCTCAATGGCAGGTTCTTCGCATTTGACGCAAGGTTTTCATCACTGACCTTCGATCGAGTGATTCTGCAGGTGTTCGACGCCAGCTCACTGATTCACATGTCGTAGATTGTACCTATAGTACCTTGAGGACCATTGTCACTATTGGTGGTACCTCTCGCGTCTATTAACAACTTTCATCATTGGCTGGTAATCAGGCGATGTTCTTGCATGTTCGACTTCAGCTCACTTATTCACATGCTTGAACTTGTACTTTGTTCGGGTTGAGATGGAGCGCAAGACCCTGGATTTTGTCTGTTGGAATCAAGGTTGCGGATTTTGTGGATTATTATGATTGGTCACATGACTCATTAATTGGATAGCTACGACCATACTTGAGTCTATTTATCGATCCTTACTGGATGGCTGCATCCATACCTTGGATCTTCATTATTGTATACTCTGTTATGGATGGCTGCACCCACACCACATATATCATGTATTTGAGATATCAGTTGTACTTGTCTATGCAGGTTTTCTGACGGCAGTGTTTTCAGTTGGACACGTTCTCATAAAGCATTTCACCCCTCTCTCTCTCTCTCGGGCCTCATGCTTTAGGGGGCATCTGTTACACAGTAATTTGTCACCATCCCTACAATCCCCATCTTTCCCATTGGAGGGTAATTTCTGTGACCAATAAGCAGTGTCATGCCTTGCAAATACCATCATTGCATCCCTTTCCATGAGGACAACATTCCTTCTGTTGATCATTTCCTGAGCAGACCCCTAAAAACACATGTTTTTGCCTTGGCGCTGGTAGCCCGTTATGTCCTTGCGCCAATGAGGAAAATTAACACTGAGCCCGCGCCAGTTGGCGCTCTGTCCCAGTTAAGCACCCACGCCAATTTGCTTATGGAATTTTTTTAAAAAAAGAGGCGAAGTTTCGATTACAACAACTTCGTGGATGAGTCATGAGAAGTGGTTTCGATTGAATAACCATGGCCTTCCTCCTTTGGCCTCTTGTTTCCACCTTATGGGGAACCTCCCAAGGGATAAGGCCTCCCTTCCACTATTGTAGGGATCCCAACCTCCTCCTCTCCTCTATAAATATAGCCATCTTCCATAGAAGGGCTGAATGGTTGAGCCTTAGTAGTCTTGGTAGCCTGAATAGAGCTGAATCAATAGTAAGGATATTATCGTCAGACAGTCGAAGAGAGAGATACTTGTCCCATTCTCGACGAGCTTTACCGAGACGTATTCCGCTGTCGACCCGCCAAAGGAAGATCTAGCGTCAGAGCCAGGTTGTATCTTTCTTTGTATTAATTAATTATAAGGGACTTTGGTTATGGTTCCACTCGTATTGTTCATTGTGATCATGAGTTGTGTCTTCTCTGACTGATACATAATTGCATATATTGGGTTTTACGCTTGTGTGTTCGTTGTGTTTCTTGTATGTGCAGGTGTTTGATCGTGACAAGCGGGAGAATTGTGATCTGCCGAAGCAAGGAAACGGGAGTGCTATCTTCTCTACGAACAACAGCGTTGGACTTAAGGTAGGCATTCTTCGCAATTTGGTCTATTGCAATTAGGAACTTGCACTTTAGCGTGATACGATTGTTGCTAGACCTGATCTGGGCTAGTAGGGATCGCCTCTGTCCGTAGAGGGGATTTACCTCTCCAACATATGCGGTCGAGTGAACCAATTTGATGTTGTATTTCTCACAAAACTCAACCATTTTCTTGGACTTGAATGCATCTGCATTATCTATAATTATTTTGTGGGGACAGCCAAATCGAGACAAAATACTAGTTTCCAAAAACTGAATAATGACTAAATCAATAGCTTGCCTCGTTGGGATTGCTTCAATCCATTTGGTGAAGTAGTCGGTAGCTGTCAAGATCCACTTATGTTGGGTAGAAGATGCAGGGTGGATTTATCCAATTAAATCAAGGCCCCATTGCTGAAATGGCGCTTGCACGGATATGGGTTACAAAAGCAGCGGGAGAAACTTCCTCTTACCTTGAAATATTTGGCATTCGTGACAGCTCATCACGGTTTTATACAAATCAACAAAAAGAGTAGGCCAATAATAACCAACCCTCAACACTTTGTTTTTTGTATTTTTCCAAAACAAATGACCTCCAAAATCTCCTTTGTGAAAATCACTCATTACCTCCTTGGCTTCACTTTCTACTAGAAAATTTAGCAAGACACCTCCCGGGTTTTTCCAATATAGAGCATTGTCTAAAATGTAGTACTTGGAAGCTTTTAAGTTTAATGATCTACCCTTTATTTTAGACATATTTGGGGGAGGATTAAGATGTTGAAGAACATAAATGATGTCGACATACCAAGGGGATGAGAGAATTTTTTATGATACCTGTATGAGTGAGCCATCATCTTCTTCCTCGGACAAAACTGAAATGAGATTGATGTCAAGTGCATGTAAATTGGATTAAACCATCAACTTGGCCAATCCCTGACGTTTGATCAGCTTTGTAGGCTTGATATCGAGATCATACTCTAACATAGCTACTATCCACTTTCCTCTTTTGCCTTTCGGATCGGTTTGTATCAGGACATCCTTCACTGTTGCATTAGGAACATAGGCTAGAATGTGTGAATGAAGGATATACACTCGAAAGTCCTTAAATGCATTTACCAAGGCCAAGGCTTGCTTCTCAATGATGTTATATCTAAGGGCAACATATCTAATGGTATGGCTGAAGAAAGCAATGGGTTGCTCAGTCTTATCCTTCTTTTGCATCAAAACAACAACCAAAGTATGTTCAGAGGAAAATGAAATTATGATGAAATAAATGGTATAGTCGGGGCTGATCAAAATAGGATTTGTTGTCAAAGCAAACTTAACTGAATTAAATGAATTTTTAGCATCCTCCGACCACCTTACCTCGCTATCATTTTTTAGCATATTGGTCATCGCTCGAAGATGCTCGGCGAGGTTTGGTATAAATATTCTCAAGAAATTCATATTACCATTAAAGGCTTGGATATCCTTCTTTTTGCGTGGAAAATATATTTGCTGAATGGCTTCGATCCGGGAGGGATCAATACGGATACCATCTTTGTAGATGATATGGCCAAGAAGCTTGCCCTCCTCCATGGCAAAAAGACTCTTTTTTAGATTTAGTGAAATCCCAAATTTTCTGCACTTCTGAAATAAAACTCCTAAATGATATAAATGATCATCATCAAAATGGGAGAAAACAATCAAATCATCAAGGTACACTACTAGAAAAACATCCTTTTCATTTGCAAAAGCGATGTCCATCGCCCGCTGAAAAGTGGCTCCTGCATTCTTGAGCCGGAATGGCATTTTGGCATACTTGAAGGTGCCCCAAGGTGTCGTTAAAGCAATCTTGTCTTGGTCATCCTTATACACCAAAATTTGATTATATCCCGAATATCTATCAAGAAGCGACAATCAAGAGGACTCAACCACTCTCTACAGGATATGGTCCATCTTAGGAAGGGGATAGTTATCTTTTAATGACACCTTATTCAAGTTTCTGAAATCGATACAAAGACGGATTTCTCCCGTTTTCTTTCTCACCGGAACAAGATTTGACATCCATTCTGAAAATATAATGGGAACAATGATACCATCTTTAAAGAGTATGTTTACCTCTTTCTCTATTAAAGATAACAATGTTGGATTAGTTCTTCTCAATTTTTGTAGAAAGGGATTTTGATCAGGCTTGACCGGAATTGTATGTTGGATGATATTTCTGTCATATACTTTCATATCTGCATAGTTCCAAGCAAATACATCAGAAAATTCAAATAACAAGCATGTGTATTTACCTTTCATCTATGGAGATAAGGACTTGGACATCTTGACCATTTTGGGATTGTCTGTTGTTCCAATATTCACATCTTTGACACCCTTCTCAATAGGAACCATGGTCGGCTTTCTGGAAACATCATCTTGATTGAACAACTCTTCCAAATGTACAAGAACCCTTGGAATGTTATTATCTTTAAGTTGTAACACATCAACTCGAGTAGCCTCGATCACTTGATCATATTGATCATATACCTCATCAATATAAGAATTTTCAAACTCACCTTCCATTTGCAGAAAATTATTCACCTATTTTTCATCCCATAACACTTGCCAATACCTCAAGTTTTCAGGGATAGCTGGTTCATGTTTAACATGAATTTCAAACTTCCTATTAGAGAATATTGGAAACTTAAAGTTACTTGTCGATGTGGCAAGTGAATCTGCCATAAGATTCTGACTTCTAGGAATGACCAACAATGTATATTCAGGAGACATTTTGAGAATGTCACTCTCATCCTTGGATGCTTTGCTTGGTATTCCCCTTTTACCTGCTTAATTACAAGCTCAGAGTCGCCATAAACAGTGATTAAATTTGCACCTAACTTTTTTTCAGAATTTTTAGGCTGGTGATCAATGCCTCGTACTCAGCTTCATTATTGGAGCAATCGAAAGGTAACTTATAGGAACACAATCTCACATTTTTTGGAATTTTACCTGATTGATGAATTGGACTACGGATCCAAATTCTGATGCCTGCCCCATCTTTTCCTAAGGCACAGTCGAAATCCATGGTCCAAAGACCATTCTCATCATCGGGAAGTTGGAATTTTGCAGACTGATTTGTTTCTTCCTTTTGGGCCACTCTTTCAACCTGTTCAGTTCCTTTTTCTAATTTTTTAGATATTTGCTCTGAAGTACTAGGTTGATTGCCTTGTCCCTCATCCAAAATTGTTCAGACACTATTTGAAATTTCTGGAATTTCCTCAACATCTATAATCTAACTATCTAAATCATCAAAACCACTATCATTAAACAAAATAAAGGACTGAAGATCAGTATGTACAGAATTGATAGGGTGATTATTTGGTTTCTCTTACTGGTGATCATATAATTTAGTTTTGTCTCCCAGTACAACTTCCTTAGTTGCCTAAAAACTGGGATGGTGGCATAAAAACTGGGATGGTGGCATAAGAGAAATCCAATTGCAGAGTACCTCCTAACTTTTCTCCCCATGACCTTGAAACAACATGCCATACCACAGAGGTATATCAACCACTACCACATCCATTAAGACATTTTTAGCAGGAATTTGCTCAAGTGAAACCACCAAGTCCTCAATAAGACCAAGACATCTTACTCTACCAGAATCAAAAAAGTAAAGATCATGGTAAGGTCGGGTTATGTGGAAGCCCAATTTTTCCATTATGGCCTTTGGCATTAGGTTATGAGAAGCTTCAGAATCAAGCATGGCATTATGGAGGACACACTGATGAACACTCAGACTGAGATAAAACGGGGGAACTTCACTATCTTCTAGTTTACCATATATGGCTGGACCAAAAAGGAGCTCGGGTTGATCATCTTCAACATTAACAATGTTTGACATAGGGTATACTTTCAACATTTTAGCAACATGAGATTTGTATTGATTATTTTTCACAACTTCGGTCAAGGGGATAGAAACTTTTAACTTAGAGATTTCATTTTCTAAGCTAAACAGATTGGATTGTTTATCTACCTCTTTTACAGCAATGTCCCTCTTGTCGGGTTGGTCTTTTGTTGCAGATTCCTTATTTTGGACTTATTTTTCTTTGTTTGGTGTACTTGTATATGTCTGGTTGTTCTTGCTCTGATTTGTAGCAATAAGCTCCTTTCCCTTGTTTTGACTAGCTTGGGGATTTTGTTTGGGTTGAGTATATTTTTGTTGAGTTGTCCTATTCTGAATGGGAGTGATAGGAACATCTCGGCTTCTCAAAGAATATCGCCTCTGCTATGAGCTGAGAGCATTGAGATACCCCCGTTGATAGTCATCGGAATGGACCTCCAACTCATCATCATTTGCAAGCATATAGTCCTCATATTCCGGTAAATCTATTTTTTCAATGTATTCATCATCCTCTGTAAGGAAGATAGGTTGTCCATCTTCTGTGAAGAAATTATTCTCTTTTAAAATATCATCTTCCTCTTCAACCCCTTAAGCATAATTCTGCTACAAAGGAGTGCGGTTCTGTTGTTGGGTTGGATGCTCTGGAGCTCTTTGTTCCCTCTATTTAATCCTAAACTAAGGCTACTGCTGTTGACCTCAGAAATCAGGATTCTGAACGTGAGTTTATGGTTGCCTTTCATTGATATACATTCTATCCACCATTCTCTCCACAGTCCCAATCGAGGCATCCAAATTGGCATAAGAGGATGTGGAGGGTTCCTCCTTAATTGTCACCTTTCTTTCACCTTTGGTCTTTGACTTTTTTATCATCAAATTTACTTCTACACTAACCATGTTTTTTTGCATATCCTCAAGTGTTATAAGGATTCTTTATATGAATTGGTATGCCATATTAAGCTCAAAAGCATCCAGATAGTGCAAGAGAGACAAACTTGGAGGAGGCTTTATATGATTGGGGATTGAGTTGTATAATCGGTTAAAGCGAGCAATAAAATCTTGAACAGACTCATTAGGATTTCTTTTTAAATTTTCGTACTCGAAAAGAAACTGAAGTGGATTCTTTTTCACTTCCCATCTAGCTATAAAGGCATCATTTAATTGCTTCGAATTTTCTATGGAATGGGCATTCAAAGAACAGAACCATGTTTTTACATCCCTGGAGAGGCTTTGGGCAATGATCCTCATTTTTGCATCATCGACATCAATCTCTTATAAATCAATGAAATCAGTGACCTTCACTAGGTGTTGTCTGGCACTAATCTTTGAGGTTTCATCAAAGAGAGGAAGCCTTTGACCGTAGCCTTATGGTAAGGCTGCAAGTTGACTAGGTAGAACTAGAGGTGCAAATCTCGCCATGAACCTTGCTAAGTGTGATGTAGGAGTAACAGTGGGAGGGGTAGATTGAGAAGGTCTTTGAGGAAGAAATGATGTAGAAGGGATGGATGAAGTGGAAACAACTGATTGAGATGGTGTTGGAATGAACAAATATTCTTGTTGATACTGGATGATAGCTTTCTCAGATGTATATTGGAGCTGGTTGGCTAATTTTTCAAGTTTATAAAATTGACTCCAGACCTTCCTATCAAAATCTGATTCATATTTGGATTCTACAAATAAATTTCTATCTTCAAGCTTTAGAGAATCAAATACTATTTCAGATAATGACGTAACTTCAGGCAACCTCAAGGGATCAAACACTATTTCAGACAAGGATGTTTCTGATTTTGATCTAAATAGAGATAATTCAAATTTCAGATCAAAAGGAATGTCTTCAAGTAAAAATATTTTTGCAGGCAATGATGTAGGCTTTACCAATAAGGATGAACCTGACTGAACCTCTGAATGCTGAGATCTCTATTTTCTGATGAGTTTCTTTGGATCTTCAACTGGAGAAGCTGGATGTGGGTCAGGATTTGAACTTGTGTATCTTTTTGGAGCCAATGTATTCTTGTGTTATGCCCCTCGGCTCTCTGCAACTTTGAATCAGCCTTCATGAACACTAGGGCCTATCACCCACAAGCCTAGAATTCGATGAAAAGTAATAGTACACCTAGGGTAGATCTGTCACTTCGTTCCCCGGCAACGACGCCAGAATGTTAGCACTCCACTAGTTCCCCGAACGCTGAAAATGAGATTGACAAAGGTAACCACATACCACTTTGACCTAGTAGCTAGCCCTACTAGGCTAAGAGGGCTCTCTCAATGAGATCACGGTCAAGGATTTACTGTGATATGAAGGATATTAAGCTAGATATGATAGGCTCAGGTAGTTTTTTAAAGATTTAGGGTTTGATGTTGGATCAGGGATGAAACCAAGTAGCTAGGTCTTAGTATCAAAAGGGTTTATAGCTACAAAGATATGAAGGAGAAAGGTAGTAGTGGATATATGGTGGAGGGTCTGAAAAAGTAGAGGGATTTAATGAGCGTGTTCAATCATGAATTCATTAAACTGGAAGCAGGAAACAAAAGATGACATTTCCATATAAAAAGAGCTAAATGAATAGAATTCTGCATATGAACTGTAAGGAAAGCATCTGAAGATACAAGATATGGAAAGAGGAACTATATATCATTCATTAAAGACTATAACAGAGAAGATACATGATCATAAACTCATTTCACATGAATTCCTATATAATATCTGCAACTGCATCCTTTGATTTCTGAATATGAAAATGAAAGTACAAGCTACAAGATTACAATCCTATGATGTCCAACCAATCAAATGACTCTGAAAATGATAGATATAGACCAAAACAACATCTCCCCTCTCTCAGGGGTCCAATCCCTTAGTTGTGGAGCTGATTACATGATATGCTCAACAAAACCCTAATGTCTAGTGTCAACCAATTCACCTCATCGTAGGAAACTAGATACATTTGACCAAAACTACATCAACAAGCATGTATCTACCCTATTTCACTATTTACAAACTCAATTACATTTTATTACATCACAAAATCATCATCATTCATCAATTAAACATGTAAAAAGTCAAACTAGGTCAAACTTCCTGTGAAAATTGCCTATTGGAGAAATCACAACGAATTCTGGAGAAAGCGCACCATGTGTGGAGAAAACACAACGTGTTGTGGAAAAAGGAAATTTGAAGGCCTTCCAGGTGTCCAAATGTTGATTTGAAAGTGCTATGGAAATCCCTGGATGTCTGCTACATGATAGGATGTTGAAGCACTCAAAAAAGGTGTCTCCTAGCCCTCCAAAACGTCATTTTCCCAAGAGTACTCAAAAAGCGCAGCGTGGCCTCCAAAAAGTGGTTAGAAAGGTCATTTTTTGCTGGTTTTTGGCCATTTTGACCCTCCAAAAGTGGCTCACATGGCTCCACCGCTGACTAGGATTGAATTAGTCATCAAGTGGAATCCACCAATGTTGAGAATGCCTCCATTGGACCTCCCCAACAAAAGTGCAGCATAGCCCACGCTGCGCTTTTTCCAGTGTGACTGGTTTTCAAAATTTCCAATTTTGACCAAAAACTGACAAAAATAAAAATTTTCTCAAAAAGTCTTCAAAATTGGTTCAAATATGCTTGACAAGGTATGTTATGCCACTAGGGATGCATCAACAAGTAGCTCCAAGTTACCCTTCTCCTTTTGACTAATTAGGGTTTCCTTCAGTTTTGCTTGCAATTGTTTGACTTTGAATTTGTAAATTTGATTTGTGGCATAGTAGTGGTCAGCCATGTGGTTTTGTAACTTGTTGTCTCTTTTAGCCTTATCAAGGAGCTTCTCCAAGTGAATATTGACTTTATCAAGCCAAAACTCCCTATTTTCATTGATTTCCATGGCTATCCTCTCTTCAAATGTCAACTCTTCATTTGGTGGATTTTTCTCTCTTTCTTTCTGAAGTGCTCTTCAGAGACCCATGGTCCTTGGCATTTTCCTTGTCACCTACTCTTCATTCTTATCTAAATATTCATTGTTAGCCACTTCTTTTCCTTTCACATATTGCATACTAGCTTGAAATTGATTTTTCTAAAGACAAATGTTTTACCTTCAACTGATTTTTCTCTTGCTCTAGGAAGGAAATTATGAAATTGGCCCTCGCTAAATTGTCCTTGAGTCCTTCGATCTGAGAATATTTTTCCTTGATGATCTGCTGTAGGTTTTCATGCTCTTCACTAGCCTCTAAATCTACTATGTCAAATTCATGATGGATGAGCTCCTGATCATGCAAATATGTCTCATGCTGTGATGGTAATCCCTACTCTGCTGATGTGAGTTTAGCCCCTTCCTCAATATGAGGAGAAAACACAAGCCTTTTGCCTCTCTGGTATGTCTGAGTGACCTCAATCTTCCTCCTCACCGAAACTGTGTTAGGTGATCCAACCTCCACATGTCTAGATGGTGTTGATGGCACTGATGGTGAACTAGGGCTAGTAGGCTGGCTACTAGAGGGAAAAAAGACATTTGTTTGCGTAAAGGTTTCCCACGAGATGCTCTTCTTTTCAAGCTGGTGTAAAACAATGATTTTGATAAGAGCATGGTAGAAGAGGCTGCCTTCAAAACTGGGCTTCTTATGTTGAACTTTTTCAGTCATTTTTGCCAAACTTCTATAGAGGTAATAGGGAAAATTGAGTGGCTTTACCCCTGTGAAATGCATGAGAAGTCTGACATCATACCTGTATAGTCTAGAAAATATTCCCTCGCAAGTGAAGTACTTCATGATGATCTTCATCAGTGGTGTATACTTCTCAAGGAGGTGCCCAACGGGAAAATTCTTCTTCATCTGTTGTTGATAATGTCTTTTGAGATAGGGATGGCAATTTTGAATGTCTAGGTCTTGGTTTTTAGAACATTTTTCACCATGATTGGGTATCCCTGTGGCCTCATCTACTACATTAATTGATATAGTGAAATTAACCCCTGTAATCATTACCTTGTCCTTTTTTAGATGAGTGGCAAACATTTTAGTCAATGTGGCATAGTATTTGACTTTCTCAACTTATTCACAAAAAGGAAGACACCCTACCCTTTGAAAATAGTGATTGTATAATGGTGAAGAGATCATTTCATGAGTGGTTAAGTTCTCATATCTTATCAGCTGGCCTCCCTTATTGTAAGGCTTCTTCTCCTCCATTCGATTCTCTGAAAGGGGAAAAACCCTAATGGGATAAAATAGGGGAAGGGAGAAAAGGGATAGGATGAAGGGGTTAGGGAAGGGAGATGGGAGTAGGAAAATTTAGGGAGGTGGACAGGGGCCTTAGGGAACTATAGGAAGTGGAATGGAGTGAAATGGGTATGGGAATTAGGATAGGGAATTTTTACACAGTCCTAGCTAGGAAAACTGCCAAAAATTGTAGTATTAGGCTAGGGTTTAGGGTTTGGGACTTAGGAATTGGGAATGAGGGAGTGTGAAGGCTATGGGAAATGGTTTTGAATGTGAGGAAGGTTAACAAACTATGGGAAGATGTATTTACCTTGAAAATTTTGAAAATATGGTCCAGCCACTAAAACGCAGCGTAGGGGCCAATGGAGGGTTTTCACTCTAAATCAATGAAATTGAGCTACAAGGAGGGGTTGCTAAGGTGTAACTTACTTGTCCACTGATGCTAGACACCTTGATTGTCTTCAGAAAACTTCAAAGAATGAATTGATTCCTTTAGTAGAGAAAACACAGCGTGTGAAAGAAAGTGCAGCGTGGCTGCTTTGGCATCAAATTTTGGATTGTATTTGACTTGAATTTGATGAGATTTATTTGGTAGATGAGAGAGAACTCTTCTTCAATGAGGTGAATGAGAAAATGAGATTGAATTTGTCTTTTATAACTTGTGATGGTCACTTTTCTTCATAGTAGTGGGATGGCCCACTACATGTTTTTACACTTTATTTTGAAAACTTGTAGCTTTGAAACTTTCTTATCCAACTTTGGAATTTGACACTTATTACATAATATGAAACATAAATTACATTTTGAAACCAAACTTTATTTAACAAATTTTCCTATTACCACTCCTCCTTTGCCATATTTATGCACGGAATGAGATATTTTGGATGACTGAAACCCTAATGACCTAATGGAGACACTAAAATGAATGAAATCATGATGATGTTGACTGAAGTGATGATGAAGATATTTTATTTGATGGTACACTCAACTAAGTGATGACAAGGACTGGCATGTAAAACTTTTGAAAGGAGTGTAAATAGCCCTAGACACATTACCTAGTGACCAAATTTTTATTTGAAAACCTAATGAAATGACAAAAAATTGACTTTGAGAACCTAATAAGAGATGATAATAGCATATTTGATCACTGGTGACAGGCTCAAAAAACTGACACTAACGGACCACAGATATCCCTTTGCAGCCCTAAAAGCATATATTTCAATATATTCTCAACTAGGTGAAGTCCTTATAGTGGGGGATTTCAATGCTAGAACTGTAAGTGAACAAGTTAGAATTCTTTGTTGTAAAGAAGATTATGACCCTATCTAGCTTACAAAAGAGAGTAATCATCAGTGGGAAATAATTTCAAAGGATAAAGGTTGTAGTGTCTTTAGATAAAAATTTATTACGCTATGTGGGGCTTTCGATTTAGTCATTTGTAATGGTTTGACTAGATAGGAAAAATCTGGTAATTTCACTTGCAATACTTACAATGGAGCAAGTGTAATAGATTATGTAATTTTATCACATAGTTTGTGAGAGAAAATGGAGAAAGTGTTGATTGGATATCAAATTTGGGAATTAAAATCAGATCACAAGCTAATTTATTTAAGTTTCTCTTGGAATAGAAAGAAGCAATTAGGGTCAAAAACTCAGTGTGTTGAACAAAATCCCCCAAAGGGAAAAATTATTTTGACTCCAGAAAATTGTAATACCTTCAAAATAACTCTAGAGAGGCTCTTCGAGAAGGAGGAAATCTCATTTTATGGCCTTCATAGTCACAAATTAACACATTTAATTCAAAGCGCACTTGCAAAGTGCAAAAGAGCAAAAATTGAGATGTCTGAAACAATTTGTTTTTCGGTTAATGCTTGGTTTGACGAGGAATGCAAAAAGGCAAGGAGAATGTGGAAGGAATCAGACAAAGATAACATAAAGCTCAAAGCTTACAAGAAGATATTAAGAAATAAAAAGGTTGATTTCATGGTTTCAAGGAGAGAAGAACTAATCTTCCTTGGGAAAAATAACCCAAATTATTTTGGAAGGATCTCCAACAGAAAAAGGTGCAAACGCTATGGAGGCAGAGCTATGGGATTGGAGAACCACTCTAACTCTTTTTGGGCTTTTAGAGATCCTGGTGATTCTCTATGATTGTGAATTGTGGGCCAACATCACAACCAAGGTGCAATGGAAACAAATTGAGAAAATTCAAAAGCGTTTGATTACAAACAAATTCAAATTAAATATGTAGTTCCTTATGCTATCTTGTTAAGTGAAACAGGGGCTGCTCCTATTGAAGCAAGTACAATGGTGCGAGTCATAAGGTATTTAAAAAAATTTTAGAAAATGGGAGAGGGTAGATGGCCTAAGGTTATGTTTAATGATAGATTGTGCAAAAGAAAGAAGACTTGGATGCGGCAAAATAAAAAATGGTTTAGTAAATGGGGTATTTTATTGAGCATGTATCCCACAAACAATAAAGAGATAAATTTTTTTTGTTATGGATAAGTTCCACAAATGTACTTGGGAGAAAGAACTAGGGAGAAAGAAGAAGTACTACATTGAAGAGTTTAACCCCACTCACAATCATAAAAAAAAAGCGTACATAGGGGCCAATATTTCTTGGAGATCCAAAATTATTATTGCTCAATTACGGACTAATTCTCATCAACTTCGTTGTGAAACATGGCGCATGTGGGAGGAAAGAGTATGTATTTTTCGCTCTTCCGGAAAAGTGGAAACTGAAAAACATTTCATTTTAGAATGTGAGGCCTTCAAGGACAATGGGGAAAATTATGCAGGTATTATGGCAGCTAACTCTTGGGATAATATATTCAATGAATAGTTTGTCGAGAAGCTAGGAGGGTTTATTATAAAAATCCACATGAAAATGGCCGAATATAGGAACCAGATGGAGAAGCAATCTCTCCCATAGGCTATTTTTCGTGTCGTGGACATTAAAAATACTTTCTTTCTTTCTTTATTTCTTATAACAAAGTGTTGTATAATAATTTACTTCATATCTGAAAATTTAGAAAATGTATAATAAATTATTAAATTTAATATGATTTTTTTTTTTATAAGATAATTAAAATAAAATAAAAAATATTATTTATTTTATAAAGGAAAATTAAAGTGTTTATATATATATATATCAATTATTAACATTATGAAACTATAAAAGGTAAACTAAATCAAAAACCAAATTGGTGTATGAGATCTTTTTGTTTATGGGACTGACAAACCCACTTTCGCACGATAATTTGACTACTAAAGTCTACGAAAACATAAATACTCTAACCCCCCTTTGAATTTGAACTTGCCACCTCTTACGAGCAAACACATGCTCTTAATCATTAATAAGTATAGATCATATAGTATGTTAATAATAAATATATATAATATTATTATATTTATTAATGTATATAACGTTGTTAAAAATCTTTAGAGGATTAGGAATTTTAGGTAGGAAAATACAATTAAAAAAATAAAATTTTAGTTTTTTTTATTACTTATAAGTTTTTTGTGTTTTTTTCCCAATGGGGGTGTTATGAATGGGCAATGAGGGCTTTGGGACTTTGTGACCTCCACCCTCGGGGTGTTATGAATAGCAGTGAGGGGTCTGGGACTTTATGCCCACCACCCTTGTTGTTTTAATTGTGCATTGATGGAAGATGTACGCACTTGGTGTCTCGCATGTAGGAGCATGCAACCCTCTAGTTGGTGGCGAGGTTATGTATGGATGAGGAAGGAGGTGGAAAGAATTTGTTTGAGATGGGGTGAAGGATTTTCAAGTCCCTTGTCGTTCTATTGCAATAGTTGTGTAGTGATCAATGTAAGTGATTCTCTAGTTAAGAGGGTGAGTATCTAACTCTTGTGGCATCGTCATTTGATAGGCCTTGTTGGAGGCGAGTTCCTACCTCGTAAGGGAGGTTTGGAGTCTCATGCATCCATATTTTGGTTTCCAAGTGATAGTTTCCTGGCTTGGTCGCGTCCTGGAGAGGAGCCGACGAATCTCTGTGGAAATTTATTGTTTGCAATTAGAAGTGGTAAAGCCATGTGAAATCCTTCTGTTCTTGTCTTGTTTAATTCATTTTGGCCTATGTAGTCCTTGTGAAGAATTGATAATTTGGAGTCTAGTGTCGCAATTGTTGAATTTTTTTTGTACTTTGAGATTTTGGGTCTGTAAAGGCTTTGTAATTGCAGTCAAGTCTTTGAGCCTAAGTTTGTGTCCTATTGGAAAATTTGATGGTAGGGTTTCAAGTCTTAAGGTGGTGTGGATGCCTCTGATTGCAAAGAGTGCCTTTGGTTGCAAAGAGCACCTTGTGTTGTGGGTGGGGTCTGGTTATTGCTTGTCGGGGGTTTTGAGTACTTTCGTGTTAGGGTCCTATGGTTTCTTCCAGTGTGCTAAATAGTAAAGCGGGTCAAGTATTTGGTTGAGAAGGAGTTGTCGATCTCCTTACTTGGAAAGTATACATCAGAAGTCAATTCTTGTGGCTAGTATTTTGGGACGAAGTTATCTAGTGGTACCCAGGTCTTAACAAGGTCAAGTTGATTCGGTGGTGTTATCCTCCACAGTGTCCCAAGGTTGAGAAAGGAGACCGAAGGAGGTAACCTTAGACCACTTTCGACTTGGTAGCTAGCCCTACCAAATCAAAGAGGGATCTCTCTACAATCTCACAGCCAATGAAGTGACTAGAGAAGAAAATAAATCTTAGGCTAGTTACGAAGCTCAGTGAGGGTTTGATTTTTAGGGTTTGCTAGATCAGGCTCAAGGGTCTAGGGAACTAGGTCAGGGTTTCAAATGATTCAGTTGCAAGGATACAATGGGGCAAGGTAGGTATGCTTAAATAACACATTTGAGTTGTCATTGTGTTATAGGGTAGAAATAGAGAGAGATCAAAATGAGCATAGGGTTATGAGTTCATTTATCGGAAGAAAATAAACATAAAATGAAAATCTCATCAAAACAAAGCATATAAACTTTGAAGTCCATTTAAAACCTTATGAGATAATCGCTAAAAGCATGCTAATGGATTGAGGAAAAATAAGCATTTAATATAATGATTAAATAGAGGAAAAACACTGCTACTAAAGCATACCACATGAATCCAAAGCTAATAGCTACAATTGTCTTCGTATTTCTACAAAACTATGATGTACGCTAGCTCCAAGCCTTTGATTAACTGATGTCCAACCTTGAATCTGACTGAAAACAAGCTACATATAGATCAAAAAATACATTCCCCACTCTCAGGGGTTGAATCCATCATGATAGGAACTGATCACACTAATCTCTCTAACCAAACCTAAAACTAGGGAGGTTAAGAACTAACTCCCTATTTAGCCTTTGACTGACTTTTACAAGCATTAAAGACCATGAATTTACATCAATTTGACATTTACCAGCTCCATTACAATTAATTACATTATGTGAAAACTGAAGAAGACAAATTGCATCATGAAAAGTTGACCTTGATTGAAAAAACTCAAAAATTCAACTTGCTAACAGAAGCGCAACGTGAGGGACAGAAGAGCAGCATGTTGCTTTGAGAGCATTTTTTAGTGTCTTAACTTGATCATTTTGCTAAACTAAAGGTTGATAAATATACCTCAAGATGTATAATAGCCATCTGAACCTGAAAACCTGCAAAAATCCTTCTCCAAGGCACCTAAAAAATGATTTTCCCACAAATACTCTAGAAGCAGAGTGAGGGGGCTGAAAAGGAGGCAGAAACATGTTTTTGGACCTATTTTTTTACTTTTTCTCAAAAATGGTGAACTGACATGGAAAAGCAAGTACATATATGAGATTTAATAGTCAAGGGCTATCCATCCATGCAAAGTTGACCTCATTTAGAGGCTCTGATAAGAAGCGCAATGTGAGCTCACTGTGCTTCTATGCACCATTAATTTCCAAAATTGCCAAAAATTCCAAAAACTTCAAAATTTGCCCAAAATTCACAAAATTTGTCTTAGACATATTCATTTTGCATTTTGAGAGATGGATTATGCAATTAATGATGCATAAACAATAAAATCAAGGTTTTATCTCTTCTTTAGCTTCTTTAGGGTTTTCGTTAGCTTCTTTTTCACATTTATAACCCTAATTCAACAAATCTGGTTCCCGACGAAGTAATGCCTTGCCATGTGTCTCTGAATCTTGGTGTTGTTGTTGGCCTTCTTCAAGATCATCTCCAGTTTTTCATTAAACCTGCCAAGCCAAAACTCTTTGTCTTGTTCAATCTCATCTGCAATCATGTCATAAAAAACCTGTTGACCTAGGGGAGAAGATGGCTCACTTTCCCGTTCTTTTTGTTTTGCAAGTCCTCTTGTCATTGGACTCCTTGGCTTCATCTAAAAATCCTTATCCTAAAGTTTATCAACATCAATCACTTCCTTAAATTTATCATGCTCTGCCACCAAATCTTCCCTAGGTTTGCTTGATTGTAGTTGATTTACCTTAAACTACCTATTCTCCTACTATAAAAATGCTATTATGAAGTTTTTTTTTGCCAAGTAAAACTTAAGCTCTCTGATATTTGATTCTTTCTCTTGGATTATTTTCTCAGTTGACATGTTTTCCACATGCTCGGGTAGGTCAACCATGACATTATAAAAAGGTACCTATTCTTTCTCATGAAAGGGTGCAGCATGCTGGTGTCCCGATGTTCCTTCTCTAACAATACTAGGATGAACTCTTTCCATGCTGTCAGGAGAAGACACAAGCCTTTTACCTATATTGTAGGTTTTTTTCACCTCTGGTTTACTTCAAGAGCCAACCTCTTGTGGCCTTGGTGGTGCCAATGGAGTACTTTGACTTCTAGGTTGACTAGTAGCAAGAAAAAGAGAAGTTGATTGCATGAATGCTTCCCAAGGTAGGTTGATCCGTGAAATATAATGTAGGACAATGACTTTGACCAAGCCATGGTGAAATAGGTTAGCTTGGTGATATTTCCCTTTTCTTTGTACCTTCTTTGTCATCTTGACAAGACTTCTACATAATTAGTGAGGTAGATTGAGAGGCTTGATTGCTGTGAAATGCATTAGTAGCCTTATGTGATACTGATATAGCCTTGAAAACCTCCCTTCACAGGTAAATTAATTCATGATAATCTTCATTAGAGGAGCAACCCTGTCAAGCAATTGTCTGAAGGGAAAATTGTGTGTAAGAGCATATTTGTAGTGTGGCTTTAGGAAAACCTTGTAATTCTCAATGTCCAAATCCATCCATTTAAACAATATTTCTCCATGGTTAGGGATACCTTTGGCTAAGGCTATGGAATCTACTAATATGGTGAATTCAACCCCTGCTATGTTGGCACTATCCCTCCTAAAATTGGTGGCAAAGAGGCTTGTCAAATTGGCATGACAACCTGCCTCTTGAATCCTTTCACAAAAACATATGCAACCCACACTTTCAAAGGATTTCTGGATAAAAGACGAGGCCATGATTTCTTGGATATGAGTTGGTCCAAATATAGAAACTTGCCCTCCTTTATTGTATTTTTTCTTCTCATTTTCTGTGGTTTCAACCTGCATGATAAAAACGTAGCTAGGTAGGAAGGAAGGGTAGGGTATGATAGGGAAAACAGGAGAAAAAGGGACTGCTGAATTGAGGGAAGGGAATGGAGGGCTTATGGATTGAGATAATCCTTGGGAAAATTTTTGGAGACGGGGATGAATGTTAGGGAATGTAGGGAGGTGAAATTTTATGAAAAGAGTGAAGTAAAGGTGTGAAAATGTCTAAAACACAGTCCTAGCCAAAAGCGCATCGTAGGCTAGGGTTTGTAAGGAAAATGAGGGGAATGAGGGGAATGGGTATGGGAAATGTTTAGGAGAGGTATGTGAGATGTGGGTGAGGGTAATAGAGTAGGAAATCTAGTTTTTTTTACCACTGCAATGAAGCAAAAATACATAGAATCCAAAAGCGCAACGAAACCCTAGGAGAGGGATTTTCACTGAATTTTTTGAGAAGAATAATGCCAAATAAAGACAACAAAGGTGTATTTAATTTCCAAATAGATGTTGGAACCTATGAAATGCTGAAATAATCCCTGTGGTGCTTGCTTGGCCTCCAAATCCAAAAGCGCAACACAAGATCCAGAAGCCCAGCGTAGCAAGCAGAAGCACAACGTAGTAGGCAAAAGCGCAACATTAGAGGTAAGCAAGTGGTTTTGAAGATGAATTTTTCTGCACTTGTGGCTAGAATGAAGCTTGATGGTAGAGAGGTGCTCAATGAAGGTGAAATGAGCAATTAAATGCTTGGATAGTATTTTATTGGTTGAAGATAAATTTTTGCTTGTGATGATGGCATGCCATCACATGTCCCTTAGAGAAATGACATGATGTGACTGCAACATGATCTTTTGAAATGGAAATGTTACCTTTACCTTTATTTTTTTTTGTTCCTAAGCTGCTAACTCCCATTAATGGTGACCCAAGTGATGTACATGAATATTTTTTGCTTTTTATGACTAATATTATAATGACAAGTCAAGTGAAATCCTAGACCATGACCTAAATGATGACATATTAACTGCTCCATGACCCAAGACACCTGAATGATGACATGACCATGATGAGTGATGATAACCATGAGCAAGTGGAGGGAGTAACATGACCTAGACACACAAACCAATGATCAAATTTTATTTGAAAACTTATTTGAAACTATAAAATTTGACCTAGGACCCTATCAACTGACATTGAAAGAGTACATTTAATCACTGGTGACTCACAAACACTAACATTGGCTCCAGATAGGGATGGAAGCTCCTTTAGGAGGTGTCAAGAACACCGTAGAGTAGGTAGCCTCATCCATTGGGAAATGGAGTAAAAAACATAAGAACAAAACTTGACACTGAAATGACTAACTGGAAAAATGAAACTGACTTGACTGAAAAAACTAACTTAACTTTTCAAAACAACAGTTGATCGAAGAAGCCTTATGGCCTTCTCCTCGGGCTTCAGGCTTCCATGACAACTAATTTACACTTTGGAAACAAAATAAAATGTTATGTACAATGAAAATGAGAAATTTCTAAAAAAATCAAGTGAGTTAATGCTTGAGGAGTCTACCACTGACTGGTCCTCTTGAAAAAGCTTGTCCATCAAGTTCTTATAACAAAAAGGCATGCTTCCCTCTAAAAGCCAAAATTCTGTATGGTCCTTTCCACATGTTTTAAAACTTTCCATGCTTTCCTTTTTCCTCGTTCTAGGCATCCCATCGGAGAACAACATCTCCCACACTGAAATCATCTACTTTAGTTTTTATATCATATATCTTGCTGATATTTTCCTGAAGCTGTGAAGTATTCTGAAATACTTCCTCTCGGGATTGGTGTAAATGAATCATTTGATTGATTCTCTCCTGAATATCATTGGGCTCATTGTCAACTTCCTGCAAAATTTTCATGACTGGGATAGCAAGAGAAGTTTGAAAAATATTGTCCACTCCATATACCAACTGAAAAGGTGACATAAATATGGATTTCTTAGTACTCACTCTATCTTCCCATAGAGCATTGATCAACTTCTTGTGCCAATTCTTCTTATTTTCTTCTAGCAACTTTTTGATGATGTTCACCAGTGTTTTATTGGATGATTTAGCCAACCCATTACCTTGCAGGTAACATGTTGTTGAATTCCCGAGCCTAATGTGGCATTTGTCACAAAATTCAATCATCCTCTTAGATTTAAAGGAAGTTGCATTATCCGTGATTATTTTCTGTGGACCACCAAATCGGGACAAAAGATTAGACTCAATAAACTGAATTATTATTGCATTCGTAGCCTGTTTGGTGGGAATAGCCTCGATCCATTTCATGAAATAATTGGTAGTTGTCAAGATCCACTTGTGTCGAGCTGAAGATGAAGGGTGAATATCGCTGATAAAATCAAGACCTTACTGCTGAAAGGGTTCTTGAACTAAAATGGGTTGCAAGAGAAGCGGTAACAACTCCCTCTTTCCCTGAAAAAGCTGACACTCATGGAAACTCATCACAGTTTTGTAAACATCAGAAGAAAAACTTGGCCCATAAAAGCCAACCCTAAATAGATTTTTGTTGTGGTCTTCCAGAAGTGATGATCTCCACAATCACCCTTGTGAAAATTATTCATTACTTCTTTTGCCTCACTTTCCACTAAATAATTCAGTAAAACTCCTCCCGGATCTTTCCAAAATAATGCATTATCAAGGATACAATATCTCAATGCTTTCAAATTCAATGATATACCCTTACTCTTCGACACATCCAGCGGAGAATTCAAATGCTGAAACACATAAACATTTTCTAAATACCAAGGAAATGAAGTAAAAATTTGTGATACCTAAGGTGATGAATCAACTACTTCTTCCTCGGAAAGTGTAGCAATGAGATTGATGTCTATAACATGCAAATTAGACTCTGCCATAAGCTTCGCTAAACCTTGTCCTTTGATAAGCTTTGTTGGTTTAATTTCGAGGTCATACTCAAGCATTGCAACTATCCATTTTCCGCGCCTACTTTCAGGATCAGTCTGCATCAAAACATCCTTGACTAAAGCATTAGGAACATAGGCAACAATATGCGAATGAAGAATGTACACCCGGAAATCCTTCCAAGCCTTTACAAGTGTCAGGGCCTATTTCTCAATGATATTATACCTCAATTCCACATCCCTTATGGTTCTACTGAAAAATGCAACTGGATGTTCTATTTTTTGGTCTTTCTTTTGCATTAGGACAACAACCAATATGTGTTCATAAGCAAATGAAAAAATGATAAAATCCATAGTGTATGAGGGCTAATTAATTCAGGAGCATGAGAGAATGAAAACTTGACTTGGTTGAATGATCTTCTTGCATCCTCAGACCATTTCACCTTGTTTTCCTTCTTCAAAATGTTAGTCATCTCCCACAAATGTTCAACGAGGTTAGGAATGAACCTTCTCAAAAAGTTGATCTTACCGTTAAAGGAATGAATTTCGTTCTTATTTCTCAAGAAATCCAACTACTGGATTGCTTCAATTCTTGAGGGATATATGCGAATGCCATCCTTTGATATAATACGCCCAAGTAAATTTCCCTATTCCATGGCAAACAAACTCTTCTTTGGATTCAGCAAAATTGCGAATTTCCTACACCTCTGGAACACAATCCTCACATGATGCAAGTGATATTCATTTGTTTGAGAGAAATTTGTTATATCATCAAGGTAAATAACCAAGAATACATCTTTCTCATTAGCAAAAGCGATATCCATCACTCACTAAAATGTTTCCCCTGCATTTTTCAGCCCAAAAGGCATATTGGCGTACATGAAAGTACCCCAAGGTGTCATAAAAATTGTCTTCTCGCGGTCACCTGGATGCATTAATATTTGATTATACCTTGAGTACCCATCAAGCAATGACATTCTAGAAGAACCAACTACTCTCTATAAGATGTGATCCATATTTGGGAGAGGATAGTTGTCCTTCAAGGAAACTTTGTCCAGATTACAGAAATCAATGCATAAACAAATTTCACATGTCTTTTTTCTAATTGGGACAAGATTCGACTTCCAATTAGAAAAGCGAAGAGGAACAATGATACCAAACTTATACAATATTTTTACCTCATTATCAATAGATGGAAACAACTTCGAATTGATCCTTCTGAACTTTTGACGAAAAGGTTTCTGATTAGACTCGATTGGAATAATGTGTTGAATTATACTTTTATCATAAACTTTCAAATATGAATAATCCCATGCAATCACATCCGAAAACTCAACCATAAGTGATGCATATTTACCTTTCATTTATGGAGTTAAGCACTTTGATAACTTCACCATATTTGGCTTCTCAGCTGTGCCAATGTTTATGTCTTCAACTCCTGCTTCAGTGGGGACCATTGTCAGCTTTTGTGCGACATCATATTGATTAAAGAGTTCTTCCAAGGGTACAAGACCTCGTGGAATGGAACTGTCTTTCACCTGTAATACCTCCATTTATGTCGCATGAATTTCCTGACCATCTCCACAAAATACATCATCAATTTTAGAAGTGGTAAATTTCTCCTTCGTTTGAAGAAAATTATTGATTTTCTTGTCATCCTGAAACACTTCCCAATGCCAAAGGTTATTCGGAACTACAGGGCGATGCTTAACATTGATTTCAAACTTCTTATTGGAATGTATTGAAATTCGAAACATGCTTGCTGCAGTGGAAAGAGAATCAACTATGCAATTCTAATTTCTTAGCATCACTGACAAAGTATAATCATAAAACGTTTTAAGAATATCTAACAAAACATTGTGATATGCCCGTATCCTTGAATTTTTGGCCTGGTATTCCCCTTTCACCTGTTGTATTATTAATTTGGAGTCACCATAAACTAAAATCTTTTTAGCCCCTAGCTTCTTAAGAATCTTAAGCCCGACTATCAAAGCTTCATATTCTGCTTCATTATTAGAACATGTTGTGGCCCTGTAATTTAAAATATTGGCAAGAATAAACGACAGAGGACATAAAACCACTTGGGAGTCCAAGACCTAGCCTTCCTAGACTCAGAGAGGGCTCTCTCTGTTTTTATGATTTAGCTTGATAATTATAAATGTTGATATTAGGCTAGTTAAAGAAATTATGAGGGTTGTTTGTTTTGATTGATTGGGTGCTTGGATGAGCAGGTTTGCAAAAGCTAATCCATTTGGCTATGGAGTCATAAAAGGCTGAATTGTGCATCAACTTTTCAAGGGAATTCACAGGGCAAGCTAACTATGCAGACTGGATCTTACTGGTAGTGTGAATATGAGATGAAAGAAAGAAGTGAGTTCAGTAATAGCTAAAGAGAAGTTAAGAATTATTTAACTATACTTCAGAGGAAAACATTAAGATAACAAACACAAACAAAATTAAGGTGCTCTCTCAACAAATATTAATCTAAATTTTCTGTTTTGCAATCAGATAAATTGACGCACAACATGAAAAGATAGAGGAAAAGCATTAACACAGAGGAAAGAACATCACCATTAACATATCTCAAGAATCCTGTGAACGGTCTCTTATTATTGATGCCTAGCTCAAACGGTTACAGTGTTCCAATACTTCTTACAATGCAAGTTTCAATAGGGTCCAATTTTCCAACCCTTGATACTGCTAAGGCATGCAGTGTTTATCTAAAGACTAAGTCGGTTGCCCTACCTTACTGGGAAACCTTTCATTGATTACAATTTAGCATAAAATGGACAAGTGTGTCCATGCAAGGCCTGAACATAAATCTCTGACAACAACATTGCCTGCAGAATTAATTTTGGGCAGCTCTTTGTTATCACTCGGATTGATCCTAAGGCTGAAGTAGGCAATCCTAAGGTAACTTCAAACCAAAATTTGGACTCGGTATCTAGCCCTACCAAGTCAAAGAGGGATCAACCGATAGAATCACAACCAAGAGGGCTGGATTGGCTAGCTAAGGAAAACAAGGGGTTTTGATTTTGATTTTAGGGTTGGGCTCACTGAACCAGAATTAGGTCAAGAGGATAAAACAGGGCCAGAAGGATGAAATTGCAGTCTTCTTGATGGGGCAAGGTAGGTAAAATGTTTAAAAATTCAAAGAGGATTAAATGATATGGAAAGACTAGTGAGGAGCTAGAGAAAGCATCTGAAATGTATTTTCTCTAAACTGAATAAAATGAACACATTATACTGAATTTCTCAAAACAGAGCATAACTAAATATGAATTCTGTCTTTCAAACTTGAAATCAAGTATATTATAGATGTGAAATGGTTTATGAATTACAAATACATTATAACAAATCAATCACAGAGAGGAAACAATGTTTAAAACTCGTACCACGGGGATCCCAAGAAAATAGCTGCAATTTTCCATTAATGTCCAAGCCAGAATGATACCTGATCAATACAATCTCTTCAACTGATGCCAGCCATTACAAAGACTAAAAAAGTACACCTTATAGACTTCAAAACAACTTCCTCTCATCCTTAGGGGTCGAATCCATGAGGTGAGGGAGTTTTTACACCAAAAACTAAACTGAATGCTAAAGCGAAGGATGAGGAAAGTGACTCATTCCTAACTTTTAGAACAAATACATTTGACTTCAAACTAATGATTTACCTAATGTATCTACCTTAGGTAAAAGGTAAAACATGATAATTATAATGTTAACTTCTCATTTCCCCAAGTGAAAATTAAATCGTAGGTGAAATTTCAAGATTTGAGTAAACTGGTAAAACTGTGAATTCCTTGGTAAACGCGTAGCGCCATGACAGAAAATTTGACTTGTTTTGTAAGCCACTTTTGGAGGCCTTCCTCTTGTCCAAATTAGCTCCAGGATAGCTCATTGGAAAGGTCTCTGAGTATAGTTTATAGAAATACTTTCAATTTCCAAAATGATGTCCATATACCCTGTCAAAACACATGTTATCCCAATACTAGTAAACGCGCAGTGCCAAGGCCAAAAAGAGGGTAGAAACATGATTTGTCGATGGTTTTTGGTCTTTTTGAGGGACCAATTTTACTCCAAATCTCATGAAACTTTCTGAGGTTGATGTACTCATCACTAGGAACATGAATATGCTAACCATTTTCCATTTGGATGGCCCAAAAAAGAGCGCAGTGCCAGTGGTGCTGCGCGTTTAGCACAATTTCTGCATGCTAAACTGTCCCAAAAATCAAAATTTGCACAAAAGTGCCAAAATTGGAATTTGCTTTGCTAATCAAGGGTTGGAGGCGTGGAGGGATACCTCAGCAAGAATATTCAGCTTCTCTTTCTCTTTTGACTCGATCAAAGCCCGAATATTTGCATGGGCACGTTTGAGCTTGGCCCTTGCAATCTTGTTTCTCATGGCATAGTGCTTTGCCATCTTCCTATGAAAATCAGTGTCTTTATTTGCCTTCTATAACATGCCCTCCAGATGCAAATTGGCTCTCTCAAGCCAAGAATCTCTGTCTCCATCAATTTCTATGGCAAGCAACTCACTTGGAGTAAGTTGCTCTGCCAATTCTGCCTCTTTTTGAATTTCTTGGGCTAAAGCCCTCTCAGTCCAATGGTTTTCGGTATTTGTCTAGGAAGCTATTATTCCTCATCATCACTGTCATCAAAGCTGCCCAAGGTCTCATCCAGCAAGGCCTTGGCCTTTCCGGCCTCTCTCTGAGCTCTGATTGCCCTGAACTCATTGATGGCCTGCTTTCTCTTTAACTTTTGATTCTCTAGCTCAAGAAAGTCAATAACGTTCCTTGCTTTACCAAGATTACCTTGAAGCTCAATAATCTTGGCCTCTTTACTTTTGATCAATGCATTGGTGATTCTTACCTCATCCTCATCATCAAAATCAATCAACTGAAACTCCTGCTCAGTTTCATGTTTGTCCTCCTCCTCAACAATGATAAGCTCTGTAGCCTTTTCCTTGCCCTTATCTACCTATTTTGCTAATGAAGAAGGCATGACCCCTTTCACACCATTCGAAGCAAACACATTCCTGTGGCCTTTCTGATATGTCAAGGAAAATGGCTCAATATCAGTCATTTTTGTGCCAGCTGCCTCAATGTCCCTTTCACTGCTTGATGCTCTGGTATCATGATGTGATGGTGAAGGGTTATAGAATGGTGATGAGGTAGGATCAACATGAGGTGAATGGATCTGAGTGGGTGGTGATGTATGAACAACAAGATGTGATGGAGAAGTAGATACGGGAGGATGAGATGGTGAAGGTATATCATGCTCATGATGGCTAGTTGGTGTAGTGTGTTATCACCCTGAATTTTGTTTTAAACTCTGTAAGTTTACACTGTTTTGGTCATAGTTTTCAAATAGGTCTTGAGTCACTTAGTCTTGGTAAAGGGCAGGTCTTAGGTTTAGAAGTCCCAAAGGTCAATTTTCAATTTCAAATAAAGTCTTTAAGTCTCATTCCATGATTAAAAAGCCTTATCATTCATTTAGAAATCATGTCATTAAGTTTGGGATGAAATTCCTGCAAGCCACAAAATCGCAGTTTTGTAGCGCAGTCAGTTCAAAATTTGAGTTTTGCGCTACGAAATCGTTGCTACTTTCGTAGTGCAAAGTGCGAAAATTACACTATGTGCGCTACGAAAGCGCGGATTCTTAACAGGTCATGTCAAAACCCAGAAATTGTCAGAAATCCGTTAAGTAATGATGGGGTAACATCATGGTGAGTCAGTTAGAGGTCATATTCGAGGTACTTAATCATTCATATCCATTATTATCATAGCATGGGTTTCTCATTGGAAATTGGGATTTCAAATTTCAAAAACTGTTTTCTGTTCTTGACATTCGAGTATACATTTGCTCATACTGAATTGTGAAACATCTCCATTTCAAACTTTGAAGTTTTAGAGTTAAGCCTGTGTTTATTCTATACCAAGGCTATTTTCATATAGAATCAAGCGAGGTTCCATTTTTCTCAAGTGAGGCTTCCAAATTAAATCAAGAGAGGCTGTTTTGTAAAATTCAAAGGAAGCCAACAGAGTTTTTCTGAAACTAACATGGCTGAGGAGAAAAGGAACCACAAAAGTGGACACTGTTTGAGATCTGAACCTGAAAGCACAAAATTTTTAGCTGAAGATCAAACAGTCATGGATGCTTTCAGTAAAGCAAGTTGTTTAAATTTCTGTGAAAAGTTACAAGGTGGACATTCTCAGGTATCCAAAGAGTTCGCATTACATTTCAGTGGGACCAATACAAAGGTTGGAATGTTAAACATTTCAGTGACACCTGAAATCACAGCTCTAGTGACTGAAATACCTAGAGGACAGGAAACTTGGTTTAAGGGTTTTGGATTCCATATGGAGGCATGCAAGATGTTTTTGAAGTCAGAATGTGCAGAGATGGACCTAAACAATGCAATTCCCAGAAACTGTATTAAGGATAGCTATGCTAAACTACTGTTCAACATCCAAAGATATTTCACATGTGAAGGCAGGTACCATAAAGTCTACACTTATCATTTCAAACTCCTATTACATTTCACGAGTATGATATCACTGGATTTACCTTTTTTCCTGTACAAAAGTATTGCCAAAATGGCTGATAAAGTGCAAGCAAAGTCCGAGGGTTGTGAAACATCTCTGTTTCACCATGGTTTAATTAAACTATTGGTTTTAAATGAGATCCAGAAGATTAATAGGGACTGGTATTCTTTTCTTTTTATAAGTGGATTTGAAATGGAAGCTCTAACCCCAGTTAAAAACCATAAGGCAAAGGAAAATCCATCACCATCAGCAGAATTCAGTCAACCAGCAGATATAAGGACAAGAAGGTTTGTGAAATTGAAGCCAAGGAAACAATTGAAAGATAAGGTAGAAAGAACACCAGTGATTGTTACAGAAACTCCTTCACCTGCAAAACAAGGACTACAAAGTACTAAAGAAGCTAAACAAAAACAAATAGCTGGTAAGCAAGTAGTTCAGAAAATTACAAGGACTCAAGCTGCAATATCAAAAGGAAAGACAATAGCTTCAGGATCAAATGGTAGTCCAGGATTGAAAGGAAACTTGGATGACATACTGCATGCAATAAACATAGAAGAATCACCTATAGTGCAAGCTGATTTCCTAGGAATAAATGAAAGCAAATAGAAAAAGGTGAAATCAGCAAAGAATTCGGAGTTTAAGGGTGAAGATGCAGCATTTTTTTTCCAAGCTAGGAAACCTGTAACTAGACATTCCAAAAGGCTCAAGGAACTTAATGCTGAAGTTGAAGGAACCAATAAAGCAGCTACTATTCTTGAAAAAATAGTTGATCTTTCCTCACCTGTGGCAGAGCATGCAGAAAACAGAGTAATTATAGCACAAGAAGAAATGATCAAATATAAAAGCCTGGAGGAGAAGTTAAGATCAGAAAATCATGAGATTGCTAAGTTGAAGAAAAGAGCCAGAAAACATGTCATTGAGAAAACAAAATTGAAGAGGATGAAAGCTGTTTGGGAAGGTCAAATAGTCTCCAAATCAGAAATACCAAGCAGTGAAGAATAGTTCTTCACATGGACAGTCCCAGCCATTAAGGAGGCAAAGTTTGTAAGAGTGATCAACACTCATTTGAGAGCTAGAAATAAAAGGTTAAGAAGACAGGTGGAAGATTTGGAGATACATTTGACAAGGTCTCTGTCTCAAGAAAGGTTAAAGGGGCAGTGAAACAAAATGATAAATCCACCAGACAATCTCTGATCAAAATGTAGGTAAATTTTGATGAAGGTTATGTTTTCAAGGTCATATTGATATTTTTTTGAAATAAAATCAATACCCTTAAAGTTTAAGTATCTCCAAAGTATAAATTTTGAAGACATTTTTGAAAAAACTGCTTACACAGCAGTTTCGTAGCGCAGATAGTGAAAATCTAATGAAATGCGCTACGAAAATGCTGAAGAAATCTTTATCATATTTTCATATCAAATTTTGAGGGAATTTTGGTGAGTTGTGTTTTGAAATTGCTGTTGGAAGTGTGTTAATGGAAAAGGAAGGCTTCTCTAAAGAAAACAAATCAAAAGAAGATTTGAAAAGGAGCTAAACACTGCGCTACGAAACTGTGCTGCTTTCGTAGCGCAGGTTTATTCTCACCTTTTTGGCATTGTTCGAAGTTTAGATTCTGCACAGTGGGAGAATTGAATACATATGGTGTAAACATTTGGCAACAAGAGACATGTAGACATGATTCATTATTGGTCAAAGTGCTCAAAACAGATAAGGGAATCAAAGGGCCTAAAAAATAGGAAGACATGTTTCCTATATTTTAGGAGAACATTATCATCAACAACATGGCTACATCAAGTTAAATATCATCATCCAAGTTCGACTTCATGGAGTGCAGGTGGAAAAATATGTAATAAAGAATAGATAAGGTTGTTAGGAAGGTATTAAAGAGTTTTAGTCCTATTAGAAATAGGACTTTTCATTAGGATTATAGCTGTCAATTTGTAATAAATGACATGTTTATGATTAGTGAAAGAAGTCAAACTCTATGAGTTCGATGTATATAGTGGAGAAGAAGGAATCCTATTTTGTAAATGTTCTATAAAGAGCATAAGATTGAAATTCAAGGGGTTGGATATTTTTATTAGCAAAGACTGTGTTTTGTATGTAATGGTTTTTTCAGCTTAATACAGAGTTCTGTTTAGACAACTCAAGATTCATGAGGATTTCTTGTCTATTATTGTTCTAATGGCATTCTTCAATATTTCTATCTGCAGTAGTGTTTGTTTATGATAATTAGAATTCATTCATAATGCTCTAACTTTATTCAGATACAAACTGACTGTGTTTCACTGTTCTATATGTTTTACTCCCTGATTTGAACTTTAAATGCCTTGACTTCCATGCTAGATAGATTGTGATGTTTTTGTTGAAGTTACCTTGACTCCATAGCCCAATGAATGTTTGCTAATGTGATTTACAACCAGTTATATTTTCTATCTGTTTTACCTTAGAGTTAGCCATCTAATTATTTATAAAAAATTATAAGCTTTTGAGAGAGCCCTCTCAGGTTGAGGAGGCTAGGCCTCGACCAAAAGATTGGTCTGAAACAGTTATACAATGTTTACTTGATGAGCAGCCCATCAGGCCTGATTTTGTGATAACATAATGAAAAAATCATTTGCAATGAATGCATCCCATGGAATGTTCTTCTGCTGAAGCTGATGCATGACAACCATTTTGATGAGTGAATGATGAAACATGCTCTGCATTTGTTGATTGTAATCCCTCTTTTGCACAATGTAAGCCATCTTGTCAATGCTACGGAAAAGATAATAAGGAAAATGTAGCATTCTAACTCTAGTGAAATGCATGAGGAGATGAATATGGTATGAGTAGAGGCGGGAAAACCTTCCCTCACAAGTGAAGTATTTGGTTTTTATCCTCATCATGGGCACATACCAGTCAAGAAGATGAGAAAAAGGGAAAATGGACTTGTTGTGATCTTTATACCTAGGTTTGAGGTATGGTTCAAAATAACTCATGTCCAGGTTTGTTTGTTTAAACCACCTCTCTCCCACATTAGGTATCCTTGTAGCAGCTGCAATGGCATTGGTGGACATTTCAAAAGTAACACCAGCAAGATTGACCTGCTTGTCATGTAGATTGATGATGAATAATCTTGTTAACTCCGGGTAATTTTGGACTTGTTGCACTCTTTCACAAAACTCAAAGAAACCCACATTTTTAAAGTAAGAAACAGTGAGAGGAGAGGCCATGAATTCCCTTGTGGTGATGGGTTCAAATTTTCTTATTTTCCCTCCCTTGTGATCATTTCTCTTTGGCATTTGTTCCTCACCAACAATGCCACTATCCTTTTCTTCATGTATTTTCAAATTTTGATTTGTGAAACCCTAGGGTGTAAGTGAAATGAGATGAGGGGGAGGGGATGAGATGACTAGCTTTAAAGGTGAAGGGAATGAGTGTGAGTGAAGGGAATGAGTGAAAGGGAATGAAAACCCTAGGTCAAAGAAATTACACTATCTCTGACTAATATTTTGTTTAGGAGGACGAAACAAGTGTATAAACAGTGATTACAAACTAAAATTAGGGTTCCTTTAAGGTTCCACTTAAATTCATTTAAGAATCAAAAAATAGCTTAGAAATAGGGCTTATGACATTTACTTACTTCTTAAAAGTGCTTGGAGGACTTTTGGAAAAATTTGAAGAAGTTTTGAAGTTTTTTGGGTTGCTATATCACTCAGCAACCTTTCTTGTCTAGGCGCGCAAAGCTTTTGAAAATGCATAGCGCTAGTCTACAGGTGCGCAACACCTTCAAAAATCACGTTGAAAACTCTTGGCAAGGGCGCAACACCAAGTTATAGGCGCACAGCGCCAAGTGCAACATCTTCTAAACGCGCAGCGCAATTCCTGCTCCTTTTTGCAGACAACTTTTGGAGGCCTTCCCGGTGTCCAAATTGGGCTCAGGATAGCTCGTTGGAAATATTATCCTGTCTAATTTCCAAATATACCTTTGGTTTTCTATTTGGAGTTCATTTTCCTTGCAAAAAGTTTATTTTCCCAAGACTGGTCAAAAAGTGCTAAATGAAGGTGCAGAAATGCAGTGCTGGTGCAGGCAATTTTTGGAGGCCTTCCTCAACTCCAAATTGAGCTCATGATAGCTCATTGGAATTATATCTCTATATAGTTTTAATTTTACTCATAAATAAAGTCATTTGGACACTCCATATATGATAAAACTTGATTTTTCCAAGGTCACTATTGGGAAACCAGCTCAAAAAATAGAAGAAAAGAGATATCAACGCCTTAGAAATAAGACACTTCGAGGGGGAAACCTCCAATACAGTACATGAATGAAAAATTCTTGGATGATACAAATTTCAAAACCTCCTTTCTATATATAGGAGTCCATGGGGCCACAATGTAATCCTATTGGGGCCACATTGTAATCCTAGCTGACCTAAGAATAATAATTTAAGGGCACAATAATAATAATATGGAGGTTACAGGGGTACAATAATAACAATAAGGGGGTTACAATAACAACAATAATGGCTTATAATAGTAATATAGGGACCTAACATGCCCCTCTCCTTCAAAAAAGTGTTGTCCTCAACGCTTGAGTAGATCTGGGTGCTTCTGTATAAAATTCTCATCCTCCCATGTAGAATCTTCCATGGGTAAGTTCTTCCACTTGATGAGATAATCTGAAATTGATCGATTCCGTAGATATTGAGTTCTTGTTTCCGTGACCACTTCAGGTTCCAATATGATTTTTCCTTCCTCATCAAGTTATGGAAATATTGTTTGAACTGGAAGATTTTCACCTATAACCTTCTTTAAGCATGAAACATGGAAAACTGGATGCACTCGTGAAGAAGCAGGAAGCTCCAATTTGTATGCCATAGTACCAATATTTTGCAACACTTTGTAAGGACCATAGTACTTTGGCGATAATTTATTATCCTTCTTAGCTTGCTTGAGGGACATTTGTTTGTATGGTTGTAGCCGTAAAATACCCAATCTCCTACATCAAAACTTCTCTCGCTGCGATGTTGATCTGCCTGTTGTTTCATTCGATTTTGTGCCAAATTCAGGTTATCCTTTAAGAGTTGGAGAACTTCTTGCTGATGCTCGATGTGATCTTACACTGCTTGAACCTTCAAATTTTCCCTTAAAGATGATGTGATGGATGGTGGATGATATCCATAAAGTGCCATAAATGGGGTCATTTTTGCTGCAGTATGGAAGGAAGTGTTATACCACCATTCAGCAAGAGGTAACCACTTGACCCATTGTGTTTGTTTATCAGATACAAAACAACGAAGATATCCTTCCAAACATTTATTTACTATCTCAGTTTGACCATCGGATTGAGGATGATAAGATGAGCTATGAGCTAATTGAGTACCCAAACAAGAAAATAACTCTGTCCAAAAATTTCCAGTAAAAATGGGATCTCTGTCGCTCACAATAACCCTTGGGTTCCCATGTAGCTTTTGAATTGTGTCCATAAATGTAGTAGCAACTGTAATCACTTTAAATGGATGAGATAATGCACAAAAGTGTGCATACTTGGCAAGTCTATCAACTACCACCATGACGACACTCTTTCCTTCGGACTTAGGTAAACCTATGATAAAATCCATTGAAATCTCCTCCCAACGTTGACTTGGAATAGATAAATACTGTAGAAGACCGAGGGTCTTAATTGTATCAACTTTATTTTGCTAGAAAACCAAATATTCTGCCACAAACTTTTGAATATCAGATTTAAGGCCATCCCAAAAAAATTCTTTCTTCACCCTGTGGTAAGTTTTTAAAAATCCTGAGTGTCCTCCTAAAGGAGAAGTGTGCAATTCCAAAAGAATCTTTTGTTTTAGTTGGGAATTTTTACAAAGATATAAGCGATCTTTGTACCATAAGGAATCATTTTTCCAACTAAATGTATCAGATGTACTAGGATCTTGCTGCAACTTTTGAATGAGTGTCTACACTTCTTCATCCTTCTTCCATTCATCTCTTGCTTTGGTTATCCAATCTGGTTGGATAATAGAAATGGAACAAAGCAATGCTTCCACCTCTTCATTCTTTCTTGAGAGTGCATCTGCAACAACATTAAGCTTTCCTTTTTTTTAGATTATTTCAAAGTCATAACCCAACATCTTTGTGACCCATTTTTGCTGCTCTTCTGAAGATAGTCTTTGTTCCAAAAAATGTTTAAGACTATCATGATCAGTTTTTACCTTGAAGTGTCTTCCCATTAGGTAAGTTCGCCATTTCTTTAGTGCATGCAGTATTGCTAACATTTCCTTCTCATAAATAGGTTTCTGTAAATACTTTCCTTTGATTGGACGACCTTCAAAAGCAATGGGTCTTCCTTCTTGCATTAAAACAACACCAATTCCATTTCCTAAGGCATCACATTCCACAATAAAGGTTTTTGTGAAGTTTGGCATTCATCAACCCTTGAAATGTAGACGGTGCATTGGCAAGGTCAAAATGCATGACCAAAAATTCATAATGACCCTCACGAGTTCGAAATGATGTTTTCAGAATATCTTCAATCTTCATTCTAATTTGATGATATCCTGAACGAAGATCCAACTTGGTAAAATAAATCGCTCCATGTAATTCATCCAATAATTCATCAATCACAGGAATGGGAAATTTGTCTTTAATGGTGAGCTTATTGAGCTCCCTATAATCCGGACACATTCGCCATGATCCATCCTTCGTGTGTACCAATACTACAGGAGCAGAGAAAGAACTTTGACTGGGTTGAATTATACCCGCCTCTAACATTTCTGCAATCATACGTTCAATTTCGCTCTTTTGGAAGTAAGGATATCTATAAGGCCCGATGTTTGGAGGAACACTTCCTGGAATCAAATGAATAGCATGATCATGATCACGAATAGGTGGGAGTCCTTTGGGAGTTTCAAACACCTTGGAATGATTGTCCAAGACTTGTTGGAGATCTGCAGAAATAGATGATTTTGATGTTGGAACTTCTAGTGAGCATAATTGTGCAATTACACCTTGTTTTTCTTTCTTTAGAAGCTTTGTCATGACATTAGAGCTTATTATCCTTCCTGGCTTCCCTTCAATACCCCGTAATTCGACTTCCTTTCCTTCTGAAAAAAATTTCAAGGAAAGTTCTTGAAAATTAAAAGCTACCGTCCCCAAAGATTGTAACCATTGTACTCCTAGTACAACATCAGCACCTCCCATAGGAATGGAAAACATTGGAATAGTCAATACATATTCCCCCATGGTTAGCTTGATATTATGGCATTTTCCAGAGCAATTTATAGTTCCTCCATTTGCAACCATCACTTGACATTTTGGTGCTGAGTATAGGAAACAATTTAATTCCTTGGCTACCTTACAATGAATAAAATTATGGGTGCTACCTCAATCAATCAACACTATTACCTTTTTCTTCTTGATTTGTCCTTCTATCTTGAGAGTTTGAGGAGTGGTAATTCCTGCCAGTGCATTACACGATATGATCGGATTCATTTCTTCCTCTTCTAGGGTTGGTTCCTGGTGTATATCCTCTTCTTGTTCATTTTCTTCTTCCTCTTCACAATCTATGTAAAATAATTTCTTCTTAGCACACTTATGACCTTTAGTGTATTTGCTATCACAACTGTAGCAAAGCCCTTTTTCTCTTTTTTTCTTCCAATTGTTGTGGTGTCAACCTTGTAGGTTGTGGAAATCTAGGAGTAGCAACACTTCCCTCTTTATAGAAGTGAGTGGTAGGCTTCCTTGTCGCCATAATTTTACATTCAATTTTTCTTCCCAACCTGAATGCCTTCTCCAATGAATCAGGTTCCAAAATGCGAACTTCATGTTGGATGTTATCCTTTAAAGTACCTATGAAGAGATCAATCCTGTGTTCCTCTAGAATATCAGTTACCCTTATATTCAATTTTTGGAGGTCCTCAATGTGCTCCCCCACTAAACCCTTTTGTTTGAGATTTATCAATTGGCTAAAGAAGGTGTTGCTCTTTGTATCCTCATAATGTGCTATCATTTCCTCCGTAAAAATTGACCAAGTGACAATTTTTTTACGGGAGAAAAGACATCGATACCATACAAATGTATTTTTTTCTAAATGTAAAGTTGCAATGCGTACCTTTTGTGTGTTTTGCACATTATTGAGATCAAAATATTGCTCCATCTGTAGTATCCATGTTACGGGATCCTTGCCATCAAACTTCCTCATATCCATCTTTGGAATATGGTGGTTCTTTAATCCAACATTACAGTTTATGAAATCACGATTAACATTTATTTTGTTCTCATCATGATTTTCATCTACTATCTTTTTGCCATTAGGAATCATTTCTTGTATCAACTTTGACAAACCTTCCTTCAAACCTTCCATGTCTTCCTTCAAACCTTCCATTTTTTCTTCCATACCATCCATTTTATCTTCCATACCATTATTCAAACCATCCATCATAGCTTCCATGCCTTTCTTCAAACCATCCATCTTATCTTCCATTATTTTCTTCAAAACATCCATTTCATTTTTTGGTTCTCTTTGCGAGAGTGAATTTTGGTGCACTTGCTCTTGTAATTTTGATAGATCATGTTGCAATTCTTCATCTTCATGAGTCATAGTAGAGTACTTTGGGGGCTTAATGGTGTTGAATTATTTTTAGGAGGCATTTTAGAACCCAATACTGATATCAATGCTCAATAGGCCTTTGGAATCACTTAAAAATGATTTTCCAAACAAGACTTATGCAATTTGAAAAAACAATACACACCTTTTTCTTGATTTTGAGGAGCTCGATATTGAAACTGAATTATCTTTGTGATTTTGGATCGTCAATATCTAAAATTTGGCCCTGATGTAGCCCCTAAATCTTATTTCAATTGACACAGGTCTAACTTGATTTGGATTCTTCAAGGCAAAGTTATTTCCAATCTCCCACAATGACCTAATTATGGACTGGTTCAGTAGAGCGAAATTGTACGGCTTGCCACCTGTCACCGTTTCTCCTTTGGCTCTGAAATTTACAGATAGGCAACTAAAGTCCATGTACTTCCAGTCACTTTTTACATAATTCTAATCTGATGCTCAGAGAGAGAGTTATGAATATTTTCCCACGATCACCTCTTTGAGATGAAATTCAGGAGCCTAAAAAAGACCTAACTTCCACAGATCATATCTCCAAAACTATTGCGAACCAAGCTCCGAAATTTTGCGATGATGTTCCTCAGGATTTCCGTTTTTTTCTCTTAAAATTTCAGCTTCTGAACCTTCGTGGAAAAAAAATTATAGCGAAAATTCCGTGATGACCTTTTTAAGTGAAATTCAGGAGCCTGCAAAAAGACCTAACTTCCACAAATCATATCTCCAAAAATATTGCGAAACAAGCTCTCAAATTTTGCGAAAATGTTCCTTAGGATTTCAGCTTCGCACTTTAAAAATTTCAGCTTCTGAACCTTCGTAGAAAAAAAATTATAGCGAAAATGCCACGATGACCTGTTTGGAGCAGCAAAACCCTAGAATCCAAAGCTTTGATACCATATGTTGGGAAACCAACTCAAAAAATAGAAGAAAAGAGATATAAACGCCTTATAAATAAGCCACTTCGAGGGGGAAACCTCCATTACATTACATGAATGAACAATTCTTGGATGATGCAAATTACAAAACCTCCTTTCTCTATATAGGAGTCCATGGGGCCACAATGTAATCCTAGCCGACCTAACAATAATAATTTTAGGGCACAATAATAACAATATGGGGGTTACAGGGGTACAATAATAAGGGGGTTACAATAACAACAATAAGGGACTATAATAGTAATATAGGGACCTAACAGTCACTCCATAAGTGCAACAATTCTCTCATGGCACTTGTATTTTTGACATTTCTAAAAAAAAATGATACATGTGTAAAATATGAAGGAGGTTTTTATTTATTGACTTATGAGGAACAAAAACCTCTCTCACTTTTGTTAATTTCATCTCTTTTGGGTCATAAACATAGTTTGAAGCGAAACTGGCCCTGTGTGTGGAAAATGATTTGTCCCTTAGAATGATTTCTTGAAAAATGATGGAGGCATGATGTTTATGAGTTGGGATGGCTTCATACTTGCTAAAATGACCTCCCTTGTGCCTCATCTACTCATATGTCTCTGATTCCATAGAAAACCCTAGCTCAGTGGGAGAGGAAATTAGGGTTTAGTGCTTGTGAACAATGATGACTTGGGCACCCTTGGAACAAGACAACTCCCTTTGACATTTGATAAATTGCTGAAGTAAACACATTTTGTATTTGAAATTTGATGTGTTGGCATGTGGAAATATTAGTTGGCAGCCTTGGGAGACTGAGTACTTATTACATTTGAATTGACATAAAATTACATGAATAAAAAAAAATTACATCTTGGAATGAAACTCACACTTGGAATCAAAATACAACTTTGGAAACCATTTTGGAGATCATATTTATATGGTAAAGAGATATTATTGGCATGACTCTCATACTTTGATGACCTTATTTGAATGAAATGGTGCATTTTTGGACCTTGAAAGACAAAACCCTAATGACCTAATGAAACTTTGAATAACCTGACTTCCATGAATGAGATTTTGACTTAAAAGAATTTCAAGTGAAACGAGCATTTCCATAAGTGTTATTATGCTCAAGGGGACATGGGAACGAGTCAAAAATATGAATCTTGGAGAGAGTGGAGTTTATTCACAAGGAAAACCACTAGTGAAACAATTTTAAGTCATGACCTAATGGAATGATGAAAATTTATTCAGTATGAGACACCTAAGATGCACATGCAAATGTGATTTGATCCCTGGTGGAAGTATGCAAAGGCCGACACTAACATTCGCTCCAACTATGGATGGTAGCTCCTTGGAGGTGCCAAGAACACCGTAGACCAAGTGCCTATTTAATTGGGTAATGGAGTCAATAGCTAAAAGCCAAAATGAATACTGAAAGAAGCTTGACACAATAAACTGACTCAAAACCGACTCAAAACTAACTGAAACAAAAATTAAAAGTTGAACTTCCCCTACTTATTGATGGCAGTACATCACCAAGACTTTAGGGCTTCAAATCCTGATGACAACCACTGACCTGCTGAAAACATATATACAATCATGTGAAGTGATCCTTCCAGTGTTACCAATCTAGTAGATGGTTATTTGCTTAAATTCTGCTCTCACTTTTCTCAAGCAAGTAGAAAAAACAAAAAACGAGGCCACTTCAAGTGTTTACTGAACATGTGCTGCGGGTCCATGAAAACAAGAAAATACATCTTCCTTACTAACTGTAGAAAATTAGTAAAAGGATCTTCAAAAATATGAAATGTTACATTGTCTTGAGATTCAGCAAAAACACAAGCACACTCTTCATTTTGATCTGAAATAACACTGGGTTTTTGATCCATAGGGTAACATAGGGAAGCATGAGTTTTTGTTGTCTGAGTGTTGGCTACAAATTCCTAAAGCATGATCAAATCTGATTCTTTCTCTGGCATACTATCTCTCTTTGGCTCATATTCCTCAAATTCATAGTCTATGTCATCCTTAAACTAGAAACATTCTTCAAACTTATCAAACATGACAACCCTATCATCTTCATGAAGGACACCAGTATCTGCTAGCTCATCTCCTTGCAGAGAATCATCATCATAAATTGGTTTCTCAACAATTTCCTGTATAGTTTCATCAAACTTCTCATAAAAAATACCTGTTTTAGCTTTGGTTGTAATATGATTGTTCAGAAGCTGATCTATCCTATATTCAAACAGAGGAGAAAGTATTATTTGTTTTCCTTTGATAACACAATAATTGTCTTCTTTCTCTCCTAAAGAATCACAAGGATGTTGAATGTCTTCTTTAACCTTTGGCTGATCAACTTGTTGTATTGCTGCAAGAATTGTCTCCTGCAGGAAGTCTTTATGAATATCAAGACAATATACGTCATATTTTTCTTCCATGAGAAAACACTTGTTCTTTTTGGTGATGAAAAGGATTTTCATGCAAAGCCTCCAAGATCTTTTCATATGACATGGAAACCAGATTGTCATGTTTCGTATTACAGTCATCAGTCATAAGAGGGAAAACTTCAGATTGTTCATAAACCTCAAAACTGACATTTCTATCATTTACTGCAGAGTTATCCATAGAAAAATTTTCACTTACTTGAACAAAGATCTCATCTTGTTTTTCATAAAGGGAATGGATTACCTCCTTGTGAAGACTTTTTTCTGATGGGCTGAGAACACTTAGGTATATAACTCTGTTTTCTTCATTCGAAGTGACCTCAACAACAGAGCTCTCCTTCATGGGATCCAGAACAACATACTCTTCATCATCACGATTTGAATCTAGATCTGGATCAGCCAGCTTGACTTTACCACAATCTGAGATTGGAACCTCATTTTCTTGCATACCATCTTTTGCTGCAAGCAGATCTGAAATAAGGCCTTGTCTTCCATCATTTTAAACTGTACAAATATCTTCATCTTGCTGCAAAATTTCCTGAGCATCTTGATAAGTATCCTCTAATATTTCTTTATGCTACTAAAATGGAATTTCATACAGGGCTTCCATGATCTCATCGTCCATGAATTCATCATCTCCATAAAAATTCTCAAGATTTTCAATAAAACTATCTAAATGTCTACAATAGTTCTGAACTAATATTAAGGACGGACAAGATTATTTATACCTTTCAAAGAATATGGTGTGAAAATCCTTTAAACAATAAATACAAGTAGGTGGAAAACTTTCATACCAAGATCAAGCTTCATATTCCAGAGTGGCCATGAATATCTTCATCAAGCAGTCTTCAGGAAAACCAATCTTTAATCTACACACATGCATGTGAAATCTCACCAGATGAAGAGCAACATCATTACCTTTCACATTTTTGAACATAGGCAAATTCCTTTGCCAATCTACCTTAGGAATTTTATTTCGGAAACCTGGAATTTGATCTCGACTCATGGGAGCATACCTTTTTGCAACAATTTCCATCTTGAAAAATCTTGAAGCTACTGATCTTCATGTAGTGGAGTCACCATGAAGTGTTGATTTTTTGGATCTTTCAGTGAATGGAGTCGCCAGGTGAATGTTTCAGCCTTCATATGTGTCCAACTGTTGTTCACCTTCAACAATAAGATCTGGACTTGGATGATCTTTCCCAGGGAAGATCTGATCTTACTTTTTCTTCCCTAGTATGGTCGCCAAAATGTTATCACTCGGATTGATCCTAAGGCTGAAGTAGGTAATCCTGAGGTAACCTTGAACCAAACTTTGGACTTGGTATCTAGCCCTACCAAGTCATATAGGGATCTCTCGATAGAATCACAACCAAGAGGGTTGGATTGAAAATATTTTAGGCTAGCTAAGGAAAGCAAGGGGTTTTGATTTTGATTTTAGGGTTGGGCTCACTGAACCGGAATTAGGTCAAGAGGATAAAACAGGGTCAGAAGGATGAAATTGCACCCTTCTTGATGGGGAAAGGTAGGTAAAATTTTTAAACATTCAAAGAGGATTAAATGATATGGAAAGACTGGTGAGGAGCCAGAGAAAGCATCTAAAATGTATTTTCTCTAAACTGAAGAAAATGAAAACATTATATCGAATTTATAACTAAATATGAATTCTGTCTTTCAAACTTGAAATCAAGTATATTATAGATGTGAAATGGTTTATGAATTAAAAATACATTCTAACAAATCAATCACAGAGAAGAACCAATTTTAAAAACTCGTACCACAGGGATCCCAAGAAAATAACTGCAATTTTCCATTAATGTCCAAGCCAGAATGGTACTTGATCAATACAATCACTTCAACTGATGCCAACCATTAAAAAGAATGAAAAAGTACACCTTATAGACTTAAAAACAACTTCCTCTCATCCTTAGGGGTAGAATCCATGAGGTGAGGGAGTTGTTACATGAAAATCTGAACTGAATGCTAAAGCCTAGGATGAAGAAAGTGACTTATTCCTAACTTTTAGAACAGATACATTTGAATTCAAACTAATGATTTACCTAATGTATCTACCTCAGGTAAAAGGTAAAACATGATAATTACAATTTTAGCTCCTCATTTACCCAAGTGAAAATTAAATCAGAGGTGAAATTTCAAAATTTGAGTAAACTGGTAAAACTGTGAATTCCTTGGTAAACGCGCAGCGCCATGACAAAAAATTTGACCTATTTTGTAATCCACTTTTGGAGGCCTTCCCCTTGTCAAAATCAGATCCATGATAGCTCATTGGAAAGGTCTTTGAGTCCAGTTTCCAGAAATTCTTTCACATTACAAAATGGTGTCCATCTTCCCTATCAAAAACCTATTCTACCAAGACTTGTAAACGCGCAGCGCCAAGGCCAAAAAGAGGGCAGAAATATGATTTTTTGATGGTTTTTGGTCTTTTTGAGGGACCAGTTTTGCTCCAAATATCCTAAAATTTTATGAGGTTGATGTAATCATCACTAGGAACATGAATATGCTGACCATTTTCCATTTGGATGGCCCAAAAAAGAATGCAACACCAGTGGAGCTATGCGTTTAGCACAATTTCTGCATGCTAATCTGTCCCAAAAATCAAAATTTGCACAAAAGTGCCAAAATTGGAATTTGCTTTGCTGATCAAGGGTTGGAGGCCTGGAGGGATACCTAAAAAATAATATTCAATGTCTCTTTCTCTTTTGACTCGATCAAAGCCCAAATCTTTACATGGGCACGTTTGAGCTTGGCCCTTGCAATCCTGTTTCTGATGGCATAGTGCTTCACCATCTTCCTCTAAATATCAGTGTCTTTCTTTGCCTTATCTAGCAGGCCCTCCAGATGCAAATTGGCTCTCTCAAGCCAAGACTCTCTATCTCCATCAATCTCTATGGAAAGCAGCTCACTTGGAGTAAGTTGCTCTGCCAATTCTGCCTCTTTTTGCCTTTCCCGGGCTAAATCCCTCTTTAGTCCAATGGTTCTCGGTCTCTGTCTAAGAAGCTGATCTTCCTCATCATCACTGTCATAAAAAATTCCCAAGGTCTCATCCAACAAGGCCTTCGCCTTTCTGGCCTCTCTTTGAGCTTTGATTTCCCTGGCCTCACTGATGGCCTGCTTTGTCTTCAATTGCTGATTCTCTAGATCAAGAAAGTCAATAACATGCCTTTCTCTACCAAGATTTGCTTGAAGCTCACTAATCTTGGTCTCCTTGCTTTTTATTAATGCATTGGTGATTCTAACCTCATCCTCACCATCAAGGTCAATCAACTGAAACTCCTGCTCAGTTTCATGTTTGTCCTCCTCCTCAACAATGATAGGCTTTGTAGCCTTTTCCTTGCCCTTATCTACCTATTTTTTTGATGAAGAAGGCATTGCCCCTTTCACACCATGTGAAGCAAACATATTCCCGTGGCCTCTCTTATATGTCAAGGAAAATGGCTCAATATCAGTCAATTTTGTGCCAGCTGCCTCAATGTCCCTTTCACTGCTTGATGCTCTGGTATCATGATGTGATGGTGAAGGGTTATAGAATGGTGATAAGGTAGGATCAACATGAGGTGAATGGATCTGAGTGGGTGGTGATGTATGAACAACGGGATGTGATGGAGAAGTGGATACTGGAGGATGAGATGATGAAGGTATATCCTGCTCATGATGGCTAGGTGGTGTAGAGAAAACCTCATTTGCAATGAATGCATCCCATGGAATGTTCTTTTGTTGAAGCTGATGCATGACCAAGATTTTGATGAGTGAATGATGAAATAGGCTTTGCATTTGCTGATTGTAATCCCTCTTTTTCACAATGTAAGCCATCTTGTCAATGCTACGGAAAAGATAATAAGGCAAATGTAGCATTCTAACTTTAGTGAAATGCATGAGGAGATGGATATGGTATGAGTAGAGGCTGGAAAACCTTCCCTCACAAGTGAATTATTTCATTATTATCCTCATCATGGGCACATACCGGTCAAGAAGATGAGAAAAAGGGAAAATGGACTTGTTGTGATCTTTATACCTAGGTTTGAGGTATGGTTCAAAATAATTCATGTCCAGGTTTTCTTGTTTAAACCACCTCTCTCCCACACTAGGTATCCCTGTAGAAGCTGCAATGGAATTTATGGAAATTTCAAAAGTAACACCAACAAGATTGACCTGCTTGTCATGTAGATTGATGATGAATAATCTTGTTAACTCCGAGTAATTTTGGACTTGCTGCACTCTTTCAAAAAACACAAAGCAGCCCACATGTTTAAAGCAAGAAATAGTGAGAGGAGAGGCCATCAGTTCCCTTGTGGTGATGGGTTCAAATCTGTTTATTTTCCCTCCCTTGTGATCATTTCTCTTTGGCATTTGTTCCTCACAAACAATACCATTATCCTCTTCTTTAGACATTTTCAAATTCTGATTTGTGAAACCCTAGGGTGTAAGTGAAATGATATGAGGGTAAGGGGATGAGATGACTAGCTTGAAAGGTGAAGGATATGAGTGTGAGTGAAGGAAATGAGTGAAAGGGAATGAAAACCCTAGGTCAAATAAATTACACTGTCTCTGACTGATATTTTGTTTAGGAGGATGAAACAAGTGTTTAAACAATGATTAAAAACTAAAATTAGGGTTTCCTATAGGGTTCCACTTCAATTAATTTAAGAATCACCAAATAGCTTATAACTAGGGCTTATGACATGTACTTACTTCTTAAAAGTGCTTGGAGGACTTTTGGAAAAATTTGAAGAAGTTTTGAAGTTTTTTGGGTTGCTAGATCACTTAGCAACCTTTCCTGTTTAGGCGCGCAACGCCACTGGTGTGCACGCAGCACTTTTACAAACGTGAAGTGCCAGTCTACAGGCGTGCAACACCTTCAAAAATCATGTTGAAAACTCATGGCAAGGGTGCAGCGCCAAGGTACAGGCGTGCAACGCCAGTGCAAATGCGCAGCGCCATTCCTGCACCTTTTTGCAGACAAGTTTTGGAGGCCTTCCTGGTGTCCAAATTGGGCCCAGGATAGCTCGTTGGAAATATTATCTTGTCTAATTTCCAAATATACTTTTGTTTTTCTTTTTGGATTTAATTTTACTTGTAAAAATTTGATTTTCCCAATACTGGTCAAAAAGTGTTGAATGAAGGTGCAGAAATGCAGAGTGCTAGTGCAAGAAAGTTTTTGAGTCCTTCCTCAACTCCAAATTGAGCTCATGAAAACTCATTGGAAATATATCTCTATCTAGTTTTAATTTGAATGATAAAGAAATTCATTTGGACACTCCATCTATGGGAAAACTTGATTTTCCTAAGGTCACTCCAGAAGTGCATCAATTCTCCCGTGGCACTTGTATTTTTGACATTGATCAAAAACCATTATACTTGTGTAAAATATGAAGGAGGTTTTTCTTTATTGACCTATGAGGAATAGAAACCTCTCTCACGTTTGTTAATTTCATCTCTCTTTGGTTAGAAACATAGTTTGAAGCGAAATTGGCCGTGTGTGTGGCAAATGATTTGTCCCTTAGAATGATTTCTTGAAAAATGATGGAGGCATGATGTTTATGAGTTAGGATGGCTTCATACTTGCTAAAATGACATCCCTTGTGCCTCATCTACTCAGAAGTCTTTGATTCCATAGCAAACCCTAGCTCAGTGGGAGAGGAAATTAGGGTTTAGTGCTTGTGAACAATGATGACTTAGGCACCCTTGGAACAAGACAACTCCCTTTGACATTTGATCAATTGCTGAAGTAAACACCTTTTGTATTTGAAATTTCATGTGTTGGCATGTCTAACTCTTAGTTGGCAGCCTTGGGAGACTGAGTACTTAGTACATTTGAATTGACATAAAATTACATGAATAAATAAAAATTACATCTTGGAATGAAACTCACACTTGGAATCAAAATACATCTTTGGAAACCATTTTGGAGATAATATTTATATGGTAAAGAGACATTATTGGGATCACTCTCATACTTTGCTGACCTTATGAAAATGAAATGGTGCATTTTTTGACCTTGAAAGACAAAACCCTAATGACCTAATGAGACTTTTAATAACCTGACTTCCATGAATGAGATTTTGACTTAAAAGAATTTCAAGTGAAACGAGCATTTCCGTAAGTGTTATTATGCTCAAGGGGACATGGGAATGAGTCAACAATATGAATCTTGGAGAGAGTGGAGTTTATTGACAAGGAAAACCACCAACGGAACAATTTTAAGTCATGACCTAATGGAATGATGAAAAAATTATTTAGTATGAGACACCTAAGATGCACATGCAAATGTGTTTTGATCCCTGGTGGAAGTATGCAAAGGCTGACACTAACACTCTTCATGGATCCAAAAGCTTCGATGGCTCTTCGTAAGATCAAACAATAAGTTTGGAGGTGGCTATGATGGTCACGAAGAGGTAACCAATGGTGGCTCTAACATTTGGCCTTGCCTTTCAGAAAACTGGAGTTTGGTAATTAAATCTGGGGTAGTGCTTGCCACTTTTCATTGATTAGTGACCATGCTGATGTGTTTTTACTACCTTTTCGTTTCTACTGGTATATCATAACAGTTTCGCATGAACTCCCTTTTCCTGACTCGACCTCTTGCGTTTTTTGTCGGGGCTTATTCCACCATAAGTCCTTTATGTCGTGTTTTAGCCTATTTTTTCATAAAATGGTGCACAAACTTCATACGCCCGGATTTTAAATCCTTTATATTTCATCTTGGAATCACATTGCATCCTTGCCAACATTTCACTTCGCATTTCATTGTTTTTTAACTTTACCTTTACACTTATCCTTTGAATTTGCGATTTGCACTATGAAATCGAGTCCCACCGTCATCGCACATCACACTTCGGCGATTTTAAAAATTACCTCCTGCGGTTATGCTTTAAAACTTGTGCTTTGAAATTTGCGATCGGGTCCCACCGCATTGCATATCACACTTCGGCGATTATAACTCAAACCTTTCGCACTTAACATTTAAAATTTGTGATGTGCTCTATGCAATGGTTATATCACAGGTTAAAACATTTAACTTACGAGCACTTAAAAGTTAATTTTAAAAATGTGTGAAGTGCGATGTGCTAAACGCTTGAAAGTGCGAAAAGGCAAAAGGTGAGGAAAATTCGAAATTCAAAGGTTTACATGCGGACTTGGTAATGTATAAAGGTTGGATGGGTCCCACCAATCGCATTGGTGGAGTTTTATGTTTTAGCGATGAGTTAAGAAGAAAAGGTTAAAACCTGCGGGGTGAGAAGTGCGGGCAAGAGGTAAGTATACGAATTTTAGTGGGTGGGTAGAGCTATAGCATTAAGACTTCAGACTTAGATATAAGTGGGTTTATAAAGGGATAAGTTTGAAAGGTTATGTATGTGGGTCTCTGGGTTTAAATGGGATTTAGGGCATTGGAGTCTAGAATTAGAAAAAATGAAGGGTAGGAAGAGGGTAGATGGAATGAATGGGGGCAGTATGGAGTTTGCTCACCATCACAATTAATCAACAACACTTTCCTCTTGAAACTGACCTGAAAGGAAAATATATTCATTTGATGCTCTTGACATCCAAGATCTTGCTTTCTTTTTCTGAAAATAAATGACAAGTATGGAATATTATTTTCAGTAATGACAAATCTAAGAAATAATCAGTCACCTAGTGATACTGTGAAATACAAGAGTCTAAAAGTGGCTCTAGCTGGGGATGGTAGCTCCTTCAGGAGGTGTCAAGAACACCATAGACTACTAGCCTGATCCATTGGGTTGATCCCACAACTTGTATCTTGATCTGTCAGGCAACTTAGTGACTGGAAACTACCTGATCGTTCCTCCTGACTTTGACTAATAAAAATAGACAACATGCTTAGCCAGCCAGCTGATTAGCATACTAAAATTTGAACTGAAACTACAATCCTCCGAGATCCATCAGGCTGAACATACTGCTGCACCTTGAAAACTTGAATGGTGAAACCAAAACTTTGCTGAAACTAAAGTCTGAAACACACTGATCTGGAAAATGAAAAGCAATCTAAAATTGAAATTTGAAAGATGATCTGAGTACCGAGCTTATTTTCACACCTACCTACCCTAATCTAACTTGGAGGTGATATATACACTAAGTGAACTCCTTTCTCCAATGCAACCAATCAAGTAAATGACTACATGATTGATTCTTGTTCACCTTTTTGAGTAGACTGAAAAAAAAAAAGGGCCACTCCCATTTTACTTTCCTTTGAACAACAATGCTCAAACTTTTCCTTAAAATCTACAACAAACCATTCATGGAATAACACACTCCTTCTTTAGATGATTCTAAGAAACAAGAAAAAGTATCTTGGAACAATACCTGACCCTCAGGATTAAAACAAAAAACTTCATCTAGGACTGCTCCTTGTTCCACTTTGTCATGTTCAAGATCATTTTGAAACATAATATCTACACATTCTTCATGGTCACCTGACATGGCATCCTCATTGTATACCACTATGTTGTCCTCAATCAAACCTGATATATCTTCACTGAGATTGCTGAATTCTATTTGAAGGCCATCATTTTGATGAACATAAGCCTTTTCTGGCAATAAGCCTTCTTGAGAATGCAAAGCAACATTAATATCCCTATGTTATACTTTTGTTTCTTCATGAGAAAACACTTCAGTACATAAATAAGCAGTAGAACAAACAAAAATAATCTCTTTATTACATAGAAATTTAGAGGCTGGCTGCATGCTTAATATCTGATTAATTTCTTCCTCAGTCAAAGGAGGAGAAAATATTTGTTTGCTTTAGACTAAACAACAATTGTTTTCTTTCTCTTGTGAAGACTGATCATGATACTGAATGTCTTCTTTAAACTCACACAAAAGAGTAGATGAATGATAATTTTTCCCCACAGAGAGGTCCTTTGGATCTTCTTTCATTTCCTGGTAGCTTTCATTTTCAACTAACTTCTCTTAGTTGTCATGACAGTTAAATTGAGAATGAAATTCATGAGTTTCTTCTAAGATATCCTCAGGATTCCAATTTCCTAAATCTTCATCAATAATTACAAGGTATTGTATGAGATCCTCAGACTAATCAAAACAATTTTCAGCGAATGATAAAGATGGAGAATTTTCTTTATAATGCTCATAAAACACCTTGTGGAAATATTAAAAAAAAACAAACTACCAGGGTTCAGACCTTCATACCATTCCCTTGCTTTCCCTTCTAATGTTACCATGAACATCCTCATGAATCAATCCTCATGCCATTCGACTTTCAACCTCCATGAGTGTATACAAAATTTAATGAGGTGTAACAAAGCATCATCAACATTCTCATCTTGAAAAATAGGAAGATTTCTGTCCCAATTTACCTTAGAGATTTTGTGTGGGAATCCAGGAATGTGATCTCTGTTCATTGGAGCATACCTGTGTTGTATTCTTGGATCCATCTTGTGAATCCGTGAGAGAGTGGGGTCACTGTATATTCACAACCAATCTAGATTCTTCTACCAGTGGAGCCTTAAGGTCAACTGAAAACCGTGGAATTTCCAGGTGGATGATTTCAACCTTCTTGTGTCTGGCTGTTTGTCCACCATCAACAACTAGATACCAATATTGGAACATAATTGAATCATACAATTTTGACTGGTGTTTCTAAGTTATGATAAAATACTAAGCTTTTCAATAACTCCCCAGTATGGTCACCATTATGTTGTGGCCCTGTAATTTATAAGATTGGTAGGAATAAATGATAGAGGACAACATCAAACCACTTGGGAGTCCAGGACCTAGCCTTCCTAGACTCAGAGAGGGCTCTCTCTATTTTTATGATCTAGCTCGATAATTATAAATGCTGATATTAGGCTAGTTATAAAAATTATGAGGGTTGTTTGTTTTGATTGATTGGGTGGTTGGATGAGCAGGTCTATAGAAGCTAATCCATTGGGCTATGGAGTCATAAAAGTTTGAATTGCGTATCAAATTTTCAAGGGAATTCACAGGGCAAGCTAACTATGCAGACTGGATCTTACTGGCAGTGTGAATATGAGATGAAAGAAAGTAATGAGTTCAACAATAGCTAAAGAGAAGTTAAGAATTATTTAACTATACTTCAGAGGAAAACATTAAGATAACAAACATAGATAAAATTAAGGTGCTCTCTTAGCAAATATTAATCTAAATTTTTTGTTTGGAAACCAGAGAAATTGATGCACATCATGAAAAGATAGAGGAAAAGTATTAACACAAAGGAAAGAACATCACCATTAACATAGCTCAAGAATCCTCTGAATGACCTCTTATTATTGATTCCCAGCTCAAACAGTTACAGTGTTCCAATACTTCTTACAATGCAAGTTTCAACAGGGTCCAATTTTCCAACCCTTGATACTACTAAGCTATGTAGTATTTATCTAAATACTAAGTCAGTTGCCCTACCTTACTGGGCAACCTTTCATTGATTACAATTTAGCATAAAATGGACAAGTGTAGCCATGCAAGGCCTGAACATAAATCTATGACAACAACACTGCCTGTAGAATTAATTTTGGGCAGCTCTTCATGGATCCAAACGCTTCGATGACTCTTCGTAAGATCAAACAATAAGCTTGGAGGTGGCTGTGATGGTCACGAAGAGGTAACCATTGGTGGTTTTGACATCTGGCCCTACCTTTCAGAAAACTGGCATTTGGTAATTAAATCTGGTGTAGTGCTTGCCACTTTTCATTGATCAGTGACTGTGCTGATGTGTTTTTACTGCCCTTTTCTTTTCTACTAGTATATCATAATAGTTTCACATGAACGCCCTTTCCCGACTCGACCTCTTGTGTTCCTTTTCGGGGCTTATTCCACCATAATCCTTTATGCCACGTTTTATCCTATTTCTTCATAAAATGGCGCACAAACCTCATACGCCCAGACTTGAAATCCTTTAGATTTCATCTTGGAATCACATCGCATCCACGCCAACATCGCACTTCTCATTTCGCTTTTTTTTTTTTTAAACTTTACCTTTACACTTATCCTTTTAATTTGTGATTTGCGCTATGCGATCGAGTCCCACCGTCATCACACATCGCACTTCGGTGATTTTAAAACTTACCTCCCGTAGTTATCCTTTAAAACTTGCGATTGGGTCCCACCGCATCGCATATTGTACTTCGACAATTATAAATCAAACCTTTTGCACTTAACTTTTAAAACCTACGATGTGCGCTATGCGATGGTTATATCACAGGTTAAAACATTTAACTTGGGGGAGCTTAAAAGGCAAGTTTAAAAATGTGCGAAGTGCGAAATGTGACGCGCTAAACGCTGGAAAGTGTGAAAAGGAGAAAGTTGAGGAAAATGCGAAATTCAAAGGTTTACATGCGGATTTGGTAATGTATAAAGGTTGGATGGGTCCCACAAAATCACATCGGTGGAGTTTTATGTTTTGACGATGAGTTAAGAGGAAAAGGTTAAAACCTGCAGGGTGCGAAGTGCGGGCAAGAGGTAAGTATATGGATTTTAGTGGGTGGGTAGAGCTATAGAATTAAGAATTCAGACTTAGATATAAGTGGGTTTATAAAGGGATAATTCCAAAAATTTATGTATGTGGGTCTCGGGGTTTAAATGGGATTTAGGGCGTTGGAGTCCAGAATTTAAAAAAATGAAGGGTAGGAAGAGGGTAGATGGAATGAATGGGGGCAGTATGAAGTTTACTCACCATCACACTTAATCAGCAACACTTTCCTCTTGCAACTGAGCTGAAAGGCGGATATATTCATTTGATGCTCTTGAAAACCAAGATCTTGCTTTCTTTTTCTAAAAATAAATGACAGCCATGGAATATTATTTTCAGTAATGACAAATCTAAGCAATAATCAGTCACATGGTGATAGTGTGAAATACATGTGTCTAACAGAACAATAAAAAACAAGTTTGTATGAACATAACCTGACATTAGGAGGAATTTTGTATGTCTGATTCATAGGACCATGAATCCAAATTCTGATTCCATCTCCATCCTTTCCTAAGGCCCCATAAAAATCCATGGTCCATAGAACATTTTCTTTGTCCGGAAGCTAAAATTTGGGTGGTTGATCATTCTTATCTGTTTGGAGATGATCCGATGTCTCAACATGCTATGTTTCTTTGACCGATTCTACTGTCCCTTCAACTGATGTATTTGGCTGCAATCCATTCAACTTTTTTTCTTTTACATTTTCTGCATTTTCTTCTATCTAAATTTCTAACTCAAATAGACTATCATCATTAAACAAAATAAAAGATTCCAAGTTTGTATGTACAACATGTATTGGGTGATTATTTGGCTTCTCCTTGCACTAATCATATATTTCATCTTGGTTTCCCGGTATAATTTCATGAGTTGACCGAACACCGGTATAGTAGCATAGGAGAAATCAAGCTGCAAAGTGCCCTTTATTTTTGCTCCCCATGATCTTGAGAGCAACATCCCATACCTTGGAGGAATATCAGCTACAACCATATCCATCAGAACATTCTTTGCTGGAATCTGACCAAGAGATACTACAAAATTTTTAATGAGACTGAGACACCTAACCCTTCCCAAGTAAAAGGAGTAAAGGTCATGATATGGGTGAGTAATATCCAATCCTAACTTGTCCATGATGGCTTTGGGCCTGAGGTTGTTGGAGGCCCCGAATTATAGCATAGCATTATGAAGGATGAGATCATGGATTCTAAGACTAAGGTAGAAATGTGGGACTTCGCTGTCAGGTAATTTTCCACTTGCGACTGGGCCAAACAAAAGCTTAGGGTGGTCATCGCTAACATTCACCATATCAAATGTTTGGTCGAATTTGAGCATTTTAGCTACATGAAACTTATACTGATCATTCTTAACCAATTCAGTCAAAGGTATGGAAACTTTCAATTTAGAAATATCAATCTCTAAACTAAATATATTAGGATATTTTTCTACCTCTTTGGCTGTGATATCCTTCCTTTCGGGCTTTTCTTTGGCAGGAATCTCCTTTCTCCGTCCTGCAGTTTGTGTTTCCTTATATTTCTTTGAATTGCTGGTGGATGCCTCATTGTTCTTTCTCTGATTAGTGGAAGCATGTTCCTTTTCTTTGTGCTGATTTTTTGCTGATTTGTAGAGGTCGGTTCTTGGGGCTAAGTATCCTTTAGAGAAGTTGGCATCTTCTGATTTGAAGGGATAAGCACATTTATGTTCCTCAGAATATATTGCCTTTTCACTGAGCTAATGGCATTTTGGAAACCTCTTTGATAATATTTCGTCTCTGCTACTAACATATCATCATTTCAAAGAACAAATTGCTAATCACTAGGTTGATTAGCACAAGGTTCTTGAGTATGTTCTTCATCTTCGCTTAAGAAAATAAGTTGCTAGTATTTGTCAAAAATATGGTTTTCTTCTAAAAATATTCTTCTTCAATTCCTTGTGCATAATTCTGCTGGAGTGGAGTACGAATCTGTTGTTGTGCCTGTTGGTATTGACCTCTTTGCTCTCTTAGTTTGATTTCGAATTGAGGTTGTTGTTGTTGTTGACCTCTGAAATTCGGATTCCTGAATTGATTTTCTGATTGTCTATCTGATACGGTCATCCTATCCATCATCTTCTACATGGTTCTGATTCAAGTATCCAAATTACCATATGATGAAGTAGATGGATCCTCTTTGATTGTGACCCCTTTTTATGTTTTCGTCTTCGACTTCTTAATCAGCAAGTTTGCTTCAACGCTCACGACATTACTTTTCATTTATTCAAGAGTTGTAGGACTCCTCTTTCTCAACTGATAGGCCATGTCAGGATCAAAGGCATTAAGATAATGAAGCAATTCCAAGCCAGAAGGAGGTTTTATGTCATTTGGAATGGAGTTGTACAGCTTGTTGAATCAGATAGTGAAGTCTTGTACAAATTCATTTGGATTTATTTTCAGAGCATTGTATTCCGCCAGAATTCGAATTGGATTCTTCTTTTATTTCCACTTGGCTAAGAAAAGATCGATCAACTGTTGTGGGTTTGCTACTAAATGTGTTGTTAGAGTACAAAACCACTCTTAACATCTCCTGAAAAAATTTGAGCTATCACACGCATTTTGGCATCATCATTGTTGATCTCTTAAAAATCAATGAAATCTATTACTTTGAGTACATGCTGCTAAGATGTGATCTTTGTGTCCCATAAAACAAAGGGAGACTCTGACCATATCCTTGAGGTAAATTAGTAAGTGCAGGAGGCAATAATAAAGGGGAAAATCTCGCCATGACTTCTGCAGAAGGTTGTATGGGGATGGCAATACGGGGTGTTGGTGATGGAGATGATTTTGGAGGAAGTGGTGGACGAGCATTGGATGATGATGGATCCACCGAATAAGGAGGTTTAGGTGTGGATATAGCAGCAAAAAAAAGTTCTTGCTGATATTGAATATAAGTTTTTTTATAGGTAAAATGAAGGTGATTGACCAATTTCTGAAGGTTATGAAACCGAGACAAAAATTTCCTATCAATTCAACATATGAAGACTCTAATGATGGCAAGCTTAATTCAAATTTTACAGGATCAAAGAATATTTTAGAAAGAGAAGATTATGATTTATACTTAAACAAATAAAGCTAAAAATTGATATCAAAGGGTACGTCTTCAAGTGTAGTCAAATCTGCAGGCAGGGATATAGATCTTACCAATGAAGATGTGCTTGTTTCAACTTGCTCAGGCTGAGATCTTTGCTTCCTCAATATCCTTTCAGGGTCTTCAACTGGTGATGGAGGATTCAGATCAAGATTGGACCTTGTGAAATTTTTAGGAGCCAGTTTTGACTCTGCACTTTGGCTCTGAAAAACTGAATCAAACTTCTTGAAAGATAGGACCTGTCACCCATAGGCCTATATCTCAACGAACTTGTTAGAAAAATCCTAAGGAATATTTGTCTTTCGTTTCCTCAGTAGCGGCGCAAAAAATGTTATCCTGCATAGTGTGCCAAGGCTGAGAAAGGAGACCGAATGAGGTAACCTGAGAACATTTTCGACTTGGTAGCTAGCCCTACCAAATCAGAGAGGGCTCTCTCTACAATCTCATAGCCAATGAAGTTGCTGGAGAAGAAAATATATCTTAGCTAGTTATGAAGCTTAGTGCGGGTTTGATTTTTAGGGTTTGCTGGATCAGGCTCAAGGGTCTAGGGAACTAGGTCAGGGTTTCAAAAGATTCAGTTGCAGGGATACAATGGGGCAAGGTAGGTATGATTCAATAACACACTTGAGTTGTCATTGTGGTATAGGGTATAGATAGAGAGAGATCAAAATGAGTAAGCATAGGGTTATGAGTTCATTTATAAGAAGAAAGAAACATAAAATGAAAATCTCATCAAAACAAAACATATAAACTATTAAGTCTATTTAAAACCTTATGAGATAATCACCGAAATCATACTAATGGATTAAGGAAAATTAAAAATTCAATATAATCATGAAACATAGGAAAAACACTACTACTAAAGCATACCACATGAATCCAAAGATAATAGTTGCAACTGTCTTTGTATTTATGCAAAAATATGATGTATGCTAGCTCCAAGCCTTTGATTAAATGATGTCCAACCTTAAATCTGACTGAAAAAAAGCTACATATAGATCAAAAACTACATTCCCCCCTCTCAGAGGTCAAATCCATCATGATAGGAACTGATCACACTAATCTCTCTAACCAAAACTAAAACTAGGGAGGTTATGAACTAACTCCCTATTTAGCCTTTGACTGAATTTTACAAGCATTAAAGACCATGAATTTACATCAATTTTACATTTAATAGCTCCATTACAATTAATTTAATCATGTGAAAAACTAAGAAGACAAATTACATCATGAAAAGTTGACCTTGATTGAAAAAACTCAAAAACTCAACTTGCTGATAGAAGCGCAACGTGCTTTCTTAGAAGTGCAGTGTGAGAGATAGGCACAACGTGCTATTTTGAGGGCATTTTTGAGTGGCTTAACTTGATCATTTTGCTAAACCGAAGGTTGTTGAAGATACCTCAGGATGTCTACTAGTCACATGAACCTGAAAACTTGCAAACATTCTTCTCCAAGGCACTTAAAAATTGATTTTCCAATAGCTACCCCAGAAGTGCAGCGAGGGGGCTGAAAAGGAGGCAGAAACATGTTTTTTGACCTGTATTTTGACTTTTTTCTCAAAAATGGTGAACTAACATGGAAAATAAAGTACATATCTGAGACGTACTAGTCAAGGGCTATACATACATTCAAATTTTATCTCATTTGGAGGCTCTGAGAAGAAGCACAACATGAGCTCACTGTGCTTTTGTGCACCATTATTTTCAAAAATTGCCAAAAATTCCAAAGACTTCAAAATTTTCCCAAAATTCACAAAATTTGTCTCACAATTATCCCTTTTCCATTATGAGTGATGGATTATGCAAATAATTATGTATCAACAAGAAAATCAAGGTTGTCTCTCTTCTTTAGCTTCTTTAGGGTTTTCTTTAGTTTCTTTTTCATATTTCTAACCCTAATTTTGGAAATCTAGTTCCTGGTGAAGTAATGCCTTTCCATGTGTCTCTAAAGCTTGGTGTTTTTGTTGGCCTTCTTCAAGAGCATCTCCAAGTTTTCATCAACCCTGTTAAGCCAAAAATCTTTGTCTTGTTCAATCCCAGCTGAAGTTATGTCATCAAAGTCATGTTGACCTAGAGGAGAAGACGGTTCACTTCCCTGTTCTTTCTGTTTTACAAGTCCTCTTTTCATTGGCCTCCTTGGCTTCATCTGAACATACATATCCCCAAGTTGATCAACATAAATCACTGCCTTACCTTTATCATCCTCTGCCACCAAACCTTCCCTAGGTTTTCTTGATAGTAGTTGATTTACCTTAAGCTTCCTGTTCTCTTGTTGTAAAAATACTATCATGACGTTTTCTTTTGCCAAGTAAACATTAAGCTCTTTGATCTCTGATTCTTTCTCTTGGATTATTTGCTCAACTGAATTATTTTCCACATGCTCAGGTAGATCAGCCATGAAATTATCGAAAGGTACTTGTTCTTCCTAATGCAAGGGTGTATCATGTTGGTGTCCTAATGTTCCTTCTCTTACAATATTAGGCTGAAATATTTCCACATTGTTAGGAGCAAACACAAGCCTTTTACCTCTACTGTAGGTTTTTGTCACCTCTGTTTTACTTTAAGATCCAACCTCTTGTGGCCTTGGTGGTGCCAATGGATTTATTTGATTTCTAGGTTGACTACTAGTGGGAAAAAGAGAAGTTGATTACATGAATGCTTACCAAGGTAGGTTGATCCGTGAAAGCTTAAGTAGGAAAATGACTTTGACCAAGCCATGGTGAAATAGGTTAGCTTGGAGATCTTTCCCTTTGCTTTGTACCTTATTTTTTACCTTGACAAGACTTCTACATAAGTAGCGAGGTAGATTGATAAGCTTGATTGCCGTGAAATGAATCAGTAGCCTTATGTGATATTGATATAGTCTTGAAAACATCCCTTCACAAGTAAAGTACTTCATGATAATCTTCATTAGAGGAGCATACCTATCAAGTAATTGTCTGAAGGTAAAAATGTGTGTAGGAGAATCTTTATAGTGTGGCTTTAGGAAAATCTTGTAATTCTGAATGTCCAAATCAATTTGGCATGACAACCTACCTCTTGAATCCTTTCACAAAAACTTATGCAACCCACACTTTCAAATGATTTCTTGATGAAATATGAGGTCATGATTTCTTGGATATGAGTTGGATAAAATATAGAAACTTGCCCTCCTTTATTGTATTTTTTCTTCTCATTGTCCATGGTTTCAGTCTATATAGTAAAACCCTAGCTAGGTAGGAAAGAAGGGTAGGGTATGATAGGGAAAACAATAGAAAAAGGGAATGTTGAATTGTGGGAAGGGAATGGAGGGGTTAGGGATTGAGATAATTATTGGGAAAATTTTGGGAGATGGGGATGAGTGTTAGGGAATGTAGGGAGGTGAAATTTTATGAAAAGAGTGAAGTAAATGTGTGAAAATGTCTAAAACACAATCCTAACCAAAAGTGAAACGTAGGCTAGGGTTTGTAAGGAAAATGAGGGATATGAGGGGAATGGGTATGGGAAATGTTTAGGGGAGGTATGTGAAATGTGGGTGAGGATAATAGAGTAGGAAATATAGCTTTTTTACCACTGCAATGAATCAAATATAAATAGAATCCAAAAGCGTATGAAACCCTAGGAGAGGGATTTTCACTGAATTTTATGAGAAGAATAATGCTAAAGAAAGACAACAAAGGTGTACTTACTTGCAAAATAGATTTTGGAACCCGTGAAATGCTGAAAATAATCCCTGTGGTGCTTGTTTTGCCTCCAAATCCAAAAGCGCAACATAAGATCCAGAAGCGAAGCGTAGCAGGAAAAAGCACAGTGTGGGAGGTAAGTTAGTGGTTTTGAAGATGAATTTCGTTGCCCTGGTCACTGGAATGAAGCTCGATGGAGGAGAGGTGATCAATGAAGGTGAAATGAGAAATTAAAATGCATAGATAGTCTTTTATTGGTTGAAAATTGATTTTTTCTTGTGATGATGGCATGACATCACATGTCCCTTAGAGAAATGGCATGACATGACTGCAACATGATCTTTTGAAATGGAAATGTTACCTTTTCCTTTATTGTTTTTGTTACTAAGCTGATAAATCCAATTAATGGTGACCCAAGTGATGGACAAGACTCTTTTTATTTTTATTTTTATGACTAATATTATAATGACAAGTCAAGCGAAATCCTATACCATGACCTAAAAGATGACATATTAACTGCTCCATGACCCAAGACACCTGAATGATGACATAAACATGATGAGTGATGATAACCATGAGAAAGTGGAGGGAGTAGCATTACCTAGACACACAAACCAATGATCAAATTTTATTTAAAACTATAAAATTTGACCTAGGACCCTATCAACTGACATTGAAAGAGTACATTTGATCACTGGTGACTCACATACACTAACAGGTGGATTTATCCCTTTGTAGGTAGAAGCAACTCTTTCAAGGAAGTAGAAGAACCCTCCTGTGTTTCCATGATGTTGCCGAGACAGAGAGGGAGAAGCAAGAGGGAAGGAGGATCTAGAGCCCATCTAGGCCAATGTAGTGCCAAGTTGTTTTCTCACGAATCTATGGTGTCTTATTTTAATTTAATTCCTCCTAAGGCGCATCAAGAGAATCATGAGTTGGATATTAAAGTGGGTGAAGAGAGACAATCTCTCTTAGACTCATAATTGTTAGAAGACATGTCAATATGGGTTCCAAACCCTGACAATACCAGGGGAAGGTGCAAGCAGTACCTGAATTCAGTGGCGGTCCACTGGCAGATGAAAACGTTGTTGGGGTTGGTGTTAAGAGATAAAAAAGTGGATAAATATAATATTTTCACATATATTTAAGATGTGAAAAGAATATTGAGAAACTTGAGGTTTTGTGTGGGAAATATAGTGCCCCACTTGATTCATGTGGAAATCCACATACCCTGTAATTCTAAAGGAGGGAAGCAATTGGATCCCCCAGGTTCCAGTGCATAGGATCCGACCAACATCTCTTCTTTAGAGAATTAATAGCATGGGGAAAAGGTGGTGGGTTATCTATGGGTTCTCCCTGTTGGGTTTAATGCACTTTGGGGCAGTCGTCTTGTTCATGGATAATGACAACATAAAGGTTTCACAGTCGTGTGTCTCAAAGTTCTGTATGCGCTCTCAAGTCTCAGTTATGGAGGTCAGTTTCTATCTTCAAAGCGTTGAATTGACGAAGTATAGTGACTGGTGCGAGACTTCAAATGAAGGAAAATCATGATTTTTGTTAGATATCAATTCCTATCTCACATGGAACATTGGCCCTCTTGGCGTGACATTTGAGTCAAACATGTCCCTCTATACCAGGTCTTAAGGCCGTTTTCCAAGAAGAAGTAGCTCCATCTCCAGTAGAACCTCTTTGTTTTGTCTCTAGAAGACCATGACAGGGGCCACAAAATCAAGGTTTTAATAATCAAATGTATAATCAGCCCCCACCAAACAATTGGAATTCATCATGGAAACAACCTTGGTCCCAGCCTCAACCTTGGACACAAGGGATGCAAAATCCTTATGGCAGATACTCTCAGTATCACTAGTATCCAGAATCCTATCCAAACTATCCTCCTCAACATTTTCCATAACATAATCAACAATCCCAATTCCAAAATCATAACCCACAACTTTCATTACCATTTCCACACAGACCAAATCAACTACCTGCCCAGCCATTACCAAACCCAAATAATAAAAATGCTCAAAATTCTTATAACATAGAAGGAAATTTTTTTCCAGCTTATATGATTACTCCACTAGATCTTAACAATTTCCAACTTAGATCTGGTAGGATATTAGAAAGGAAAAAGCCTTCTTTTTTATTCAAGAAAAAGATGACCTTGATGAAGAAATTTCTCTACAGCAAAATAAAAATTCTGGAGAAGGGACATCCCTTTAGCAGAATCAAAATTCTGAAAATAAAAAAACAAGAAAATCCAATAAACTCAACTCCTATCATAGAGCAACCTTCAATATCTATTTCTAACCCTCCTTTTCCTGAAATATTACAAATCAATAGAGGGACAGAATTTTTTGTTGTTGTTGCCTAACTATGATTTTCTAGATGAATTGAAAAATGTCTGTATCAAAATCCCTTTTTTAAAGGCCATTAAAGAGATTCCTATCCTAGCTAAAACAAAAAGAGAGTTGAGCATAAAAAATAAGGAAGAAAAAAATAAAAATTAAAAAGGATTCAGTTAGTAGGAAAAATTGCTGACTTTATGATGGGAAAAATAGCCATACACAAATATTTGGACCCAGGAAGTCTAGTTGTAAAAATACATATCAATGGTATTGAGATTCCAAATACATTGATTGACTTAGGAGCAGCCATAAACATCATGAGCAAACAAACCATGGAACAACTTAGGCTTCCAAACCTTCAGTATACACCAACATTACTACAATTAGCAGACAAATCAGTAATCAAGCCAGATGGTGTATTAGAAGACATATATGTGTCCTTAGACTCTTGGGAATATCCAGTTGACTTGATGATCTTAACTCCCAAGAAAAACCTAGGGGGACATCCATTAATTTTAGGAAGACATTGGTTAGCTACAGCTGGAGCTTTCATTAGTTGTAGATCCAGAGATATGTTTATTTCTGATGGTAATTTAACAAACAAATTCATTCTATATCCTCCAACAAAAACAATCACAAAAATAGAAAATGAAGAATGGATGGATGATGACAATGATATACAACCTCTCTTTACTATTTCTCATATTAGCGAAGAAAGTCAAATTTTAAATTCAATAGAAAATTTTGAAACATGTTCACAATGTGAAGATGAGCATAATTTTCAAGAACAATGCATCTAGACATATGTCTTTATATTCTATGGAAGAATTTGGTAACTCTGTAGTTGAAATGTTTCCAGAAAAACCCTTAAACATAAAAAAAAACTCAGAGAAATTCCAACAAGAAGAGTTAATCAAAACATTGCAAAGGCATTCTTTTGCATATGCATGGGAGTACACTGAAATGAAGGGAATTAATCCTAAGACTTGCATACATCATATATACATTGAGGAAAACTGTAGGCTTATCAGACAACCTCAAATAAGGATGAATCCAAAACTTAGGAAAATTGTGAAAGAAGAATTGCAAAAATTGTTGAATGTAAACTTCATTTATCCAATTTCAGGTAGTCAGTGGGTTTCTCCCTTTGTAATTGTACCTAAAATGAATAGTAAATGGAGGGTATGCATTGATTATCAAGAATTTAATAAGGCTACTCTAAAAGATAATTTCCCATTGCCTTTCATAGATAAATTATTGGATACATTAGCAGGGAAGAAAGATTTCTCATTCTTGGATGGTTTTAGTGGTTACAATAAAATTCAAGTAGAACCTGAGGACGAAGACAAAACCACATTCACCTGTCCATGGGGAACCTATGCTTACCGAGTACTTCCTTTTGGATTGTGAAATGCACCAACAACATTCTAAAGGGCAGTATTAGGAATTTTATCTGATCTAATGCATGATTGTGTGGAAGGTATATGGATTATTTTTCAGTTTATGGAAAATATTTTGACGAGGCTCTTGAAAATTTGGAAAAGGTTCTTAAATTATGTAAAGAAGAAAATATTTCACTTAGTCAACAGATGCTTCAGATACAGCTCTAGGAGCTGTATCAGGAAAAAAATATTTGATACCCTATGCCATCTATTACATAAGTAAAAATTTGACTCCTGCTGAGTTAAATTACACTGTAACTGAAAAAGAGTTTCTAGCTATTGTCCATGCTATTCACAAGTTTATAAAATACCTCACCGACTATGAAACATTTATTCACACAGATCATTCTCCAGTTAGGTATTTAATGAATAAATCTATCACTAATGGCAGAATCACAAGATGGTTATTACTCCTACAAGAATTTAACATCACCATTCTATGCCGACCTGGAAAACAAAAGACAATTGTTGATTTCTTGTCTAGAATTTAAAACACCAATAATGATACTCAAGTAGAGGATAATTTTCCTGATGAATATCTCTTTGCAATATCTACTAAATCTCCATGGTTTGTAGACATTGCTAACTACTTAGCTACAGGAAAATTACCAGCATACTTGTTTCCTAGAGAAAAGAGAAAAATAATTCAAACAAGTGCATTATACTCATGGGTTAATGATGAATTGTATAAAAGAAGTCCAGATCTCATCATCAGAATATGTGTCCGAGAAGATGAAATACCTGAAATTCTGAAGGCATGCCACGATGAAACTTGTGGTGGACACTTTGCTGATAAGAGGGCTGCCTACAAAATCCTTCATTTAGGATATTATTGGCCATCCATCTTTAAAGATGCCAAGGATTATGCTAAAATGTGTGACAACTGTGAGAGAATGGGGAAACCTGTTCCTACAGATGAAATGCCCTTACAACCTCAGGTACTCATCGAACCCTTTGAGAAATGGGCCTTGGATTTTGTTGGACCAATCAATCCACCATCAAAACAAAAGAGGTACATTCTGGTTTGCACTGATTATGTCACTAAATGGGTAGAGGCTAAAGCACTTTCTTTTTCTAATGAAAATGATGTAGTTTCATTTCTCTTTGAGGATATTTTCACTCGTTTTGGTTTCCCAAGGGAAATTGTGACAGATCAGGGATCTCAGTTTACATCTAGGATGGTGCAAAGGATTTTGGAAGAATATAAGATCAAACATAGAAAGTCTACTCCATATCATCCATAGTAAAATTGACAAGTGGAGTCCACTAATAAAGTGATCGAAGCAATCCTTACAAAGACTATACATCTACATAGGAAGGATTGGGAAAATAGGATTACTGAAGCCTTATGGGCCTACCAGAATACATAGAGGAATACAACAGGACATACTCCCTATGAACTTGTTTATGTGAAGCAAGTCTTGTTTCCAATAGAATTACAGATAAAAACCTTCAAGACAATAGTTAGATTGGGACTTGATTTATCAGAAGTCCAAAAGCACATAATGGATCAATTTAATGAGCTTGATGAGATCGGGAAAGATGCAGTTCAAAGAACCAACCTAGTTCAACAAAAAAGGTCCAGATGGCATGATAAGTACATAAAAAGAAAGAAAATTTCAAGTAGGAGATTGGGAACTTTTGTTCAACTCAAAGTTCAAAGACTTCCAAGGAAAATTTCAGACTCATTGGCTTGGGCCTTATGAGATTGAAAAATTCTTTGACAATGGCGTAGTCAGGATAAGGATAATTGATGAAGAAAAGGTACCTCTTCTTGTGAATGGACATCGAATAAAGGTCTATCATAAACCAATTACAAAGGAGGAATTTTTCAAAAAATTTCAAGGCAATGCCGATATGAAGTTGGTGAAGAAGAATTCTTCTTCTTCCCCAACTTAGTCTTTTTTTTACTTTTAATATTTAAAAAAAAAAGAAAAGAAAAAAGAAAAGAAAAAAGAAAAAAAAAAGAAAAAAAAAGAAAAAAAGAAAAAAAAGAACAAAAGAAAAAAGAAAATAAATAAATAAATAAATATATATATATATATATATATATATATATATATATATATATATTATTCAAAAAAAAAGAGGAAAAGAGAAAAATAATAATTGTATAAGTATGAAAACCAATCAATGATTGACATCCTTATATAGAAAATGCAAGGTGAAAATGAGAGTTCCAACATCTTATATTTTCTCCCATTCTAAAAATCCCAAATTCTTTATTCCCTTTCTTTTTCTAAAGCAATAAAGGAAGTAGATACAAAATTGCTACATTTCTGCAGCTCTCAGAATAATATGCAACTATCATCACATTCTGCAGCTCTCAGAATAATCTGCAACTGTCGTCACATTCTGCAGCTCTGTTATATTTTTATAGCCTATTGAAGCAGGACATACTGAACAGAAGTAATTGAAGACTCCATTTGAAGACCATGATGAAAAGACACCTGACAAATCAACACACAAAAATATCAACAAAGGTTAGTTCCAAGGTATGTTACAAAATTTGTTTAAATAACAAGGTCCAAAAACATTAGTGTATATAATTTAGGTGATCATATGTTTCCACCTCAATTTGTCATCATTAAAACTGATTGTACTCAGATTCACACCACAATTCCATAATTCGACCACTTCATCCATATCATATCCCATAATGATCAAGATCGATTTCATTCATTAATTATTAACGGTCATATCTCATTCCGTAACCCACTTATCCACGTTGCTAAACCCTCGCCCGGATATCTATTTTACCTACACATCTCTACAATCTCCCTTCGACACCCTCAACTTAGAACCAAACCCTTAATTCACCTAATTAAATAATAACAGTTTTGAAGGAGAAACTCCTTACGACAGAGACATGGGTCTAATAGTGAGAACCGAGCCCGTGGGAGAAAAATTCATGGAAGGTTATCCACAGATGAAGGAAATGCTACAGAAGGTGCGATGAATCCAGTTCATAGAAAAGTTCGATGGGTTCCACAAGGAGGTAACCAAGTCCTTTGCAAGAGCCTTCGATGGGACAGAGGTCAAAATTGGGGACGCAAAGTTTTCGGTGACAGAGGCCTTCACAGATGAAGCCACAGAACTTTTGAAAATCGACGAAAGATGGTTTGAGAACAGGGAAATTCATGGCGAATAATGGAAGGTTTTTCTGAAGAATACAGGTATGGACACTATTGTTTTTAAGAAGGGAATTCCTAGTGCAACACTAAAAAAAAAAAGGAGGAACATGTTGTTAATTATACAAAAAATTGTTACTTGTGAGGGTAGATTTGGTTGTATGTTTGCTACCATGCTAGACTGTTAATGAATTTCCTAGAGGAAGGAGAAATAAACCTCCCATACTTCCTATTGAACAACTTAAAGAAAATGTTAGGAAATGTGTAGAAAAGAGTCCAATTTATAGACAATACCACGCATCATCATGGAATAATAAAGATACTCATTGAATTTCATTTAAAGAGTATAGGAGACTCCTGGGAAAGTTTCCTATTCAGGAATCATTTTCAAGAAGAAGCACCAGAACAACCTAAGGATGAAAAAACCAAAAGAAGTAGGAGGAGAAAGATTGATATCTACATTGAAGACAAGTCCTCACCTCAACCACAACAAGAAGAAGAAGAACTCACCATTTCAGAATTACTAAAGAATAAGAGACATAGTGGGGTCAAAAAGAGAGGTAATGCAAAAGAAAAGGGCAAAGTTATAAACTTAGAAATCTTAAGCCCTTCACAGCCAAGGAGAAGCTCCAAAATTATTAAACCCTTGAATAAGACATCCCCACAGGAAGCAGAGTTTGTTAATTTAGATGAAGAGCTCCAAGTACCATCGCCCATTACTGCCTCTCCTATACACAGTCCTATACACTCTCCTATACATAGTCCTATACAAAGTCCAAGCAGAAGGACCCCAAAAATTGATTGGCACAACAGGAGATTTATGAATATATTTATTCCTTGGAGAACATACATGCATAAGCAAATCCAAGTGTTGAATAACAACCTATTAGTCCGCAATAACCTCTAGTGAACACCTTGAAGCAAGAAATCTATGAACTAGAGATACTGAAAAGGCACATCAAGCAATAAAATGAATCTCTGAAGGAATAAAATCACTTAGAAAAGGTCATAAGTGATAATACTATTTTACATTTGGGGTTATGGTATAAAAATAAAAAGAAACTGAAGAAAAGGAATAGCTTTCTGAACAGAAAAGTCATCAAATTGAAGTACAAAATCCTCATGAAGAAACCAAGAATGGAAATCACTTCAAGGAAAAGAAAGAAGAGGAAGTTGGATGTACTCGCAGAGGTATCAAAGCAAATGCAGTATAAGGTGAAGGCTCACAATTTTGGGAATTGCATGAGGACATGCAATGGTCTCTTAGTGGGGGTATGTTGAACCTCAAAACTGTTCCTATTTTGACATCCTTTCCCAGCATTTATTCTTCCTTTTTCACAAATCCATAAACTCAGTCAGTGATAATTGACATATTTTACATCTGAGAAGGAATTTTGATGATCTCTACTTTATATTATAATGTTTCTTATTATTTGTATGAATTTATGTAATTAGCCACAAAATTTGTGCAATTCTGTAGCTAACCTTTGTTTTTTCAACCACTATTATTGTTTGACAGGTTTTGAGAAGCAAATGAAGAAGTGAGTCATATGGGTATCTCTGAAATGGTCCACACATGGATCGTATCCCACTTACCTGTTTGAATTCAAGAAGGAATCATGCCTACGCTCGCGATCAAAACTCGGTCAAGGAATAAGATCAGCGGACAAAGACTCTCAATTTTCTCTTACGTAGAAAATCGAGAGAAATCCATGAATACTTTGCTTCTAAATAGACTTCTAATCTTAGTTTTATTTTGCTATCCATAGGCGGAATTGTCTCAGACAGTTAATTAAAAAACTTGTATAAACCGGGAATAAGCTTAATTTTGGTGATAATACTGTGTTACGCTTTCAAACTCTGTTTTTTCTAATAAAAAATACCAGTTCCAGATCACTGATGCGCAGATAGTCTAGATTTCACACGTTCTGTTGCAGAGGGACCCTGCACGGAAATGAGCTTTTTATAGTTTTTTTGTAGTTTAGTTTACTGTCAATTTGATAGTTTAATGTCCTGTTGATTCATAGTTAATTTCTTGTCAATTCATAGTTTAAATTTCTCTTTATTTCATAGTTAATTCTTGTCGATTCATAGTTTAATTGCTCACTGTTTTGTAGTTTAATTTCATGTCAATTAGTTTTTAAATGTTTTCTGAATGACTGTAAGATCTTATGCTTGCCTGAATCATCTCATGAATGTGACTCTGTCATCTTCCAATTGAATAGATTCGTGCATTTGGTTATACAACAACCATAGGCTTTAATATTAAACATGTTTTGCACAATAGACACTCTGCCATTTCTTGGTTGTCTTAGTTAAATTTGATTTCAATCAACACTGTAATTTAATTTCATAGCAATAGAATTTATGCTTTCGTTCCATGGAATGTTGAATAGAATTAGATTAAATTTATCTTTCAATCATTCTTAGATTTAAAACTAGGATAGAGTTAGATTAGAATTGTATTTTGATTATTTTAGAAGTATATTAAATGCTTTGTTTTTATAGAATTAATGCTTTCAATGGATAAGGTAGAATATGGTTTCATTTTGTCATGTTGATAGATAGAACATCATTTGAAGATCAATAGAATTCAATCATATTTAGAATAGTGTTTTGTTTAAATGAAGAAACAATTTAATTAGATATTTTTCATAGATGTTTTTTAGGCCTAAAATAGTCCAACATAGCTCAGATTTTAACCATTCAAAGTTTGATTTATTTCTATGAAAAATAGATTATTTAATTAACATTTCCTTTTCTTCCTTCTTTTAGATTTTAGATTTCATTCATTTCATTAAGAATAATTTGTAAATCAATTCCTTTTCTTAGAATAAAAATAGCACTTCATTTTCTTCCTTCTTTAAGATTAAGTTTTCATCATTAAATTTCATTTAGATTTTGTTGTTCCCTACCATTTAAGATTTCATTTAGAAGCTGATATTTCATTCCTTAGATCAATTTCGGTTCTTAACTTTAGGCATAAAATACACAATCCCCCAAAACAGTATATAACATACACAACGAAGTAAGAAAGAAGGTCATCTAAGCATTTATAGTGCACCACACTTCATCAGATTACTAACCTTGGTCGATAATTTATGATAGAAATTTAAGACATTAAATTGACCAAACACTTCTTTGATTTGATTTTATTATTATTTTTAATTCAATTTGCAATGCCTTAGCTTTTCACTTATAGAATGATACAAAAGTAAAAGTTTAATATATGTCTCTCACACACATATGCTTAATATTTTGTATTTTCAAATAGGTAAATATTTATAATCAAAGCATAACTAATGCAAAGTTAATGATGGATCCATTGTTATAGTCTCGAAGACTAGTAATAAATTTAATGTTTTTTTTGTAAGCAAATATTCACATTATATTAACAGGCTAGAAATTACATAACATACAATCATGAGTATGTTCTTTGCCTTAGATGGAGGAAACCATAGGTGAAGAATTGAAGGACTATGCCCTGGTTGGGAGAAACCAAAGTCTTGTAGTTTCATTATTTGCATTACAAAACATCTATTGATCAAAATAATGTATTTCAGAGTTGAGACAATGTGGTCGTTGCATGAGCGTAGAAAATGATGCATAGTGTGCCTAATAAAAGGTGTGTGGTCGTTGCATGAGCGTACAAAATGATGCATAGTGTACCTAAGAAAAAGTGTGTGGTCGAGCCACAGGCCCCTGATACATGGTGTGCCAAAAAAGTGCGCGGACGAGCCACCAAGCTCTGGGTTCTTCTTCTTCAAGGTGGTGGAACAAAAGTGTCCTGCAGAGAAATAAAAATGCAGAGAGAGGGCCAACCTAAGCATTTTCATGTCATCGAGTGTTACATTCTTCCACAAAAAAACTGTAACGTAAGCATACTAGAACTGCACTTGGGTAGTGCCATGAATCTACAAACTGTTGGTCCGTTGGGTTCTCCTCCAAGATGTATCATCCCTAGGGGTTGGGGCAAGGAGGAGACAGGGGAGTGTTGACCACCGAAGGGATAAGAGCCAAGGGAGGAGGGGAATGAGCCACAGAGGCACAGGGGAAGGGCGTGGAAGAGGAGTCGATGGGAAGAGAGTGGGATAGGGAAGGGATAGGGGAAGAAGATGGGGGGATGTTGGGCTAAAAATATAAGTGAAAAACTCTAGCAAGACACCTGAGAGAGGAGACACCATGGCTCTGATGAATCTAGGTAGTCACTTTCGTTCTCTCTTGGGAACGATATTTTAACCGGCGAGTGAGGAGATTCATGAGCGCCCAAAGCGTTGGGCAGCCCCGACGCAGTTAAACTTCTTCCATGGCCAGGAATTCCCTGCGAACGGAGTTGGGAATCCTAGTATCGAACATGGTGGAAATATTAGCATCATTGAAGTTTTTGGGCGGTCACCCACGACCTCTCCCTCTATCGGGGCGCATGCCTCTTCCCCTTTCCCGATTCATTGTCGCGTAGAACAAGGTTTCATTAAGGATGCCAAACAATCCGCTGAGGAGAAGAAGTTTAATGGCGAGGCACTGGGATGGGGGGGTCCTATACTCAAAGCAGTTGGCTCGCGCATGGGGGACTTAATTGCACATGGAGTGGAGGGTGATCCAGATGTGAGAGGCAGGCTAGGATCCTTGGAGTGAGAGATAATGATCACAGGGCCACCCAAATCCGGGGAATAATAAAATTAATGTTAAATATCAATTATTTCTTTCTTTAATTTAATATTAAATATAGGATAAATAAAATAATTTTTAATATTTAAATTATTTTATAATAAATTTTATTAATTGTTAATTCAATTTATTTTTAGTGGTTAAGAAAACTAATTATTATCCTTTTTACCCAAATTTAATTCCCCCAAATAATATGTTCATCTCATATTCACATGTTACAAGTTACATGTTGATTTCCTATTGAAGAATAACAATATGAAATCTTAGATCTAAGACTTTTGTGATCCATAATGTAGACCAAATCATAATGATGTGATTAATCCGAAAGACATTTATCTACAATATGAAATTTTATTAACTATTAATTAATTAATATTTGGCCTTAATTATTTCATAATATTTAAATCGCTTTTATAATAAATATTATTAATTAACAAGTTCAAAATTAATAACCAATATTATTAATGGGTAAAAAATTTTATTTGTCAAATTAAATAACATTTATCATAAACAAATACCATGAGATAAATTAGTAATTAAGTGAAAATTGGTTCAAACCATAATTTTTTATTTACTGATGATGAACCACGGTGGATTGGTTCGAAACGTTGACTCAATGAATAATGGATGCGATATATCTCGAAAACAATTCTATAAAAATGCTAATCATCGAAGCCTTAAATCTATAATATTAAAAATAGTTAGGCACTGCAAAAAATAATATGGATTCATTTAGTTATGATATAATTCTTTTGAAAATAAAAACCACTTATACAGCTTGAGTGGGCCTAATGGCTAAGAGCGTGTGTTTCCTCCTAAGAGGTCACAGGTTCAAAAACAGAGGGGGGTAGATTATGTATGCCTTTGTAAACTTAGCATTAAAATCGCTGCGTGGAGTTGGGTCCCTTGTCCCACAAACAAGGAGGTCTCATACACCAATTTGGTGTCTAACTTGGCCATGACCTTAAAATTGGATAATAATAATAATTAATTATTTGGGTATTTATTGTTTATTAAAAAAAATGGTTTAAGCAAAAATGAAATGAATTTTAATAAACAAATTAAATTATAGTAAAAAAATTATATAAATTTACTTAATATTGATAAGAAGCTCGTAAAAAATTATTAATAATAAATCTAAATGGTTATCAACTCAAATAACACATAACTCACTAAATAAAGCAAGTCCATTTCTAATATTTACGCCAATGGGCATTCTATTATGGGGTTTTTCATAGCAACAAAGTAGAGATTTGTCGTCCTCTAACGATTGTCTAAGATTCGTACAAACGACCTGGGAATTTAGTAAGGTCACTTAGCGTGGAATCTAGATATGTACCGCCAACATGCTAGGTTCTCACTTTTAAATTGACCAGTCCTAACCTAAGCAAGATCAAGTAACCATTTACCCAGTCTGGTAGGGCAAGGTCATGCCTGCCTATCTAGATATAGTTATCGACCTCCCCAACTCCCTGGGAAGGAAAGGAAGGTTTGAAATCACTAGAGTGCCTATGTAAGGTTAGAAATAAGTACAGAGGATTAGTGTAATGCTTCCCTCCACTCCATGTCCATCAATCGCACATTCCTAAGTGGGTGAAACTATCGAGAGAGATAAGTAAGTTGTTAAGCCTATACCTACCCATGTCATCCTGATTTAAATCAGATAGTGATTATCATCTCACAACATCTCACATAAAACATGATTAATGACCATAAATTCCCTTCGTAAAACCATTCGTTCTGGTAGGTTATAAAGAAATTCCCGTAATTACTCTTTGATCTTCCACAATTAAATCACAAACTCATGAATCACAATCTGATCTGAAACTATGATTGATTATTTATTACTCCTCTTTTGAGTTGGCGGAGATATCCTCTAATTATTCTCTCATTCTGGATCCAGAATTTATTCTCATTCCCATTATTGAAATTGATATTGTTGTTGTTGCCTGTTGTTTCTGCCTCCTGCTATTGATGCTTGAAATTCCTGTCGACTATTGTTGCCTATTGTTCCTGCGTTAGGTCCCTATATTACTAGTGTAGTCCCTTATTGTTGTTAATGTAGCCCCCTTATTGTTATTTCTGCACCCCTGTAGTCCCCATATTGTTATTATTGTGCCCCATAAAATCTCCCTATTGTAATTGTTGTGCCCTTACATTATTATTGTTAGGTAGGCTAGGATTATATTGTGACCCCATAAAATCCTATATATAGAAAGGAGGTTTTTTCATTTGTATCATCCAAGAATTGTTCATTTATGTAATGTAAAGGAGGTTTCCTCCTAGAAGAGGCTTATTTATAATGCGTTGATCTCTCTTTTCTTCTATTTTGGAAGCCGGTTTCATAACATTTGGTATCAGAGATTTGGATTCTAGTGTTTCGCTGCTTCAAACACGTCATCGTGGAATTTTCGTTATAATTTTTTTCTACAAAGGTTCAGAGGCTAAAAAAAAACCCATTTGTGAAGACATCCTGAGGAACTTCGTGTAAAAATTTTAGATCTTGGTTCGCAATATTTTTGGAGATATGATTTGTGGAAGTTAGGGTTTTTGCAGGCTCCCAAATTTCATCTCAAAGAGGTGACCATGGAAAAATCGTAATAACTCTCTCTCTGAGCATCAGATTGAAATGCTGTAAAAAGTGGCCAAAAGTACATGAACTGTAGTTTCTTTTATATCAATTTCAGATCTGAAGTAGGAAACAATGACACGTGGCACACCGTACAAGTTCGCTCTACTGAACCAGTCCATAATTAGGTCAGTGTGGGAGATTGGGCATAAATTTTTCTTGAAGAATCCAAATCAGGTCTAACCTATGGAATTGGAAAGAAGACTCAGAGGGATACTATAGGATCGAATATCAAATATTGGGGATCTGAAATTACAGATATACATCAGTTTCAATATCGAGTTCCTCAAAAGAAAGAAAAAGGTGTGTATTTTTTTTTTTTAATTGCATAAGTCTCGTTTGAAAAATTAGTTTGAAGTGATTCCAAGGGAATATTAAATCATATATATAATTATTGGGTTCTAAAATCCCCCCTAAAAAGAATTCAACACCCATTAAGCCTTTAGAATGTACTACTATGACTCATGAAGAGGAAGAAGTGCAACATGATTTATCAAAATTACAAGACCAAGTGTATCAAATTTCATTCTCGCAAAGAGTAAAAAAAAATGAAATGGATGGTTTGAAGAAAGGTGTGGAAGCTAAGATTGATGGTTTGAAGAAAGGCGTGGAAGATAAGATGGATGGTTTGAAGAAAGGCGTTGAAGCTAAGATAGATGTTTTGAATAATGGCATGGAATCTAAGATGGATGACGTCGAAGCTAAGATGGATGGCGTGGAAACTAAGGTGGATGGCATGGAAACTAAGATTGATGGTATAGAAGGAAACATGGAAGATTTGAAGAAATACATGGAAGGTTTGAAGGAAGGTTTGGAAAATTTTCTTGAAGAAAAGCTTCCTAATTGTGAAAAGGTAGTAGAGAAAACTCACAATGAAAACAAAAGAAATGTTAATCATGATTTCATAGACTCTAATGTTGGATTTAAGACCCACCATATTCCAAAAATTGATATGAGGAAGTTTGATGGCAAGGATCTCGTAACATGGATACTACAAATGGAGCAATATTTTGATCTCCATAATGTGCAAAACACACAAAAGGTACACATTGCAACTTAATATTTAGAGCAAAATACATTTGTATGGTATCGATGGCTTTGCTCTCGTAATTTTTTTTTCACTTGGTCAATTTTTACGGAGGAAATGATAGCACATTATGAGGATACAAAGAGAAACACCTTCTTTAGCCCATTGATAAATCTCAAACAAAAGGGTTCAATGGTGGAGTACATTGAGGACTTCCAAAAATTGAATATAAAGGTAATTGATATTCCAAAGGAAAAAAAGATTGATGTCTTCATAGGGACTCTAAAGGATAGCATCCAACATGAAGTTCGCCTTTGGGAACCTAATTCATTGGAGAAGGCATTCAGGTTGGAAACAAAAATTGAAAGTAAAATTATGGCTGTTGGTATCCCGTGATTTGGCAGATTGGTATACCAAATGACAAGGAAACATGGAACCAGTATTTGGAGCCCTAGGACCTAGCCTTCCTAGACTCAAAGAGGGATCTCTCTATTTGTTTTCAAAGGATATGAACTTGTTTGCTTTATATGGTTGATTTTAGGCTAGTTATTAAGTACAAGGTTTGTTTGATTGTTTTGGTTGGGTATAATGATCAAGAAGGATAGGTAGAATGAGGAAATATTTAAGTCATTGGGTAATGGAGTCTAATGGAAGTCATGATAAGTTCATAAATAGATCAGAGAGCATCATAGGGAAAATATAACTTGGCCAGTGGATCTTCAAGTTTTAGGGGTTATGAGATGGACATAAATTGTAAGAATGAAAAGTAGGGTAAAGGGAAATTAAGAGTCCTTTATCATATGTACTTCTCAAAAAAGGGAATTAAATATCACAAAACATGAAGAGGCAATCAATAGACAGGGCAAACCATAAATTCTAAAATCCATACTTCAGCAAATAATAATTCAAGACAAACTTTTCCAATGAAGTATAGAAGGCGAGAAACTCATTTAACTTTTAGTGATTTCACCTTCAGGGACAGAAAACACTTAAGACACACATATAACTGTAATCAGAGAAGAGGGAATTCCTAAACATCCTTGATTATAGCTATGAAGATCTCTAAAATAATTAGTTAAGCAAGTACAAAGGGTATGATCAAAACAAAACCTCTTTGGCAGACTTTAAAGAATGGTACTTTAGAGAGAGATTTCAAAAAAAAAGTTTAAGTGGCAGCAAGTAAGCAGGGAAAACCATAAATCATGCTTGAAACCAAATGGATTCAACTATTCATGAAATAAACAAGCTTAGGGGGTTCTACAGAGCAATTAAGAATTCTCTAAAATGTCCTAGCAGAAGAAAACATTAAGGCAGTGAAGAATAAATAGAGTTAAGGTGCTTTCAAAAGACATTTCTTAGCCTAAAACTTTTATTCTATTGCAACAAAGAAAGGTGGAAACATAATGAAAACGGGAAATAACAATAATAGATTAGAAACACTTCACCATCAACCAAGCTCAGGGATCCAGTGATCTAGCCTCCTCCATCAACAAACAAATCAAGACATCCACAAGTTCCAAGACTTCAATTTCTTTTCAACTTCCAAGAGACTATGTATTACTTCAAAGAGTCATCAAATGCCCACAAGATAAATGAGTTCAGATGCAATATTTATGCTACAAATGAGGAGGTGAAGTTAATCTAGGATTTGAATGTCATTTATTACAGAGTTAATGAATTCCTAACCTTGAAGACCATGCAAGGCTCAAGGCAGGAATATCTGCAGATATTTCTCTGAATAATAACTTCTATCTTAACTCGTAAGGAAAATAGGTGAAATGTTTGACTTTAAGGCCTTTTCATAACTATTACAATAACTTTTTGACAGATAAAAATATCTCCGACTCAGCCTAATAGCTGCTTAGTGCTTTATTGAAGGAAAGAAAGTACTAGGTGGCAAAAATATCTTTTGAGGAGAGTAACTGCCACAGGCCGAGTCATTCGAATTTGTCTTGGGTTAATATGTCTCCTTTTTTATCTTTAATCTCTGTCTTCAAGCCTTAAACTCTATCTTTAAGCTTTTTATCATTTTTTCTTCAATCTGTTTGATCTTTCTGTTCTGTTCCTTTGATCTTTGATTTGTTTCTTTTGATCCTTTGCCTTTATTATTTTTGTCTTTTCACTGTTTTCTTTCTTTCTTTGAACTTCATCAATCTGCCTTTTCTTTAATCTTCTGTTTTAATTAGCTAACCCTTTTTGTTTTGTCTTTTAATTAGGATTAGCCCTTTAACTCTTCTGCTTTCTATTTTTTTTGTTTCTTTGACTGTTTGTGTCTTCGGTGTGCAGGGGAGGCCGCTCTTTGTTGCTGGAGGTTCATTCGATCCAGCGATGATCATGTTTCATCGATAATCGATCTTGATGCAGGGCCTCTGTCCCTTTTATTTTGAATAAAACAATTGGATCGTCACCCAGCTCTTAATCCAACGTTTTTGGATTGTGGGAGGGTGTGGTGGCCCTTTTCCGTCATTAAAACCTGTACAAAGCATAAACATTTAGTTAAAACCACGCGGGATCAGACTTGATTGCATTTTCAGGGGTTTCGGGTGGTTGGAAGGCATTTTGCAGAGGAGGAGAGGGTGCAGGAGGTAGGGCTCTGAAGGAAAAACCAGGTGGAAATTTGAATGGAGGCGGGGAATTTGAATTTTGGTGCAGAGGGGAAAAGTGGTTTTCAAAAACCATGTGGTTTATCGCACAGGTAGAAGGCGGTAAGCTATTTCGGGTGATATGGATGCGATATGCTCCATGGTGCGATGCGTGGCAGGTGAAAACCGACTATTTCACGTGGGTTATAAAACTTTAAACCCATCGCGACTTTTTATGCGATATACATCCTGGGCCGTCAGATCTCGGGGAATGAGATCGACGGTGTGAAATGATTTGGGAGAGCAGTGAGCAAGTGGTGAGAGCGGAGTGGAAGACAGGTGTCGAGCTATGGTTGGATGGCGGGGTGAGTGGAAAGCGAGGCCCGGGGTTTCGAAATATTAACAAAATGCATTAATATTTAAGGTTTTAAGGGGGGGAACGTTGGGTGTTAATGAGAGGTGGGCCCGCCCTTTAATATTTCGAAGGTTTGGGGGCATTTATAATAAGGTTGAGGGGGGTTAAATAAAATGAAAAGGGGAAGAGTTTTATTTGGCTAAGAATAAGCAGAGGCCAAGGTTTTATGTGGTCAAAGGGGGCTGGGGCTTAAGAGGAAAAAAGGGCTTAAGGCCTATCCTTTGCAAGGAGCGGGTTTTACACATAAAACAAGGTTTTATGTATAATTTAAAGGACCCGATATGATAAAGTTTAGCTTTAAACAATGTAGAAAAAAAAGGGAGTTTTTTACATTGTTTAATATGTTAAAGGAGAAATGATGGATGAGGGATTTGATGAGGGTTTTTTAGGAATGAAAAAAGTGGGATTTTTAGAGGAAAAATGTTATGAATGAGAGTGAAAGTGAGGTGATAAAATGAGGCAAACAGACCCAATAATGAAGTTCTTTTTGATAGCAGAGGGGTAGAATTTTTAGGAGGCAGAGAGAGGAGAAAACTAGTGAAGCATTTTGACTTAGGATAATGAAGGCAGTGAGATTTCTAGAACTCACAATATTTTCCAAATCTTGTTTCTAGAAATCCAGTATCATAATTTAGTCATCTTTTGATATCAACAAAAATTAGTGATGACTAACAGTGGCTCCACTTGGGGAGGCAGCTCCTTTTTTGGAGGTGTCCAGAACTTTCAATTTATCAAATCTCTGAGTTTTTGCAGACCAGTGTCTTTCCATTAGGCAAATTTTTCTTCTTTTCACTTGCTGATATTTCTCTGAAGTGATAATCTTAACAATCTGCAACATATGGTTCCTTTAACAACATTTCAACCTACCCAATCTTACTTGTCCTAACATTTTTTCTTCTTTGAGTGCACTTGAACTGGAAAACTCTTGAAATTTTATTTTTGAAAACAGAAATAAACTATCTAATTCTATCCTTATTGCTTCCAAGAATTCAGATTAAATTAGTGAACTCTTTTTATTCTCGACCTAAACTAATTGACTGCCAAGATTAAGCTGTTTGGAAGTCTTGATTCTCTAAACTATTGACATGAAGTTTAAAGCATGGTTCAAATCAAGGTTAGGTAGTCTGACTCACCATGGTTGTGGCATTGGAATAAGCTGCACACAAACATTATTTTGCATAAAAAGTAACTTAGAAAGATAAGGCTGTGATTTAACATTTGTAGTGCATCCTTATCTTCCTCTTTGGTTTTGTTTTGAGCATGTGGAACCAATATCTTTTATTCCCTAATCTATCTTTCTTGATAAGTCAATTTTGAAATAATCTTGACAATCATTGTTTTCACTAACTTATCAACATAAATTTAACGCATGTTCAACCATGATTAGGCTAGATGACTGGACAAGATATTCTTTTTGAATCAGTAGTGGAATTTGGGCTTGCACACTTTTAGCAGTATTGTTTTTTGGGTATGGGGCTATACCTCTTTTGAATCTTCCCTCTTTTTCTTTCATTGTTTTTGTATTTTTGTTTTCAAAATTTCTTCATGTAATGTTTATGTACAATTAATGAAAGCTTTGAAGCTAAGACTCTTGACAGAAATAGTGTTTGAGCATCCTGCCATTGACAGGACCTCCAAATAGTTCTTCTCCATTCAGCCCTTATAAAAAAAAGCATTATGACCCCTAATTGAATGAATGATATAGGGTCCTTTCCATAAATTTTCAAATTTTCCATGCTTACCTCTGTCTTCCCTTCTAGAATCCCATTTCAAAACTGTATCTCCAACTTGAAAATTATTAGCTTTAGTCCTTTTGTCAAAGGTATTTTTGATGCTCTCTTGAACTGCTTGTGTCCTTTTGTAAACCTCCTCTCTTGACTGCTGTAAATGAATAGTTTGATTCAGCCTTATCTGCATGTCATTTTCCTCTGATTGTACTTCTTGGAGAAGTTTCATGACTGGGACTCCCAAGGATGTTGGGAAGACTACATCCATGCCAATTACCAACTGATAGGGGGACATATTGATTGATTTCTTGGTGGTTAGTCTATCAACCCATAAAGCATGAACTAGCTTACTATGCCATGATTTCTGATTTTGTTCCAACATCCTTTTGATAACGTTGATTAGGCTTTTGTTGAAGGATTTAGCAAGTCCATTTACCTGAGGGTAGTAAGATGTGGAGTGCCCTAATGTGATATGATATTTATAGCAGAAGTCGAAAATTCTTTTGGATTTGAAGGCAATAGCATTATCTGTAATGATTTTTCTAGGGCAACCAAATTTAGATAATATGTTGGTCTCAAGGAACTTGATAATGACTGAGTCAATAGCATTTCTAGAAGGGATGGCCTATATCCACTTGGTAAAATAATCTGTGGCAGTAAGGATCCATTTATGCTGGGAAGATGAGGTTGGGTGAATTTCTCCAAGAAAGTCTAAACCCCATTGCTGAAAGGGAGACTCAATATTGATGGGATGCAAAGGTAAAGGTAGGAGTTTTCTCTTGCCATCAAAAATTTGGCACTTATGGCAAGTCATGACTAGTTTTTTAGTATCAAGGAAAAGGGTGGGCCAGTAATAGCCAGCTCTAAGAATATTATTTGTTGTTGCTTTCCAGTAAAGGTGTCCTCCACATTCTCCCTCATGAAGCTCATGCATGAATTTTCTTGCATCATTCTCAAGCAAAAATTTAAGCAAAATGCCAACATCATTTTTCCAATATAACACTCCATCTAAAATGCAAAAACTTAAAGCTTTCTGTTTCAAGAATCTAGATTTAGTCTTTGATAAAGAAGGAGGAGTATTAAGATAGAGAAGTACATATATGATATCAACATACCAAGATGAATTTAGAAATACTTCTTCAATGTATGGAGCAGTGAATTCTTCCTGTTCTTCTAAAACATCAACCATATTCATATTTAATTCTTGGAAATTTGATTCAGCCATGAGTTTTGCTAATCCTTGTCCTTTAATCAGCTTAGTAGGCCTGATTTCTAAATCATACTCTAAGATAATAGCAATCCATTTCCCCTTTTACCATCAGGGTCTTGATTTAGAATGTCCTTGACAACTGTATGTGGGACAAAAGCAATGATATGAGAGTGTAAAATGTAGGCTCATAAATCCTTCAATGCTTTTATCAAGGCTAAGGCTTGCTTCTCCATGATGTTATATTTGAGTGGAGCATCTCTTAAGGCTCTACTGGAGAAGGATATTGGCTGTGCTTGGCCCATATTATTCTTTTGCGACAACACTGCAACAATGGTGTTTTCAGATGCAAACGAAAAAAATGTAGAAATCCTTGGTGAAATCAAGACTGATAAGAGCTGGTGTTTGAGTGAGAGCTTGTTTCACTAGTTTAAATGACTGTTTGGATTCTAAGGTCCATTTAACTCCTGTTTCCTTTTTGAGCATGTTTGTGATATTTCTCAAAAGTTCAGCAAGGTTAGGGATGAACCTTCTCAAAAAGTTGATCTTCCCAATGAAAGATTGCAATTCTTTGAGGTTTCTAGGATGGCTAATTTTCAATATGCCTTCAATCCTTTTGGGATCTACTTTTATTCCCTCTTCAAAGATTATGTGGCCTAGGAGTTTTCCTTCCTGGAGAGCAAAGAGTTTTTTCTTGGGATTCAAAGATAAGCCATATTTCCTACATTGCTCAAAGACTTTTCTTAAATGGACTAAGTGTTCTTTGTCAATTTTGGAGAAAACGGTGATGTCATCAAGGTAAATGATTATAAAATAGCCTATGTCTTTTGAAAAAGCTATGTCCATGGCCCTTTGGAAGGTGGCCCCTGCATTCATCAAACCAAATGGCATTTTAACATACATGAATGTACCCCAAGGTGTGGTGAAAGCAGTTTTGTGTTGATCACTTGGGAGGACTAGCACTTGGTTGTAGCCTGAAAAACCATCCAAGAGTGATATTCTCTTAGACCCAACCACCTTTTGGAGTATGTGATCCATTTTAGGCAAGGGATAATTATCTTTCAGGGAGGCTTTGTTCATATTTCTAATGTCAATGTAAAGCCTAATTTCCCCGGTCTTCTTTCTAACAGATACAGGGTTGGAAACTCACTGTGAGTATCTAAGGGGAACTATGATCCCAACATCATACATCTTTTTGATCTCTTTCTCAACCAAAGGTAATAAAAAAGGGTTTATCCTTAGTTTTTGTTTGAAAAGTTTCTGATTTTTCCTTAAGAGGAATTTTGTGTTGAATAATGCTGGTATCATATTATTTCAAATCTTTGTATCCCCATGCAAACACATCTCCAAACTCTTTAAAAAGTTCAATATATTCATGTTTGATATGAGTAGGAAGAGTGTTAGATAACTTGATCATTTTGGGTTCATTCATGCTGCCTATGTTATGTTCTTCTACATTAGTTTATGTAGGTTTCCGTTAGTGTCGATTTAGCTTGCTACCGCTATCGTTGATCAAAATTACTCTTTTTCATTTGCATATTAGGTATCTCATACCGAATAAATTTCACCATTCTGCTAGGTCATGGATTCATTGATGGTATTTTTCCCTCATGATGTACTTGCTGATTTTCCTTTCTATGGTCTTTAGTCATTAGTCACTTTCATTCCCAAAATCATATCAGTAGGTCATAGGATGGGTCTCATTAGTTTCTAGGGTCTCACCATGGTAAAATTAATGAGTCAAATGTCAATAATATCAGAAAAGTAATGAGGAAAGTCAATAAATTCAAAGTCACTGCACCAGGAAGATCAAAGAAAAATTTTATCCAGCTTGATGTAATTTTTACCTCAAAACCATGTTTTGAGTTGAAAACATGATATTTTGCCTTTATTATTATCATTCATTATGTAATTTTATATCATCATATGCAATAAGTCACAATTCAGAAGCTACTATCTCCACAAAGTGATGTCCCTGCCTTCAGAAGAGTTTTCCGCAGCATGTTTAGCGCCAAATCATCCTCCAAGCAGATCCATCAGAAAGAGCCCGGAGAGAGCTTTTCAATGGTATACTACACTCTCAAAACTGACTTCTAGATTGAAATTTATGCTTAAGTGAAGTAAAAGTCCCTATATCCTCATATACCCCCTATTTCCTATTTTTCCTTTAAACTTTGTATTATTAAAGTTTTAATATTTCCCTTAAAAAATCCCTTTTCCTCTTTCTGATTACAAAATCGCATTATAAATTATTTTAAATAAATATGCGATGTATGTATAAACCATTTCCCCAACCATACCTTGTAGAACTTTATAATAAAAAATATCAAACTCCATTATAAAGTTCCTTCGTTCCCAACCACTTCCCCTCCATTTCCCGTTGGAACCTTATGTTAAATATTTCAAAGGTTCGTATATATATATATATATATATATATATATATATATATATATATATATATATATAACCCCCTGCCATTATAAACCACTTCCCCTTTTCCATAACCCCTTAAAATTTATAACAAAGTTTAAGACTTACATCCAGCCCTTCCGAAACCTTTCAATTGCATCACAAATATTAACGTATGCCCCGATCACTCCAATCGCAAATATCTCCGATCTCCCGATCGCATCCCTCCTCTGATCGGCCAATCGCAACAACCTTCGATCGGTCAATCGCATCATCCTCCGATCGATCAATCACACCCCTCCCTCCGATTACCCGATCCGCTCCCTTGATGGAAAAACCTCTGATTGATCTCCCCACCGTTGATCTATTCCCCGCCGATTTGACGGCTCAAAGTTAATCGGGCCATCAGCATCGGCATTCCCATATGTGTTTCGCCTCCTCCCCTCTGATATTACGATTGCGATTGACCCCGGGCCCACCATACAGTACTTCCGCCCATTTATAATATAAAGGGCCATTCCCTTTGTTAAATCCAAATCTTGTTTTATTTTCGTTTTTACAAAGGTTTTCCCCATTCCCCCCTTACCAATCGCATCAGCGATTTCATATATACCACTCCGTCCTACTCCCGATTCCGATCCCCGATTGTGATGTATAATCCTCGGTCCCACCATTTAATTCCTCCGCCATTCATTACAAAATGCCCTTCTCCTTTGTAAAAATTAAAATTTTCCCATTTTGTTTGTTACAAAGGCATAATCCCAAATCACATCGGAGGCTTTTGGTTGTGTTTCACATATGTCTTCCCCCTCTGATCCCGATTGCGATTAATACGTGAGTCCCTCCTATTCCCCTTCCCCGGTCCTTCCGATTCCGATTGCGATGGTGCCATATTATAATTATATCCCTCCGCCCTGCCCACTCCGATTGGGATTGTAATGCGGGTCCTGTTTCCTTTGTTCCATTTAAAAAATCAGTTTTTCCCTTCACGAAGGCGTAAATTCATTGTATTTTATTTCAAAGGCATATTATTTAGAAAAGTCAGTTTTCTCCAAACAATAAAGGAAAGCAAGTGACAGTCAAAAGGCCGAGAACTAAAATAAGCAAAGATTGTTACAACAGCAGCAAAATAGGAAATCTGTTCATCGGATTACCTATTTTCTTTCATACAGCATAACAACGAAATCTCCAAAGTGGTTAAATGCAATGCTGTCCCTTATTTTCAGGGGCAAATTGTTGTATTTATTTACGATGATTGTATTTTAGTTCTTCAGCTGTTAGAACAACTCCCTTTTCTGTTGATCGATGTTCCCACATTTCAGTGTATTTATTGTAATTATGAATCATTTGTAAGCAATCTGAGGTCTGAAGTCAGTAACTGAGAAAGTAGGGAAATAGTGTGGAAGAAACATCTTGCGCTCCATTGTACAGTTTGACAGGAATTAATAAGAGATGCAGCTCTGATTTGTGGGATCCATGTGGTATGAGATTTAGCATTTGTTTTTCTCCTTTGTTTCATATGTGAATTGTTATGTGTTCCATTCATCCATAAACATTTCCTTTGAATTCTTTCAAGATAGAAAGGTAGAATCCATTTTATATGCTCTGCCTTGGGAAATCGTTCATGCTCTGTGTTATTTCTTTCTTTTTGAAAAGGATCCATTTACTGTGCCCTTTTCAGCTCCTCATCGGTCTATCCATTCCATCCCTATTTAGCTTTATTTGATAAGTTTCCTACATATCTTGCCCCATGAAATACCCTGTGTCCCGATTTAATTCTCGGTTTCAACTGTCCCTTTTATCCCACACATCCATGAAATTCATTCATTCATTTTATTAAACCCTTTTCCCATCATTTTATCTAGCCTAATATCAGTCCATTTATTGTGTTCCATTGAATATTATTTCACGGAGAGAGCCCTCTCCTGTCCTTGTAGGGCTAGCTACAAGGCTGAGCGTGGTTTAGTTGTTAACCTATTTTTCCCTTTCAGCCTGGGGTCCAATTCGGGTGCTAACATCTCTGGCGACCATACTGGGGAAGCTCAAGATTGTTTGTTTGTTAATGTTATTTGTTTTGTAAACTACAGACGAAGCCTGAAGTTATGCAAGGTAGCCTTAGAACTGCACATTTCTTTGCAAGTGCATAAGTAGATAAAAGATGCTTCAGTCAATCTCCAGTCTAGTTTTATAAACGTGACATCTGACTTGCAAATTCCCCCCAGTACATCAGATAATCCTAGACTTTTAAATGATGATGTTTAGAATTTGCTAGGCTGGAAATAAAATTGTTGTAAAATAGAAATTCAACCACACTGGCTTCAAGAAGATACACCAGGGCTAATCCAGATCCAAATCCTCCCCCTGTGTTTGAAAATCCGAATCTTATCCCAAGAATTGTTAGAAGACAAGAGGGATCCTTAAGCCCCAGACCCGTCTTCAGATCCTATACTTGGCCCAGTAAATGGTTTTTTGTAGAAGATATTTCCTTTGACGAGAATTTTGAGCTTTCTTTATTTAGGAACAAGTCTGAAAATGACATTGATGATACAGTTTTAGATCCTGACTTCCTTGTAGATATTGAAGTCCAAAGAGAACATTCCTCCATTGACGATTACATTTTGAATTCTCCTCAGTCCATCACTGTAACTAATATTCCTGAGCCTTCAGAATGATCACAAGCAGTCTTTTCTCCTCCCAATTCATCAGCATTCCCATCAGTCAATTCCCAATTATCATCTCTCCCATTAACACCTCCCTCAAATCCTACAAATCCTGTTGTAAATCCACCCAGAGTTATGGCTGCCAGGTATGCACCCCTGGTCTTACCCTAGGTCCTCAATGATATTCCGACTGATTATCAAAGTAAAATTCCTATTTTTGATTACACTCAGAGCATCACAGCTCAGCAACATGTTGATAAAATGAATGAATTTTTTGATTTGCATGAGGTAGAAGCAGAGAATGTGACAACAAGGCTGTTTGTTCAAAGTTTCAGAGGCGAAGTCAGAAAGTGGTTTAGAGCCTTACCACTAGGCTCAATTCACACTTTGCAGGAGTTGCACACTCAGTTCCTGGACCGGTGGGAGGTAAAAAGGAACCAACTTCAAATTCTGTCTGAGTCTGAGAACATTAAAAGAAATGTGGGTGAAACCGTGTAGGATTATTGTTTAAGATTCAATGCTGTATATAATGCTATTCCAGCTAATTTGAAGCCTCTTGTGGGACTAGCATTGTTGAAATTTCCCGATGGTTTTGACGTCGACATGGCATATCAGCTGTGTGAAAGAGATCCATCTTCACTTGAAGACATGCAGAAGATAGCAGTAAACGTTGAAGCTAATCTGCTGGCTAAAAAAGCACGAGCCAGAGCTGAGAAAAGAGTCACAATAAAAGAGGAGGCCTCTACTTCAAATAGTAAAATGGACACTCTGATCAGAATAGTAGAAAAAATGGTCGATAGGTTAACCATTGTAGACAGACCGAAGCCTCAAATAAGAAATCCGAATTTCAGAGGGCAGCAGCCGCAATTTAGAATTAAACAGAGAGACCAAAGAACGCCGGACCAAACTGCGCCACCACAGCAGCAGATTAAAACTCCTTTGCATCAGAACTATGTGCAAGGGATAGATTCATATGACGATGATCCTGTGATTGAGGCTAATCACTTTTTCACAGCTGATGTTGCGCCAATTTTCCTCACAGAAGACAAAGAATACACAGTGGCGACTCCAGACATTCAAAAAGACCAAAATTTCATTTTGGCCAATGATACAGTACTGGAAGATGAGTCCGATGACTACCAGAGAGGGTATATGAACGCTCTGTCAGCTCAGCAAAGGCAATACTCTTTAAGGAACAGAGAGGTTACAGTCAGTCCCACTCAAAAGAGAAAAGAACTCCAAATGAAGAATGATGCACATAAGAAAGGAAAGGAGCCAACTGATCCTTCTTCTAGTAAAGCGCCTGCAGTTGCTAATACAAAAAATGAAAAGAACTAGACGAGCACAGTAAAGGAGCCAACATAGAAGAAAGATCCGCCCATTAAAGAGGTAGAGAAAGCTCCCTCCTTTAATCTAGAAAATGAAATTTCTAAGTTAAAAGTGTCTATGCCCCTCACAGAGTTGGTGAAGAATAGTGCATATAAAACTCAGGTGTCCAAAGTCTTGCAAATAGATTCTGTCTCTGATATGGTCAATGTAGAAGATGACTACCCTGAACTTATTTTCAGTCCAGCCACAGAAGAATCTGAAGAAAATGAAGTCCCTCCTTTTTACCTGAGTCTTAGAGTACATGAGTTTATCCTGCATAATGCTATGTTGGACTCTGGGGCCTCACATAATTTGATGCCCAAAGCTGTCATGGAGAAGCTAGGCCTTGATATCACTCAAAAATATCATGATTTATATTCCTTTGACTCAAGTAGGGTCCACTGTATTGGTCTAATTAAATATTTGGTAGTTTATTTAGATCAGATCCTAGCAAAGAATGTCTTGATGGATGTAGTCATTGCTGATGTCCCACCAAGGTTTGGAATGCTTCTATCTAGGTCTTGGGGTGCAAAACTTAAGGGAACCATGCAACTTGACTTCTCTTATGCCACTATCCCTGTATTTTGCCAGTTGAGGAAGCTATATAGGGAAAATAAAATGAAATATATGATTACCAGCAAAGACAAGCCTGTAAATCATCCCATTAATGCTGTCCATACAGATTTAGAGTCTTTTGTCTTGTATTCAGATGGTGGTTTAAATGATGAGAATGTTCAATTGCTACAAGTGGATGAAATACCTGATATTTCTGAGAATTTCAGAGAAGTCCTCAAACATGAAAAGGATAAAGCAGCAAACACTTCTGAACCTCCTGCCTGCTAGCAACAAAAGGACAATGAGCAGCTGGAAATCGGCCAAGTTAAAGAAGAGAAAGAAACAAACTTCTAGCATCTTCAAGAAGAAGAAGAAGGTCTATGGAGTATGGATTTTGATGGAGTTGTTGGTAAGGATGGAGCTGGCATTGGAATATGGATTAGGAGTCCTGTTTTCCAGCCTGAGAAGGTTCCGAGCAATGTTAGAGTTTGTGCTTATAAGTTAGCTTTTGATTGCTCTAACAATGAAGCAGAATATGAGGCTTTGATTGCAAGCCTCAAAATTTTGAAGAAGTTGAATGCAAAAAGGATCTCTGTGTATGGCGACTCCGAATTGATAATAAAACAGGTAAAGGGAGAATACCAAGCAAAACATCCAAGATTGAGGGCATACAGAAATGCAGTCCTGGACATTATGAAGACTTTCCCAGTTTATACTTTGACAGCAGTACCCCGGATGCAGAATCTGATTGCCAATTCCTTGGCCACTACTGCAAGTAACTTGAAGATTCCGATGAACTCCAACAATAAGTTTGAGATCTATGTCAAACATAGGCCGGCTGTTCTGGACAATTTAAGGTATTGGCAAGTATTTTGGGATGACAATGAGATTAATGCATTTTTGCAGGGTGATGGAAAATTCAAAGTTACTCCCATAGAAGGTGAATATGAGGTGGATGATCAAGAGTTAGAAGCAAACCAGATGGACATATTGCAGCTAAAGGATAATGTAATTCCTAGAGGTCTCATACCTATAGAGGAGCTTTTTGATCAGGATGATGTCGCAAAGAAGCCAAGCTTGGTGCCCACAGAAAAAGGAGTTGAAGATGTGAATATTGGAACAACTGACCAACCTAAGTTTGTCAAATTGTCAAAGGCATTATCCCCTGAGGTAAGGGAGAAGTATGTTAAGTTTCTTTCTGAATTTTCTGATGTATTTTCATGGGATTATTCAGATTTGAAAGTGTATGATAAGAACATAATTCAGCATACAATTCCTATCAAGTCGGATCAGAAGCCTTTCAGACAGAAGCTGAGAAGAATCAATCCAAAGCTGCCGCCATCAATTGAAAAGGAGGTAATCAGGTTGTACAAAGCAGGAATCATAGTTCCTATTAGATTTTTTGATTGGATTTTGAATTTGGTCCCAGTGCATAAAAAGATTGGAGAAATAAGATTATGTATAGATTTTCGGAACTTGAATAAGGCATCCTTAAAGGATAATTACCCACTTCCGAAAATGGACCATATTCTGTAGAGAGTAGTTGGAGCATCTAGGATGTCACTACTTGATGGCTACTCAGGCTACAATCAGATCTTGGTGCATGAGAAGGACCAAGATAAAACTGCCTTCACAAGGTTGACCTCTCACAGTGTTTAGTAGACTTCTAAAATATGGGACTAGGTTTCTAAAATTCTTAGGGCTGGTTTGATATAATCCTAAGGAATTCCAAAGATATCTAGTGAAGTGATAAGCTTACTGGGGCTAGTGGAGTCACGAGGTGGAAATTTTTAGCTATTTTGAAGATAAATGTGTATGGTCCACCACCAATTTTTGACAAAAAAACCAATCTAGGGATGTTTTTTGGGGTTTTCTGAGTTTCTTTTCTGTGGTTATAAGGTTGGTAAGAGTATTCTACACCTGAATCATCATTTAGCTAAGATGGTGAAACAAACAAAGTGTACTCTATGGCTATCAACTGAGTTTTCTATGATTTAATAATGGTTTCTAGAGTCCTAAGGTGTACTTATATTGTCATTGACTCATAAGGTCCCACCATGATCGCTAGAATGTTGGTGATGGCGATGAGGTGGAAAATTCCACCAGATACTATTTGTCAAGGGTTTTTGATTCTTTTAAGGGATATTTAAGCTTGAACTTACTCAGAAGGTTCCACCGTGATCGCCAGAATGTTGGTATCCCATGATTTTGCAGATTGGTATACCAAATGACAAGGAAACATGGAACCAGTCTTTGGAGCCCCAGGACCTAGCCTTCCTGGACTTAGAGAGGGATCTCTCTATTTTTTTGCAAAGGATATGAACTTGTTTGCTTTATATGGTTGATTTTAGGCTAGTTATTAAGTACAAGTTTTGTTTGATTGTTTTGGTTGGGTATAATGATCAAGAAGCATAGGTAGAATGAGGAAATATCTAAGTAATTGGGCAATGGAGTCTAATGGAATTCATGATAAGTTCATCAATAGATTGGGGAGCATCATAGGGAAAATCTAACTTGGCAAGTGTATCTTCAAGTTTTAGGGGTTATGAGATGGACATCAATTGTAAGAATGAAAAGTAGGGTAAAGGGTAATTAAGAATTCTTTATCATATGTACTTCTCAAAAAAGGGACTTAAATATCACAAAAAATGAAGAGGAAATCAATAGACAAGGCAAACCATAAATTCTACAATCCACACTTCAACAAATAATAATTCAAGACAAACTTTTCCAATGAAATATAGAAGGCGAGAAACCCATTTAACTTCTAGTGATTTCACCTTCAAGGATAGAAAACACTTAAGACACACATATAACTGTAATCAGAGAAGAGGGAACTCCTAAAAATCGTTGATTATAGTTATGAAGATCTCTAAAACAATTAGTAAGCAAGTACACAGGGTATGATTGAAACAAAACCTCTTTGGCAGACTTTAAAAAATGGTACTTTAGAGAGAGACTTCAAAAACAATGTTTAAGTGGTAGCAAGTAAGCAGGGAAAACCATAAATCATGCTTGAAACCAAATGTATTCAAATATTTATGAAATAAACAAGCTTAGGGGGGTCTAGAGAGCAATTAATAATTCTCTAAAATGTCCTAGCAGAAGAAAACATTAAGGCAGTGAAGAATAAACAGAACTAAGGTGCTTTCAAAAGACATTTCTTAGCCTAAAACTTTTATTCAACTGCAACATAGAAAGGTGGAAACATAATGAAAACGAGAAATAACAATAATAGATTAGAAGCACTTCACCAACAACCAAGCTCAGGGATCCAGTGATCTAGCCTCCTCCATCAAAAAACAAATCAAGACATCCACAAGTTCCAAGACTTCAATTTCTTTTCAACTTCCAAGAGACTATGTATTACTTCAAAGAGTCATCAAATGCCCACAAGATAATGAGTTCTGATGCAGTATTTATGATACAAATAAGGAGGTGAAGTTAATCTAGGGTTTGAGTGCCATTTATTACAGAGTTAATGAATTCCTAGCCTTGAATACCATGCAAGGGCGAAGGCAGGAATATCTGCAGATATTTCTCTGAATAATAACTTCTATCTTAACTCTTAAAGAAAATAGGTGAAATGTTTGAATTTAAGGCCTTTTAATAACTGTTAAAATAACATTTTGATAGATTAAAATATCTCTGACTCAACCTAATAACTGCTTAGTGCTTTATTGAAGGAAACAAAGCATTAGGTGGCAAAAATATCTTTTGAGGAGAGTAACTGCGACAGGTTGAGTCATTAGAATTTGTCTTGGGTTAATCTGTCTTTTGTTTTATCTTTAATCTCTATCTTCAAGCCTTAAACTCTGTCTTTAAGATTTTTATCATTTTTTCTTCAATCTGTTTGATCTTTATGTTATGTTCCTTTGATCTTTGAATTGTTTATTTTGATCCTTTGCCTTTATTCTTTTTGTCTTTTCACTGTCTGCTTTCTTTCTTTGACCTTCATCAATCTGCCTTTTCTTTAATCTTCTGTTTTAATTAGCTAACCCTTTTGTTTTTTCTTTTAATTAGGATTATCCCTTTAACTCTTCTTCTTTATATTTTTGCTGTTTCTCTGACTGTTTGTGTCTTCGGTGTGCAGGGGAGGCCTCTCTTTGTAGCTGGAGGTTCATTCGATCCAGCGATGATCATGTTTCATCGATGATCGATCTTGATGCAGGGCCTGTGTCCCTTTTATTTTGAATAAAACAACTGGATCGTCACCCAACTCTTAACCCAAAGTTTTTGGACTATGGGAGGGTATGGTGGCCCTTTTCCATTATTAAAACCTGCACAAAACACAAACCTTTAGTTAAAACCATGCAGGAGCAGACTTGACTATGTTTTCAGGGGTTTCGGGTGGTCGGAAGGCGTTTTAAAGAGGAGGAGAGGGTGCAGGAGGCAGGGCTCCGAAGGTGGAACCAGGTGGAAATTCAAATGGAGGTGGGGAATTTGAATTTTGACATGGAGGGGAAAAATTGGCTTTTAAAAAACATAAGTGGTTTATCGCACGGGCGAGATGGACGCGATATGCCCCAACATGCGACATGTGGCAGGTGAAAACCGCCTATTTCGCGTGGGTTATAAAACTTTAAACCCATCACAAATTTTATGCGATATACATCCTGGGCCGTCGGATCTCAGGGAATGAGATTGACGGTGCATAATGATTTGGGAGAGCGGTGAGCAAGTGGTGAGAGCAGAGTGGAAGAAATGTGTCGGGCTATAGTTGGATGGCGGGGTGAGTGGAAAGTGGGGCCCGGGGTTTCGAAATATTAATGAAATGCGTTAATATTTAAGGTTTTAAGGGGGGGAATGTTGGGTGTTAATGAGAGGTGGGCCTGCCCTGTAATATTTCGAAGGTTTGGGGGCATTTATAATAAGGTTGAGGGGGGTTAAATAAAACGAAAAGGGGTGGAATTTTATTTAAATGAGGAAGGGGCTAAGAATAAGCGGAGGCCAAGGTTTTATGTGGTCAAAGGGGGCTGGGGCTTAAGAGGAAAAAAAGGCCTTAAGGCCTGTCCTTTGCAAGGAGCAGGTTTTACACATAAAATAAGCTTTTATGTATAATTTAAAGGACTCGATAGGATAAAGTTTAGCTTTAAACAATGTAAAAAAAAAGGAGTTTTTTACATTGTTTAATATGTCAAAGGAGAAATGATGGATGAGGGACTTGATGAGGGTTTTTTAGGAATGAAAAAAGTGGGCTTTTCAGAGGAAAAAGATTATGAATGAGAGTGAAAGTGAGGTGATAAAATGAGGCAAATAGGCCCAATAATGAAGTTCTATTTGATAGCAGAGGGGTAGAATTTTTAGGAGGCAGAGAGAGGAGAAAACTAGTGAAGCATTTTAACTTAGGATAATGAAGGCATTGAGATTTATAGAACTCACAATATTTTTCAAATCTTGTTTCTAGAAATCTAGTATCATAATTTAGTCATATTTTGATATCAGCAAAAATTACTGACGACTAACAATGGCGACAAGGAAGCCTACTACTCACATCTATGAAGATGGAAGTGTTGCTACTCCTAGACTTCCACAACTTACAAGGTTGACACCACAACAACTGGAATAAAAATTAGCAAAAGGGCTTTGCTACATTTGTGATAAAAAATACACTAAAGGTCATAAGTGTGCTGAAAAGAAATTATTTTACATAGATTATGAAGAGGAGGAATAAAATTAATAAGAAACTTCAAAAGAAGAGGATATACACCAGGAACCAACCCTAGAGAAAGAAGAAATGAGTCTGATCATATCCTGTAATGTATTGGCAGGAATTACCACTCCTCAAAGTCTCAATATAGAAGGACATATCAAGAAGAAAAATTTAATATTTTTTATTGATTCGGGTAGTACCCATATTTTTATTCATTGTAATGTAGCTAAGGAATTAAATTAGTTCCTATACCTAGCACCAGAGTGTCAAGTGATGGTTGCAAATGGAGGAACTATAAATTTCTTTGGAAAGTGCCATAATATCAAGCTAACCATGGGGGGGTATGTATTGAATAGTCCAATTCTTTCCATTCCAATGGGAGGTGATGATGTTGTACTAGGAGTACAACGGTTACAATCTTTAGGGATGATAGCTTTTAATTTTCAAAAACTTTTCTTGAATTTTTTTTTGGAAGGAAAGGAATTTGAATTAAGGGGTATCACATGGAAGCCAAGAAACATTATAAGCTCTAATGTCATGACAAATATTCTGAAGAAAGAACAATGAGATGTAATTGCGCGATTATTCTCACTGGAAGTTCCAAAATCAAAATCATCTATTTCTCCAAATCTCCAAAAAGTCTTGGACAATCATTCTAAGGTGTTTGAAACTCCCAAAGGACTCCCACCTATTCGTGATCATGGTCATGCTATTCATTTGATTCCAGGAAGTGTTCCTCCAAACATAAGGCCTTATAGATATCCTTATGTCCAAAAGAGAGAAATTGAACGTATGATTGTAGAAAAGTTAGAGGCTGGTATAATTCAACCTAGTCAACGTTCTTTCTCTACTCTAGTAGTATTGGTGCACAAGAAGGATGGATCATGGCACATGTTTTCAGATTATAGGGAGCTTAATAAGCTCACTATTAAATATGAATTTCCCATTCCTGTGATTGATGAATTATTGGATGAATTGCATGGAGCAATTTATGTTACCAAGTTGGATCTCTATTTAGGATATCATCAAATTAGAATGAAGACTTGAGATATTTCGAAAACATCGTTTCGAAATCATGAGGGTCATTATGATTTTTTGGTCATGCATTTTGGCCTTACCAATGCACCTTCTACATTTCAAGGGTTGATGAGTTCCATTTTCAAACCCTTCCTTAGAAAATTTGTGTTAGTATTTTTTGATGATATACTAATCTATGGTAGGTCTTGGAAGGATCATGTTCAACATGTTGACAGGGTGCTCAAAATATTGGAGGAGAAACAATTACATGCAAAAACCTCAAAATTTTTCTTTGGAGTACAAAAGGTGTAATATCTGGGTCATATTTCTCCGGAGGGTGTTAAGGTAGACCCTAAAAAAATTAAAGCCATTAAGGAATGGAAAGTCCCCACAACCATAAAGAAATTAGAGGATTTCTCGGGTTAATAGGGTATTATCGCAAGTTTTTTAAGAACTATGGGAGAATAGCAACACCTCTAACAACATTATTGAAGAAAGATGCATTTTAATGGACTCCTCAAGCAACTAAGGCCTTTGAACATCTTAAAGAGGCAATGTGCCAAGCACTAGTATTAGCTACGCCAGACTTCACAAAAACATTTATTGCGGAATGTGATGCCTCAGGAAATGGAATTGCTTCTATTTTAATGCAAGAAGGAAGACCCATTTCTTTTGAAAGCTGTCCAATCAAATGAAAGTATTTACAGAAAGCTATTTATGAGAAGGAAATGTTGGAAATACTACATGCACTAAAGAAATGGTGACCTTATCTAATGGCAAAACACTTCAAGGTAAAAATTGATCATGATAGTCTTAAATAATTTTTGGGACAAAGAATATCTTCAGAAGAGCAAAAAAAATGGGTCATAAAGATGTTGGGTTATGACTTTGAAATCATCTACAAAAAGGGGAAGCTAAATGTTGTTGCAGATGCACTCTCAATAAAAGATGAGGAGGTGGAAGCATTGCTTTGTGCCATTTCTATTATCCCACGAGATTGGATAACCGAAGAAAGGGAGGAATGGGATAATGACGAAGAATTTTGGACACTCATTCAAAACTTGCAGCAAGATCCCAGTACATATGATACATTTAGTTGCAAAAATGATTCCTTATGGTACAAAGATCGCTTATATATTTGTAAGAATTCCCAACTAAAAAAAAATATTCTCTTGGAATTGCACACCTCTCCCTTAGGAGGACACTCAGGATTTTTAAAAAATTACCTCAGGGTGAAGAAAGGTTTTTTTTGGAATGGCCTTAAATATGATATTCAAAAGTTCGTGGTGGAATGTTTGGGTTGCCAACAAAATAAATTTGATACAATTAAGACCCTGGGTCTACTACATCCCTTATTGTTGTTAGTGTAGCCCCCTTATTGTTATTGTTGTACCTCGATAGTCCCCATATTGTTATGATTGTGCCCCGTAAAATCCCACTATTGTTATTTTTGTGCCCTTACATTATTATTGTTAGGTCGTCTAAAAAATATTGCGACCCCATCGAATCCTATATATTGAAAGGAGGTTTTGTCATTTGTATTATACAAGATTTTTTCATTTATGTAATGTACAGGAGGTTGCCCCCTCTATGTGGCTGATTTCTAAGGTGTTGATCTCTCTTTTATTTTATTTTGGGAGTTGGTTTCATAGCATCCTTCCTCATGCTATTGCTTCCTGAAATTTCTCGTTGTTGTTGTTTCTATCTGATGAGTTGATAACTCGAGTGCGGGTACTTGTAATTCAAGCTTCTTAAGGTACTTGATTGTTTCATCAAGCATGGAGGCTTTTTTGATCTTCCAAAACAAAAAATTCCATTAAAGTTTGTAGAGATAAAATTTTTAATCATGTCATAGCTTCATAAATTGTAGTTGTTTCTTAGGATTGTTTTTTAAATGCTATAGGAAAATTGTAACTAACCTTTCTTCTGGAAATTGAGTTAGCTAGGTTATTTCTCTGTCCCCGGTATGAAGGAGAGGTAGTCACAATAGGATAAGTCGGTTCCCTGTCACTGATATGAAGGTGATGAAGTCCAATAAGATAAGCACCCATCAACCCCTAAGGTGTAGATCACTCGACCCCAACTTGGAAATCTCCTATAATTGCTATTTTGTGCAGAAAGGATTTCCCATGCTCCTAATTAATTTCATATGGTCCTTCCATATTTCAATTCAGGTTCTGACTCAATCAGCTGTGTGAATATCTTACCTTTGGGTAAGTGAATCACCTAACTTTACCAGACAAAACTCTCATTTACTATAACCAGTTTATCTTCTGCGAGGAAATGTAGTTTCTTTTTAGATAATATTAGGCAGGCCAGGTATCTTCGTGCTTTGTAGGGATAGGTAAAGCATGGCTAGGCTCATAAGTAGTAGGGAGTGCATACTCGCTACACTCTGCAGTAGCGGGAAGGAGATTGTCTATGAAAGGTAAGGACTAAAAAGTAGCCCACCCATAAGAAGTGTTAATACTTAGGCCGGTATGATTAATTTACTTTTCTCACCAACCCACTAGAGACTAGGAATCCCACGTTGGAGAGATCCAAGCTTGTTACAATCAGTAAATTATTAGGCTCCTTGCCTCAGCGAGATGTAACCTCCCCAATAGTTGAATATCAAAGAAGAATAATACGGCCTCAAGGGACGACCTTCACGAACCCCAAGGGAGGTCTTTATTGTTCATGATAGAGTGAGATTAATGTGATCCACCAGTCCAATTTGACACAAACGATATAACCATTTCCTCCCCATATAGACATAGTAGCATGATGCAACTTTAAGTGGTGTGGTTCAAGCCTTTGCACCTATGGTGAGGCAATTGGTCCTCATGCGAGGCCCCACATGGTCCATTGATGTTTTTTCTAGCTTTTTTTTTATTCCAAACTTTATGTTTAAAAAGAACTTTAACACTTTTGTGGAGGATCGCCTAGCTAGCCTTTAACTCCCTCTCATGGATCTATAGGGCATGCATCTCAACTTGAATATAATAACATAGTTTGTATGGCTATTTCTCTTTAAGGTCTAGTCCTATAGGCTATGGATTTTTCTCTTACTCTGTTGTTGGATCTTTTACTGACTAGACTTGTTGTTGGTCCTCTTTCTAGTAGGTGGGGTGCTTGAACTATTACTTACGTTGTTGCTAGCTAGCCTTTAACTTAACCACTTGATAGTTTGGCCTATTAATTACATTGCTGCTAGCTAAGAACCACTTGGTAATCTAGATTTGTGCAGGCATCAAATTTGATATTTAATGTATTTGAATGCTAGTTTGGTGAAAAATCAAAAATTTCAAATCTGAGATCAATTTTGAAGTTGTTTTTACCTTCTTTATGTCTCCAGAATGAAAACTCCGCCTATTGAGATCTATCAAAGGATTATCTACATACTTGATTTACAATATATTTTTGTTGCTCACCAAATTGAGTGATTGTTCTACTATTTTTCGTTCTAAGAAGCCCATATGTCTTTTTATTGAAAATTGTCATCAATTATGGTGGTTAACGATTCCAATTATCTGATTAAGGGTTGTTATTTTTCCTTGTGACATGGTCTATTATTTTTCTTTATTTTATGGTGGATTTATTGGTTGAAGCAATGATCCGGATTTATGCAGGAACACAATAGAATACACATATAACAACAAATACAAAGGTGCAACATAAATAGCACTTCATTTCATTAATATCAAATAAATGAAATTTTCTTACAGACACAACGAAAATAAACTAGCTGGGGTGCTGGTAGCTTATCTCTGAGAAGAGATGTGGTGGCTACAAGCCTCTCAATTATGCGTTACAATGAGGCTCGATGGCCTATATATTATTTAGAAACTATGGAAAACCCTAAACATCCAAAAACCTAACCCTAGGAGATGAAATGCCAGAATATGTGCCCCGTTAGGGTAAATTGGTATACCAATTTCTTGGGGTCGTAACTTTGCCATACTATCTCCGTTTGATGCACATGATACATCGTTAGAAAGATCTACAGGAGGACTACAACTGCTGATTGCGAATGTAGATTTCAAAACCAAATCAAATTTGTCGAAAAGCGATGCCTAAAAAACGTCGTTTAGGGCCTCAAAACGGCTTCGAAAGTTCAGGACCCGAAAAAATACTAAAAATAGTAAACTGTGCTATAATTAAGGAAATTGAAAAACTGAAAGAGACAATGGTGGAGCCCCAAGTGGAATAGGCGGGTGGCCACCAATATCTACCTGGATCATTCCTCCCCCCTAGGAATCAATGGTCCCCATTGCATTGAGTTCCTCCATGAGATGAGGAAACTTCTGCTGAGCTTGGTCCCTAGTGAACCACTTGCCTTGGTGCAGGAGTTGGCTAGATTTTACAACCCATTATAGTTGGATCTTCTGCTGGCGAGTGTTCTTGATTTTCATGTCCATGATACAATCTATGGTGGCCTGTTCCATGCAGTCTGGGTTTAACTCTATTGGTGTGAGTTGTTATGCAATGTCCAAGGTGTCTAATAGAGGTGGGAAGTAGGGCCGAAGGCAGTCCACATTGAATACTGGGTGCAGAACAAGGAATGGTGGAATACTGAGCTCAAAGGCATTGTTCCCTATAGCCTTGGTGATGGTATATGAACCATATTGGAGCATGTGAAGCTTGTGGTGGGGTCCAATGAGGCGCTCCTTCTGCAAATGTAGCCACACTTTGTCGCCCACCTGGAAGTTGTGTGGCACCCGATGTTGATCATGTAGTTGCTTGTAATTAGCATGGGCTCTGTCCAATATGTCATGAGACTATTGGTGGATGTGCTAAATATGCTTGATGAAGTTGTTCTCTTTGTTAGCTTCAGACTGGACATGAGCCGAAGCGGCCCCAAAAATGGCATGGCTACGTCAATGGGACATAATCGCTGGAATCCCAAGCCCACCTGAAAGGGGCTATGGCCAGTTGAGTTATGGAGAGCCTGGTTATAACTATGTTGTATATAGGGGAGGCTCTCATCCCATGTGCATGGATGCTTTGAATTGTACATGCGCAAAATGTGTATAATCAACTTGTTGACGACCTTTGCCTGGCCATCAGTTTGGGGATGGAAAGTTGTGGACTTGATGAGCTTGGTGTCCAACATTAACCAGAGGCTAGACCAAAATGTGCTAAGGAACCTTCTGTCCTGATTTGAGATGATAGACTGTGGGATCCCAAAGTGCACCCACTCTCATTCAAAGAAGAGTTTAGCAGTGGCTTCTGCTGTGATATTCTTCTTTTAGGTCGCCATAATGGCCATCTTCGAGAATATTTCGATGACCACGGAAACACAGTCATTTCCATGCTTAGTATAAGGAAGGCCCGACATGTAATCCATGGAGATGGATTCCCAAGGTTGACTAGGGGTAGGTAGCGGAATATAGAGGCCTTACTTCTTGATTGTCGGTTTGGAAATGACGCAAGCAGTGCAGGATTTGATGTACTTCCCGACATACTGTCGAAGGTTTTGCTAATAGAAATACTGATGTAGTACTGCTCCTATTTTCTCGACCCCGAAATTCCTAAAAACTTGACTGTAGTGTGCTTCCCAAATCATCTTGACACACTCGCTTGAAGGAACACAAAGGTGTTCGAGGTGACATAGCAGTGCATCTTAGAGGTGAAAATTTGGAACTTGCATACCCTCCAAGAGTGTCTTGTATGTGTGGCCAAATTCTGGATCGGTCTTGTAGAGAAGAGGCCAATTAGAAGTCTCGTGCCCACAAGAGTTGATAATGGTGGTTAGCGCCACGATTGGTGGTCGGTTGAGGCAGTCCACAACATTATTGGTGCTACCCTTATTGTACTTGATGTTCAAATGAAACTATTGCAAATATGTGGACCAATTCTGATAGAAATCGTTCTGAAACTTCCCTCGTGTCTGTATGAACTAGAGGGGTCGGTGGTCTTTGTGGATGATTTTTTCCTTCCCCAAAATGTAATGCTTCCATTATCGACAAGCCAACGCAATGGAATACAATTCTTTCTCATAAGTGGGGTACTTGCATACTGTGTCGGACAATGTCTCACTGTGATATGCCACTGGATGCCCATGTTGATTAAGAACTGCCCCAACATCATAGTTAGAGGCATATTTCTTGATCTCAAATGGTTGTTGCAAGTCTGGTAATGTGAGCTGTTATCACTCAGATTGAGCCTGAGGCTGAGAGAGGCAATCCCGAGGTAACGTCAAACCATGCTTAGCCAAGTAGCTAGCCCTACAAGGCTAGGAGAGGGCTCTCTCCATATAGATCATAGCCAAGATGACTGAGGAAAGAATATTTTAGGCTAGGTATAGTAGCTCAGGGTTTTGATTTTGATTATATAGGGTTTGCTGGATCAGGAGGAGTCAAACAGCTAGGGCAAGGAAATTAGGTCAAAATTTGCAGGGATTATAAGGGGCAAGGTAGGTAGAAGGTTTGACATTCAAAGGATGATTGTGGTGAGGTGAATATACTGGTGAGGAGTTAGGAAGAGAATATAAAATGAATTCTCCCTAAACTAAAGAAAATAAACAAATTATGCTAAATTTCCCAAAACAGAGCATGAATCATGAATTTTGATTTTCAACTTGAAATTAAGCATATAATAGACATGAAAATGTTTTATGAGCTACAATACATTCATACAAATGATAAAAAATAAGAAACTATGTCAAACACTGCATACCATATGGGTCCCAAAGATATAGCTACAAATTTCTCATTAATGTCCAAGCCAAATTGATACAAAATGTCTCTTTAGATGCCAAAGCTCCAAGTGAGTCCAACCATTACAATGACTGAGAAAATACATCAAATAGACCTCAAAACCACTCTCCCTAGCCTCAGGGAGTCGAATCCATGAGATAGGGATTAGTTTCACCTACTCCCAAACAAGAATCTGAAGACTAGGAAAACTCAACAATTTGCCTCTAAAAGAGAGGAATCTGATTCATTTGACCTATATAGGACTTATCTAATGTATCTACCCTAGATAAAAGTCAAAAAATGACATTTACATTCACCATGACCATTTAAATTAGTGATTTTCTCATTTTCCCAAATAAAAAGTCAAAAAGTCAAAATTTCGCTGAAGATGATGAAAACTGCATTTTCTAGGTAAACACGCAGCTTCATGACATAAAAAGTAGCCTGTCTTGTAGGCAACTTTTGGAGGCCTTCCCAAAGTCCAAATCAGCTCCATGATATCTCATTGGAAATATCTCTGAGTCTAGTTTCCAAATATGCCTCCATTTTCCAAAACGGTGTCCATTTGTCTTGTCAAAAACCTGTTCTCCCAAGACTGGTAAACACGCAGTGCCAAGGCAAAAACAAGGGCAGAAACATGTTTTTTTGGTAGTTTTTTTCCTTTTTGAGGGACCATTTCTCCTAGAAATATTTTGAAAATTACTGGAGTTAATGTCCTCATCATTCTGAACATGATGGTGGTGGCCTTTTTTCAATTAGATGCCCTAAAAAAGAGCACAACGCCAGTGGTGTTGCACATTTAGCAGAATTTCTGTTTGTCAAAATTGCCCAAAAACCAAAATTTGCACTAAAGTGCCAAATGTGCCAAAATTTGTCCAAAATTGTGAGGTTACTTTCTGATCAAGGATTTGAGGCATGAAGAGATACCTCAGCAAGTATATCTAACCTTTCCTTCTCCTTTTGCTCGGTCAAAGCTCGAATTTTTGCATGGGCTTGTTTGAGCTTGGCCCTTGCAATTTTTTTTCTCATGGCATAGTTTTTTGCCATCTTCCTCTGAATATCATTATCCTTCTTGGCCTTCTCCAGCAAGCCCTCCAAATGCAAGTTGGCTCTATAAAACCATGACTCTCTATCCCTAATAATCTCAAGAGCAAGCAGCTCACTTGGAGTGAGCTGCTCTGCCAAATCACCCTCTCTCTGTCTCTCACGGGCTAAAGCTCTCTTTCGTCCTATTGTCCTTGGTATCTATCTTGGAGGCTGATCCTCCTCACAATCAATCTCTCCAAATCTGCCCAAGGTCTCCTCTAACAAGGCTTTAGCCTTCCTTTGCCTCTTTTTGAGCTTTGATGATCCTGACCTCACTGATGATCTGCTTGGGCTTTAGCTGCTGATTTTCCTACTCAAGAAAGTAAATCACATACTGTGATCTGTCAAGATTAGCTTGAAGCTCACTAATATTTTCTTCCTTGCTTCTGATCACTGCACTAGTGACTCTATCCTCATCCTCTTCATCAATTGAAATCAACTGAAACTCCTGCTCAGTTTCATGTTTGTCCTCCTGCTCATCAATGATAGGCTCTATAGCCTATTCCTTGCCCTTGTCTACCTATTTTGCTGATGAAGAAAGAATGACCCCTTTCACACCCTGTGAAGCAAACACATGCCTGTGGCCTCTCTGATAGGTCTTGGGAAATGGCTCAACATCAGTCACATGAGCCCAAGTTGCCTCAATGTCCTCCTCACTGCTTGATGCCTCAGTATCATGATGGGATGATAAAGGGTTATAGAAAGGTGAAGAACTGGGATCAACATGAGGTGAATGGATCTGACTAGGTGATGATGTATGAGCAACAGGATGAGATGGAAAAGTGGATATGGGAGGATGAGATGATGAATAGATATTATGCTCATGATGACTAGGTGGGGTAGTGAAAACTTCATTTGCAATGAATGTGTCACATGGGATATTATTTTTCTCCAGCTGATGCATGACCATCATATTGATGAGGGAGTGATGGAAAAGACTTTGCATTTGATGGTTATAATCCCTCTTTTTCACAATGAATGCCATATTGTCAATGCTGCGGAAGAGATAGTAAGGTATGTGAAGCATTCTGACTCTAGTGAAGTGCATGAGGAGTCAGATATGGTATGAGTAGAGTTGAGAAAACCTACCCTCACAAGTGAAGTACTTCATGATTATTTTCATCATGGGGAAATATCGATCAAGGAGATGAGAGAAAGGGAAAATTGACTTCTTATCATCCTTGTATCTAGGTTTGAGGTATGGTTCATAATAACTTAGATCAAGGTTTCCTTGTTTAAACCATCTCTCCCACATTAGGGATCCCTATAGTAGCTGAAATGGCATTGGTGGACATATCAAAAGTTACCCTAGCAAGAGTGACTTGCCTATCATGAAGGTTTGTGATAAATAACCTTGTCAACTCAGAGTGATATTGAATCTGCTGCACCCTCTTACAAAACTCAAACAACCAACATGCTTGAAATAAGACATAGTGAGAGGAGAGGCCATGATTTCCCTTATAGTTATTGGTTCAAATATAATAATTTTCCCTCCTTTGTGGTCTTTTCTCCTTGGTATTTGTGCCTCACCAACACCTCTATCTTCTTCTTCAGGCATCTTAAATTTTGACTTAGGAAACCCTAGGGTAAAAATTGGAATGAGATGAAGGGAGAAGGAGATGAGATGGATAGCTTAGATAGTTTAGATGAATGAAGGAAATGAGTGTAAATAGAAAACCTAGGTCAATGAAAACCCTAGGGATTAACCATGCTTATGACTGATATGGGATTAGGGAGGTGAACAAGGATATGGTGTATGAAAAAATGATAATGAACTGAAACTAGGGTTTCATAAGCTATAACACTTTCAACTCTTTAAAGGAACAACAAAAATGTGAAAAGAGAGGTGTTTTATGCCCACTTATTGATAAAAAAACTCCTTGGAGAAATTTATGAGGAAACTGGAGCTTGATGGAAGCATTGAAATCCTTCAAAACCTTCACTGTGTCAACGTGCAACGTTTCTGGGTAAGAGCACAATGCCGGGATGAACGCGTAGCGCCAATCTTAAAACATGCAACGCCTATGTTAATTGCTCTGGAATTTCCAGGCAAACGTGCAACGCGGCTGGGTAAACGCGCAACGCCGCTTCAAACGCGCAACGCCAACCTGAGAACGCGCAATGCCTTGAAATTTTGGCCCCAACTGCTCAGTAAACTCATAATTTCTCTCTTGCTGAAAATTATTGAAGGTTAGATGGCAACTATGAATTGTTTTGAGATGCTTGATAGGCTTTATAACTTTAGTGGATTTGAAATTTCAGTTTGAATCACCCACTTTCCTAATGTTCACTTTTCCTTTGGCACTGATACTCTTTTAATTTTCTGACTTTTGGCATTGCAGGTTGATCAACATGGAGTTTGGATATCTTTGCTCACCTAGGCTGAACATGATTGCATTTTTAAAGCTTTGGGATTGCATTTATTACATATAATAACATAAAATTACATTTGGAAAAATTGAAATAAATTACAAATTTGACTTTTCTATCAAAATGACATTTTGATATAAAAGTCATTAAACTAAAAATAAAACTTTGAAAGTATAATAAATACATCATGATGATATTATTTAGTCCCTCTCATATATGTGTTGACCTTATCTGAATTAAGGAGTGAACTTGAGAGATGAAAAACCCTAATGACGTAATGGGACTTATTTTTTAGCCCGAACTTTGAATGATATTTTGACTTTAAATATTTCCAAGTGAACAGAGCATTTCCATAGGTGTTATCATGCTCAAGGAATCATGAGAATGAGTAAGCCAAAATGATCTTCTGAGGGAGAAAGAGATTTATTTGACAAAGGCAACCACCAATGGAACAATTTTATGTCATGACCTAATGGAATGATGAAAAATTTATTCAGAATGCAACACCTAAGATGCACATGAAAATGTGTTTTGATCCTTAGTGGAAGTATGCAAATATTGACACTAACATGAGCACTGGGGTAGAGAGAAGGCAATGTTTCAATTCTATGAATGCCTTCTGTTGAGATTTCGACCAAAATAATTTTGCTTTCACTCCTTCCTTGGTGACTTGACTCAAGGGCCAAGTGATATGAGAGAATCCCAACACGAACCTGCGGTAGAAATTAGCAAGACCCAGAAAGTTGTGAAGCTCTGTTAGAGTGGTTGTGGTTGGCCAATCTAGAATGACTTGGATCTTGGTTGGATCCACATGCATCCCCCTTTCATCAATAATGTATCCCAGATACTGAACTTGGGTCATGAAAAAAGTGCACTTCTCCAAATTGGCACACAATTTGTGATGCCGTAGTGTTTGAAGGACCTGTCGGATGTGGTGGAGGGGCTCTTCCCAAGTTTGGTTGAAGATCAGAATGTCATCCAAGTAAACCACTACAAATGAGTTGGTGAATGGCCGCAAGATGTCGTCCATCAACCTCATGAAGGTCGCGGGAGCATTTGTCAACCTGAAAGGCATGACCAACCATTCGAAAAGGCCCTCCTTGGCTTTGAAGGAAATATTCCACACTCGGAGGGTTTGATTGGTACCCGGTGATACCCAAAATTCAAGTCGATATTGCTGAAATATTTCGCCCCTTTGAGTTGGTCCAGAAGGTCATCAATCCATGGGATTGGGTACCTATTCCAGAGAGTGATCTTGTTCAGTGCTCGATAGTCAATACGGAGTCTCCAAGTCCCATCCTTCTTCTGTACCAACACGATCGGGCTCCCACAGGGCGATGAACTCGGTCGAATGTGACCTTTTTGCAGCAGCTCCTAAAGTTGCCTCTTGATTTCATCGTTCTCCAAAACAGGCTGCCGATAGATTGGTCCATTGGGTAGTGGCACACCTGGGGTCAGATCAATGGGGTGCTTGACCTGATAGTGCAGAGGCACCCCTGTGGGTGAGGGAAAGATGTCCATGTACTCCTCCAAAACCTTTTCCATTTGTTGTTTTTGTGCAGAGGAGCCATGTCTTGAGGTCGTGGCCATAATATTCTTCTTTCCTTGGGGGCAGATCATCAGGAAAAAAATTTCCCAGTTTTGGAAATGAGCTTACTACATTGTTTCGTAGTAACCAAAGAGATAACAGCAGGCGGTGGTACCTCTGGTATCTTGTACAACTTATTGCCCAAAGTAATAACAAAAGCGCGAGGCCGAGAATCATACACAACATGTCACTTCCACAAGTATAGTTTGCTAATAATACCTCATCCGTGAAGGGCTTGATGCTGTAGGTAAGGTGATACTGCTGGCTGACGTAAAGATCCCATCCTTGGTGAAGCTACCCGATGGTGTATGGTTGTGGGTGTGTTGTGGTCGACAAGCCCAACTGCTTCACAACCTCTGCTTAAATGAGGTTCTTTTGGCTCACATTGTCTATAATGAACTATAGCGGGGAACCCTTTACCCACATCTGGGAGTGGAAGAGATGCTCCTCCTCCTCTGGATCTTCGTAGTGGAAACGATGGCATTGGGATCCGCACCAATAATTTGCTTCCCTTTTTCATTCCCCTTGTCAGGTTCTGATTCAGAGTCGGAGCATGCATCTGATTCAGAAGCCCTCATCTTAGCCACCAAAAACTACTTGGCCGAACAGTCACTTGTGTTGTGTGAGTGGAGCTCTTATGGAACTCACACCACTTTGCTGTGTCCTTCTTTGGTTTCGTGGTGTTGTTCTTTGCTTAAAGCTTTTGCATGTTTTCATGGGCTGCCATGCCTTGGATTTGTCCTTTGTTATGTATTTTGGGGGCACCTTTCCCTTGCTTCTGATTCGTAAATCCAAAGTCTCACTTCTTCTGTTTGAATTTTTACTCAATCTTGGCAACATACTGGTATGCCGTACCAAGTGAGGAGATGTCGAGGAACTCCATTTCCTCCTGAATGTATCTATGAAGAAAACTGTGATAATTTAGCACCAAGTTTTTCTCCGAATCTTTGATAGCAAACTTTGTGCGCAGGGTATGGAACAAATTCTTCAGAGCATGCACATCTTGATCCCTTTGCTGCCGCAACGTGGTCCATTGTATGTACTTGTCCTCATAGCTCCCCACGGGATAGTATTGTTCCTTGATGGTGTCTTGGAAATAATTCCAAGTGGGTATGACTGAGAACAGAGAGGGTTCTGTCTTATCCTTTTTCTCACAGTAGGTTTCCCATCAGTCCTTGACATGGGGGGTAGCTTTGAGGAGTGCAAAAATAATCTTCTCCCGGTCATAAAAGTCATGAACCGAGAAATATCCTTCTAATAGATTCAACCATCTATCTACGGAATCTACATCTATTTTCCCCTCAAATATGGGAATGCCAAAGTTTACTTGTACCTTAAAGGAAGTCGTGCCTCCAGAGTGGCTGCTGGATGCAGATGCACCGCCGGTGGGCAGTCGTTGAAGGATATGGGAAAAGTTATCCATCATCGCGTTCCTTTGTTTTCCGAGAGCCTCCTAGAGAAATATTTTGATAGGATATCCTGCTCCCTCATCTTTCTTTTTGTCCCCCATGGGTGGCCGTTAGGGTTTTCGAGTCTGATCTTGCAAAGGTTCAACCAGATCGAGCCCTAACTCCTTATACCCTGACCTCGTTGTGGACATGCAAAGAAAGATTGAGAAAAAACAAACCGCTCTGATACCACCGATCCAGATTTATTCAGGAACACAACATAATACACATATAACCACAAATACGAAGGTGCAACAGACATAACACTTCATTTCATTAATATCAAAGAACTGAAATTTCCTTACAGACAGAACGAAAATAAACTAGCTAGGGCGCTGGTAGCTTATGTATGAGAAGAGATGTGGTGGCTACATGCCTCTCAAATCCGTGTTACAATGAGGCTCGAAGGCCTATAAATTATTGAGAAGCAATGGAAAACCCTAAACATCCAAAAACCTAACCCTAGGAGATGAAACACTAGAATATGGGCCCCATCGGGGTAAATTAGTATACCAATTTCCCGGGGTCATAACTTTGCCATACTATCTCCATTTGATGCACATGATACATTGTTAGAGAGATCTATCCGAGGAATACAACTGCTGACTGCGAATGTATATCTTGAAATGGAATTAGGTTTTCTAGAAAAACGATGCCCAAAATCGTCATTTAGGGCCTCAAAACGGCTCCGGAAGTTCAGGACCCAAAAACATGCTAAAAATAGTAAAATGTGTTATAATTAAGGAAACTGAAAAAAATTAAAGAGATAATGGTGGGGCCCCAAGTGGAATAGGCAGGTGGCCACCAATGTCCACCTGGATCAAGTGATGTTTGTGCTAATTAAAATACCAAAGATCCCAAATGGTTTGTTTGGTTTTCTATGTCTTGCAAAATCCAACCTCAATTATTGCATCAAATTCAAGTTATTTAGATGTACACTTAGAGTGAGGAGGTATGAATTTTCGTTTTTGTTCATTAGCTATGTGATGGGTCCTTATGATTTTGGCTCTATGCTAGCTAAGAACCACTTGGTTGTCCAAATATGTGCAGGGATTGAACTTGACATTTAATGTTTTTGAATGCCAGTTCGTTGGCAGATCAGAATTATCAGATCTAAGATCAATGTTGAAGCCAATTTTATTTTATTTCTTGTCGCTAGAATGGAAACTCTGCCTACCAAGCTCTGTCAAAGGATTCTTTGCTTACTTGATTTACAATATCTTGTCGTTTCTCAACAAGGTTAGTGTTTTTTTTCTAAAAAAATTCATTATGAGAAGCCCATATGTCTTTTTATTGGAATTTATCGTCAATTATGGTAGTTAATGATTCCAACTATTTGATTAAGGGTTGCTTTGTTTTCCTTGTGACACGGGTCTCTTATTTTTCTTTATTTTGTGGTGGGTTTCTTGGTTGGAGAGATGTTCGCACTAATTAAAATACCAAAGAATCCAAAGGGTTTGATTTGGTTTTTTGTGTCTTACAAAATCCACCCTCAATTAGTGCATCAAATTCAAGTTATTTAGATGTACACTTAGAGTGAGGAGGTGTGTTTTTTCCATTTTTATCATTAGTTATGTAATGGGTCCTTATGATTTTGGGTCTCTGCTATTAGAATCCCTAATTTAACCATAATATGAACTATTGGTATGTGTTGAAGAAATTGGTAATGGGTGTCTTGGATTTTGAATCGGTTTTGTTGTAGACAGGGCATCTCGGTATCAGTTGTTTGTGAGCTTTCTTTCTTTCCCTATGTTTTTTCGAAGAGTCTTATACTTATTTTACTAGAAGGGATGAAATTGTCCTTCCTTTACATAGTATATTAAAAGGAAACATTATGTCATTGTACATCGAGTTACCTCAAGAGGCACACTTTATAGCTCAGGTAGGTCGAGATCCATCAACACTTCATATATTTGGTCTTTGTAATGCTTTACACACAGAGACACACCTTGAGGTTAATATGGTTGGCATGACACCCCTACTAAATACACCACTAATAGATGTTAGAAACCCATCTCTTATGCACCAAGAGCTATTGAATTTCTTGACGTAGCAATCTAGATGCAGATCTTGGGTTAAGATTGTTTTATGCTAGATACATGGGATGTAGCTCCTACATGTAGGTTTTAATAATTTTTTCGCAAGGCCATCGAACATGCCGATTATTGATTTTTGTAAACCTTTATTTGAGTGATCTTTGAACATCTTGTTACACCTCATTTACCACAAGAAATTGAGAGTGACCATCTTGAGTGCCTTCTAGACCCTCCAACCAGATTTGTGGCAGCATCAATGATCACAAAGAAGAATAGCTCTCTAATTGAGGTGAAAAAATTGAATATTGAGCTCGATTTGTTTTATGTATAATATTTTGATAATTAGTTTGACACCCCTCCTTTATTTTTCTTAAAATATGTCTTGGACAGCAGCTATCCCTAAGATCAATTTTCTACTACGATTCTAATAGTTTTTCCCTAAATTCATTACTCCAACTTGGAAGATTTTACATTTAAGCCTTTATTTATTTATTTTTTAATTTCTCAAAATATCTTACTATTTCAAACTGTACATCTACATAGGGGTTCATAGTTTGCATATTTGTGGGTATAAGTGATGTGTTTTCCATTGTAAATAACCGATCCATTAAATTCATTTCATAAGGCATTCCTTCTCCATCTCATATTAGAAGGATAAATGTTCCTTAGCAGTGGGTACCTTTACTTGGAAATCACTGAAATAGTTGAATGTCTTCATTATTCAGGTAGATATTGGTGGCCACTTTCCTATTCCACTTGGACCCCCAACACCATTTCCTTTCAGTTTCCTTAATTTTAGCAAAACTTTATATTTTTGGTGGTATTTCGGGTCTTGAATTTTTGGAGTCATTATGAGGCCCTCAACGACGTTATTTTTGAAAAACACACTAAGCCACAACCCATGGGTAAGGGATTGTTGGGAAATTTTTTTGTCCTCAGATAGATCTTTCTAATGAGGTATCTTGGACGCAAAATGGAGACCATATGGCCGAAATACAACCCCAGGAAGTTGGTGTTCCAACTAATCCCAACGAGGCTCACAAAATTTTGGCGCTTCATATCATAGGGTTAGGTTTTTGGATGTTTAGGGTTTTCCATTGTTTCTAAATAATAAAAATTCCTCCGAGCCTCATTGTAACATAATTCAGAAGGCATGTAGCCTTCACATATCTTCTCAAACATAAGTTACCATCGCCTGAGCTAGTTTATTTCCATTCTGCATGTAAACAATTTGAGTATGTGTTATTAATGAATTGAAGTTTAGTTTTCATTGTAGCTCCGTGTTTATGTTTAAGTGTGTATTTAATTTCATTCCTGCATAAATATGGATAATTGGTATCAGAGTGGTCTGCTCTTTCTTTGTTTTTTTGTGCATGTCCCCAACAAGTTCGAGGTATAAGTAGTTAAGACTTGAACTGGTTGAACCTTTGCAAGACCAACCTTTCCAACCCTGACAACCTCCCATAAAAAAAGAAAAGAAATATGAGGGTGTAGTAGATCCTTTCAAAATATTTCTCAAAGAATCCCTCGAGCGACAAGAGAATGAGATGATGGATAAATTTCCCCATATCCTTAATCGGGTATCAACGGGTGAAGCATCTTCATCTAAAAGCCACCTCGGAAGCACCACACCCTTTAAGGTACAAGTAAACTTTTACATTCCTATATTTGAAGGCCAAATAGATGAAAATGTTGTAGATAAATGGTTAAATATGTTGGAAGGATATTTTTTGTTTCATAATTTTTCCAATAGGGAAAATATTACTTTTACACTCCTCAAAGCCACCCCCCATGTCAAGAAATGGTGGGAAACCTACTGTGAGTAGAGGGACGAGAAGGAACCCTCGTTTTTTTCAGCCACACTGACTTGGAATTATTTCTGAGATGTCGTCAAGGAACAATATTACCCTATCGGTAGCTATGAAGATAAGTACATAAAATGGACCACTTTGCGGCAAGAAAGGGACCAAGACATGCTATAGTTCACAAATATTTTTCATACCCTTCATACAAAGTTGGGTATCAAGGATTCTAAGCGACATATAGTACTCAAGTAATGTCTACAAAAATACATCTGGGATGAGATCGAGTTCCCAGACATCTCCTCGCTTGGTGCCGCATACTGATATGTTGTTAAGATTGAGAAAAAATTTAAGCAAAAAAAGTGAAACTTTGGAGCTGCGAATCCGAAGCAAGGAAAAAACACCCCCAAACCAAAAAAAAAGGAAAAATCCAAGATGGGGTGACCTGGGACAACCCATCGAAGCCACAAGAAAATAATAACACCACAAAGATGAAGAAGGACACATGAAAGTGGTGTGAGTTCCACAAGAACTCCACTCACAACGCAAGTGAGTTTCGCACCAAGTAGTCACTGATGGCTGAGCTGAAGGCTTTAAAGGCAGATGCATGTTCCAAATTTGAGTCAGAACCTAACAAGGGGAATGAAAAATGGAAGCAGATTATTGATGCAGATCCTAGTGCCACCATTTCTAGCACAAAGGTCTAGAATATTGAGCTCGAACATCCAGAGGAAGGGGAGTGTCTCTTCCACTCGTAGATGTGGGTGAAAGGGTCTCCACTGCATTTCATTTTCGACAATTGGAGCCAAAACAACCTCATCTCAATGGAGGTCATTAAGCGGTTGGGCCTATTAACCACACCACACCCACACCCATACACCATCGGGTGGCTCCACCAAGGACGAGACCTTCACGTCAACCAGTAGTGTCGCATTCCTTACAACATCAAGCCCTTCACACATGAGGTATTGTGTGATGTTTCTCCTCTTGAAGTATGTGATGTGTTATTAGGCCAACCATACTTTTGGAAGCATCATGTTGTGTATGAGTTTAGGCCTCACATTGTTATTATTATTTTGGGCAGTAAGTTATATAGGACACTAGAGGTAGCCCCTGTCTGCTCAACTTAGTGTTCCTAAATTGATGTCATAAATTGTCAACTAGGGCTAGTAAACTGTTGAAGTGAAGTGCACTATATGTGCCTAGGTATCTGCTTCCTACTTAGTTGTGTTTAGTGTTTTTCTAGTGTTTTTGGTTTTGTGTTTTTATGCTAAGAGGAAAAGAAATAAGTTGTTGGCAAAGATAAGTTATTGGTCACACTAAAATAGAGCAAAATCTATTCTAAACTATGCATAGCACCTAGGAACGGAACATGATAATTCACAGATTGAAAAAATTGACAAGAAAAATAACTCATAACATGAACTCAGTCCAATTCATTTCATTAGAAGTATGTTGGAACAACTTGAGAAAATGATGAATTTAATGCAATGAGGTTCTTCAAAGTAAACAACAACTTACAATATCACAGAGAAAATTTCATCCATGGTTATAAATTTGTTGGAACACATTTGGAAAAGATTATCTGCAACATAGTAAGGAACCCTACTCTAAATTAACTTATGACACTAAAATTAATCCATTCTGCAACTCAAAATGTCACTATTAAGCCTCATTCAAGGGTTAGAAATCTTTTGGAATAGTTTTGGAAAAAAGGCAGTTTGTAAAATTATGAGAAATTGCAGAACAGTCAAGACTTCAAAATGAAATTACCAATTCTTGTTCCTATGATAATGATGTATTAGCAGAGATTAAGAACAAAAGCAGTTTGCAAATAATGAAGGTCTTTAAGTCTAATGTAACAGAACTAGAATACAACTAGCTAATAAAACTTAAAATACATTAAAAAAAACTGAACTAATATGCAATTAACCTCCGAAATACTACAACTGAACTAAAATGAAATTAATCTCTGAAATACTATAGTTCTATCTCATTCAGTGTTAGTGATATTTTAGAACAATTCATAAGAACAAGACTGGCTATAACATTCAATGTAAGTGAGCATAAAACATAAAGTTCAGAAAACTGCCTAAATTAGGAACGAAACAGAGCTAAAGTTACTTATCTAAACAATATGCACAGAGCCTCTCAGGCAGTAGGGGCCCTCTACCCCCAGATTAGCACACGAATCTCCTCAAGATTGCTTCAGATCATGTATTAAAGTTGTTCTTCTTTCATTAAAGGAAAACGCTTCAAAAACAGAGTATTACGGTCTTGGACAACTTAACAATAAAACATCAACTAACTAACTGTCTCTCGGTTTCTCGAGTTATTATTATAAGAGAAATACATAATTTCCCTAGAGAAGAAATAGGGATAAGTGTATTTTTCAATTAAAATCAAATTAGAACTCTTGTGGAGGCCTCGTACTTTGCTGAAGACATCTGTAGAGTCCTTGTCCTGGTAGGAATATACTTCTTAGTTTGGGTTTCCTCCACGTGCATAACCACTTGCAGATTTTTGCTCAGACTTCCTAGAGGGCAAGGAATGATGCAGGTGAGTTCTGGAATTCAACCATATGTGTTTTTCCTTTAAGTGACACCTGTAACCTGTGTGAACATGAAGATAGCTGCGGAATAGGCGACTAGCTACAGAATGGCTGCATTTTGTAGCTAAGTCTAGTAAAAAATTACTACAACAACAAAACCACGAAAGTATAGTAAGTTAGTCATTATATGCATTCTTAAAGTGACTTTAATCAATCCTATTTATCTTTTAAGCCTATAACTGATAAAGGACAAAGGAAATGAAGTGAAATTTGGTGAAAGAAAAAGACATCTTTGGGGCTCAACATACCCCCATTGCAAAACATTTTCATGTCCTCATGCAATCAATCCATGTATTTTGAAACTTCTGCTAGGACATCTAACCTCCTTTTTCTTCTTTGCTTGGTGTTCAATGGAATCCTAGGTTTCCTTATGACCAACTTGAATCTCAAATTTATAAGTGCCCTGCTCAAATGTTTATTTTTCTTCTTCAGCTTTTCACTATCCTTGTACAATTTTTCCATTTGCAGAGAGAGAGTTGTGTTCATGTTACTCTTCAGTTTGACTTATTCCCTTAAAATTTCATTTTCATTCTTTATATGCCTATTGAGTACTTCTAATTCATATTTGTCTCTTCTTAGTACTTCAATTGCAGATCCTGGTGGAATAGGAGTTCTTCCTCTGCTGTCTGAGGCTCTCTTTTTAATGACTCAACATAATTATATATTTGTTGTTGTGCTGGGTCTATCTTTGGAGTTCCTTCATCAAGATCCTCTTCGTACTGGTACTCAGGAGATCTATCAGTTGGTGTCTCTTTATCTTCAATGTCTATGATGCTTGTTTTCTTAACTCTTGTCTTCTTCAATATGCCTCTAAGCCTATGGCTTCATCTTAGTTTAGATGGTCCCTCACCTCTCTCCTTGGCATGATTTCTTATTATCTTTTCCTGTTTAAGATGTTTCTTAATTTCAGCCACTTTCTCAGAGATAATCTCCTCACTGTCCTTTTGTATGGACTTACCAGTTTTAAGTTCAACAGATTTGGAAATTTTCCATCTCCTGCTTCTTCTTGCAAGTTTGCCTTCAGATGGAGATTCCTTGGGTTCTTCAAAGTGATTCCTCAAGAGGAACTCATCCCAATTGTCTCCCACCTTTCTCAAATGATGCTCAATTAGGATTTTAACTAGGCCATGGTGATACAAGGTGGTTTCCAAGAATTGAACCCTCTTTTGGACATTAGAAGCCATTCTCTTTAGGCTATGAAGTAAGAAAAATGGTAAATTGATTTCTTCATCTAGGAAATACATCATAAGCCGAATGTGATAAACATATAGGGTACCAAACCTTCCCTCACAAGTTATAAACTTTTGCAAAATGAATAACATATTTCGCCATTTATTCTTCAGTGCTGAGCTAGGAATGCCCTTCTTGAAAACTGAAATATCCATACCTGGTGTTTTGAGCATCTGCCTCCATGCCTCATTGTGAAATTCCTTGTTTTTGAACCATCGTTCACCTTGCCTTGGTAATTCTGTTGCTTCTGCAATGAAGGATTCTGTAATAGTGAACTTGACATCTCTTATTTCAACTTCTGACCCGTTGAAGGACCGTGCAAATGTCTTGGTTACCTCCTTATGAAAACCATTGAACTTTTCCAAAAACTGTAACCACCCAACCTGCTGTAGCATCTCTCTAATCTGTGGGTAACCCTCTAAGTATCTAGTTCCGACTGGGTCGGACCTTACAATGAGACCCATGGCTTCTTTTCTCAACCTTCAATTTACTGCTCCGTTACTGCTCTTCTATTCACGGTAAAAATGGCTGTAGAGAGTTGTTTTCACCCCAAAGATGACTTCTCTGTTTATGCAGCAAGAATTGGCTACAGAAAGATGACATGAAGTGGTTATGGGATGAGTGGAATACGGTGAGGGTGATTCACACGAATTAATGAGTTTGAGAGCTGTCATGTAGGAAAAGACCGCGGAAAAATCTCGTGTGAATTTCAAAATCATCACTGAATATTTCGGATTAGTGACGTGACCTAATAGGTCACTTAAGTACTAACCGTTAATTTTTAATAAATGATGATTTGGTATGGCAAAATGGAAGGGATTTTGTCCAAGGATTTTATGATAAGCTCGATCAATATGAATAATTAAAATAACTTTATGAAATATACATACAACTTAACCATACTATAAATTTCATAATCTGTTATCATAATAATTTCACAAGTTACCTTAGCCCTTCTTTTGATTTTTGTGGTTTTTAATATGCCTTGTATTCCTTTGAAAATCATTGATCCTTTAGTCTTCATAATCCCTTTGATTTTGCTTGTTGACATAGGTGTGCATGATCAATTTGCTGCTGAACAAGTGGTTGCTGGATAGTTGCCTTCAGGATGTCTGGCTATAGAATATTTGGCTACAGAATGTCTGGCTGCAAAATATACCTGTAAAAAGTTTTGAAACATGGAATGAAATGATTTGAAACATGGATGGAATGTTGTATGAAATGAATTAAAATGGATCATGAAATATGGTGGAATGGAGCATGAATGAAGTGAAATATAATGGAATGGAATGAATCACAAATGTGAAGTGGAATGAAATATGAAAAGTGGCATGCAACTTATGATTTGTAATACTCAATTATAGGAAGAGATCAAATTTAAAAATTTGAAATGAAAATGAAGTGGACCACGGAATGGAGTGAATGAAGTATGGATGAATGGACTGAATGAAATATGAATGAAATGAGACATGATGGAGTGAAATGGATCATAAGTGGAATATGATATCTAAAATGGGTCTGCACTTATGATTTTGTGATAGCTGCTTGCAAGAAAAAAACAAATTTGAAAAGCTAAAGTGTCAGAAGGATTCCGATTTTCACTTTATTTTTTCTGTATAAACATGCTAATCAATGATTAGTTTTCATGTTTATACTTTTTATTTTTTTATTTTTTTATTTTTTATGCATTTGAATTCAGAAAATTCAATTAAGTTGATGAAGAAGAAGAATTCTTCTTCATTAACTTCACATCATTGTTTCCCTGAAATCTCTTGACAAATTATTCTCTTGAAAGTGGCTTATGATACAACTTCAATCTATGACCATTTTCAAGAAAAGTGACATTCTTTTCATCTATTGTCCTGATTTTTATTGCTCCATTGTAAAAATTTTTCATAATTTCATATGGCCCAAGCCAATGTGTTTGGAATTTACCCTGAAAATATTTGAACTTTGAATCAAACAAGAGGGCCCAATCACCTTCTTTGAATTTCTTTTCCTTGATGTACTTATCATTCCATCTAGTCCTTTGTTGCTGGACTATATTTGTTTTCTGGACTGCATCTTGTCTGATCTCATTCAATTCATTAATCTGCTCCAATCTGTGCTTTTGTGCCTCTGTTAGATCAAGTCCTAGTTGAACTGCGATTTTAAAAGTTTGAATCTGAAACTCTATAGGAAACAAAACTTGTTTTCCATAAACAAGTTCATAAGGAGTATGACCTGTTGTGCTTCTCCATGTAGTTCTATAGGCCCACAAAGCTTCAGGAAGCCTGTCTGCCCAGTCTCTTCTATGTAAATGAACAGTCTTTGTTAGGATCCCTTCAATGACATTATTAGTAGATTCCACTTGACCATTTGCTTGTGGATGATAGGGAGTATATTTTCTGTCTAATTTTGTACCTCTCCATCTGTTCCACTAGCCTTGATGTGAATTGAGCTCCTTGATCTGTAACAATTTCTCTTGGGACACCAAAACGAGTAAAAATATCCTCAAAAAGAAAATTAACTACAGATAATTCAGATGCAGAAATTAATGGCTTGGCCTCTACCCATTTGGTAACATAATCAGTGAAAAATAATATATATTTCTTTTGTCTTGATGGAGGACTAATAGGTCCTACAAAATCTAAACCCCATTTCTCAAAAGGTTCAATATGTACCTGAGGCTGCAATGGCATCTCACATGAAGGAGAAGGTTTCCCTACCCTTTGGCAACTGTCATACCTTTTGACATACTCTTTAGCATCTTTAAAAAGGGATGGCCAATAGTATCCTAAATGAAGGACCTTATAAAATTTCCTTTTATCAGCAAAGTGTCCACCACAAGGTTCATCATGACATGCCTTGAGGATCTCAGGCATCTCATCTTCCCGAACACATCTCCTAATGATAAAATCCGGACCTGTTTTGTATAATTCATTAGCAACCCATGAATATTTTGCACTGTCATAAATGATCTTTCTTTTGTCTCTTGCATTCATTATTGAAGGAAATTTCCCTGAAACTAAATAATTAGCAATGTCAGCAAACCAAGGAGTTTGAGTAGAAATTGCAAAAATATATTCATCAGGGAATTGATCTTCAACTGGAGTATTGTCTTTGATGTTTTGGAGTCTAGATAGGAGGCTACTGTGTTTTGTTTCCCAAGCCTATCTAGAATGGTAATGTTGAATTCCTGTAAAAGCAATAACCATCTTATAACTCTGCCATTAGTAATTGATTTTTTCATTAGATATTTAATTGCAAAGTGATCTGTGTGAACAAAAGTTTCATAGCCTGTTATATAGTGTCTGAATTTATTTATGGCATGAATAACAGCTAAGAACTCTTTTTCAGTTACAGTATAATTTAACTCTGAAGGAGTCAAATTTTTACTTGTATAGTAGATGGCATAAGGAATCAGGTCTTTTTTTCCCAATACTGCTCCTAAAGATGTATCTGAGGCATCTGTTGAAATATGAAAAGGTAACTTCCAGTTAGGTCCCCTTAAAATAGGTGCTTCAAAGATTTTTGTTTTCAGGGTCTCAAAGGCTAACTGGCAATCAGGATTCCACTTGAATTCACAGTCCTTGGTAAGTAATTTGAAAAGTGGAGATGCTATCTTGGTGAAGTTTTCTCTAAACCTTCGATAATATCCTGTAAATCCTAGAAAACTCCTAACATCTTTTTGACAACTTGGAACAGATAAGTTAGAGATGACTTCAAATTCTGACTCATCAAATCTAATCCCATCCCCTGAAATGTGATGCCCCAAAACAATTCCTTCAGTAAACATCATAAAACACTTCTCATGACTTAGTGAAAGATTTGCTTCTTTACATCTCTTTAAAAAAATTTCCAAGTTTGCTAAGGCTTCTTCAAATGTGTTTCCATAGACTGTGAAATCATCCATATATACCTCTACACAATCATGTATTAGATCTGAAAAGATTCCTAGTACTGCCTTTTGAAATGTTGCAGGTGCATTGCATAGTCCAAATGGAAATACTCGGTAAGCATATGTACCCCAAGGACAGATAAATGTGGTTTTGTCTTGATCTTCAAGTGCTACTTGAATTTGGTTATAACCACTAAACCCATCTAAAAATGAGAAGTACTTTTTGCCAGCTGATGTATCTGACACCTGATCTATGAAAGGTAGGGGAAAATGATCTTTAAGAGTAGCTTTGTTTAATTCCCGGTAGTCAATACATACCCTCCATTTACCATTTTTCTTTGGCACAATTACCAAAGGATAAACCCAATGAATATCTGAAATGGGATAGATAAAGTTGACATTTAACAATTTCTGCAATTCTTCTTTAATAATCTCCCTAAGATTTGGATTCATCCGTCTCTAAGGTTGTCTGATTGGTTTACAATTTTACTCTATGTAGATGTGATGAGTGCAAGTGTTAGGGCTTATCCCTTTCATATCAGTGTACTCCCATGCATATGCAGAAGAATGTCTCTGTAATATCTTGACTAGCTTTTTTTGTTGAGATTTCTCTAGGTTCTTGTTTATGTTTAAAGTTTTACCCGGAAATATATCAATTGTAGAGCTGCCAAATTTATCCATGGAATAAAGAGACATCTGTCTTGATGATAAAAACTCAATGTTGGATTCTTCTTGAAATTGTTCATGTTTGTATTTCGAAGAGGAGTCAAAATTTTCTAAGGTATTCAGGATCTGGCTGTCTTCACTAATTTCTAAAATTGTGAAGAGAGGTTGTATGTCTTCTTCATCCTTAATCCATTGAGTATCATCTAATTCTGTAATTGTTTTTGTTGGAGGATACAAAGTAAATTTCTTGGTTGAACTACCATCAGAGATGTACATATCACCAGATCTACAGCTAATGAAAGCATCAGCTGTAGCCAACCAAGGTCTTCCTAATATAATAGGATGTCCTCCTAGATTATTCTTAGGAGTTAGGATCATAAAATCCACAGGATACTCCCAAGAATCTAGGGACACTGGAATGTCTTCTATTACCCCATCAGGTTTTATCATAGATTTGTCTGCTAATTGTAATAATGTGGGTGTAAAAATAAGATTAGGAAGTTTCAGTTTATCCATGATTTTTCTACTCATGATATTGATTGCTGCTCCTAAATCAATAAGTGTGTTTTGGATCTCAGTTCCATTGATGTATATTTTAACAACTGGATTTCCTGGGTCTAGATACTTTGGAATGGCAATCTTACCCATCATGATATCTACTATTTTTCCTGCCAGTTGAATTTTATTTGTCTCTTTGATTCTTTTTCCTGTTTTTTTCATGCTCAACTCCTTTATTGTTTTTGCTAAAATTGGAATTTCCTTGATAGCTTGTAATAATGGGATCTTAATACAAACATTTCTCAGCTCATCTAGGAAATCATAATTAAGCACCATAATTTGTTTTTCTACACCCCTATCAATTTGTAATCTTTCTGGAAAGGGAGGTGTAGAGGTGGATGTTGATGGCTGCTCTAATATAGGAGTTGAAATTATTGGTTCTTTTTGTTTTGATTTTTCAATGTTTGGGTCTTGAAAAGATGTGTTCTCTTCAAGAATTTTATTTACCCGTAGAGAATCTTCCTTAGAGTTGTTTTGTCTTGTATGATTATAGAAGGTTTCTTCTTTTCAAGTATTCTTCCAAACCTAAGTTGAACATCATTAAGGTCTAAAGGAGTGATCAAATAGGTTGGAAAATGTTGGCCTTCTATCATGTATGTGTTCTGAGGATTTTTATTGTTGGGGTTTGGTATGGGTTGGGCAGGCAACTGATTTGTTTTCTGAGGAAATGGTAATGGAAGTGGTGAATTTTGATGTTGTGGATTTTGAGGATTTTGTTGAAGATTTTGTTGAGGAGGGAAATGTGGATATGGTGGATAGGATGGTGGATATTGATAGTACTGAGAGTATCTTCCATATGGATTTTGTGCTCCTTGTGCCCAAGTTTGAGATTGATTTTGGAATTGGGACCAAGGTTGCTGCCAAGAATTCCAATTTGGCGGGGGTTGATTATACAGCTGATCATGGAATCCTTGTGTTTGAGGTCCTTGCCAAGGCCTCCTAGAGACAAAATTGAGAGATTCTGTGGAATTTGTAGGGGTTTCTTCTTGAAAGACAACTTTAAGACCAATAAGTGAAGGACAACTCTTGGTCTCATGTTTTTCTGAAAAAATTACACAAGTCTCTACTAATTTTGCATCCAAAGGGCACTCTCTCAGGGCATGCTTATTTCTACATTTGGGACAAAAGATTGCTAAGGCATCAGATTCAGTTTTTTGCTTGTTTTGTGATTTAAGGGTGTCTATTTGTTCACTAAGACTCCCTAAAATATCAGATTTTAATTCATCAAGCATATGTCCTATTTCTGCCCTACTCACTGTCCCAGAAGCAGACTTACTTGCCCTTGCAAGAGCAGGGTCTCTTGGTCCTTTTACAATTTTAGATTTCCCTCTTGAAAGGTTGATACATAATTAAGCTATTTCAGGTAATGTGAGCTGAGATATATCCCCTTTTCCCATCATATTAAGGATATCTATCCATTCATCCCTAATTGTCTTCAACAAGAGAGCTTTCAAGGTATCTTGGTCTAGGTTTTCCATTTTTTCTCTTTTGATGTTGTAGTTAAACCTCTCCAACAAATATTCCAGGTTTTCATCCTCTTTTTGCAGCATTTTAAACACTTCCTCCTTATGGTTGACTGGCATACAGTAATCCAAATACCTCTCTAGAAATGCATGTTTCATGTCTTCCCATGTCCTAATAGAATTGTTGATCAAACTCATAAACCATTTTAATGCTGATCCTTCCAATGTTGAAGGGAATAGTTTAAGTTTTTGGGCATCTTGTAAGTAATCATAGGTTCTACATAGGACTTCAAATTCAAATAGGAAGGTTTCAGGATCTTCACTTTTGAGTCCATAAAAGTTTGGAAGGACAGAGGGTGAAATATTTTTCATAGTTGCATTGGTTTCTTCATCTACTATAGAAAACCCAAAAGAGCTTCCCATTTCCCTTCTACCTCTTCCTCTGCCTCCTTCTTCACCTCTACCTCCTTCTCCTTCTGCACCTCTACATCCTTCTCCTCTACCTCTACCTCTACCCCCTCCAAATAGTGTATGTTCTCCATTAAAGACTCCTCCTCCTTCTGCCATGGTTGATTCTCCTGTGGAAGTGGAAAAGTTTAGGTCTCTAGCAGAGGTCCTTGAATATTCTTCTAAGACAGGGTCAGTGGATGAAGTGGAAGGTCTTTCTAATGAAATTTCTAATCTTAAGTCCTCTGGAAGTCTATGATCAGTGGAGTATGGGATGTGGGTCTGAGTTGGAGGTGTGCTGCTTCTTGGTCTTGGTGGCACAAGTGGTGTTCTAGGAATCAAGCTTCTGCTTCTTATGAATCTACCCCTTGAATCTCTTTCTCTACGCATATCATTTTTTTTGGGAGGTAAGAAACAAGGCTACCTAGTTACACTTCCCCGGCAACGGCGCCAAAATGTCTGCTCAACTTAGTGTTCCTAAATTGATGTCATAAATTATCAACCAGGGCTAGTAAAATGTTGAAGTGAAGTGCACTACATGTGCCTAGGTATCTGCTTCCTACTTCATTGTGTTTAGTGTTTTTCTAGTTTTTTGGTTTTGTGTTTTTATGCTAAGAGGAAAAGAACTAAGTTGTTGGCAAAGAGAAGTTATTGGTCACACTAAAACATAGCAAAATCTATTCTAAACTATGTATAACACCTAGGAACAGAAAATGCTAATTCACAGATTGCAAAACTTGACAAGAAAAACAACTCATAACATGAACTCAGTCCAATTCATTTCATTAGATGTATGTTGGAACAACTTAAGAAAAGGATGAGTTTAATGCAATGAGGTTCTTCAAAGTAAACAACAACTTACAATATCACAGAGAAAATTTCATCCATGGTTGGAAATTTGTTGGAACACATTTGGAAAAGATTATTTGCAACATAGTAAGGAACCCTACTCTAAATTAACTTATGACACTAAAATTAATCCATTCTGCAACTCAAAATGTCACTATTAAGCCTCATTCAAGGGTTAGAAATCTTTTGGAATAGTTTTGGAAAAAACGCAGTCTGTAAAATTATGAGAAATTGCAGAACAATCAAGACTTCAAAATGACATTACCAATTCTTGTTCCTATGATAATGATGTATTAGCAGAGATTAAGAACAAGATAAGTTTGTAAATAATGAAGGCCTTTAAGTCTAATGTAACAAAACTAGAATACAACTAGCTAATAAAACTTAAAATACATTAAACAAAACCGAACTAATATGCAATTAACCTTCGAAATACTACAGCTGAACTAAAATGAAATTAATCTCTGAAATACTACAGTTCTATCTAATTCAATGTTAGTGATATTTTGGAACAATTCATAAGAACAAGACTGGCTATAACATTCGATTTAAGTGAGCATAAAACATAAAGTTCAGAAAACTGCCTAAATTAGGAACGAAACAGAACTAAAGTTACTTATCTAAACAATATGCACAGAGCCTCTCGGGCAGTAGGGGCCCTCTACCACCAGATTAACACACGAATCTCCTCAATATTGCTTCAGATCATGTATTAAAGTTGTTCTTATTTCATTAAAGGAAAACGCTTCAAAAACAGAGTATTACGGTCTTGGAAAACTTAACAATAAAACATCAACTAACTAACTGTCTCTTGGTTTCCCGAGTTATTATTATAAGAGAAATACATAACTGCCCTGGAAAAGAAATAGGGATAAGTGTCTTTTTCAATTAAAATCAAATTATAACTCTTGTGGAGGCCTCGTACTTTGCTGAAGACATTTGTAGAGTCCTTGTCCTGGTAGGAATCTACTTCTTAGTTTGGGTTTCCTCCACGTGCATAACCACTTGCAGATTTTTGCTCAGACTTCGTAGAGGGCAAGGAATTATGTAGGTGAGTTCTGGAATTCAACCATATGTGTTTTTCCTTTAAGTGACACCTGTAACCTGTGTGAACATGAAGATAGCTACGGAATAGACGACTAGCTACAGAATGGCTGCATTCTGTAGCTAAGTCTAGTAAAAAATTACTACAACAAAAAAACCATGTAAGTATAGTAAGTCAGTCATTATATGCATTATTAAAGTGACTTTAATCAATCCTATTGATCTTTTAAGCCTATAACTGATAAAGGACAAAGGAAATGAAGTGAAATTTGGTGAAATAAAAAGACATCTTTGGGGCTCAACAACCCCGCCTACCGCCATCTCTTTGATCTTTTCTAAGCAATGCAGTAATATCATCTCCCACACTGAGAAATTTGTTTTCTTTCTCATTCACTCTCAAAGTAAGGGGAAGATCATAGCCACATCCATATCCCTTGGAAAGGGTTCCTCCATGCAGAAAAACTGGGTGGATAAGGTCTTGGAAGAGTACATGGACATCTTCTCCTCAGCCACAGAGGTACCTTTGCATTATCAAGTCACACATTTGATTGATCTTATTCTCAGAGAACCTTTACCCAATGGGCGGATATATCACTTCTCTATTCTAGAAAATGAAGAAATCAAAGGGCAGATCCAAAAGTTGCTGCAAAAAGGGCACATCCGACCAAGTTCCTGGCCTTGTGGAAGCTCGATTATACTTATACAGAAGAAGGGTGGGACCTGGAGACTCTGCATTGATTATTAGGCACTAAACAAAATCATTATCAAGAATAGGTATTCAATCCTATAGATTGATGACATTCTTAGCCAACTCAAGGGGGACATCTACATCAACAAGATCAATTTGAAGTATAGCTATTGTTGGGTCTTGAAAATGTCATTCATTTCCATTACACTTTCACTATTATGTCCATTATATCACCTCCATTTCACTTCCATTTCACTACTATGTCACTACATTCATCCCACTTTCATTATCATTGGGCCACATTTATGTTTTTCCAAACGTTATTAATTCTTAGCCTTTTTAAGTGAATTTGTGGTTAAAAATTAGAAAATAATGTGCATATGCTTATACCTAACAAGTGGGTTGAGATTGTTGACATGTGTAGATCAAAAAGAGACTTTTAGAAGACCCTTATGTGGCACTATAAGGACAAATTCGAATTTGGTTGGAGAAGATCATGGGATCATGAGGATATGTGTCTCATTTCCTTGTTGTATTGAAACTCTAAGAGGATATGTGTCTCATTTCTTAGTTGTGTTGAAACTCTAGAAAGACATGTGTCTTATCATTTCCTATTTTGATTGTAACTCTAGAGATGGAGGGAGAGATTCATGGACTCTCATTAATAAGATAACTCCTCATATTTTGTATAAATAGGAGAAGCTTTCTCCTATCATGAGTAGTGAAAAATAGGAGAAGGAGATAAATGAATAGAGAGTGTCTTGTAACAAAGCTTAAGATGGAATGGGATGTAGATTTGTGAGTTTTTCAATAAAGAAGTTCCTTGATGGTGTTTTGATTACAATTTTAAGGAGCTGAAGAAGGATTACACCAAATTGGTAGCAGAGGGCCTCTGCTATTCAAGGAGATTTTACATGTTTTCTAGATAAGTTGTTTTCAATTCTGTTTTGTCATATTTCCTTACTTAGATTGTTTTCTGAAATCATAGATTTTAGCATTATTTTTCATGTCATTTGCTTAGATAAAGGATCCTCATGATATTGCAGTTAGTCTCTTTCTCAAGCTCTTCCAATACATCCTTATTAAATGAATGAGATTCAATTGTGATATTTTGAGTTATTAGCATTTCATTTTCTGTTATTTAGTTAAAAGGAAGATCCTCATTTGTCATATCTATTTAGTGTTTACATTATATTTCTTTAGGCAGAGTCAGTAAGAGGGCCATAAGCTCCTGGTTTCATCCTTTCTAGTAAAGGTGAAATAACCAGTAAAAGCCCCTACTGTCAATTTCTGTATAAGAAATATTTTGTTCACACAATTTTAGATCAGATTCCTCATTATATTGTAGTTAGTCTCTTTCAAAAGCTTTTCCAATAAACCTCTAATTCACGAATGGGACTAAGTTGTAGTATTGTGAGTTATTGAGTTTTTTGCTTCATTGAAGATCCTTATCACATTATGATTAATCTCTTTTAGAAGCTCTTCTAATAAACCTTTAAATCATGAATGAGATTTAGTTGTAATGTTATAAGTTGTTTCAGCATTTCATAGGAGATCCTTACTACATTATAGTAATTTTTTTCTCAAGCTCTTCCAATAAACTTTTATCAAATGAATGAGATTTCACTATAATGTTTTAAGTTACTGTTTGTTTCAGCATTTCCTTTTATGTTTTAGGAGATCCTCATTGCATTAAAATTAATCTTTTTCACAAGCTCTTCCAACAAATCTTTAACTAAATGAATCAGATTAAGTTGTAGTGTTTTGAGTTACTTTTCATTTCATGAATGTTCATTTGCAAGATAGGATATCCATGGATTAGAATGCTCTGTTTTTCATCATTTTCCTAATTAGGGATAGAATTTACACTCTGTTTTGAGTCTAAGGTTTCTTTTTCTTTTCTTTTTGACATAGATTTGATTTCATCTGTTGAACATAGAGTAGCATACTAATTACTAAAAAGAAAAAACCCCCAAAAACAATAAGAAAAACACATACAACGAAGTAAGGAAGAGGTCACTTAAGCACATATAGTGCACCACACTTCATCAGTTTACTAGCCCTGGTTGATAATTTATGTTAGCAATTTAGGACGCTAAATTGACTAGACATTTTGGCGTCGTTGCTGGGGAAGTGTAATTAGGAGACCTTATTTCTTACATCTAAAAAAAAAATTAATAATTCTTGAGTATGCTCTCCTCCTGCAGTTTGTGTGATCTGGAGGATTAGAAAAATGATTGTTATGTAAAAAAAATAATAATTCTTGAGTATGCTCTCCTCCTGCATTTTGTATGATCTGGAGGATCAGAAAAAGAATTGTTATGTAAAAAAAGAAAAAAAGAAAAAAAAGAAAAAAAAAAGGGAGACAAAATAAACTTCATCATTTCAATTGATTCAATTATATATATATATATTTGTTTTCATCATTCATTTGATTAAAAAAAAAAAAAAAACTTAAAAAAAAAAATGAAAAAAAATTCCAATACATTGGTTTGTTTAATGAAATATAATTTTATTAACAAATCAATTATAAAAAAAATGAAAAAAAAAATTTAAATTGTTTTGTTTACTAAAATATATATGTATATTTTTAAAATTTTTGAAAATATATATATAATTTTAATAACAAATCATTTAAAAAAAAATAAAAAATAAAAAAAAATAAAACATAATAAAACAAACCAAAAAATCAACGCAAAGGCCATGGCCTTTTGAAAAACTTTGAACAATAAAAAAAAAACAAAAATTAAATACACATTTCACATAATAAAACAAATAAAAATGCATCATTTGAAAAAGGCTGATAGCATAGTTCGAAATGCATTACTGATGAAAACACAAATTTAGATACTTCACTGGTTCGAATTGCAATGAATCTTGTGCTTGCCGAGTTTCATAAGGCTTGCATCTCTAATGTTCCAAAATATATTTTATATTCAAAGAGTGCTGAAGCCTAAATATCAAGTGTCTCTATTGGCTCTATAAAGGCATTAATGTGCATGCACATAGGCTGGATTGAACCGTGCAAAAGCTCATGATAATCATCTGCAGATCAACGAGATCATAAACAACATTCTTAGATTGAAATGCTTTGAATAAAGAAAAGAAATTGTTGTCAAAGAAGCAAGAAAAAGAAAAGCAGAGAGGAAAGCCAAAGGAAACGAAAATTTGCTCAGGAACTACAGCGAAAATAGAGGCACAATCATTTGACAAATCCATAATTTAGAGGAGCGATCCATTATTCAAGGAGTTGATTTTGGTTTCTAATTGAACTCAAATGATCAACGCATGTGGAAATTTCTGAATATGTTCCATCAACAATTCATTTCATTAATCAGAGATCGTTTTTCCTTGCCAGAAAAACGCAACTGTATTTGACACATGATTTTAAAACGTGAATTTGGAGCAAACGAAGGCGAATTTCAAAAAACCGAGACATGGGTTTTTCCGGGAACGGGGGAAATTTAATAACCTAAAAATGGTTTTGTGAATTTTGCAAGCGTTAGAGAGAAATTTGCGGTTCTTCAGAGTCCTATTTTGCTATCTGCGTGAAAAAAAAAACGTTTTTTTTAATGCAACAGTTACGGTTGGATAAGATTCGATTTTTGATTTCGCCCATTGTTACACCATTTTTTGGTCATCTAACCTACTATCATTAGATGGAACCAAGTACACCATGTAAGACCAATTTTACCCTAAGTAAAATTTCTCTCACTATGTCAAATAACTTAATAAACCACATTTATTAGGTTGTTTATGGTCTAAACAGGAAACCCCAATAGGAAATATTAAACAAATCTATATTGTTTGATTTTCCTCATGGAATAATTAATTAAACAATAATTTAATTATTATTCCTCATCATGTTTAACCCAAAACAAAGAAATTAATTAGATAAATCTCTATTTATCTTATTATTTTCTAGGAATAATTATTTAAATCTTATTTAAATAATATTCCTTATTAAATATGACTAAATCACCCATAAATAATTAAATAAATCATTATTTATTTGATTATCATTCAACCACTTCCTTAAAATGATAAATAAATCATTTATTTATTTATTATTTACAAATAAAGGATTTGACCCAAGTCAAATACCTTTTCCCTCCAACAAATATAATAAAATATTCCATAAAAGGTGGATCTAGATTTGGTTAACGTTATTTTAATCATGCACCAAGATCTAGAATGACCCAATATTTTGTTATAAATAGGAGGGTTTTCCCTACCATTCCTCACCTTTTGTTGCCTATTAGATCACTCTGGATCTATACACTTGGTCACATTCTACATTATTTGCTGTGTGAGCTCCCTTTGAGTTCTATCTTTGTCTGGTTTTTCTACACCAACAAGAGAGAGATTCTAGATCTGAATTGCTGAGGACTTCCAAGAACCCATCCCATTGAGGAGAATTGGAAACATCTTCTTGTTTTCCTCCCAGGTGCCCTTAATACAAAAAATTATTTCAAAAATTGTTCTTGTCTTGTCTATTGGATATATGGAGCAAACCCTTCTTTTCACTGCTTAATGTCTTTCTATGCATAGATCTAGTTTTTGCAGCTCTTGTCTTGATCAACTAACTGCAGATCTGAAGATATTGGCAGCCATATTTGATGTTATGGCTATTAGTTATGCGTAGCTAAAGTGGTTTTTTTTTCGTACACTTCGACAAAGGATTCATACTAACACCCATGTTTCAGTTTTCCTGATTTCTAGGAATTAGAATTAGAATAAAAAAACGAATTCTATTGATTTGATTCAATCCACCCGTACGTGGCAATCAGATGAATGAAATCAAGAGCCATAATATGTAATTTGATGAAAATCTACGCTTGGGTTTCTTCCATGCAGATCCATATTTTTGATAATCTCGTGGCTATTAGATAAGGCTCCCGTGGCCTCAGGTAAACATGACTTCTGTTAGTCAAGAGACTGAATGAGTTGAGCCAAAGAATTTTTCAATGCTTACAGATTAGAGGTGTGAGCATACAATGGAAGGCCATAAACAATCTGAAACCAATGGCACATATCGTAGCTAAGAAACAAAAAGCCAAATCGACATTGGTGCAACATTAAAAAAAAATAAAAAATAATAATAATAAAAAAAATAAAAAAAAGAATTGCATTTCTCTTTTTCAATTTTGTTATTAAAAATAAAAATAAAATAATAATAATAAAAAAAAATATTGCATTTCTCTTTTTCAATTTTGTTATTAAAAAAATAAATAAAAATAAAATAAAAATAAAAAAAAATAAAAAATAAAAAATTTTGAATCAATGAAATGAATAAGTTATTTGCTCACTTTTCTGAAGGTATTGATTAATTTTGGATTGATGATGAAAGATGAATGGCTAAATTTTTATTCAAGATTTTTAGCTACAGAAACCATCGACATTCCGCAGCTAAAGTCCAATTCCGCAGCTGTTCTCCAATTCCGCAGCTGAAAAACCTCATTGTTCAAATCAGCCTAACTTTCTCATACAAAATCAGATTTTTATGATTTAAGTATCGTTGGAAAGGTCTCAACAAGATCTATACAATGAAAAATCCATCATTAGAGTTTGAAATGGCAAATAATGAAATAAATTGCTGAAAAGAAGCAACATTCAACTTGAGGCACTAATTCCAAAACATGTATAAATTCTTTTGATTTTTCCTTTGAGAACTTGTTTCATTAATAAAAATTCTTAGTTTTGTGTGTAAATATCATAACTAGAGAGATTGATCACCTCTCTCCTTTGATAATATTACATTCCATTGCAGAAGAAGTATTAGTTTTTTTGCAGGTTCCAGGAGGAAGGACAAATAACTACAAGATAATGGTGTCTCTCTAAGAGACCAATTTGTTTCATAAGAGGATGATCAGCAACAAAGAGGAAACATGCTGATGTAAAATCAGATCCAAACACTTGAAAAAATTTCAGATACTATTGTCTCCATCACATCCATACCTCATAATAAACCATTCACCTCATTTCACTTCATATTTTCCATTTACATTCACATCCACTTTCCATTTCTTTTTGTCCATTCATAACCCACAAATAAAAGCAAGAGGCTCATTCACATGCTTATTGCCCATTGCCATTTCTACTCTCCATTGCCATATTCCATTTTCATCTTCCATTTCTTGTCATTTTCATTCCGCAAATAAGCCCTGCTTCAATGAAAATTATTGAGTCCATAGTCCTTTGAGTCTAAGTTCTTTGTAAAAACACCTTGAGGCTTGCATGCCTTAATGGAAAGTTCTCATGTTGACAAACAATGGGAATACATTAATGTCCCTTGTTCGTCAGATCTTCTAGGTGACTCGACATCGGCAAAATCATTCGTACCTAGCAAGATGTGTTTGGGCATCTTGACTCTCATTGTCATCAATGGTGAGAGTTCTCGTGTTGACTAGTGGCATCCATTAATGGCCACTAAGTCAACAATTTACTACTATGTTCGACATCATAACATCTTTTTACATAGTAGGAATTGTGCCAATGAGTTTTGAAGACATGAAGACTATTATTTTTCAGCATTTTGGAGCAGATTCAACAAGTTTTAGTAGGAGCAATAAAAAGTCATCTTATCTCTTTATCCATGACTCCTCTTGTTCAGCCACTTGAAGAAGACTATGATCAGAATTTTGCAGCCACCAAACATACAACTCATCCATTCCAAAGGGTAAGTTAAGGTACGCCATTTTCTAACTTTTGACCATAGAATTCCATAAAAAGCTAGAATGATAATTGTTGGAAAAACATTTCTCTTCATCATTTCATAAAATTGTCAATACCATCAGTTGGGGGGGGGGAATACATTCATCTTCGTATCTTACCATGTCCATATCATACTCAGGAGCTCACATACTTCCAACATATACATTGTTATTATGAGCATACAATGACTTTTCAAAAAAATGCTTAAAGGATAAATTGGATACAAACAAAATCATGGTTGTCACACAAGGACCAACCATCATGCAATCCAATAAAGATATACTTTGCAAAAATAATCAAAATATCATTATGCAAAGTTCAAAGTGGTTGTAACACAAGAACCAACCACGTTGCAATTCAAGTAAAACACTTTGCAGAAATATGAAGTTATCAGATGATATCATGCAAAGTTAAGCCAAAGCTCAAAGATCAAAAGAGTTAATGTAATATATATTGCATGAGGACATGCAATAACTTCAGTTGGGGGGTATGTTGGGTCTTGAAAATGTCATTCATTTTCATTACACTTTCACTATTATGTCCATTATATCACCTCCATTTCACTTCCATTTCACTACTATGTCACTACATTCATCTCACTTTCATTATCATTGGACCACATTTATGTTTTTCCAAACTTTATTAATTCTTAGCCTTTTTAAGTGAATTTGTGGTTAAAAATTAGAAAATAATGTGCATATGCTTATACCTAACAAGTGGGTTGAGATTGTTGACATGTGTAGGTCAAAAGGAGACTTCTAGAATACCCTTATGTGGCACTCTAAGGACAAATTCGAATTTGGTTGGAGAAGATCATGGGATCATGAGGATATGTGTCTCATTTCCTTGTTGTATTGAAACTCTAAGAGGATATGTGTCTCATTTCTTAGTTGTGTTGAAACTCTAGAAAGACATGTGTCTTATCATTTTCTATTTTGATTGTAACTCTAGAGATGGAGGGAGAGATTCATGGACTCCCATTAATGAGATAACTCCTCATATTTTGTATAAATAGGAGAAGCTTTCTCCTATCATGAGTAGTGAAAAAATAGTGAAAAATAGGAGAAGGAGAGAAAGGAATAGAGAGTGTTTTGTAACAAAGCTTAAGATGGAATGGGATGTAGATTTGTGAGTTTTTCAATAAAGAATTTCCTTGATGGTGTTTTGATTACAATTTTAAGGAGCTGAAGAAGGATTACACCAAATTGGTAGCAGAGGGCCCCTGCTATTCAAGGAGGTTTTACATGTTTTCTAGATAAGTTGCTTTCAATTTTGTTTTGTCATATTTCCTTACTTATATTGCTTTATGAAATCATAGTTTTTAGCATTATTTTTCATGTCATTTGCTTAGATAAAGGATCCTCATGATATTGTAGTTAGTCTCTTTCTCAAGCTCTTCCAATACATCTTTATTAAATGAATGGGATTCAATTGTGATATTTTGAGTTATTAGAATTTCATTTTCTGTTATTTAGTTAAAAGGAAGATCCTCATTTGTCAGATCTATTTAGTGTTTACATTATATTTATTTAGGCAGAGTCAGTAAGAGGGCCAGAAGCTTCTGGTTTCATCATTTCTAGTAAAGGTGAAATAACCAGTAAAAGCCCCTACTGTCAATCTCTGTATAAGAAATATTTTGTTCACACAATTTTAGATCAGATTCCTCATTATATTGTAGTTAGTCTCTTTCAAAAGCTTTTCCAATAAACCTCTAATTCACGAATGGGACTAAGTTGTAGTATTGTGAGTTATTGAGTTTTTTGCTTCATTGAAGATCCTTATCACATTATGATTAATCTTTTTCACAAGCTCTTCCAATAAACCTTTAACTCATGAATGAGATTTAGTTGTAATGTTATAAGTTGTTTCAGCATTTCATAGGAGATCCTTACAACATTATAGTAATTTTTTTCTTAAGCTCTTCCAATAAACTTTTATCAAATGAATGAGATTTCACTATAATGTTTTAAGTTACTGTTTGTTTCAGCATTTCCTTTTATGTTTTAGGAGATCCTCATTGCATTAAAATTAATCTTTTTCACAAGCTCTTCCAACAAATCTTTAACTAAATGAATCAGATTAAGTTGTAGTGTTTTGAGTTACTTTTCATTTCATGAATGTTCATTTGCAAGCTAGGATATCCATGGATTAGAATGCTCTGTTTTTCATCATTTTCCTAATTAGGGATAGAATTTACACTCTGTTTTGAGTCTAAGGTTTCTTTTTCTTTTCTTTTTGACATAGATTTGATTTCATCTGTTGAACATATAGTAGCATACTAATTACTAAAAATACATAACCCCCCAAAAAAATAAGAAAAACACATACAACGAAGTAAGGAAGAGGTCACTTAAGCACATATAGTGCACCACACTTCATCATTTTACTAGCCCTGGTTGATAATATATGTTAGCAATTTAGGACGCTAAATTGACTAGACATCTATCACTAGGTTCCAATAGAACCCATAGATATATTGAAGACTTCCCTTAAATATAAGGAGGGCCTTTTTGAGTGGTTGGACATGAATTTTTGGTTAAAAGATGCCCCTGAAAATTTAATGAGGATGATGGATGACACCTTGTGGCCCTTCACCAACTTGTTCATGGTTGTATATCTGGACGACATCCTCATATTCATCAAAAGTTGGGAAGAGCACTTGCAACACATTCAGTAGGTCCTTCAAATCCTGCGGTAGCACAAACTATGTGCCAAATTGGTATGATCTAGTTCCAATATCTGGGTTACATGATTGATAAGCAAGGTATGCATGTGGATCTGGCTAAGATCCAAATCATTCGGGATTGGCCAGCCCCGACCACTCAAATAATGCTTCACAGTTTTTTTGGGAATTGCCAATTTTTATTAGAGGTTCATGTTGGGATTCTCTCATATCACTTGGCCTTTGAGTTAAGTTACCAAGGGTGGAGAGAGAAAATTTTTCTTTGTCTTAGTCCCAAAAGAAGGCATTCATTGAGATGGAGCACCTCCTTTGCTTTGCATCAATACTCACATTTCCAGACTTTCAACTACCATTTGAAATTGAGACAAACGCCTCTCACTATGCTATTGGTGTAGTTATCACCCAACAAGGGCTTTTGGTGGCCTATCACAATGAGATTCTTTCTGATAAAATTTGGAAATAACACACCTATGATAAAGAGATGCGTTCCATCATGTAGGCTTGCCGAAAATTGAAACATTACATTCCGGGAAAGGAGACGGTCATCCACATAGATCATCGACCTCTTCAATTGATACATACAAAAGGGAAGTTGCAGAACGATCACCATCATAAGTGGTCCACATATCTGTAAAAATTCCATTTAAACATTAAATACGAGAAGGGAAGAACCAATCATGTTATAGATTTCCCCAGTCAACCCCTGGTTGGAACACTGACCATTTTTCTCCACTATTATGGGCCTTAAAACTTTGGATGGTCGCAACTATACAAAAATAATCCATAGTTCGACACCACATACTAGATTCTAGTGGATGGAATGCAAGTACCAGTATTCCACCCAAGGATGAAATATTATGCTACTTGCGCCACCTTTGTGGTCCTTCAAGCGAGCATGCTAAGCTTATTTGGGAGGCACACTATAGTCAAGTGACAAGACACTTTAGTGTGGAGAAAATCATGACAATACTGAAAAAGTAATTTTATTGGCCAAAACCCTAACAGGATATTGGAAAAAATATAAGATCCTACACTACTTGTCCCATCACCAATCCAACCATCAAGAAAAAGCAAGGCATGTACACTCCTCTGCCTACTCCTAACCAACCCTGGGAATCCATCTCCATGGACTAACTATCTAGCCTCCATTCTACCAATCAGGTAATGTCTATGTATTTGCGGTCATGGATATATTTTCTTAGATGACTATATTGGTAGCCTACAAGAAGAGTATCATAGTAAATATAATTTCCAAACTCTTCTTGAATCGAGTGTGGGTACATTTTGGGATCCCACAGACCATTATATCTGATCAATATAACAAGTTCATGAGCACATTTTAGTCAAGTCTCTGGTCATTATTTGACACCAAGATTACCAGGTTGACTTCATTCCATCCCCAGATGGATGACCATACAAAGGTTGTCAACATGATTATAGTGCACATACTATGAATGTACAACTCCAAGCATCCATCGAATCAGGACGAGAGCCTTCCCTATTTGCAACATAGTTATAAAAAAACTCTCCATAGCTCAACTAGCCACAATCCCTTTCAAGTGGTTTTGGGATTTCAACCATTGTGTTTGAATCATGTTGCCATGCCTCATGCGACTACACATGCATAATATACACATGTATAGTCCGAGGTTGATAAAGCAACCAAGTTTATTGAACACATCCAACACATCTTCCAATAGGTTCATGAAATCTTGGATAAATCTAATGCCAAGTACAAAAAATGACATGATCAACATCGAGTGCCACATAAGTTTATGGTTGGTGAAAAATTTTGGTTGCATTTACAAAAAGAACGCCTTGTTGGAGCCCATCGAAATTTTTGACCGCTCTGACTTGAGCCTTACACTATCACCAAGGTTGTGGGAGACAATTCTTTTGAGCTCATAATTCCCCCATTTGTTGGCATACACCCAATGTTTAATGTGGATCGCCTTCAACCATTCTTCCCACCATTGTTAGACACATCATACATTGTCGAATAGTTGACACCAACAGAGCTCAACCCAAACTTCATGGAACATGCCATAACTAATCGGATCATGGAAACACATATCAAGAACACTTGTCAAAATAGGATCCACATGTATCAGGTTTTCAAAGTTTGGAAACTCCTGCACCAAGGCAAGTGGCTCACCAGGGACCAAGTTCAACAGAAGTTTCCCCATCTCATGGAGGTGTTCAATGAAATGGGGACCATTGCTTCCTAAGGGGGGAGGACTTATTCAGGTAGATATTGGTGGCCACCCACCCATTCCACTTGGAACCCCAACATTATTTCCTTTCAGTTTCCTTAATTTTAGCACAAATTTATAATTTTTGCAGTTTTTCGGGTCCTAAACTTTTGGAGTTGTTTTGAGGCCCTAAATGGAGATTTTTTGAAAAATGCACCAAGCCCAAAATTCATGGGGAGGGGCTTGTTGGGAATTTTTTTTGTCCTCATATATATCTTTCTAATAAGGTATCGTGCACGCCAAACAAAGATCATCTGGCCAAATTACGTCCTCGGGAATTTGGTATTCCAACTAATCCAAACGGGGCTCACAAAATTTTGCGGCTTCATATCCTAGGGTTAGGTTTTTGGGTGTTTAGGGTTTTTCCTTTGTTTCTCAATAATAAAAAGGACTATGATTCTCATTTCAACATAGTTGAGAAGGCATGTAGTCGTCACATATCTTCTTATAGATAAGCTACCATCGCCCATGCTAGTTTATTTCCATTCTACAAGTAAACAATTTGAGTATTAGTTATTAATGAATTGAAGTTTAGTTTTCATTGTAGCTCCGTGTTTTTCTTTAATTCTGTATTTTATTTTTTTCTTGCATAAACCTGGATCAGTTCAATGCTTAGTAAAAATAGATGGAGTCATTGTGCTATTTCACTCAACCTGCTTGCTTGTTTAAGTAATTCTCATCCTTGACACGACAATTTCTTGAGGGTTTGGGAGTTAATGGCACTACCAGATAAATTGAGGTGAAAAAACTGAATATTGAGCTCAATTTTATTTGAATACAACATTTTGGAAAAAATTTGTGGCACTCCTCCTTGTTTTTCCTTAGATTATGTGTTGAACGACTAGCCCTGAGATCAATTTTCTAACACGAATCTAATTGTTTTTCCCTAAATTCATTACTCCAACTTGAAAGGTTTCACATTTAAGTCATATTTTTTTTTCTCTCAAAATATCTTAATAGTTCAAACTTCACATCTGCACAGGGGTTTAGAGTTTGCAAATTTGTGGGTGGAAGTGATGTGTTTTTCATTGTAAATAATTGATCCATCAAATTAATTTTGCAGGATACTCCTTCCCCATCTCACAAGAGAAGGATCGTTGTGCCTTAGCACTAGGTACCTTTACTTAGGAATCTGTGAAGCAACTTGAGAATGCCTACTACGTTCATGATTTGAAGCAACTGTATATCACCTCTCATCAACCTTAAAAATCATATCCTTTATTAAAGTAACTAATCTTTATTTGTTAATATTTGGAAAAGATGCCATAGAAAATATTACCTATTGCAGTCCTAGGCTCAATAATAACCTTAGAAAGTGTCATAATGTTGTTGTCTAGTCTTGGAAATAATTATCTCACTGTTATTGTTTATGTTGTTATTGCTGTGTTCAATTGTGTAAGAGGTTAAATATCTTTTGTTACTGATGATGTGGTCGACTCAATATGTTATTTAATGTCGAAGTCCACTAACATGTTGTGCACTACTAAACATGTATTTATTGTATTTAGTCAAAGTCTAACCACTCTACATGGACAACATTTTTGTCCAATATTCTAGTGAGAACAAGGATATCTAACATTTGAAATGGACAATAGAATAAATTAACTACAGTTCACCATTATCATATTTCAGGTAACATTAAAATCAATTCAATGCCTTTGTGACTTGGGACCTTAGGAATTTGATGCATTATTCTCTAAAAGAATGCATTAGTATCTAGGAAGGACCATTAACAAGAGGGATACCAAATTTTAAGGTTGTAATATTCCTTCCATGACAATGCATTGGGTATTAAAGCGGGGAAAGTAAATATGCTCCGGTACTTTACTACTAGTAAATCAGCTTGCATCTATTACTTTGCTAAAACACTTGTAGGAGAATTCAAAATTACAATTACCTTTCTTTTTCCTCTTTACTTGACCATTAAGAGCACAAAGCTCCTAAATTTGGTAATCGACTTCCTCTAATGCTTGGCACTAATCAAATAGGTTGTGCTAAAAGATGCTACCTGTTCTCACTCCTACTGATCCCGATACATGTCGAAGAGCCGTTCAGGCAATGGGGCATTGATTTTATTGGGGAGATCCACCCCGCATCCAGTAACCAACACCATTGGATTCTCACTTCCACTGACTACTTCATCAAGTGGGTCAAAGCTGTGTCTGCAAGAAACGCCACAGATGGGGTGGTGATTAAATTTATGGAAAATATAATAGCTAGTTTTGGGTGCCTGGTCAAAATCATCACTGATAACGCTTAGGTCTCCAAGTCTGCCAAGTTCATAAACTTTTTCCAGCAGTATAATATCACTCTGGGACATTATATAACTTATTATCTGCAGGGGAATGGGTTGTCCGAGTCGTCCAATAAGACTTTGGTAAGAATTCTAAAAAAGACCATAAGTGAGAATCAAAAGATCTGGGAGTCCCAAATCAAATTTTCACTTTGGGAAAATTTCATTACCAACAAGATATCCACGGGAAAGTCCCCCTATGAGCCAGTGTATGGTTGAGCAGCGGTTTTTCCCATTCAACTTGCTCTACCTGTGGCCATATTTTTGCAAGACAGTGAAGAAGAGCCAAATGAACTCGTAAGGAGGATGAATCAACTGGTAGAACTGGATGAAACACGAGCCCAGGTAAACATCAGGTTGGCCTATTATCAAGAAAAGATGAAAATACTATTTGAACAATGAGAAAAGTATAAGGAGATACAGGTGAGGGACCTGGTGCTGCAATGGGACATTAGATGGACTGACAAGGTAGCAGAAGTTAAGGGAAACAACACCTTCATATTGGCAAATTTGGAAGGGGACATGATTGACATGCCTGTGAATGGGAAGTTCCTCAAGCCCTACTTTCAGTACTGACAGTGTCCGCAAGGGCCCATTGTATATATCCTGCACACTGTATATATTTCATCTTTAATTTTTGCATGCATTTTCATTTTTAACTCTTTCCAGAAGTACTTGAAGCTTTTTAAATTTCCCTAGGTATATTTACAAGTACACAAGAAGGCGGTCTGCGAAGTTATCGACACCCTCGAGAATGAGCGTGCCGTCCCCAAGTGTAGCCAATGTTGGCTTGTGACCTCACTGATAAAAGAAAAGGAGATGCTGCATAAAGAAAAATGAAAACACAGGCCAAGAGGATAGGAAACAACAAAGTTAATAGAGGAGATTTCAAAGAACAAGCACAACGATCAGGTGAGAGTATGGCATGAATAAGGATACCAATATCAATCGCTTTTAAATGCACACAGTTCCATGGTGGAACCACGCGCCAAGTACTGGAAGCTGATGACCGTTCCGTTGGCATCTGAAAAGTGTTAAGGGTGGCTGAAGTTGACCCCCCAGAGGAGGTGACATCATCCATTCTTCGGGCCAATCAGAGTGATTCTGTGGGGGGAAGGAAAAGGGACGGAGGCCTTCGTCCACCCTGCCGAAGATAGAAGGGGCCTGCCAAGATAAATAGCTGGCTCAGGTATTTTTACAGTAAGGTAAGTCTAGTAGGCGGTACGAAGTTCGGTACTCGTCTTGTCTGGCACATGGCCCCCACCTACCCAACTGCTACCAGCCAACCACCTTGCACCACGTGTCTCACTGTCGACATCCTTACGACGCCAGCCATACATGTGTCGCCCCGCCTCAATAATCAGTAAAACCCTGTTCCCTGTAGCACGTTTTACTCTTGACTGTGCCATTTTATTGGTTATTCACCAGTATTTCGCTCTATTAGGCAGGGAAAAACTCAAGTACTGGCTGCTTTCCACTCTCGCGTCATTTTCCCCTGCTACCTCACTACTATTTCAGTTATTTGATCGTGTCCATTTCACTATTTCCCTTTTACTTTTATTTTAAATTATCATGGAAAAACTGAAGTGTTCCGCACCTGAAACCATCCAAGCTCGTGAGGTCAGGACTGCTCCTGGACCCGAACCTCTCACTAATGCTCATGGCCAACTCTGTGAACCGGTCTATCCCTTCAATGTAACCCACACCAGAGCCAAACTCTTTGATTTTCAGCGAAGAAACGAAGACGTGTTTAGAGTCATTGAGTCAGGTCTTTACTACCAAATTTCCCCGATGACCCATCCGTTCCCAGAATTTATTGTCTGTCTTGAGGAGGCCTACATTGAGCGTAAGGAAATATTCCTTTCTACTCAGGGCACAAAGATTCTCAAATTACTCCCCAACTCATCAGGAAAGCCATATGTTATCCTCCTGCCCATGACTGTGTCGAGTTTTCCAAAGTCACTCTCTCCTGCCATTTCTCGAATCAACCCGTGGAAAAATAAAGTCGTTTCCTCAATCTCATCTCCGACTCACGCCTATTATCTTTCCCTCACACAGAGTCTATTCCACTATCTTCATTCCGTAACACTATACAACCTATTCTAGAAATTATCTCGGGAATACTAGGGTGAGGATGCCGAGATGGTGACTAGGGCGGGTTTAGGGTTCCTATGGCTCATGATGCAGGCTGAGATCCTTTTGGATATCCATTCCTTTCTGGCCTCAACTATCAAAGCCTAGTTCCAAGATATGTCTTCCTTCTGTTCTTTCAAATATCGCTCCCTGGTTTTCTACTTATTACAATTTGAGCATGTGGATAAGTTTGAAGGTCTAGGCCTGAACAGGTTCTCCAGGAGAAACACTAAACCCAAGTCTGTTTTTGAGTGGAATCTAGCAGTTCGCCCGCATCCAAAGGGGAAGGGGCGTGCAAAATTCGTTACCGATTTTATGTCCATAGCCTATGATATCATACACGATAGCTCACCAACCAAAATGTTTCATGAGCAGAAGGATTGGCTCTATTTCAGTAAAACAGATTGCACAGGTGATTGGTACCTGTTTGAAGACCACACTAAGATCAGGGTCTACGGTGCTGAAGTAGCTCCTTATCACCTGCCAGTGTTCCTGTCCATGAGGAAATTTTCCCTCGAGTTCATCCGTCAGGTCTTAAGTGCCGACCAAGTCCACTTCGTGCCTACGAAAAAGGGACACATCTTCAAACTCCCACATTATATAGGCCCTTTCACCATTAATTCAAGGCATGCCCTATCCGCTATGGAAAGGATGTTGCGGGAGATGAATTTCCATCAAGGATATGTCTAGCACTATGATCCTAATTAGTTCCTCACAAGCAGGAAGAAGAAGATTAAATCAACAACATATGCACATGAACCTAGGCCTCTCATTGAATGGAAAGCTAACCTTGATACGTGGCCTTGGGATACACATATGGAGGCTGAATCCTCAGCTACTGAAGGAAAAGGAGATAATGTGCCTACCAAGGCAGAAGGGCAGGAACAGGGGGACCCCTTGGGAAGTCAAGGGTTCATAGAGGTTGATGAAGAAACACACCCGAGTAAAAAACAAAGAACTGAAGGGCGAGAGGACCTAGACATCGAATTATTCGATGACGAGGTCCCCTTTCTCAGGGGTCCTGATAAATATGAGCCAAGATTTCTACTCTCCTTTGATTCTACCTCATCTTCAGCCCCCTCAGAGCTTTTAAAGGTGGTCACATTGGGAAAATATGATGTAAGGGAGGAGATTGAGACCAGGAAAAAGTCCGCGAGAGAAAGGCTGAGGGCTGAAGTTTCTCTATACCAGGCTCTCCTCAGTCCTGGATATGGGTAAAGAGTAGCTCATATTGGCCATCCAGCAGTCAACCATGCATCCTGCACCTTCGGGATCCCAATATAGAGCTCTGGAAATAATTCTAAATTTGGGCAACATTCCCTTGTTGGATAAGATGGATTTTCACCAGTGTATCAGGGACATGCTACGGACTAAGGTAGTGAATCATACAATTTCCCTACAGAGGATCGAAAGGAAGCTGACTCAAATGAATATCACCCAAAAAGGGAAAGGGCTAGTGCTAAGGCTGTGGATAATCAGCTGGAGAAAACTAGAAAAATGATAAGAGGAAAGGGTGTTGATACCAATTTAGCATTGCAAGCCATTCTAACCAAATTAGATTTGGAGGTATAAGAGTTGAGGAGAAAGCTGAATATCTCTCGCTCTGAACATATTCAGATTGAGGAACTTGCCCAAGTAGAAAGGGAAAAGACAGTTCTCTTTGATTCCCTCACTCAAAGGGAAGAAGAGATTACTCAAAAGGATAAGAAAATTGCTAGGCTAAACAAGAATTTGTCAGAGCTACAACTTAAGGGGGGTGAGCATACATGCGTAGTTCCGGTACCAGAATATCCACAGACTTCTCCGGAGTAGCTCACCAAGGCGCTGGCAGATCTGAGGATGTCAGAAGATGAAACACGCACTACCCACTAGCTCCTAGACGAGGCCAAGGTTGCATACACAGAGAATCAAAAGATGGTTGCATCCCTACAGAAAGAGGTAGAGAACCTCCGCAAGGAAGCTCAGGGACATGAGAAGTATATCAAAGACTTAAAAACATAGCTTAAAGGTAACATGTCATTGGTAGAAGTGAGGCGACTTGTCTGGGGGGAGATCATAGCAAAGGTCAAGCAACATTGGGAGCTCCTCGTGCTGACCAACGACAAGAATATTTCTATTCACAAGTATAAGGCACAATTGGAGGTTGGACGCAGGGAAGGAGAAGAGAAGGCAGCAATAGCAAAGAAATATGTCAGATATCTCAATGAGCTTTCATCTAAAGAATTGAGTGCACAGGGAGTTGTCAACTATTTTAGGACTATTATGGATGTCAATAAGATGATTGAGAAAGAGAATGCACGTGTGAACACGTTGGGGTTTTTAGCGCTGGTGTCAAAGGAAAGGTTCGATTAGGAATGGCGCAAGTTGGTAGAAGCTGGCCTCCCGCCATGCTGGGATCCGCAGTCAGACGCACTACTTCAAAAGTAGAGACCTTAGTAGCTGCACTGCGTAAGGAATTCTTCCTTCTCGGTCAGGTCAAGAAATTCTTTGCTGTCCATGTGGATTATACAGAGCTTACGCAATTGCAGTCTATTTTTGAAACCTACACCACATCACAGCTACCTGGATCAATTTTATGGCAGAAGTGTTATGAATACATGAATCCTTCAGTTTCCTCTACTTCACACAACTGCCACCCCCGCCACCTCATCATCATGGCTCCTCCACATCTTCGGTCCGATCACGCCGCACAGAAGGCTCGGGCACTCCTCGTCGTACCAAATAATGGACATCATGATCAGGCCCATGCGGCCTTTGTTTTTATTTTTTATTTTCAATTTCCATGTAATGTAAAATTGGGTGAAATCTTGATTTCACCATACGCACTCTCTGCATTTCACATTTCTATTTTGTTATTGTTATAGTCTGTGTCGGACAATACTGTTTCGGATGCGATGCCATTACGCCGCATAATTTTTTATTTAGATGGGAAACTGTAATATCAGTAGGGAATATTTTGTTTGAAGAAATATCTAGCCATGCTGCCCATGTAAACGACTATAAAATGCCAACTCACAGACAAAGTAAAGGTTCTGAATTCTCTGAAAGTTGGAAGTGTATAGTCTGCGTAACACATTTTGTAGTTTTGAGATTTGCTCTTAATGTATACCTGAAGAGCCGTTTTGAAGAAATAATATAACGACTATTTTTTGCGAGAATGGATTCCTACTGGAATTATGAATAGTATGTATGTATCTGTTGTATTTGGTTCAATTTAATGCTGTGTTCCATCACATTTTCTTTCCTGTTATCATGCTTTCATAATGCGGGTGGTCTATAGCTTATGTATGCATTTATCTCGAATGATACTCGTATTACGATCTATAATACTACCTTAATTAGGTTTAGTGCATGATTTTTGTTTCAATTTCCTTCTCTCTACCACTTTCTCCTTAAGTCCTTGAAGGGTGGATTCTTATACCTTGTAAGCCCACCTTACTCTGACTTACCATCCTAATTATTCATTGTATTTATCCCGATTAACTTTAAAGAATTTTCATTGGTTTCACATCTGGCCTTGTTTGCAGAAAACCCAATTCCATGACAGCCACAAGCCCATTCTGAGAAAGCCTTTCTCCCTACAATCCGAGTTCACAGTTATTATTATGCTCTCCTTATGATCGAGAACCAAAAATAAAAAAATTCCATCCAGTAAATATTCAGAAGGTTCCTGTCAAAGACATGAAGAGAACCTAGATGACCTCCTGCTTTAAGATGTCCTAGGCACTGGTCTTCTGCAGCTCAAGGCTATCTCTAGGAGTGACAACATATTTTTGGTGCCATTTCCGGGGAACGAAGTTGAAAATATTTTCCCTGGAATAGGACATTGTCTTCACCCTTCAATCAGGTGATCACGAAGGGTTGAGAGTTGCATAGCCCTCACCTTGGTGACTCCACTGTTATCTAAATCTAAATTAGCTACAATTTTGGTTTATACCAAGCCACATATAAGGTTAGATACCTCTCCGCTAAGAACTCCGTCAGTATCTGATCCTGAAAAAATCATATTCAAGAGAGTTTGTAAAGAAAAGCAACCCGTTCAAACAAAATTACCCTCATTCTCATTAGAATACTCTCCGTCCTCATCTCAGAAAGTTGAAGTTTATGGCCGTGGCTCTGTAGCCCGAGTACTCGAATATCCCCCAGAAAACTCTACTCTAGCTAGCTGTGAGATAAAAGATGAATCTGAGTCAGTAAATACCTTTGTGCCTCCTTTATGCCCCACCCTAGAGGCCAAGGAAGTCAAAGAGGTTACCATACTTCAGAACTCATCTCTGTTAAATATACAAATCCCCTCTCAACATATACCTATTGTAATCCACCAAAATCCCCATCAGAATCCACCACTATCGCCCCTCATGGATGTGCCGAGTTTCCTCCTTAACAAATATGCCCCACTGGCCTTGCCTCAAGTTTTAAATGATATTCCTCAGGAATACCTAAATCTCTTGCCTCGGTTCACCGGGGAAGACAATACTTCTGCCCAGAAGCATATTGAGGACTTTTGTGCTTTTGCTAAAAATGTCAATGTGGAACACTTGGATGTAGTGTTGAGGCTTTTCATCCAGTCTTTGGATGGAGAAGCCCGAAAGTGGTTTAAATCCCTTGCTAACAATGCAGTCACCACCTGGGAGGAAATGGAAAATTATTTTCCTAAAAAATGGGGAGAAAAGAGGGATGACGGTTACATCCTCACAGAGTTCAATGCCCTCAAGAATAAACACAATGAATATGTAACAAAGTTTATAAAAAGATTCAATAAGTTGTATAACAATTTACCGACTGAAATAAAACCTCCTCAAGCAGTGGGCAAAGAGGTTTTTGCTGGAGCATTTGAGTTCGAGTTTTTATTCACTTTGAGAGAAAGAAATCCTGCATCCCTAGATCATATCTAGAATGATGCTCTAGAGGTAGAAGCGAACTTTTCTTCTACTGGAAAATCCAAAGGGAGAACAGATCATGATACCAGGAGAAGGGGTAAGGAGGAGGATTCTTCCTCTAATCAAGAAAGAGAAGCATCGAAGTATAAGATCAAAGAGATGAACAAGATGATAAAAAACCTCTCCAACAAGCTGGTGAAGCTTGAATTGGAGGCTAATAATTCCTCTTCTCGACCCAACCAGATGGCCCCTAATCGAGGTTTCAATCCATAGTACCATAAACCACCTCTGCAAATTTTACAGCAGGATAGAAAGGAGCAGCAGGATCATATCCAGCCTCCTCTATATTTAGAAGGGCAAGTGGAAGGAAAAACTGAGGAAGCTCTTGATTTTCACGGAGACCAATTCCTTGCTTACTTATAAGATGAAGAGGGGGAGCTCACTCTGCAGGAGGAGCTATAAGGTAAAGAAGTTTCCCCAGAAGGTCAAGATATTGATGATTGCTGCGGCAATCTGTAGACTTCATGCAAGCGAAACTCCATAAGAAGTATGACCTCATATCCTCTAGAAAGAGGACCCGAGTATAAGAGCAAGAGAAAGAGTCCACTTCAAAAGAGAAGGCCCCTCTAAATTCTGTCAGCAAGGGGAAAAAACCCATAGAAGAGCCTGTGCACCATAAAGCCACTGCCTCTTCCTCCATAAAGCTAGTTCCCGATCCCCCTGCAAAACAGAAGGCTTATGCTGCAGCCTCAAACTTACCCATCCACCCTAAAGAGAAACAAAATGAGGTCATTACTGAAAATACTCCTACAATCTTCAACCTCCAGAAAGAGTTAGAAAATGTCAAAATCCATGTTCCCCTAGTCGAAATTTTAAAACAATGTTCTTATAAAGCTCAAATATCCCAATTCATGCTCCCCCATGGTGTAGTCCCTCTCCCTGATAGTCTCAATCTCCAGGAAGAAATACCCATGGTGGTATTTGGTCCTCATGTAGAAGAGTTGGACTCAACAACCCCCCCATTCTATGTATCTCTGGTCATTCATGATCTGCTTCTACACAACTGCATGCTAGATTCCGGTTTTTCACACAACCTACTGCTACTATCTATCATGGAACAATTGGGGCTGCAAATTACTCATACATATAAAGATCTGTATTAGTTTGAATCCAAGAGGGTTAAATTCCTGGGCATGATACAATATCTGGTGGTAAATTTGGCCCAGATCCCAGCTAAGAGCATAGTGATGGATGTCGTGGTAGCTGACATTCCATCCTGATTCGAAATGTTGTTTTCTAGATATTGGGGTTCAATGATTGGCATGTCAATTAAACTTGATCTCACCTACGCTACTATTCTAGTATTCGGAGGGGAGGAAAGAAGGCTATACCGGGAGTCCAGGTTCGTAAATATGGTTACTAAGGCTGATGGCTCGATGAAATCCCCAGTATATGATAAGGAGGGTGAATTTTCTTGCCTCATGTTCAAAGAAGATGAAGATTTCCTGCAGGAAGCTAAAGTCCACCCTCTAAAACAGAAAGAACCCATGAGTAAAGATGAGGACGAGATATGGACTCTGCATTTTGACGGGGCCAATTCGAGAGAAGGAAATGGAGCCGGGGTGCTCTTGATCTCGCCCAAAGGATCTTTGGTCCCTCTCTCTTTCAAGCTGGAGTACGAAGGCACAAACAATGTGGCCGAATATGAAGCCCTGCTACTAGGATTACAAATAGCAAGGAATATGAATATCCATAACCTAACAGTTTTCGGGGACTCGGAGCTAGTTGTAAGGCAAGTCAGAAATCAGTGCCAGGCTAAACATCCACGTCTCAGAGCTTATATAAATGAGATATGGGACCTGGTGGAAAACTTATTCTCGGATTTCAATATACAGTTCATGCCGAGAGACAAGAATCATATGTCCAATTTGCTTGTTATTGTAGGCAGCAATTTTTGCTCGCCATAGAAACCTATGGTCAGGTATGAGGTTGAGGTGCGATATTTTCCTTCCATCCTAGATAATGTGAAGCACTGGCAGGTCTTCGAGGATGAAAAAAAAGTTAAGGGTTTCATAAATATGGTTGGAAAATTCTCTAATTTGGTGATTGATGCAGTGGATGAAGAGCCCAATGATCAGCCACAGAGCAAGTGGGAGGAGACATTGGTCGAGAATCGTGTGATAAAATTAAAGGGAATGTCATTCCCAGAGGCCTTTTACCCTTGGAAAGGCTGTTTGATCAGCCCTAGTAAGATGACACAGGATGAGCAGGTGAGCGATATAAATATCGGGACAGAGGGAGACCCGAAGGTGGTAAATCTATCTAGGGGAGTCCCTGAGGAATATCAGAACAAATATATCTGGTTGTTCCAAGAATATAAAGATGTCTTCGCCTGGTCATACCAAGAACTGAAGACTTTCAACATTGAGGTCATTGAGCACAAGATTCTTCTCAAAGGAGACGCCAAGCCTCATAAGTAGAAACTAAGGCAGATTAATCCATTGCTGCTCCCAACAATTGAGAAAGAGATTAAAAAGCTACTGCGGGCTAAAATCATTGTTCCCCTGAGATATTCAGAGTGGGTGGAAAACTTGGTCCTAGAAAGCTAAGTACCGCACCCTGAGATTAAGGTCACAGAGATACGCCATGGAAAATGGACGATTACAGTGGAGGGATTCGTGAGGAATTCTGCTACTATGCCTAATAGAGGAGGAGGTGGAAGAGGTGATGTCCGAATTTCATGAAGGTGTATGCAGCAGACATTACAACTGGCAGTCTATGACTCACAAAATTCTAAGAGCAATTTTTTTCTGGACTTCACTGCTTAGAGATGTACATGCTCGTGTCCGAGCATGCGAAAAATGCCAAAATTTTGTAGAAAAAAAAAAATTTGTGCCACTCCCACTAATCGCGATACATGTTGAAGAGCCATTCATGCAATGGGGCATCGATTTTATCGGGGAGATCCACCCCGCATCCAGTAACCAACACCGTTGGATTCTCACTGCCACCGACTACTTCACCAAGTGGGTCGAAGTTGTGCCTGCAAGAAATGCCATGGATGGGGTGGTGATTAAATTTATGGAGGAAAATATAATAGCTAGGTTTGGGTGCTCGGCCAAAATCATCACTGATAATGCCCAGGACTTCAAGTCCACCAAGTTCATAAAATTTTTCCAGTAGTATAATATCACTCTAGGAAATTGCACAAATTATTATCCGCAGGGGATCGGGCTGGCCGAGTCGTCTAATAAGGCTTTGGTAAGAATTCTAAAAAATAACATAAGTGAGAATCAAAATAACTGGGAATCCTAGCTCAAATTTGCACTTTGGGAAAATCACATTACCATCAAGAGATCCACGGGAAAGTCCCCCTACAAGCTAGTGTATGGTCGAGTGGCGGTTTTTCCCATTCAACTTGCTCTACCTGTGGCCAGATTTTTGCAAGACAGTGAAGAAGAGCCAAATGACCTCGTAAGGAGGATGAATCAGCTGTTAGAACTGGATGAAACATGAGCCCAAGTAAAAATCAGGTTGGCCGATTATCAAGAAAAGATGAAAAGACTATTTGACCAATGAGAAAAGGATAAGGAGATACAGGTAGGGGACTTGGTGCTCTGATGGGACATTGGATAGGCTGACAAGGGTAAACACAGAAAGTTCGATCCAGTCTGGTTCAGACCTTTCAAGGTAGAAGAAGTCAAGGGAAACAACGCCTTCATATTGGAAAATTTGGAAGGGGACCTAATTGAAATTGACTCAAGTACTGGCTTCTTTCCACTCTCGCGTCGTTTTCCCCTTCTACCTCACTGTTATTTTAGGTAATTGATCATGTCCCTTTCGCTATTTCCCTTTTACTTTTATTTCAAATTATCATGGAAAAACTGAAGCACTCCGCACCCGAAACCCCCAAAGCTCCCAAGGTTAGGACTCCTCCTGGACCTGAACCTCTCACTGACGATCATGCCCAACTCTGTGACCCGGTATATCCCTTCAATGTAACCCCACTAGAGCCAAACTCTTCGATTTTTAACGAAGAAATGAAGACATGTTTAGAGTCTTCGAGTCAGGGCTTTACTATCAAATTGCCTCAACAACCCATCCATTCCCAGAATTTATTGTCTGGATTTGGGAGGCCTACATCGAGCATAAGGACATCGTCCTTTTCGCTCAGGGCACCAAGATTCTTGAGATTACTCACCAAATCATCAAGAAAGCCCTATGTTATCCTCCTTCCCAAGACTGTGTCGAGTTCTCTGAAGTCACTCTCTCCTGCCATTTATCGAATCAACCCCTGGAAAAAAAAAGTGGTTTCCTCAATCTCATCTCCGACTCACACCTATTATCTTTCCCTCACACAGAGTCTATTCCACTATCTTCATTCCGTAACACTATACAACCTATTCTAGCGATTATCTCGGGAATGCTAGGGTTTGAGGATGTCGAGATGGTGACTAAGGCGGGTTTAGGGTTCATATGGCTCATGATGCAGGCTTAGATCCTTTTGAATATCCCTTTGTTTTTGGCCTCGGCTATCAAAGCCCACTTCCAAGATATATCTTCCTTTTGTTCTTTCAAATATTTCTCCCTGGTTTTCTAGTTATTCCTATTTGAGCATGCAGATAAGTTTTAAGGTCTAGGCCTGAACAGGTTCTCCAGGAGAAACGCTAAACCCAAGTCTATTTTCGAGTGGAATTCGACAGTTCACCAACATCCAAAGGTGAAGGGGTATGCAAAATTTGTTACCGATTTTATGTCCATAGCCTATGATATCATACACGACAACTCCCTGCCCAAGATCTTTCCTGAGAAGAAGGATTGGCTCCAGTTGAGTGAAATGGATTGCACAGGTGATTGGTAACTATTTGAAGAGCACACCAAGATTAGGGTCTACGGTGCTGAAGTACATCCTTATCACCTGCTAGTGTTCCCATCCATGAGGATATTTTCCCTCGAGTTCATCTGCCAGGTCTTAAGTGTCGACCAAGTCCACTTCGTGCCCGCGAAAAAGGGACACATCTTCAAACTCCCACATTCTATAGGCCCTTTCACCATTAATTCAAGGCATTCTCTTTTTAATGTGGAAAGGATGTTGCAGGAGATGAATTTACCTCAGGGAGATGTCTGGCACTATGATCCTAAGGGGTTCCTCACAAGCAGGAAGAAGAAGATTAAATCAACATCATATGCGCATGAACCTAGGCCTCTCATTGAATGGAAAGCTAACCTTGATACGTGGCCTTTGGATACACGGATGGAGGCCAAATCCTCAGCTGCCACTAGAAAATTTGGCGGAATTTCCGACGGCCAATTCGTCGCTATTCCGACACATAGTCGTCGCAAGAGCGACAGTTCGAGGACGGGAAAAAAGTGGTTTACCATCCCGTCGCAATTCCGACGCACTTAAAAAGTGTCGCACTACCAACAATTTTTCCGTTGCTTCCAAATAGGCGTCGCTCTTTCGACGTTTCCCAAACCGTCGCGCTTCCGACGTTTGTAAATTGTCACACTTCCAACGAAATGTGGTTCGACGTTTTGAACGTCGCTCTTCCGACGTTTGTAAACTGTCGCAATTCCGACGAAATGTGGTTCGATGTTTTGAGCATCACTCTTCTGACGTTTGTAAACTGTCGCAATTCCGATGCAATGTGGTTCGAAGTTTTGGACGTTGCTCTTCCGACATTTGTAAACTGTCGCAATTTCGACGAAATGTGGTCTGACGTTTTTATACTGTCGCTCTTCCGACGTTTTTAAGCTGTTGCAATTACGACACTTACAAGGCGTCGGTATATCGACGGCGGGTTCAATTTAAAAAAAAATGAAACTTTAAAACATGATAGTAAATCTCCAATATTTGTTATGAATTGTGGGCGTTCCAATGACCGTGAAATATTAATATAATAAACCACCCCGCAGCGCTTCGACTATAGACAATCATTTTTTTTTTCACAAGAGAAAAAACGCTGTTTTGAATATATTATATGAAGTAAAATAGTCCATGAAGTCATTACATTTTCACATCTAAAGATCAGAACCCAAATATCCATCCAGAAAATTGGAAGTCCCACCCCAGACAATGATAGAAAAATACCCCATGTCACATACAGGGACATGATATAAAACCCAGTAACGGTCCACATGGATATTATCGACAATTTGAGAAAGCATCCAAATATGCCCGAGGCATCTATAAGAAAGTGAAATAGCAGTATGTAGAATAGTAAAGCAACAGATAGAGTACCGACATCCATTGTTCCAAATACAAATTAAAGTACCCAAAATCCTTGAAAAGAGAAAAATGCTAATCATGTGAGGAGTGTGATATGTCCAAAATATAAAAAGACCATCAGACCATATCAATAAACCAGCAACATAGACCAGCATCGCTAGTTTTGAAGGCAGAGTGATAAACATTAATCATTTTTTTTTCACAAGAGAAAAAACGCCGTTTTGAATATATTATATGAAGTAAAACAGTCCATGAAGTCATTACATTTTCACATCTGAAGATTGGAACCCAAATATCCATCCAGAAAAGTGGAAGTCCCACCCCAAACAATGATAGAAAAATACCCCATGTCACATACAGGGACATGATATAAAACCCAGTAACGGTTCACATGGAGATTATCGACAATCTGAGAAAGCATCCAAATATGCCCGAGGCATCTATAAAAAAGTGAAATAACAGTATGTAGAATAGTAAAGCAGCAGATAGAGTACCGACGTCCATTGTTCCAAATACAAATTAAAGTACCCAAAATCCTTGAATAGAGAAAAACGCTAATCATGTGAGGAGTGTGATATGTCCAAAATATAAAAAGACCATCAGACCATATCAATAAACCAGCAACATAGACCAGCATCGCTAGTTTTGAAGGCGGAGTGATAAACATTAATCATTTTTTTTTTCACAAGAGAAAAAACGATGTTTTGAATATATTATATGAAGTAAAACAGTCCATGAAATCATTACATTTTCACATCCGAAGATTGGAACCCAAATATACATCCAGAAAAGTGGAAGTCCCACCCCAGACAGTGATAGAAAAATACCCCATGTCACATACAGGGACTTGATATAAAACCCAGTAACGGTCCACATGGAGATTATCGACAATCCGAGAAAGCATCCAAATATGCCCGAGGCATCTATAAGAAAGTGAAATAGTAGTATGTAGAATAGTAAAGCAACAGATAGAGTACCGACGTCCATTTTTCCAAATACAAATTAAAGTACCCAAAATCCTTGAACAGAGAAAAACGTTAATCATGTGAGGAGTGTGATATGTCCAAAATATAAAAAGACCATCAGACCATATCAATAAACCAACATCGCTAGTTTTGAAGGCAGAGTGATAACCTGTCAACACATAAAATAGTATCATAAAGCGGATACAGGAAATGTGCAGAGACATGTACTGTTGATATACGCCTCACACAAAAAGCATCCATGATAGAGCAAAAATATGTATAAACTCAGGGTCGATTGTATGTTCTGGCTTGCTTGTTCCCGGAAATAAAAACCATCTGCAGAAACCTAGGCTCGCTTGTAAGATCAGGCTCGCTTGATTCCGAAATTGGTAACCATCTGTTGCATCCGAGATGTAAGGTTTAGGCTCGCTTGTTTCCATTAGTAGCCTGCTACAGCATCCACCCTGTTCATAGAAAAAATGTTCCTGTAGATATACAGAGAAAGAGTATAATATGTAGACCATATAAACATGGCTCTTTATTTCAAAAAACAGGTATAAAATAGAAACATGGAAACATTTTTTTTTCCAATTGTTATGAACATAATTCGACCATGAAATATTAATATAATAAACCACCCCGCAGCGCTTCTACTATAAACAATCATATAAACTGTTGAGCTCCAAAGATGTTCTTTCTTCCACCACATTCCACTCCATTTCCTTTTTCCATTAGTAATCACAGGCTCAAATGATTAGTAGAATTAGTTAAAATTGCTTTAAGAATTAATATCATGACTAACTTGCTATGTTTTTATGATTTTGTCATTGTAGTACTTTTTGAACTAGATCTAGCTACAGAATGTAGACATTCTGTAGCTAGTTGCCGATTCTGCAGCTGTCTTCATGTCTACGAAGGTTCCAGGTGTCATCTCAGAGGAAAACACATATGGTCGTATTCCACATCATTCCCTCATCATGTGTTGCTCTCCACGAAGTTTGAACGGAATTCTGTAGGTGGTTATGTACGTGGGAACTCAAACTAGGAGAGAGACTCCTAATAGGACAAGGACAGTCCAGATGTCCTTAATTGTATTACGTGACCACCATCAGAGTCCTAGTTTGGTTTTTATTTGGAAAGACAATTATCCCTAGGTTATCTCAAGACAATTATGTAAATTTGTTACAAATATGGCTCGGGAAACCGAGGGACAAGGCTAGATTTTGTGGTTGATTGCTAGATTGCAGAAGTCTAAAAACACTCTGTTTTGAAGTAATTTATCTTTTAATGAAAGAAGTACCATTTCCTTAAAAGCGTTGAGTCAATATTGAAGTAGATTTCGTGCTACTCTGGTGGTAGAGGGCCCCTGCTACCTGAGCAGCCTTGTTTATACGGTTTAGATAAGTATTTTAGTCTTGTTTTCATTTCTAGCTTAGGCAAGTTTCTGAAGATTATGTTCATGCTTGTTTACATTAATTATCACAGCTAGACTTACTCTTATAAAATCTTCCAAAATATCATCACGATGAATAAGGCATAGCTGTGGTATTGTAGGTTTTAGTTGCATTTCCTTTCGAATTTTATGATTTATGCTTGTTTACACTAAGTGTCACAACCGGTCTTACTCCTACAAACTCTTCCAAAACATCATTAAAAATGAATAAGAAACAATTGTGGTGTCTTAGATTCTAGTTGTATTTGCTTTCAATTTTATGTTTATGTTCAATTACACTGAATAATACAGCCATACTTGTTTTACAAACTCTTCCAAAATATCATTCCTATTGAATGAGATGGGCTGTAGAATTCCATAGACTAGTTGCATGTCAATTTAGTTAGAGCACTCCAGAGGTTGATTGCATTTAGTTCAGCTCTGTCACTACATTTCCAGTTTGATAATGGAATTTTAGTTTAACTCTGTTCACTGTACTTCAAGTAGATTAGAAGCACTCTAGTTCAGTCTCAGTTCATTTTGTTTCCAGAAAATATTAATGGCATTCTAGTTTAAGTTGTAGTCACTGTCTTTTAAGATTGATAGACCACTTTCTAGCCTAGGTTATCCATTGTATTTCAAGTAGTATTAGTTGTCAAAATTAGTCTCTCGGCCTTCATTATTTACAAACTTACTTTTGTTCTGAATCTATATTGATACATCATCACATGAACAGGGGTCAGTAATACCAGTTTAAGGCTTTGATCACTTTGCAAATATTTTACAAACTCACTTATAGCCTTTTTCCCAAGCATCATTTTAGAAAATCTCAAAACTTATGAATAAGGCCTAGAAGTGATAAGTCAAGTTGCAGAATAGGGTAACTTCAAAATCATAGGTTAATCTAGAATATAAACCTTACTGTGTTACAAATAATCATTTTGTAATATTGTGAGTTGATTATTTATTTAGGAGAACTTCATTTACACTTAACTTGTCCATTTCTCAAGCTCTTCCAACACACCTTTAATGAATGAATTGGATAAGTTCAAGCTCATGTTGTGATTTATTTTCTTGCAATGAAGTCATTATCAAGCTTTGTGTTTGTTGTTTGTCATCCATAGTTTAGGCTTTGTTTTGTTTTAAATAACCAATAGCTTCTTTTCACCAGCACTTAGTTCTTTCCCTTTTCAAACATAAAACCATAAAACCAAAAACATCATAAAACACTAAACACAACGTAGTGAGAAACAAATACCTAGGCACATATAGTGCACGACACTTCAGCAGTTTACCAACCCTGGTTGACAATTAATGAACTCAATTTAGGAACACTAGGTTGAGCACAAACATAAACATGGCTCTGTATTTCAAAAAACAGGTTTAAAATAGAAACAGGGCAACATTTTTTTTTCTAAGTAAAGTTAATCTATTAACAGTGGGAATAAAATTACACCGAAGTCAAAAACATTGCCCAGACTCATGGCAAATTTTTCATCAAAAAATCAAAAAATAAGACTGCCCTCATACGAGGAAACCAGTCTTGAATGTTTACAGAATTCAAAAATATTAAAGAGGTCCAGCACAGTAATATAATCTAAAAGCAGCCCAATTAAGTGGGTCGCAAAGCAAGAAAAAAAAATTAACCAAACTACTCCTTCGGCTCCTCGACGATTCGGCACCATCCTTCGGAAGGTCCAGGATCGCTAGGTGCTACCTGCACATTCATGCCACCGCTCCCCTCCTGAAGGCCTGAATGCTGGCCGGCTTTTTCTGAGCTCAGACCCGCGGGACGGGTGCATTGTTCTTCCATTTGGGCCTCCTCACGAAAAACCACAGTAATTGAAGCTGTGATTCGTGGGCGGTTCAGAGATAAATTAAAGGAAAAAAGCGCAGTGCGCGTCGTGGGAGAAGGTGAAGTGGTGGGGAAATGAGGAGCAGGGGAGCCCATACGGTGGCCAGATCCTAGAACCCAACCCCGCCCACTTCTAGTATCTGGATAGCGACCTACGTGATAATCACTGGACTGGGAAGTCGACTCGGTTGAGGGGCTGGAGGGAGCGTGCAGGGGTTGACCTCTAGTGCTCCCCCTGCGGCAATGCATCCTTTGACGCAGGCGAGGCATGGGTGCAGTCTCAGTAGTGGGCACAAGAGGAGACGGAGAAGCAGAATTCCAAGAAATAGAGGAAGACAGACAAGGACCAGACCTAGAGAAATGCAGTTATGCAGCAAGGTCTAAGCAACAGTTCAGCTGGCCACTTCTCCTTCTCGTCACAGTGAGCAGGCAGTGTAACCCAGAAACCGACTCGTCTAAAAAATCATAGTGAAATGCCATTTTATCGACCCGACTGCAATGTAATCGAAGGACGCCCGTCATAATTAATCTCTGATCATTAATGAGAGTCGAAGGCTGGATCATATTGGAGCGTGCGGAATCGCTAACAGGAGTGGAGGTCCGATCTTGAACAATGTTAAAACTTAATGCGATTAGATGTGAAAACCTTGGAGCTTAATTTAACAACGTTAAAACTTAATGCGATTGATATGAAATCACCACATCCATGTCCCATCGCTTTAAACGCCATCGAATGCACCCGCATTCGGGAACAGGGCAACATTTGATTGAGGACACATGGCATAAATTGATTGGAGTGGATCTTTGTTTGGGTCACTCGCACAGTGGAAATCCGGACCCGAAAAAGATTAGGGCGAACTTGATAAGAAATTTGTGTCACAACTCTCCCTCCGTACGCCAGCCCAACTTCGGACCCGAAAAGGATTAGGGCGGAATTCAATTGGTTTTCACGTCACAAAATTGGCTGACGTCAGTAGGCTATTTTGGAACGCGAATTTGGTTTGAATTATGGTTTATCGCCATTTGAAGTCCGGAGGGCTCGACTTAAGAACTATTTTGTTTGATCCCATCTTATAAAATTTGTGTTGGTTTTATTTGATAATACACATATTTATAATAAATCATGGGAATACCACACTAAACATGTGGAAAAGTTATATAAATTATTGAGAAAAATCATTTTTATGTAAAAATATCCAAGTGTGCTTTTGGGAAATAAGAATTCGAATATTTGGTTCATATTGTTTTAAAGGAAGGAGTGAAGTTGAGCCTCAAAAGATGCAAGCTATTACAAACTGACCTATTCCTAAGAAAATCAAGGTTTTTAGAAGATTTTTTAGACTTACATGATATTATTGATACTTTTTTAAGAATTATGCATGCATTTCAAGTCCACTCACATATCTCTTGAAGAAAATATCATTTGTATGGAATGATGAGGCTACTTTGGCATTCTCTCTTTTAATGGATTCCATATCTTCTACACCAACATCGGTTGCACCTAATTTTGGTAAAACATTCATGGTAGAGTGTGAGGCACTAGGACAAGGAATTTACATAACATTAACACAATAAGGGATATCTTTGGATTTTAAAAGCAAGGAATTCAAAGAAAATATTTGGTGAAATCTACGTATGAAAAATAAATGGAAGCAATATTACATGAAATAAAAAATGGGAATAGTATATCATTGGGAGGTACTTTAAAGTCAAGATATACCATGATAGCATAAAGTATTTTTTGAAGCTATGATTTTCGTTAGAAGATTAACAAAAATGAGGAGAAAAAATGCAAAGTTTTAATTTTGAGATAATCTGCAAAAAGGGTAAGGAAAATTTAGTACATGATGCTCTTTCTAAAATAGAATAAATGTGCCTCAAATTTATATCCAATTACATTTTCTATTCCTAGGTAGCTAGAAGAAGCTTGCCATAATGGAAAAAAATGACAATAGTACTAAACAAAAAACCTAAAATTTATAAAGGATGGGATGAACTCTATGGAGCATTGGGAGTGAAAGAGAGATGTACTTTGGTGCAAATGTAGAATATTTTATGGACGCAAGCATATTTGAATAAACAAATATTAAGGGAGTCCCCATGTCTCTCTGATGGTAGGACGTAGGGTTCCGTAAAACATCTCAAAGGATCAAAAATATATTTTTGGAAGGAATGAAGAAAGGTATTCAAAATTTTGTAAGAGAAGGTCAGGTTTGCATAATAAATAAAAGAGAGATAGTAAAATATCTAGGGTTACTTCAACCATTCCACATACGTATTCAAGGACTAGAAGATATATCAATAGAATTTATTACAGGGTTATTGAAATATAAAGGTAAGTATTACCTTTTTGTGGTCATTTATATAGACAAATTTTGTAGATTTGTTTTGTAGAGCTCAAAGTACATAAACAACAAGCCAAGTGGCAGAAGTGTCCATGAAAGAAATTGATAGTCTTCATGGTTTTCCTAAAGTAATAGTAACAAGAAACTTTTGGAAATAATTATTTAATATGAGTGGAGAAACACTAGTTGCCATGAGTTCTACATATCAAACACAATCAAATGGTCAAACAAAAATAGTTAACAAATGTTTTTAAGGTTATCTACATGTTACTCTTTAGAAAAGCAATCTTAATGGATGAAGTGGGTTCGTCAAGGAAGAATGGTAATATGATACTACCTATCACACATCTACTAAAATTTCCCCATTTAAGGCCCTTTATGGATATCCAAATCCTAGTATCTCATACTTTTCGCAAGATAAGTCCAAAGTATAGGAAACAGAGTCACATATGGAAAATACTAAAGAAACTTTGAAAATTATTATGGAAAACCTTCAAATGACATGAAACATGATAAAAAAACAAGGGGAACAACATTGAAGTGAAAGATAATTTGAGGAGGGTAATTGGGTATTTTTTAGATTATAGCATTATAAGCAATCTTCATTCAAGAAAAAGAAGAATAAAGAATTAGCTCAAAAATGTTATGGCCCTAAATAATTATTCATAGGATTGTACAAGTGGTATAGAAGTTATATTTTCCTTCTTCTTGCATTCATAAGGTTTTTCATGTATCTTGCCTAAAAAAGGTTTTGGGAAAAAATATGCCAATGTAAATAGAACTTACAAAATTAGATGAAGAATGAAAGTTGATTCTTGAACCACAAAAAGTTATAGATAAACATTCTGTATCTCTTTGACATATAACCATTATGAAGTACCTAATCAAGTGGAAGAATATTCCTCTAGAAGAAGGTACATGGTAAAATGATCAATTCGTGATGAAATACCTACGGCTAAAGGGTTCGTTTGAAGTTTTGACAAAGGTTTTGTTATATGTTTTATATAACGCGCGACGGAATAGTTTTATTGTTTTTTAAGGTCCCACACAGTGATCAAATTTGAAGGGCAGGTCCGAATTTCAATTAGAATGGCATATATCTATGTCGCCCTTCCATAATGAAAAGCTTAAAAAAAAAAACTTTTCAATTGACCACAATAAATTATTTTTACATTTCATTTTCAGAAAGACAAAACCATCAATATTTATATTAATAAAAGATTGTTACATATACAAAAATGAAGAAGGCTCCATCTTTCATTGCTTAAATATCTCATTGGCAATGTCAACATAAGTCTTGAAGACACTATTATAAGAATTTGGATACATACCACCGGGATATAGGAGATTCTTATGTGTCAGATTGTGTAATGCAATTCTGACTTTGTCTCACAAGGAGCAGCAGCATGGAGGTCTGGATTTTTCTTATAGAAATTTTTTATTATTATTTGAAACATTGTTTATAGATATGAATACAACAATGAAATTATGAGCATGGTGGAAAATTAGTCAAGCTCATGATGCCAAACCATGATGATGTAAGTTTGGAATTTAACATTTTTACATGTTAAAGACAAATAGTCAAAATCACCGACAACTTAGTATGCCATAATTAATAATCATTCCCTGTTCACTTTTGTTAATAGGTTTATGTCACACGATGATCTCTCTTCTCCGGCATTTACTTGTATTGAAGATCACTATTCTAGGAATAAGGAGTTATTTTCTCCAAAAATAACCCTAGCCAAACATTGACAATGCATCAAGGATATCTTTCTATGCTTCATAAGTACATATGTTCTACTTATAAATCATGTCTTGGAAGTGGTTGTTTTGCTGGAAATTATTCACCAGTTGGTTTCATACCAAATTCTTTTTCTCATTTTCAGCATCCAATACATGAAAAAGATAAAGGTTTAAAACAACATAAATATTTGAAATTTGCAAGAATTGTCTGGCACACTTTGAATATTAATTTTGAAGTCAAGTGCATGATGCTATATAGGATCAAGTGTCATTTTGAATACCAAATGTTTCACAAGAAACTTTTCAACATGCTACCTTGAAGTAAGGATTAAATGACAATATTGCATCAACTATTTCCATAATAAAAGTGCACCTCGGCCATAAGACTAAACAACTACAAATGTTGTAGATCTAACAAGACCACACAATCAAATGTATTCCACAAGGCCAATACTGTATGAAAAATTAAAAGGAGTTTGTAACCAAAAATACCTTAGGCAACTAATTCAATTAGATATACCAAACCATCAGCAAAAAGGAAAACCAGCCTACTCAAAAGGCAAGCATTTACCTCCTTTGACAAAATTTTGAGTTCCGAAACAAGGGCCTTTATTGTCTTGTCAATGCCCCTAGTAATTTGAATGGGGTTTGCACCTGCTGCAACAACCTAAACAAAAAGGTTTCATTTCAGATTATTTTCCACAAATTTAAGATACAACCATTGTCAGTTTTGTATTTCCTAACAAGCTCATAAATTTTGACAAAAGAACCAAATTTTTTTAATACCTGATAGCAATTTTTTCACTCAAAAACTATCTTAGACTCAATAAGCCTAACCCAAAACTAAAAAACCAAACACCATAAGACCCTACAAAAATGAATAGATGATCTTAATCCAGTACTATCGACAAAAAGTTACCTTTACACCCTCACTTATTAAACCCTGTGCTGTTGAATTTTAACTTCAACTGCTGCAGCAGAAGGACGGATGCAGCAACAACATTTTGTTTTGGAGGTTGCTTGCACGCCATCCAGAAATTTAATTCAACATTTAAAATTCCTGCAAGTTTTTTTTGTAGACGGCCGCAGCCATATTTCTGTACATGATTGTATTTAAACACAAGAACCAACATTAACGCAATTCACCAACCAGAAATTAAACAAACATAAATTTACCCCCCAGGTTTGTAAATTCAAAAGGAGGACATGTGGAGCATTAATATTGGATCGCATGAAATTGAAGGGAATCTGAAAACCTGAAAACCGGACCCGAATTTTTTATAAGGCACATTGGATTGAGAATTCGCGTTACAAATTAGGTAGACGTCAGCATCCCATTTTGGAACGCGAATTTGGTTTGAAATTCAATCTATTCAGACTTTTGAAGTCCGATGGAAAGGGTTCTTTAATGTTTTGATAGTTTAATTTTATGTATGCTTTAATATATACATATGTTTTAAACATATGTTATATATATATCATATGCGAAATGAAAGGTGGGCCATATAATTTAGTTTTAATTTTATTTTTTTAAAAATAGGGTTTATTATAATATGTTTTATATGTTACGACATATAAAAATAAAAAGGACAAAAAAGCTTGGTATTTTTTTATATAGATAGTACGTAAATTTTTTATTACACAACAGTGTGTAAAAAGTGAAAGACTGAGTGTAACTTTTTAAGTGTGTATGCACAGCAGTGCGAAAGTGAAAAACATAGCAGAGTGTTTTAGAGACAGAGTATGTTTGTTTTGAATAGACAGTGAGTTGGTTTTATGCACTGCGTTTTGTAGCAGTCATAATTTTGTAATCCCTCTTAGTGAGGAAGAAGTGTAATAGTTTTTTTTTGAGTTATTGAAGGGAATAGAAGTTTGTTTTCAAAGTATTGAAACTCTGTCTCCTATCAAAGAAATTTTTATTTTCTCTGTGTTAGAGGAAGGGAGATTTATTCTCCATTCATTGTTCTGGAATTTTTCAATATTCCAACATGTGCAAGAACAATAGATGTTGTGGTTCCATCCCTAGCTAAATCATTTGTCTTTGCCGCAACTTGCCTTACCAACTTGGCCCCAATATTTTCAACTGGGTCCTCTAATTCAACCAATAAAAAGGCCAAAACCATAGCATTGAGATACATTTCATTACACCGTCAATAAAAATAAAATTTGACTCAGCCATAACCCTTTCCTTTTATTGTTGTGAAAAGCTTTATGCATTACTCTAATGTGGCTAGTCCATAGGCCAAGTAGACCACTGGGTAACAAATATGTTTCCTTTCACCTTTGAGTTTTCAAATTTTTCCTACCAAATCTAAGACATTTAAGAGGGGGAACTAATACAATGTTAAAAAGAAAACTAGAGCACACATCTACAAATTACCTCCTTAGCTACTGTCACACCATCATTAAATATTTTCGGAGAACCATGCTTGCTCTCCAAGACAACATTTTTCCCCTCGCCCCAAGGGTGACTCCAACAAGATCAGAAAGTTTGTTCACACCGCCTGCAAGACAAATTGAAAATGCTTTCAGTAAGTGTGAAATTTTATGCCAGAACACATGCCAAAACAAACCTCATTGAAAAATTAAAATAACACATTAAAATCGAATATAAGTGGACAAGGAAAGATCCACTGCAGTGAAGTTTCACGTGCAGGTGACCTTCCTTTAAACATAATTTTTTCTCTGACCTGTAATTTTTTTGTCACTGAGCCATCCTTGTTGAAGTAAAAATCCTTTTCCATAGATCTTGTATTAAATACCTTCTCTCTATCACGTAATCTCAGAGTCCCTCTTCTGCTTGAGCGATTAAAGGAAATGGGTGAAAAAACTGAAAGAGAAGACAATTGTCTGCCATAATTATCAAACATTGCACCCAACTTCTTCCCCTTTCCATTGTTACCCAATGAGGTAGATGTGGCAATTTTTGTCATACTGCCCAAAGAAGAGGCCATCTTCTCTTATCATGAATATAGAATTACAAGATCTTCATATTAGTATGAACCTTAAAAAACATGACTCCCAGTGCTAAAAACCACTTTTAAGTTGTAACAGGAAAACTAAACAACTATTGCAATTTTTGGCAACTTCTGGAGCATTAAGAGAGAAACAACCAAAGAGAAATACAACCACAATCCTCATTTTAATGAGACTGGACTATATATTTTCATTAAGATAATAGAAAGAAATCACGACTATATTAAGGCCAGCACAAAACAATCTTTAACCAGTGTCTCTCGCGGCCTTCAGGTTGCCATGCTAGAGGTTGCATATTTTTAATTTAAATTCTCGACCTCTCGTGCCCATCTATGAATGCATCCAATGGGATATCTACATCAAATGCTCCTTTATATCCCCAAAAACAAATTCCCTACTACAAGAGCACCAGTATTGATGGATCACCCCACACCATCCCACCCACTAGAAATGGTGAAAAAGGAAACCCGAGAAAAATTATGAAATATCTCAAGATGACTATATGGGTGGTTGTTATGAATCAACCAACCATTTAGAACATGCTCATCAATCCAAACCATGAGTATTATGTGATGATATTCAAGCATGCACTGAATTGGATTTCTGAAGCTATGTTAGAGAAACCCTAAAATCTCACTGAAATAGGTGAAATGTGGCACCACTCAGAGATTGACATGTGCCAATTGGTACAAGTGGTAGAAAATTGGCATGCTCAAACAACGAGGTGATGCAGGAATGACATGAGGGAGAAAATATTAGAAAAGCCCCAAATCTGGAGAACTAAAGCTCATCACCAACTTGAGATTGACAACTTTACATGATGTAACCTATGAAATTGTAAATGGAGAAATCATAGTAACAATAAAGTAACCTATGTAACAATAAAGTCGGATTCATCCTGGGAGTGGTAATGGGAGAAATCATAGTGAACAACATGAAACATGCAGAGTTTCTTACAATCAAATAGATGAAAAAACACATACAAAAACCTAGATAATAATCATGAACAAGCTTAATATTGAATTATGAACTGTAAAGGAACTTACAAAATGTGACATTACGAACCTGGTCAAGTGCACAAGAAAAAATATCCTGGACATGACCCTGGTTGACAAGTTGTATTGCTCATGATGCAAGAGGATTTGTACCTGCACTTCCAAGTCAATCAAAATCCATCATTATCTATACAATAAATACAAGTAATTGATGTAGTATTTTTTACTCTAAGATGAATTCTTATGATAATGTTAGAACATATGTTGAAAATTTCAAAACATACCCGAATAAGCTCCTCTTCATTTCAAGAACAATTTATTGGAGTTGCATGAACTTGGAACAAGCCTCCCATGATCTGAAAGAGTAGCAACTAAGTCAACAGTGACTTTTTTGTTGCTACGCTGGATCGAGGGAGGTTTGCTCCAAGATTAAATCACTCCAATAAATTATTCTCTACTAAACAGGGCCAACCACATGAAGGTGGAAGCTCTTATGGCCCCTCCCCTCACATCACTCTCAATTCCCCAATACCCAATCTATATTTCATTTTTTACTTTCATGAGCATAAAAAGAAATATTCAATAACTAATAAAAAACAATTCAACAAAAAGTACGCAAGGAAACATTGCAATTAATGCTTGACATAAAAATAGAATGATAAATGAGTTTTTTATATAACGCAAAAAACATTCCAAGTATTGTAACGTTTGTCTTATAATAATACAATATTTTACATTATTAAAATTTCTTTTTCTTCTTCCTATTTCTAAAGCACCTAATTACATCATCAATATCATCGTGCTCTGCTCTTGTTTCGTGCCTTTCGACCCGCACTGCTGACCTAGTTGCGTAGTCACGATGTCTGGTCTCATCCAATGACGGGGCATCGTCTACAAAAATAGATAATATTAAATTTTAATTGTCAGCTTTTAAATATCATTGAACTAGTTCGGTAATATTAATAAAAAAAATTGCAATGAGATTATTTACCTGGTGCACCAGTTGTTGCCGCTGACCTAGTTGCGTTGTCACGATGTCTGGTCTCATCCAGTGACGGGGCATCGCCTACAAAAACAGATAATATTAAATTTTAATTATCAGTTTTTAAATATCATTGAACTAGTTCGGTAATATTAATAAAAAAAATTGCAATGAGATTATTTACCTGGTGCACCAGTTGTCGCCGCTGACCTAGTTGCATTGTCACGATGTCTGGTCTCATCCAGTGACGGGGCATCGCCTCCAAAAACAGATAATATTAAATTTTAATTATCATTTTTTAAATATCATTGAACTAGTTCGGCAATATTAATAAAAAAAATTGCAATGAGATTATTTACCTGGTGCACCAGTTGTCGCCGTTGGGACTGTTGCCCTGTCTTCCTCTCTGGTGGTAAGATCCTCAAGGGAAACATTCTCTGTCATTTAAACAAAAACGTTATAAGGACAACCATCAAGGTATAATTAGAAAAAATTATAAGTGGAAATTAATTACCGTCACGGCCCTCACTGATAGCAGCATTGTCGGCCTGGTCCCCACTACAATGATCAGGTTGCACGAGAGGATCATCTACATCTGGCTCTAAAACTAGGTTATTTGCCTCGTCGGTAGTGTTGCTCCCCTGATTTAAACAAAGTTTTTAGACATTAAATTTATGGACGAAAAAAAAAATATTGAAAGGTTAATGTTTTACCTTATCAGGCATTCTAGATCTTGGGACCTGCCCCAAGCTTCTGCGACGTTCAACTACAACTTGATAGCCAAAACGGAAAGTGATATTTTTATCTTCCTCTATAGTTTCTATTCCGAAGTCATCACCCTACATTACATATGATTGTGTATTTTTAATCATATTTGATAGGATTACAAAAACGTTGGAAGGCGATACAATTAATTATAAGATGTTTAGCTACTTAATTACAATTTTTGCGGCTAATTTCAAGTAGCCGCCCTGGCCTAGCTTGTGATGGCCCTTTTTTTCAATCCTAGCTTTGGTTGCCTTTGAGGTGTCAGGAAACCTAGCATCAAAATATTAAAGTCAGATATGACGTAGCACACTTTTATTTTAGACATAGAGAAAATTAAAGCTATTGAATTAAAGTTGTAATTTACCTTGCGGGTCCAATTGGCATTTTTCCTTCTTTCTTTTCCCTTTTCTCTTTTCTGTCATGGATGAGTGCTCTCCACTCACTCTCTATAACTGTGAGAGGACGCTCGTATCTAGGTTTAAATTTCAATTGCGTCCTATAGGTGTCCCTGGTATATTTCAAATATTTGCCAGCTACTCGAGCCACTGCTGTTCTGTCAAATGTGCCGACCCCAAAAAGGGCTTCTAGATAATCTAGAAGTTCTTTTTTCAGGTTGGAATTCTGGGAATTCCACCCCGTGCGTATGGTTGGGCCAAAAATGACCAACGCATGGCTCTCCAAAAACCTGTAGAACTCATTGTTTCCTACATAGAAAAAAAATAAATATTATCATTAATTTAAAAATAAAAATCATGATAAATATTTTTTAGATAAAGTACATGAAATAGTTAAAATATTAAAATTTACCTGGGAGTTGTATGTGCTTTATAGGGACACCTTCATTGTTCACCAACAACGTGCCATTAATGGTCCTTGTGGAGCTGACACGTGTAGCTCCAGGAAACGCAATAATGTAGTTGGCCATATCAGCCTCATCATTGCCAACACGTTCAGCGGTTGGCTGGGTGTCTGCTTGGGCAGGGTGTGTTTCTTGGCTGACACCTAAAGGAGTAGAAGGTGTACGAGAGGGTTGCTGGGCAATCTCTTGCCCTTGTGTCCCACTACCACCAACACTGGGTTCAACAAGTGCCAGAAAACGCTACATACAAAAGAAATTTTTGTTAGTTTAGTCAATGTAAAAATTAAAAATCAAACTATCACAATTCATCTCATGCAGAACAAAAAAAATATCCTTTTGACTTTTTATTATTACCTGATATGTTTCTAGCTGGCTCATAAGTTGTTTTATCCTCTCTTCTATTTCAGGTGTTTGAGGCGCGTTTATCAAAGTATTAAATTCTGACCTTGCATCTCGTGCCTTTTTTCGCAACAAGAACACTAGAGATAGGGATGAAGAAAGCTCTTCCTCAAAGAGGGAATCATCAGGCGTACCATGGCTAGGTGTCTGCATATTTGAACAAAATTAATATTATTTCAATTATGTAAATAACTAAAATACCTGAAGATAGAGCAATGCCGGCACTTTACATGTTCTTCCGCTGGCCTCTTTCCGCGATCATCCCGTCTCGGGGTTGTTCCTGTACTGCCCTGATCAGTCTGCCACATTGCAATAAAATTATAAATGTAAAAACTTGAAAACAATATCTAACTTGAAAACACAAAATTAAAACTGAAATAATTTCTAATAAGACACCAGAAGACAGAGTTAGAGTTTCAAAAATGCCTTGCATTGAATTCAGTCCCGGAAACATGTCATTGCACATTAAGGCACCCAAACAAGAGACGAGTTGACAATGAAGACCTTATTATATATATTGTTGGAGAAACTTCTAGTAAACTTGTTGTGAAGACCTTGAGGACATTTTTGGAGCAACATTGTTGAAGCTGATTGTATAGCATTGTTGGAGACGGTCTTGAAGGGCCTTGAAGTGAAGCTTTTGGAGCAACTATTGAAAAATCCTTAGAGCATTTAAGTAAGGCACTTTCTATATTCCATCACCTTTTTCCTTTCAATATCCTTTAAACGATTTTGTTGATATTTACTGTTTGAAATCACGTTATAATTCCTTTATTATATGTGTTTGGGGACTTTCCCTATGAAATTACCCAAAAATACCCTGGCAATTTTATCTTCAGGATGCATGTCTGACCCTATTGTTCAATATTTTGATTGATAGTAGTAAACATAGAGAGTTAGGGGGCTCTTGACTTGGTTTTGTTGGGCCATTAGATCCCTAACATCTACTAGGGAGAACCCCCTTGAGTTGGAGGAGAGCTAGCCCGAAGTGAAAAGAGGTTGGTGAGGTGACAATGGGGCTATTGAATTACACATGGTATCACACTTTAGCTTTAGGACTTTATCTTGAGAAGTGCGAGATTTTGCTATATCAATTCTAAAATTGTTTACAACACTATTGTTAAGAACTAATAAGAAGTGATGTTGAGGGGTTTTTGGGTATAAGAAAAAATACCATTTAAAAACTAGGGTTCTCAGTCCTTGGAATTCCTTCACCTGGGCCTAGGGGCACACTAGAATAATTTCACACTAAACCATGCAAACTTAAAAGTAAATTAACAGATCCATAAAGTAATAATAATCATAATTCCTAATTTCCTATTGTACGATATGATGCAAATTATTCAAACATGAAGCAATGAAGACATGCAATGTCCGAATTTCAAGATTGATGAACCAATACAAGAAGTTAGAAACTACAACTTTGATTCAATACTCCGTGTCCTAACTCCAGGAAGGAATCTAGTTTGTAGTACAGAACATGCATCATGTATTATCAATTCTTAATTGACAACAACTAAAGGACATCTACCTCATCAATTCCTTCCCATTTTGTGTTTTATGTTATATTCCTTATAAAAGTGTCAAATTTCTCTCAAAGTAAGCAACCACTGAATAAAATAAAAAATAGTTGAGATATGATTGAGAAATGGTCATTTATTTCTTGAAAGGATCTTCACGATTTATTTGGTTGTTTTTCATCTCAAGAAACAAGAAATTACCTAAGAAACTATCGTGATGTAATATAAGAAACAACACGGTGCAATGGCCATTTTCAAAGCCAAATGATGTCCATTGAGGACATGGCCTTTATTTGGTTCCTGTTTCATAGGAATTTCAGGTAGAAATGGAACTTTGTTGTACCATTTCCAGTAGTAAAAAGGGAAAACCTTCTTTTTCCATGGGAAATAATTTACCTTTCCTTTTTCAAGATAATATAAATCACAAAAAATATGAACTATACTACACACATTTTTGGATAATGTGAAAGTGGAAAAGGAATACCCTACACAAGTGATGCACACATGTACATTTGAACACTAATAGATTTTTTTAGTTGAAATGCAATGCTTGTTTTCATTTAAATGTAGGGTTTTTAAAGCAGGGAGAAATAATGGCTGCCAAATTAATAAGCGTTTCTTTGGGAAAAATTTAAATCTTGTATTGGGTGATGAAGATAATAGAGGGTATTGAATCTTGATTCTTGACATCTATAGAGAACCCTACATCCTAAAACAATCCAATGGAATTGACCAAAAAAACCCAAATAGAGTCAACCCTACTATAGGAGGAAGGGCCTGCAGTAAGAACTTACCATTTTGCAAGAGCTGAGGGTGAATGCTGTTCTGCAAGAGCTGAGGGCGAACGCTGAGGGCGAATGTTGTTCTGTAAGATTTGAGGGCGAATGCTGTTCTGCAAGAGCTCAAGGCGAATGCTGAGGGCAAATGCTGTTCTGCAAGAGCTGAGGGCGAATGCTGAGGGCGAATGCTGAGGGAAAATTCTGTTCTGCAAGAGCTGAGGGTGAATGCTGAGGGCGAACACTAATAGATTTTTATAGTTGAAATGCAATGCTTGTTTTCATTTAAATGTAGGGTTTTTAAAGCAGGGAGAAATAATGGCTGCCAAATTAATAAGCGTTTCTTTGGGAAAAATTTAAATCTTGTATTGGGTGATGAAGATAATAGAGGGTATTAAATCCTGATTCTTGACATCTAGAGAGAACCCTACAGCCTAACACAATCCAATGGAATTGACCAAAAAAACCCAAATAGATTCAACCCTACTATAGGAGGAAGGGCCTACAGTAATAACTTACCATTTTGCAAGAGCTGAGGGCGAATGCTGAGGGCGAATGCTGTTCTGCAAGAGCTCAGGGCGAATGCTGAGGGCAAATGCTGTTCTGCAAGAGCTGAGGGTGAATGCTGTTCTGCAAGAGCTCAGGGTGAATGCTGTTATGCAAGAGCTGAGGGCGAATGCTGAGGGAAAATGCTGTTCTGCAAGAGCTGAGGGCGAATGTTGTTCTGCAAGAGCGGAGGGCGAATGCATGCGTGATATCGGACATTAATGTAGCTATTGCGACGGATATAAGTTTCATATTTTTAATAAAATCATTTTTATGTAGCATATAAGTTTCGTATTTTTATGTAGCACGCATATAAGTGTCGTTATATCGACGGCGGAAAAAGCGCCGCTATTGCGACGGATGCCTCCAAACGTCGCAATTGCGACACTTAGACATTGTGTCACACTTGTGACGTTTGGAGGCAGTCGTCGCAATAGCGACTCTTTGGGGCATAGTGTCGCAATTGCGACGTCTTCCTCCAAACGTCGCAATTGTGACACTTTGTATAAGTGTCGGTATTGTGACACTTTTCTATAAACGTCGGTATAGCGACGGTTTCGGGCGGGATTGAAAAAATTTGGGGAAATTTCCGACATTTGGTCAAAAGCGTCGGAACTAAGTGTCGAAATTTCCCCCAAATGTAGTAGTGTGCTGAAGGAAAAGGAGATAATGTGCCCGCCGAGGCAGAAGGGAAAGAACAAGGGGACCCCTTAGGAAGTCAAGGGTTCATGGATTTTGATGAGGAAACACACCCCAGTAAAAAGTAGAAAAATGAAGGGCCAGAGGACCTAGACACCGAATTATCCGATGAAGAGGTCCCCTTTCTCAAGGGACCTGACAAAGAAAAACCATTCTTTCTACTCTCCTTTGATTCTGCCTCGTCTTCATCCCCCTCAAGGATTTCATAGGTGGTCACATTGGGAAAATATGATGCAAGGGAGGAGATTGAGACCAGGAACAAGTCCGTGAGAGAAAGGCTAAGGGCTGAACTTTCTCAGTTTGTAGATAAACACCATACCAGGCTCTCCTCAGTCTTGGATATGGTTAAAGAGTAGTTCATATTGGCCATCCAGCAGTCAACCATGCATCCCACACCTTCAGGATCCCAATACAGAGCTCTAGAAATAATTCTAAATCTTGGAAACATTCCCTTGCCGGATAAGCTGGATTTGCACCAGTGTATCGGGGACATGCTACGGACTGAGGTAGTGAAACATACAGTTAGGAGTACAGTCTCAACCACCCAATTGTACATGGTTAACAGTTTAATTAGCAGTGTTGGCCTCTTCACAACATATAGAGATATTAAGTTCTTCTACTTTTCATTGTCAATAATAAAGCCTATGGCCTTCACCCACATTTGTGAGTGGAAAAGGCGCTCCCTATCCTCTAGCTCCTCATGCTCTACCAATTACACCTATAAGGCACCAATTGTAGCATAGGGGTAAACATCCTTGATTTTATTTCCTCTATATTATGTATGAGACATTTTTTGGCATTGGTGCAAGCACATGGGTTTCCATCTTGGCCATATTTAATTTTTATCCACAACACTCTCCTCTTGAGTGTCATCCAATATTTTGTATTTTGTGTCACATCCATAGGTATTTCTTAGGGTTTTGATCTAGGTGACCTACTATGTGGGAGGATTTAATTAACGGTTAAGTTATTGGTTGATTTCCTTTCCTTGCCCTTTGTCAGTGTGCTTACCTTGATATAAAATCCGTTTGGTTATAGTGTGTTTTCAAGACCAAAATCCTTACCCTTGTGCTTAAAATTTTATTTAATTTTAAACCATATATGTTGGACACTACTAATTATATTCCTTTGGTTATAGTCTGCCTGTAAGACCAAAATCATTACCTTTTGTTGACATGGGTTTTATGCACCCTAGTCAACAAAGGAGAAGTGATCCAGATCAGAGCTCTTTAAATAACCCTAGTTGTTTGGTTTGGTCACTCTCGATGAGTTTTTGTAGTATTTTGAAATAGGAAAAATAGGAATATTGAACATTAAACTGGAAAATGCAGTAAACATCAACACATCAAAACATGAGAAGATAATTGAGCCATTTTATTATATATTATAACAGAAAATGAAGTACAAGATCTTGAGGAAAATACACTCAAGCTAGGCAAAACAAGCCTGAAATGACCCTATACATCAAGACATGAAAAACTAATGCTATATAAACTGTTGGTAGGCCATGACTGCACAATCCTATTGGAAATAACTGCTACTGGAAACTAGGAATGCGTAGATCTGCTGATATAGTGCTTAGAAAATTTCGGGATCAGAGATCTCGGCTTTCTAGCACAATTCCAAGATAGCCCAGAAAGGGTTTTCGAAAATACACAAGATGAAAAATGCAGCCCTAGGGATGAATTATGCTATGCAGCTGGGTAACTTCTAGGAGGTGGCTGATCTGATGAGAAAATAGCTGATACTCCTCCCTAATGAATTTCCGAATGAAGGGCTGATCCCCTCACTGGAAAAATAAGCTAAAAATATTGGGTTATCAACCCTCCACTGAAACTGCCCTCCTAGATTGCACAATTCCCGAAGGAGACTTCACTGCTAAATGTGGTTGAAGATTGGCCTGATGCCAGATGATGGAATTAAGCTCAAAGGAACCTCTCCTAAGTGGGAACTCAAAATCCCCAGAGGATGAGGGTGTTTTTGTCCCCGAAACACCCTTGTGCTAAACAATACAATAGACTCCGCTAAACAGCTGAAGCGTGCAGAAATTAATAAAAGACCATAAAATTCAGAATTCCTTCCATGGCTTCCATCCCCTTAATTATATGCTTTGTGAGCCTCCTCCCCCTTGGCCCCACTTAATAAAGATGCTACTCTCATGGAGACTTCCTCCCATTATGACTGTGCTGTCCTCCACTACCTCCACGACTGCATTGTTGATTTGGTCAACCTTGAACCCATCCACATGCATTGACCCCATTCACACCAAGGAGTGCTTTATTCAACTATATGCAATGATCCACATTCACATTAGTAGTGGTTTTATTCTTACTAAAGAGATTTATGGGTCCCTCTAACCTATTATTCATCTATCTTATTGACAAAAACAAAATTTAATATTATAACTAGCTGAAAGCTAATTAGGAATATTATAGTCCTCCCCTCCCAAATGTTTCTTGTCCTCAAGCAAATGCAAAGATGAATGCTACAAAATCTTCTCTCCTTCCCAAGTATCATCCTCATCCAGTAGATTCCTCCATTGAATAAGATATTCTCTAATCACCCTGTTCCTTAGCTGCCTCTCCTGAGTATCCAAGATAGCTTCCGGTTGTAAAAATAGATGGCCCTCATCATCAATAGGTGGGAGATCCATATTAGAAACTACATGCTATCCAATGGCCTTCTTGAGGCACGAGACATGAAAAATGTTGTGGATATTACTCCCAATGGGGAGCTCCAACTCATATGCTACTTTCCCAACATGACGGATAACACTATATGGCCCATAGAAACAGGGCTTAGGATTCTCAACCCCCTTCTCCTTCAGCGTAGATTTCTTGTAAGGCTGAAGACAAAGATAGAAAAAATCATCCACCTCAAACTGTCTCTCCACCTGACCATGATCTGCATACAACTTCTGCGGATTTTGGGCTGTAGAAATGTTGTCCTTGAGAGCACGAAGTATATCCTTACTCTCTTGAATCCACTCTTTGGCTCTAGGAGCCTTGCTTGCTCCAAACATCACATCAAAAAATGATAAGCATAATATCCATATAGAGTTCGAAATGGAGACATACTGATCGACATATGAAATGTCATATTGTAGCAATAATCTCCCAAGTGGAGCCAGTGCAACCATGCTCTTTGCTGCCTTGAAACATAGTTTCGAAAGTAGCCTTCCAGCTAATTTTTTACTATCTCTGTTTTCCCATCTATCTGGGGGTGATAAATGGTACTTAGTGTCAACTCGGTACCCACCAAACGGAAAAGCTCCTACCAAAATCCACCCATGAAGCGGCTATCTCTATCACTGACTATGGTCTTAGGAAGACCATGAAGTCTAAAAACATCTCTAAAGAAGATCTCGACCACTTGTGAAGTAGGGTATCGTGAAGGAATGGTGAAGAAATGTGAATACTTTGTTAGTAGATCAACAACCACAAAGATACAATCCTTGCCTTGTACTGTTGGCAAACCGGTATTGAAATCCATAGAAATACTCTCCCATTTCCCTTCCGGAATAGGGAGTGGCTGTAACAACTCCGCAGGATGGTTGTTCTCTCCTTTATTCTACTGGAAAACTATGCACTCCTTGATGTGCTGGAGCACATCCTCCTTGAGACCCTTCCATGAGAATCTCTCCCTAATGGCCCGATATGTCTTTGTGAATCCTTGGTGGCCTGAGAGTGGTGAATCATATGCTACATGCAAAATATTTCCCTTGAGCTTAGAACCTATAGTCAAGAGGATCCGGTCCCGGTAATATATGATCTCATCCATCACTATATACCTCTCATCGATCACCTGCCCATTTAGGATCTCACATGTGAAGCGGTCTTTGGAATACTCCACCAATAACTGGGCCTTCCAATCTGTATCCACACTCACCAATGACAACACTGTTGGTCTCCGTGATAAGGAATTCACTACCACATTACTCTTCCCTTTGACATATTCAATGTCAAAGTCATATTCCTAGATTTTTCTAACCCATTTTTGCTACCTCTCTTGCAACTTCTTCTGGTCAAGAAAATATCGAAGACTGTTGTGATCAGTCTTCACTCGGAATCTGTTGCCCACCAAATACTGCCAGGATTTGGCCAATGCATGCATAATAGCTGACATTTCCTTATCATATATAGGATAAAACCACTGATGAGGCAACAACTTATGACTCTCAAAATCTATGGGGTGGCCCCCTTGCATCAAGACTGGTCTAATGCCCTCCCCTGAAGCATCACATTCTAGCACAAAGGGCTGGGTAAAATCTGGAAATACCAACACCGGAAAGCTACTCATCACCTCCTTGAGCTTATCAAAGGCCCTCTATGCATGATATTTCCAACCAAAGGCCCCCTTCTTGGTCAGATTTGTGAGTGGTGCTGCTAGTTGGGAGAACCCTTTGAAAAAATTCCGGTAGTAGGTGCAGATGCCTACAAACCCCCAAAGTTCAGTTACATTCTTTGGTTCTAGCCAATCACGAATAGCACGAATATTTTCCTCATGGACCCTCACCCCATCCACTCCAATGATGTGGCCCAAATAAAGCATCTATGTGAGCCCAAACTCACATTTGGAGAGCTTAGCATAGAATTACTGCTCCAGAATGCATAATACTGTCTCAATATGCTGCAAATTCTCCTCCTAGGTGTCGCTGTAGATAATAATGTCATCAAAGAAAACCAACACAAATTTCCTCAATTGACCATGGAATATGTGGTTCATACAAGACTAAAAAGTAGCCAGAGCATTGGTTAACCCAAAGGGCATCACTAAGGACTCAAAGTGGCCATAATGACATCTCAATGCAATCTTGGGGATTTCCTGATCCCTTACCTTGATTTGATGGTACCCTGACCTCAAATCAATCTTTGAAAGGAACTTTGATCCCCTTAGCTCATCCATTAGCTCATCGATCTTGGGAATCAGGTACATATTCCTCATTGTCTTCTTATTCAAGACTCTATAGTCAATGCACATCCTAAATGTACCATCCTTCTTCTTCACCAAGACCACAGAAGAAGAAAAAGTACTGGTGTTGGGTCGGATATGTCCTAAAGCCAAGAGCTCCTGAACAGATTTTTCAATGTCATCCCTATAGGCTTTGGGATTCCTATAGGGTGTAGTGATCACTGCTTGGATCCCCTGCTCCAACTCAATAGTATGCTCAAACCCCCGGTTCGGTGGCTTCTCGGTGGTATGTCCCCAAATACTGTAGAATAGTGGTCTAGAATAGACTCCACATCCAGGTGGATTGGTGCACCCTTGCCTCCTGCCTATGACATATGCAGTTCCACTGCCCATTCTATGTCTCCTCTGTGAAAATCAACCTCCATCCTATGTGATGATACTATTTGAGGTGGATAGGTGTGTATCCCCCTGATTGGTGCTTACTACTCTTATTATCTATCCATTCCATCTCCAAGGACTCCCAATTCATGGTGACCTTCCTTAGTGTGTTCAACCATTGTACACCCACTATCACATTGGTGTCTATAATATCAACCATAAAGAAGTGGTCTGTTAATGTGTAAGTCCCCAAAGTGATAGTCAATGCCGAAACATACTTTACACACTGCACGGTTCTAGCTCTAGGAACCAAAACTTAGAATCCCTCAAAATCATCCATAGGAATTCCTCTCCTCTGCACTAATTTGGTATCAATAAAATTGTGATTAGCCCCACTGTCTATCAATACCGACACCTGCTTCCCCTGAACAATGCCTCAGACTCTCAATGTTAGACACTTGGGAACTCCCCACAAAGCTACAAGGGCTCCTCTAGTTGGAGAAAATTCTCCATTTCCACCTCCTGGTGGTGGTGGATCTCCCCCTGATGCTACAACGCTGGTATCTCCCTCTAAGTATTCTTTTTTCTCCTCTTCACCATCAAATAATACCTCAATATAATGGGCCTTTCTGGTAGCACACTGATGCCCTGGTACCCATGGTTCTTGGCAAGTGAAGCAAAGCTTTCTCATCCTTATATCTCTCTGGATATCATCACTAATAGATCCTTTATCTTGGTTCTCTTTCAAGGGAGGAACCTTCATATCTTTCCCCTTTGACTAAAAGGAGAGCTTTGGTTGAAATGGAGCTCTTGCCCTTGGAAAATAATTTTGTAAGTCTCTAGCCTTCTCAATATCATCCTGGAGCGTAGTTGGCATAGTGGATTTCACCAACCCATGCAAAGGCTCTGCTAGCCTATCAATAAACATATATACTCTTCTAGCTGTAGATAGATCTGGAACCATGACTGAAAGTTTCAGAAATTCAGAGATATAAGTCTGCGGATCTCCTGACTACCTGAGCTTAGCTAGCTCAACAAATTTTGCTTCTGGATTTCTTTAGTCAAATATTTACACCAACCTCCAGGTGAATTCTACATATGCAGGCAGACCTGCATGCCCCAATGTAGATAGACCATGAAACCACTGTTATCACTAGAAAATCAGACAAGAAAAGATGACATTATTAAATGTCAGTCAGAAGGATTTACAAGGCTAAGGCACACTAGAGAATCTGATTTTTTTTTTTAAATCTCTAAGGTCTAGAGGAAAAATCAAATTGCGCACTCAAGACACTAGAAGAATGCGCCTTTGCGCGCATTTTTCTTAAAAGACACACGAACCTAAGAGGGGTGGAAGTCACTTTCTGGGACCACAAGGCACACTCCAGGAAAATGATCCCACACTTGAGGCCGCCCAAGGACAGCCGCCTAAGCCTCCTTGGGACCTCAAGGGAGCACAAAATGGAATCAACCCCCTCTCTTGGGTCACCATCCATCAATGTACTAAGAGAGGGAAGGAGAGTTTGAATTCATCTGTAAAAGGCCACCAAGAGATGAAAAAATGGAGAGAACATTGTTATGCTGGCCAAAATTTCTTTGAAGCAATCCAGCAGTGTGTAATCCGAAGCATAAGTAGAGAGGGGATTCAGTTGTTGGCCATTCAACAACTCCAATCCATTGGAGTAAAGAGAGAGACCTTGCACCAAGCAGCTAGAAGGTAAAAACGTCCTTGCATCGGGTCTTAGAACTCCATAGTTCTAAGGGCCCCTTGGCAAGTTTGTAAACGTACTATCTTTCATTCCTAATAGAAAACAATAAGAGGGGACATTGATGCCACCATTAGTATTATTTTTTTGTTTGAATCTATATTAGATTTCGTGTTTTTGTTTAGTTTAGTCTTGTTTTCTCTCTACATATGCATACTATATGATTATTTAGTGTGTTTTTTTTTATAACATGTTCACTAACCTGCTAACTCTTTTGTTTATCTGCCTGTGACCAGAAGCTTAAGAGGCATCAACCACTCCTCTTAAGCAAGTGTGGATTGGTACACTTGTGCACCAAATCCACCAACACAGGATTGGCGAATCCACTGATTTTACTTTTTCTAGCTAATGTGGTTGTGCCTATTGCAGGGACCTTTTATCTACTTTGGAGTTTGGCTTGGATAACCCCGCTTCTCTTCTTCTCTGCCCATTCACCCTCAGTGAGAGGCCAAAGTTCAGAAGCTCCAAATTTTTTTTTGTAGGAAATTTGTGCGCATTTTACACAGACTGATGCACCCGATTGTGTGCGTTCAACACTATCCCGCGCGATAGATTTCGCGCCTATGTGATACATTTGCGCGCAGAAACCAGAGGCAGAAAACTTCTGCTATTTTCCTTCATTTCCTATTTGTAAAGTGCCTGCTTGCCCATATAAAAACTGCCAGCACTGTGTGAGGTGTCCCATGACTGTTTAAAACTCACTGTTGGCTGCATTTGAGTAGTGCTAGGTGTTAGTTTTAAAATTTCAAAGTTTATTTTTGCAAGAAAGCCACATATTTTAAGTAGGGGGAAATTTACTTGCAATATGAAATAAATTATTTATTGCGAACATAGACACCAAAAACGCATAGGTAATTAGCTAGAGTAAGTGGCCCTAATCCACACATGCTTAGCTAAATTTTTCATTTTTCCTAGTTTAAAGTCATTAATTTTAGTTTAATTTTTTGGCACTAGGAGTTGGGACCACGATTTAATTATCCTGAGAGATCAAGTAATATCTGCTACCTTTGCACCTTTTGGTGACCCTAGGTAAGCATATGAAAGCTCTCTTCTGATAATTTTCCATCTCCCTTTAGTTGATCACTTAGATTAACTAGGCAACATTGTAAGCAACCCATATCCGCACATGATTTGCTTATAGCAAGGAACAAGCAAACATAGATTAATAGGGGATGTGTAAAGGATCACCACATATCCACATCTTAAAACTATGCAATTGTTCACTTCTTGCTCACACACTTTCACACCATAAGTGAATCAAAGACACCTTAAAAATAACCTAACTAAACTCATTAACTCTCCCCACAAGGGCCACAAGAGAAATTATAGTTTAGGTTAGGACCAAGGGGGTAGGCATCCAATAAGTCGCCTTTGTCAGTTTACATCTTGAAACATAGAATTTGAATTTTTAGGGAGCTTTAAAATCTGTCTATCCGCCCATAGAAAAGAAAACCCGAGCGCCACAGAGACTCGATTCAGAGGGGATTAAGCTTAGGCCCAGTGCATGCGGTATTATTTGGGGCTACCTGACCTGTCTAATACTCGATATTGGTAGATTAATTACCAAGAAGCTCAAGACTCGAACGCTCACGTGGGATGACGGTACTTAGTGGTGAAATATAGGGCATCCTTCCCTATAGGTGACAGTGCAGGCAACACTAGATCCTCTACCCAATACCTTGGTTGATTATTCGGCTGCTGGAAGGTGTCGCTAGTTATTTCAGGATGTTAGCCCCAGTACCCATAAGAAGATATCTTTGCAAGGCCTAGTTACTATTGAGAGTGTGATGACGTATAGGCCTCTAGGATTTTAAGTATCTCGCGCAAAGATAACCAAAACCATTTTTTGATTGTTTGATCACATAGAGATAATTTAAAGGGAAATTAACTTTTATTTTCGCTTTGTTTTATGTATGTGGTCACCATTTTTTCTTTAATAATTCACCTCTCATAGAACTAATTTTTTTTTTTCCAAAACCATACCTAGTCAACACCATAACAGACCCAACGAGACCTCATTGATCTAGATGTATTTTGGACATCCCCCCATTACCAGGAGGAGTTCTAGGTCATATTCCATTTAGGCGTCAAAGACAGAACATTGCCATCCTTATTGGATCATCCTTTATTGGGGCATATTTCGTTGGTAATCCTCGACAGTCACCCAACTCCACACCAGTGGACACCCCCACAGGGTCACCACATTCCACTCTTCCCACAACCCCTAGGGGCAGAGGAGCACTACCCATTTGGGAAGCCAAGTGAACTCACAGCTGGGTACGTCACAGACAAACCCTATACCTAACCAGAACACTGTGTCGTCACAGTGTGCAATGGATCTCAACTCGCAGTCACCATTATTAGAATTGTTAAACTTGCCCAATCTAACCAAGTTAAAAAACAAACCTATTGCACACAACCCAACATGGCCAACCATGCCCACGAAGCTCCCTTTGGACATTCCAAATTTTGAAGGGAAGCAATCAGAAGACCCAAGAAATCACATTATGATTTTCCACCTATGGTGTTCGTCGAACAACATCATTCACGATACTATTTGACTAAGACTATTTCAGTGCACCCTAATCGGACCAGCTGCGAAATGGTATGCAGAGAAACCATCTACTACACATGGAACTTTTAGCGCCCTCGCTACTGCATTCCTTACCTATTTTCAGTTACCCATCCACCACGACTTCGGGATGGAATTACTGACTCACTTTAGATAGATACCAACCGTCCATATCTCAGACCATCTCCACGAATGGCGGAGATGTTGTAGTTTGTGAAAAGCCAAACTTGACGATTGAGTTCTGCTAGACCTATTCCTGAAAACTCTCATTGTAGAGATTTAAAAGATGTAGCAACTAAAAAACCTACGTCCAAAGAGGACGCCATCAGTAAGGCCCAAAAACTCGAGTTGATTTACACACAGTCAGGATATATTTACAATATCTTGCCTAATGCCTCGCGCTTGCAAACTTACAAAGAATTTCCAGGCGCGTCGAACTGCGTAGATGTTTTTATTGGGCCATTGACCCAAAATCACCTAAGAAAAAATGTTCAGTACCCTGGTTATGCATATGATTCTAACCAGAACATCCCGCAACCCAATTACCATAGTCATCATGCACCTTCGCAAAACATGACCAATAGGGCGCCATCGTACCACCATCAGCAAGGAGGTCCATATCCTCCAGCTTAGGGGAAACAATATGTAGCTAGAAACGCTGATAGAAGATATCCGCCCCAACAACCACTCACAAACCAGGGAAAAGGACCACAATATGCCCAGTCCCCATCACAAAACCCACCCATGCAGAATAATGCACAGGTGAAATTTGTGCAACCTTCCCAAGCATAACTGCACCAATCATACAATTATGAGAATCCTAGCTATCCTCCCAACGCGGAAAGGAAAAAAGAAAAAAAAAACCAAAGGGAAATCCTGGACAGGGGGGAAAAAATCAACTATTCCCTTCGCAATCTCAGGCTAGAGGCAACTCCAACTGAAATAAAAAATTGGAGCCAAAAAACTCCCAAGGGTAGAACAAGAGGGTGAATCTTTGGACCAACCACTCTTCCTCAATTTGTGGTGAATACAAAATTTACACTCACCACTGTCCCGATCTCCCTATGCTGAAGAAGCTTCACGGTAACCGTGGACAAGGGGGATCCTCATAGCAGAAAACCGTCATGCAAGAGCCTTTCCCCCACCAAGGGATAGTTAGCACCCAACAACAACAAACAACTCCCGATGATTCCGGAAAAGACAACCATGAAATCTACATGATTGGAGAAGAAATATTTTTTCAGATATGGAACTGAAATTATGATACCCGACCAAACACCAATTCGTCAGGGGCTAGCATGAGTACACCAACAACACCATTGACCATATCAAAGATACATATTGAACCTTTTCCAAAGATGGCGAAGAGACCAACTAGGAGAGAAGGAAACCATTCCACAACGACCCATAACTATAGCATTGTGGATGATTTAGCCCAATCTCCCATTGCCATGTCAGCTTTGAAGGTATTACAGTTGTGCCCAAAGCAAAGGAAATCCTTATTTTCCGCTTTAAGTGCCATCGACCCTGCTGATTCGCGCCTAGTGGATTTCGATTTAGATAAAGCCACCCCTAGGATTCCTTCGATGGTCGCCTCCCAGATACTGGTGTCAGTTCATAACATCACCATTCACTAATGTATCATTGATGAGGGTGCATCCAAATGCATCATGTCAAAGAATGTCTGGCAGAAGTTAGGGTCTCCCTAGCTAAAGCCATCAGACATCACACTCAGAGCATACAACGAGTGCCCATCAGCTCCCGTCGGTCTCTACAAAAAAAGTCCTAGTCTGCTTACCCGATAAGATGGTCTGTATATACATTGAAGTCTTGGATGTGCAACCGAATTACAATATACTCCTTGGCCAAAGTTATATGTATGCCATGTCAGCCATAGCATCCTCCGTCTTCCAAACTATGATGTTCCCCCTTGAAAATTGCATCATTACTGTTGACCAATTGACATACCACGACAAATGACCCCTAAAAAATATTGATGTCATTCTACCCTATGTAGACACATCTACCGAGATGCTTACGCGGTACCAAGAATATGGCCCCGGCCAGTTCAAATCATCGTCCATCCTTGGGTCATTCCTAGGAGATCTCCCCTGCTATACCAGAATCATCATCTGATGTCACAGAGGCTCTGGTGTGCATGATGTCCTCATCAAGCACCGAAGCCATCCAAGAGATAAAGACAAGTAGTAACGACACTGAGTCCTCAGATACGACAACCTCTATAGCTTACGCTGCCTCCCAAACTCCTTTCCTCTATCCCCCAGTTAGTTTTGTATCACAAAAATTATTGGCCACTGTGGTGCTACCAAACTTATCATTTGCAATTCTAGTTTGGTACCTCGTCCCACCTACCATGAAAAGAGCCACACACATCACCTCTACATGGTTAACCCCCCTCAGTCCTGAGGAAACCCAATCTGTAAAGAAGACTCTCACAAACATCCCGTCGAAGGAAATTCCCATCACAAAACCGATGGTTACGACCAAAAACACCACTAAAAAAGGGAAGAAGATAGAGAATCCTACCATGCAACGAGAATTACAACCTTGCACCATATGCGACATAGTAGGCCACCCTACCCACATCTGCCCAGAGCTAGATGAGTTAAAACCACTCCTTAGCTCTGCGGCAAATATCGCGGGAACAAGTTCCCATAAAAAGGAACCAGCCACCAAAATCAAGGCAAGGGATTTCGTACCAATCATGCATGCGCTATTTGTAGCCATTATGGGCACTATACCCATCAATGCCCAGAAATTCAGTGATACAAGGATTTATTACACGCCATCGAGAAATCCTATCAAGAGGATCCCTCCATCCAGTCAACTGGAGATGAAACTCGCATCATTTTATACCTGCAAGAGGAATGATAGTCACTTGAAAGAATCCCAACCATTCCCCCTCCCCCTATCGAGCGCTGTGCACTCTGTAACGAATGTGATTATTTCATAGAGAAGTGCCTAACCCTAGAAATGTCTCAGTGATGGTATCCAGTCCATGTAGTATACCATAATGACCTTTTAGCCACCCAATATTCATGTTAAATATGCGGTGGAAATCACCCATTACGCCATTGTCACTATGTCCCTAGATTCCGTGTAGCGCTAACTAGTTTGCGCTTAGCCATAGTTAGCCTCTCCCAAGAAGACGACTCTGACACTGAATCCATTAATAGCTCGATGACTCAAGAGGATGTGACGAGTAGATCCATCCTCTTTCTGTCAGCTAAAAAGCAGCCAGTCGGGGAGCCCTTAGTCACCCCCAACTGCTGTCCACGGAGAAGACCAACATATGCATTATGTAACACACAAAATCATGTGGTCTCCACTTTCCCTGACTTAGAAGCACTACATCGCTAGTACCCAGTCATGTCATCAAATGAACAGGATGGGAACCCCCATGTTAGGATGTTTTTCCCAGTGTATCAGGGCAATCACCATGAGCAACGCTGTACCTATATCCCGCAAGTAAGCCCTCTAATCAACATGATACATATATTAGAGATGAAACCCTCAGATCTTATCAATCCAAAACCTAACAACCACGATGGAAGGCAGATCACCCACAAGAAGTCTACTCCATACCCATTTTTGCATATTGGGCAAGTTAGGAAGGCATGCTAACCAAGCATGACCCAGGTTCAACCTAGGATAACATGCAAGCTATGCGACAGAATTGGCCACCAGGTCAATCAGTGTAAATAAGTGAAGCACCTCACAAATATTTTTCGCATGATCTCTTCCCTCTCGCAAAGACATATCTCTAACCAAGAGAAAATCACGCACTGCTACTGCCAGATTTTCTCACACTTCCATCATACAATAAAATGTGATCATCTCCCAAAGATTAGAGTGGAAATAACGACATTAATTATACACTCCCCAAGATATTTAGACATACCCAAGTCAAAAAATTGGCAATGGCAGCAGAGGACCCTCTCCTCTACGTTTGATCCCTTTCGAGCGTCCACTTTTGGGACGAAGAGTAGTGTTGATTCCCACACAATATACTCAGTTGGCATAGTGGTACCATGCACCATTTGTATTGGCCATAACCACAAACCAGAGGCTTGCCCACTAATGGAAACATTCAGGCACCTCTGTACTAGGCACAACTTCCATCTCCCAGAAAGTGCCCAGCCTAACGAGGAATCTAGCCTTGCGCTCACGCAAGCTCCCATCATGGAAATTCCTCCCCCACCAAATGCTGATGACATGATACACCATATACAATTCATATCGTCATATATCGAGACCATGACTTGCGCTGTCTACTCATCTGTCATAGGTGTTAAGTCGGCTGCAACTACGAGAGTAGCTTTACCAACGACAGTGCAAACACAATCTGTATGCACTATGTCAACCGCGTCTGGTTCCACCACATCGACAATGGAATCCTTTTTGTGTTTTTCAACCAGCTCCATTCTGACTGAACCTTGTCTGTGCAACCTTGTGTAGAATCAATCCCCCTTAGGATCCCTATTTCATTTAGATGAGGACATCGTTGAAGCCATGATAGAGCTGGATTATCCATGGGATGCAATACATCACCGCTCACTTTTTCTACCAAGAAAATAATTCAGTCCTGACAAGAAATAAGAACAAGAGATTTATGTGATTGAATCAAAATATTTCCTCCCATCAGGGAAAATTGATTGGTTCTAGAACCCCATCCCAGTGTTCGATGTGTTCGAGGAAGGAAACATGTCAAACATTTCACCTACCGTTAAGGTGAATATATCTCAAAATCCTGGAAAGATCGAAGAAATCTCATTGGGGGCAGCATGGTCACTAGTAGAGATAACCTCTTATACCCAATTTCTATAGAAGTATAGAGATATCTTCGTGTGGGGATACTCAGAGATGGCTGGGTTTAGTCCCACTATCATGGAGCTCCATATTGACACCTGGCCTGACGTACCACCAATATGCTAGAAACAACATCAACTGCACCCATCCAAGGCAGAAGTAATAAAATGAGAAATCGACAAGCTTCACAAAGCCAGGTTTATCTACCCCATTTCTTACACATCTTGGGTTTCCAACCCTGTTCCCGTCATGAAAAAATAGGGCACCATACGTGTTTGCACTGATTTTCATGATTTGAACAAAGAATGTCCCAAGGACAATTACCCTACCCCATTCATCGACCAGGTCATCGATGCTTGTGCAGGTCACAAGGCTCTCTCCTTCATGGATGGATTCTCTCGTTACAATCAAATTCAAATCCAACACACCGACCGGTACAAAACCACGTTCACTACCCCCTGGGGCACATTTGCATACAAGGTAATGACATTTGGCCTAAAAAATGTGGTAGCCACCTTCCAGAGGGCCATGAATTAGATATTTCATGACTTGGCACACCTTATCCTTGCCTACTTGGATGACCTCACTGTCCGATCCAGGAAGCGTTCAAACCACCTCGAGGACCTACGACTGGTATTCCAACGATGTTGGCAACAAAACATGCACTTGAACCCCCTCAAGTGCGTCTTTTGCATCACAACAGGAATAATTTTAGGTTTTATCGTGTCCCAGCAAGGAATTCAAGTGGACCCCTTCAAGGTCCAAGCCATCAAAGAGGTACCTCCACCTCGAACCCTCAGGTAACTACAAAGCTTGCAAGGTAAGACCAATTTTTTGAGACGTTTCATCCCAGATTATGCCACTTGCGCTCAAGGATTCCTGCGCCTCCTTTGCCAAGATATCCCATTCAAATGAGATGACTGTACCCAACAAGCGTTCGACATGCTGAAAGACACATTGCCTTCAACACCAATGATAAGTCCCCCAAACTATAACAAAGATTACATACTATTTATATCAGCATCCGAGACCGCTTTGGTCAGAGTATTGATCTATGTTAGCAAGAAAGAAGGTCTCTGAGCAAGACCCAGGTTCAGAAGAGAGGCCAACAAGGTTTCCACAGTAGTCTAGCACGACGCCGACATTTTCACCCTACTCCAAAGAGCAGAGAGTCTCACTCGAGGCGTGCCGTGACCTTAGTAAGGTTAGGAACAAATCAAGTATTGCCCGATCACAACTATAAAGAAAAACAAGAAGAAATTGGAACATCAAACAAATCTTACTACTTTGCACAAGATACCACTCATTAAGCATATTCAAGATGCAAAATTAAAATTTAAAAGCGGGCCATACATTCACAGTAACCAACTGATTAACACAAAACTCATAACACCAAATACAGGTAGAAGTAAATGTCATTATCAATAACAAACAACTACATTACTCTGCAAAGTTGATTACAGAGAGAAAAATTACAACAATGATAGAATAGAACTCTCTTGCAGCTCTCGTCCTCAACCATCTATCGGACTAACCTTTTTTCTACACTAGCTGATTGCCTATTTGTTCCTTTACCAACGTGACTGTCAGTTTTTCATCTTTTCCTGCTTTGCTATTTGCCACTTCTTCCTGATCACTAGGAGTTTCGTTGCCTTTCCTTTTCTCTCCTTCCTATCATCTGTGTTGGTTTTCCGCAACTGTCGTGCCACCTATTTTCTAGCTCTCTGCAACCGTGACAACTCCCTGTCTATGGTGGTTGCGCTCTGGCACCCGTTCTCCGCAAATCAAAACTGTTTCATTTTCAAAACAAAGGCCCCAATAGGCCCTGACCACATGCTATTGACTCGTCTCGAGTCAATCCTTTTCTATTGCTTCGGTCTCCATTGGTCTATCTACCTCTGTGGCTGGCCCTGTCTTCTCTGTTTCCTCTCTCTATCCAAACAAAGGCCCCAACTTGGGAACCTTTGCCAATGCTGAAGATTTGAGTTCGAAAAAGTTGTTAATTGCTTGTTTCCATTCCTTAATGAGCTGGTCAGTTTCTGTGGCAACTCATTCAGCTTCATTTTCTCTTGCAACGACCGACAGTTTGCTGAATACTTCTTTAAATTTGATTTCGGCATTAGCGGACATTTTTAGTATTGCTTCTGTAGTATGCTTGACTGGTTGCCTCAGTTCTATGAGGACCTACTTTGTGGCAACATAATGCTCTTCTATCTTCAATATTTTAGTCTCTAGTGCCTCTGCTTGATTGTATAACTGGGTTATGCCGACGGGATCCGTGGCCTTCTTTATTTCTTGTGAAATTTGTTGCAGTTCTGCCGAGATTGGTTGGGCTTTCATAGTTAACGAGTTAGAACACTCATGTAAATGATTCAAGAGGTTGTAAGCCTCTTTACCGTTGTCCCCAGGGTTTCATACATTCCGGTTACTTGTTTCTGCTTCTCAGTGACCTTCTCGAAATATATGACAGTAGGATCTGGCAACACCAGTCTTGTCGTGAGCGCTTCCTTTAGCTCTTGATTTTCCTTGCTGAGATTCGCACAAGTTGTCTTCACGTGGATAGACCATTCGACTATAGTGCAAGCTAATATGTCTTCCAGTGTCTTGTCATCATGAGCCATTACTATTGGCCAGAGATCCTTGAAAATATCTATTACCTTCTCTAGTTGTTCCTGCAGACTTTCCTTCTCTCCCTTTAACTGGTTGTGCTCTTCAGTAAGCACACTTATCTGCATTTGTTGTTGTTAGAACCTCTGCTGGAGGTCATTGTGCAGTCCTTCTTCTTGCTGTGCCACATGCTAGATGAAGTTGTACAATTGTTCTATGCCCCAGGTCTGTATACTATCAGTACCAGACATATCGTTGTTTGGAAGTCTCTCTCTGAGGGGTTGACTGCTTGCTATTGATCTGACTGAGTGCTCATGTGGTAATGTGGGTTGGTTTTGTTGCGATAGCTGACTCCCTAGGTTATTCATGCTTGTGGTCGACTGAATCTGCTGTACTATCGAATTTTCTTGCTGAAAAGGTTTAAGATCCTTGGGCGAGGGCATTGTGTCTACGGTAAAAGATCCCCCGCAAAATAATAGGTCTAGGAAAGTGCCCTGTCCCACCAGAGGTTGGTTAAACTTGGGTACCATAGTTGTAATCGAGTTAACTTTTGCCTCGTTGTCTCCATTTGTATTGGTTCTTGTCTTGACTGGGTCTAAAATTGTTGCTGATGTAGATGGAGTGTGGGTGGAACAGTATTTGGAAGTGAATGACGTGTGAGGCGAGGAATGGTGAGTGTGAGGTGAAGAGGTATGAGTTTGGGGTGGAGATGAAGTTTGAACATTCAAAAATGAGAACAGATTAAACACAGGTAGCTCAGAGGTGACCTGGGTGGCTACCTCTGGCTCCTCTTGAATTGGTACTCCCGTATCCATAAGTTGTGTGTGATCTTCCTCAGTGGGATAAAATATTTTCCTAGGCACCATGAATCTTGCTTTCTTAGCCTTAGGGGTAGCTATGGGTGGTTTAGGTGCCTTACTCTTTCAGATTTGAACTACTATGGTTGCTGGGGGTGAATTAAACATGGTGGATGACAGAGCAGTGATTATAGGTGCAACCATGGAAGGTGATGCAAAACTTGAGGACTGAAACTCTGAAAAGTAGGAAACACAGGAGAAGCACTTGTGAGAGTTTGAATTACCCAATTGAAGCCCTTTACCCTCATGTCTAGCTCTGTTAGTATGGGTGTTAGCTGCAGTCAAGACACTCTGCTCAGTGTCTCATTTGGTGTCTCCCCTAGTAGTTCTCTTGGAAGCATGCCATCGAATGAATAGTGATGGATTCCACTTTTGATCTCCATTCCTACCCCCGGCCAAGAATAGACTTCGGTGTGGAATTCCTTTTTGTCAACCTGAAACTTTAACGATATCATTTTAAACGTTGTTTCATCCATGCAGGTGGGACTGATGTATGTTTTCTTGTGAGTGACCCCAAACCATATCTGAGAAGAATATCTGTCCAGCAGACTCCTTGGAACCCTTTTCTTCCTCGCCACTATATCCACCATTTTCCTGTACCAGAATGTGAATGCCTCTTCTTTTACCTCCTTGGTGTTGGGGTCTCCAAATATTTTCCAGGGCATAAAATTCATCGCCATTGGCTGATCACTTGTGATTTCCACGAGCTGTCTCACCCCCGGGTGAGTCCATTTCCACATTGAAAATGCCACGATGAGGTAGCCGTAAATGAACCTAGTGGCTCTTTTGTAGTTATCTTCGCAGGCTTCAAAAAATTTGTTTAGAAGAAATGTACATCAGTTCAGCTGGGTTCCCTGGAGGCAGTGTTTTGCAATTTAAATGGTGTCGAGGGTACATTAGCCCTTCATGTAGTGCCTCATGGTCTTGCCTGCAATCAGGTAACAAGAAAATTTAACTACTGGGCTGTTTATGAGGTCTATCTTCACCCCCTTCCCTCCTCTTTTATGAGGTATATCTCCCACCTTATTTTCTCTCTTGGAGATGTTATGGAATGCCATGGAGACATCCCTTCCTTTTGCTGATAATCCCTTTAGCCTGTGAATATCTTCTACATGTATCGGTATCTCCCTCCCTAGCCATATTGACCCATTCTGGAGTCTTCTCAGCAAAAATTTCGTACACTGCATTGCTGCTCCTATGGTTCTAAACACTGGGAGGTACCTGAGGTTCAGTATTGTCGACATCTGGATACCTCTCAACTCTGGATTTAGTCTTGCTGCTTCCTCTCCTCCTTCCGTAGTGTAATTCTCTATGTAGACCTGCCTCTTCATAACCGGAAACTGGTATGAATCTGTGAAATCTGTGTCGATCAGTGATGCATTGTCATACTTTCCCACTAGCGATTCCATTTTCTGAATTCTTTCGTCGAGCTCAGGCTCAACAACTGCTGGTGCTACCTTGGTCATATTTGATATTCTTTTGTACACTTGAATTTCTACCCCTGCTCTTTCTCTGTAAATTCCTGCTACTGGATTCTCTCTTTGGACTTTCTCTGATGAAATTTCTCTTACTACTGCTGTTGTTTCTTGTTCTAACTTAGAATTCTCCGACATTATTGTGCTTTCTTCTTTCATGCGGGTTAAGTAATGTAACCAACATGAATGAGGTTGATAAGACCCCATAAATAGTCAAATTTTCTACCTCCACCATGGCTACAATCGTGTGATTAATTACCGCGATGAGGTGTGTTCTGACATGGTTGATTGTGACTTTGGGATTTGGGTAGACGTGATGGGTAATGATTATGGCTTAATATGAAAAATATCTTACAATATGGATGTTACTAATTATGGCAGTTAATTCTCAAATCTGGGTAATCCTACGGACTGATGTCGGTATGATGGTTCATTATGACGGAAAGATGTTTGACATGTTTGGCTTTCTGACATGGATGACACGCTAGACACTACCCTCCCCCCGCTCACAATTGGTTGTGATGTGGTCTCCACATCGCAACAATGAGTTTCTTCTTGTGATGCAGTTTGTGTTTTATTATGATTCCTATCTATTCTCTTCTTGGGTGCGAGAGAGTTATTGACTCTATCTATCTCTATTCTACCCTACTGACTCCTCTCGGTTGTGAGAGTTATTTGAAAAGGAAATAATGAAACTTACTTGTAATAAGGCTTTAGGCGTGCGCCGTTCACCCATCTTGGTAACACTTGGCTGTCCAGTTGTGCTAACCGAACCGCTCTTGAATCTCGAATTTCAATTACATGGTATGGTCCCATCCAATGCATTCTAAGCTTACCTAGGAACTTTTGGAACTTTCTGTCATACAATAAAACTTTTCCTTTGACCGTAAACGTTTTATGTTTGATATGATGATCATGCCAAGATTTCTGTCTATATTTTTGGACCGTCTGATGGAATTCCACTAGAAATATGTCCTCTTCAAGTTCTTGTAGCTCATGCAGGTGCTCCTTAATTGAGTCTTCCTCTGTTAAATGTAGTGTTGAAGCGATTAAAAAACTCAGTATGATAAATTCAGCAGGTACCACCGCCTCCCTCCCGTACACTAGCTGGAAAGGAGTTTGGTTATGCAGTCTTTTCACAGTTGTCCTGTACGCCCATAATGTTGCTGGTATGTGCTCATCCCTTGAAAATATTTTTTAGTCCGTTTTCTAGTATATTATTAAATGCTTCAACTGTTCCATTTGCCTGAGGATGATATAGACAACTCTTATGATGTTGTACCATAAAATTTTCTAACAGAGATTTGATTTTTGTATTGATGAAGTGTGTGCCTTGATCACTGGTTAGAATTCTAGTGTAGCCAAATCTGCTAATGATATTTTCAAAAATGAACCTGGATGCTATTTCTGCCATGAAATCCTTCACTGGTACTGCTTCTGTCCATCTGGTAAGATAATCTGTTGCGGTAATTATGTACCTTGCCTATGAATGTCTTGCGACAGGTGCGATTGGTCCTATAAAATCAACGACCCACTTCTCAAATGCCTGTAGTGCTTGTACAGGTTGAAGTGGTAGCTAATATCTGTGTGATGGGCGTCCTGTTCTTTGGCAGATGTCACATTTCTTTACAAATGTTTTACTATCCTTGTGTACTGTGGGCCACCATAACCCTGTTTGTAATATCTTTCTTGCGGTGGGTTTTGCGCTGACGTGACCCCCCACAACTCCACAATGACACTCCCACAGTATATCCTCCCTTTCATGGTCCATGACACATCTCTGCAAGACTTGGTCTAATCCCATCTTATATAGTTGTTCTGCTATTAAATGATATTCGGCTGCCTTTACGATAAGATGTCTTCTTTGAGTTGCTGTATATTCAGTCGGGCACTGTCCTGTTGCCAGATAGATTGCTATATGATCCAAATAGTCCGGGATAGTTTCTACTCTAAAGAGATCAGCGTCTGGCAGCTGATCATCCAGGGACCCTCCATTCTCTCCATTTTCTAGCCTTGATAAATGGTCAAGACCCACGTTTCACTATCACTTCAAAGGTGAACTCCTGGAACAGTAGAAACCATCTACATATCCTTCCTTCAAGGACCGGATTTTTAACTAGGTACTTCAATGCTGAATGGTCCATGAAGAATTTGAACGTACCTCCTAATAGGTAATGGAAATTTTTTTGAAGGGAATACACCATTGCTAAAGCTTCTCGTTCTGTTGTTGTGTAGTTCCTTTCAACCGTCGATAACTTCCTACTCGCAAAGAAAACTGGGTGATCAACTGAAGTTTCTCCTGGTTGACCAAGAACTACTCCTAATGCAATGCTGGAGGCATCAATATGGACGTGGAACTGCTTGTCCCAATTAGGATTAACTAATATGGGTGCACTTGCTAATTTCTCTTTTAGTGTATTGAGGGCGGTAGTACACTCGGTTGTCCAAATTAATTGCTTCGATTTCTGCAACAACATTTCCAATGGGGCTATTATCTTTGCATAGTTGCGGATGAATATTTTGTAGTACTCAGTATGGCCTAGCAGTGATCTCAACTGTTTCATGGTTTCTGGTGCCTCTATGTTAATTATAACTGCCACTTTTGCTGGATCCATGCAAACACCTTGTTTACAAACAACATGTCCTAGTAGCATCCCAAAAGGTACTACAAATATGCACTTCTTAAGATTGAGTGAAATCTGGAGTTGTCTGCATTTGTCGAACATTATCCTTAATAAGGTTTCATGATTCTTCAAAAGGCTGTAAATTTTCCTGTCATCCATATAAACCTCAAGGAATTTGTGGATATATTCCCGAAATTCTACTATCACAATCTGTGAAAATACTGCCGGCGCATTTTTCAGCCCAAATGGCATTACATGATATGAAAACGAGCCCCATTCAATTGTGAAAGTTGTTTTCTTCTTGTCAGCTTCAGCTATCTTCACTTGATGGTATCCTAAAAATCGATCTGTAAATGAATAAGCTTCATTCCCTGCCACATTGTCAAGCACCTCATCACTGAACAGAGTGGGGAATGTATCATGTATGCATGCATTGTTGATACTCCTATAGTCAACACATATTCGAATCTCAGACTTTTCCTTTTTTCTTTGTATGACTATAGAACTTACCCACTCTGCTTCTTCCACCAGAAAAATCAACCCTGCTTTCAACATTTTATCTATCTCTTCCTTGACTTTCTCTTTTACTCTTGGATTTAGATGGTAAGGTCTCTGCTTTATTGGTCTTGCATCAGGCTTCAAGATTATACGCATTTCCCCCATGTCTCCTTTTCATTTCTTTTAGCTCTGCTATTGAGGATGGAAATAAGTCTTCATATTCCCGTAGAAGATTAAATATCTCCTTAGTCATTTCTGCATCCCAGTAGTTGCGGATTGATGCAATTTTGGGTTTTTCCAAGGTTCCGATGTTCAAATTTTTGGTCTTCAATGGTAGTATATGGATTCCCTCTGTTGTAGGTTCTTCTTGTATATCCATCTCCCCTTCTTTTTCTTCAAAATATAAGTGTCTAAGATTTTCTAGATCATCATAATCCATTTCACTGTCTATCTTTTTGCATGCTATTGACTGTTTAATACTCTATTTCGAGAGTAGTTGTTCCTCATCTTCCTGAATATCTGGAAAAAATAGTACTCTTTTGATGGCCTGTAGTGCCTGTGTGACTGGTTTTGTTTCTCCTTCAAAAGAAAATCATTGCCTAAAATTATTCGCAACTACTTTCTAGGTGTCAGTTCCTCTTTTCTTCTCTTCTGTTAAGTACCAAGCTTGTGGAATTGAATCTAGTGAATGTATAAAATTGTGAATCCACAGATATCCCGGGTACTCTGCTTTCTTCCAGTGGCATTCACAATTTTGTAAATGTTTAATGGGATCATAATTCCCTTGGTACTTTTCATTGACTTGTGGTCCTTCATCTTCTTTGAATCTAGCTCTTAACACTGCTGCAACATCCTCCCATCGCAACGGTGAGTTGCGATGATTGCTCCACCATCTTGCTGACATGGATTGTAGAGCTACATCCATGAGTGGGACTCTATGTTCCATTGGTAATTTATCCTCTATTCTTGCAATAAATGTATTTACAACAATCATATTTGATAAAGTCGGATATCCTCTTACCTCAGTTCCAATCCAGTTGACTCTTTGGACGTTAACACATCTTCTTGTATTGGTCTCGTATCCTCCCTGCTGCCAATCATCCCAGGCTATTTCTGAGCCCAAGTTTGAGCTTTGAACACTTATCCAGCTTATAGTTCCCCCTGCTATTGGGTTGATGTAGTCTTCTCTTTTCCTTACCGTCATCTGGTAACGATGATCGAGAAGTTGAGCATCCTTCCTATTGTCAACAGTTTCTGTATATTGGGGACCTTGATATGGGTCAAGTGGCTGAGTGACCCTGACTTCCATGTCTTCAAATATCATTAGTTCCTTTTTCAAGTCGATCACTACATAGTTCTCAAAAGCTTAATCTATCCCCAATAATGCCGAATAGGGATCTTTATCCCCCATGATGTCTATCACTTCAAAGTCTATGTATGTCTTTACCCCCGCAACATCGACTTCAACTTCTTCCAGCCTACCTATGGGCACAATGCAATAATGATTTGCCATGCGGAGCTGGATTGGTGAGTATGTCAACTTTGGTCTCCCCAATGCTTCCCATGTCTTTCTTAGTAGAATGTTGACATCTGACCCTTAATCAAGCATGGTGTCTTTAATTTGGAATCCCGCAACTTGAGTATTTATGCGTAATTCCTTTCTTGTTCTTCTCTTATTTATTTTGATTCTCTGTATATATTTCTGGGTTGAGTCATTTGACTCCTTTGATTCTGCGTTTTCCTGCACCACCATCTCTAGGTTTTGTTTCAGTTGTTCCAACATTGGTGCATTGGTTACAATTTTAAAAAATAGTCAGAACCATTATTCAATCATTGTACTTGTATTGGTCTGCTTCTCTTTTTCTACATTTGGCTGCAGTAACTTGATGCCTTTGCTCCCCTCGAGTTGGGAAAATGTTTCGACCGCCTCTTTAAAATATTGCTTCTATCTATCTGGCTTGAAAATTGGCTTTGGAGATGCTAGCTTGATCAGCTTTATCGGGTATACATTCTGTGCATCCTCCCTTGTTATCTTTTGACGCAACAAAACTGAATTTCGGACCCCTAAGGAGAGATGGTCAACTGTAGCAGTGGATCTGTCAGCTTTTTTCTCAAAACATTTATTTCACCTCCACGTGGTCTTCTTATATTTTCTTCCTCGGAGGTTATTTATCAAATTTGTGGAATTTGATAAATAACATTATCCACAACCTTTGCAAATTTATTTATATCTCCGAACCTTATATTAATATCCCGACACTTTATAACCAACCGATGTTACAATAGACCTTCGGCCCCCGGCCCACATATATATCAATGGTCCAATCAAATTCCCGCACTGTACCTGGTTATCTTTCGCGCATCTTCCTCATGCGACTGCCGTCCGATGGCTCCCCTCCAGATCGACGGCGTACCATGATATCGCTCGGCTCCCTGGATCAAACGTTAATGCGCGATGGCGCGCAGCAATGACGGTTTTCCGTGGGCCACCTCGCCACGTGTCGAACACTCTATGGAATCGCTCCCCAACCAGGAAATTCCTTCGTATACTCTCCGTTTGTTAACTCAGGTTCTGACCTCGGTTAGGAATTTCCAATTAACAACGAACAAACGTAATTTTCTTTATTAAGCGGGATTTCTATTACCATTAAACAGAGTTCAACGACCAGGGTTTACGCAGACTTCTTCTATGAGTGGAGATTTATTCGACAGAGCCTGTTCGAACAAATTTGAGGGAATCAATAGACAGGGAATGCGGAATCTACACGATAGTTCAACTCAGTAATTATATATGCATAGAATTCAATCGCTTCACAATTAAACAATATCTTCACACATAAAGGTTCAGGTCAATCCAATGGAAAATAGGCTTTGAAATCATTTAACTGGAAACAATTGTTAACACACAGAGTTTATTGCAGAAATCTCTCTTCCTCTTCCTCTCTCCCTCAATGCATCCAAGGAATACAACTTATATACATCAATATATGACTCTTCGGTTCCCCTGAGAGGACCGTTATAGAAATCAAAGGTCTAATTACAACTTATTCAAATAACTGAACTGACAGATGGATCGAATCCAACTATTCGACTTCTACCAATCCTAACTAATCTAAATAAAAACAGTCAGCTGAGGTATTGACACCTAGTTATTACAATTCGAGGATTTCGAACCCTCCTAGCCACAAAATGTGGAAAAAACCCCCTACATTGCTGGCTAGTGTCTAATGACCCTGCATCAGACTCCCGAGGGCAATCTTCTTCATGGGCTCATGTCCATGAGTTCTTCCACTGATCTTCCTATCTTCTACAACATTCCTTCAGTCATCCAAGTGGCATCTTCCTCTGGCTTGTCCTTCCATTTGATTAAGTACTAAAAGTACTCTTGTCCTCTGGTCCTTTTGAACACTCTTTTTTCCAATATCTTCTCTGGTTGCAATGGTTGCGCTGGAGGTAGCTGCTCCTTCCACTCAATCTGTTCCTTGTCTACTGACCTTTCTTCTGCACCATCATCTTCATACTTGTACAAATCTGCAACATTAAAAATGGGAGATATTCCAACATCAGGTGGCAATTCAATCTCATAAGAATTTGCAGAAACCTTCCTAAGTATCTTGCATGGCCCAATATTTTTGAACTTCAGTTTGTTATACTGCTTCTTTGGGAATCTCTCCTTTCTCAAGTGTGCCAAAACTAGATCTCCTACTTCAAGATGGACTTCTTTTCTACTCAATTCTGTTTTGCTTTTGTATTTGCTGCTGCTGCCTTGTAGTTGCTGTTTCACTTATTCATGTATGGCCTAGATATTTGAAGCAAATTCCTCACCATCTGCACTCCTTAGCTCTGCCTTTCCCAGTTTTCTTAACTCTGATATTCCTCTGGGGTGCATTCCATAAACAATATGAAATGGACTCTGCCCTGTGCTCCTTTTTGGTGAGTCATTATATGCATATTCTGCCTGGGGAAAAATATGGTCCCACTGTTTGGGATGATCTCCTGCAAGACTTCTCAACAAATTTCCCAGACTTCTATTCACCACCTCAGTTTGTCCATCAGTCTGGGGATGATAATATGAGCTGAAAATCAGTTTGGTACCAAGTTTCTTCCACAATGTCCTCCAAAAATGACCCACAAATCTGGTGTCTCTGTCTGAAACAATACTCTTGGGAAACCCATGCAATCTAACAACTTCCTTGAAAAACAAGTTAGCAACATGGGTGGCATCACTAGTTTTATAGCATGGAATAAAATGTGCCATTTTGGAGAATCTGTCCACTACAACAAAGACTACATCATTCCCTCTCTGAGTCTTGGGCAATCCTAGAACAAAATCCATACTCACCATGTCCCAAGGCCTTTCTGGAATAGGCAAGGGAGTGTACAATCCTGCATTATGGCTCCTTCCTTTAGCATACTGACAGATTTTGGAATTCTTCACAAACTTGTCCACTTCTGCTCTCATCTTGGGCTAGTAATAGAAGTGACTCAGCTGCTCATAAGTCTTATCAGTACCAAAGTGTCCAGCAAGTCCACCACTATGCTTTTCTTTGATCAAATTTTCCCTCATGGAACATCTTGGTACACATAGTTGGCTTCTTTTGAATAACAAGTCCTCCTGCAAGAAATAATCCAGCCACTGGCTTCTATCTGTTAAAACAGGGTTATTACATGCCTCAAATGCTTCTTTAAAATCTGGATCTGTTTTATACAATTCTTTCAAAAAATCAAATCCTTCAACTTCAAAATTTGTTTCTTGAACAAGCATGTTCCTCCTACTCAAAGCATCAGCTACTTTATTGGCTTGGCCACTTATATGTTTCAAAACAAAATTAAAACCTTGGAGATACTCAACCCATTTAGCATGCTTATGTTTCAACTTGGGCTGCTGTACAATATATTGCAAAGCATGATTGTCAGAATATAATACAAATTCCCTGGACATCAAATAATGTCTCCACTTCTTCAGTGCCTGAACAATTGCATAGAATTCCTTCTCATAAGAGGAATACTTTCTTCTGGTGTCATTTAGCTTTTCACTGTAATAGGCTACAGGCCTATCATCCTGACTCAACACAACTCCAATGGCCTCTCCACTGGCATCACACTTTACTTGAAATGGTTTAGTAAAATCAGGCAGAATCAAAACAGGCTTCTCCGTTATCTTTTGCTTCAAAACTTTAAAGTTTCTTTCTGCTTCAGCAGTCCACTTAAATGGTTGTTTGCTCTTCTTTATTGTTTCAATTATGGGTGCATTGATCTTACTGAAGTTTCTTATAAATTTTCTGTAAAAACTAGCAAGTCCATGGAAACTTCTTACCTCAAAAACATTCCTGGGTGAAGGCCACTCCACAATTGCCTTAACCTTTTCCGGGTCCATCTTCAATCCTTCTGCAGAAACAACAAAGCCCAAATACACCAACTCTTCCTTCATGAATGAGCATTTCTTTAAATTTATCAGCAGTTTCTCTTGGTGCAGCTTCTTCAAGACATGATTAAGATGCCTTAAATGTTCTTCTTTAGTTCTGCTGAAAACTAATATATCATCCATATACACTATCACAAATTTACCAATGAATTCTTTCAATACTTCATTCATAAGTCTCATAAAAGTGCTAGGTGCATTTGACAACCCAAAAGGCATTACCATCCATTCATATAGTCCTTCATTTGTTTTAAAGGCAGTTTTCCACTCATCACCCTCTCTTATTCTGATCTGATGATATCCACTTTTTAAATCTATCTTTGAAAAATATTTAGCACCACTCAAACAGTCCATTAAATCCTCAACTTTGGGCAAAGGGAATCTGTACCTGATTGTGATCTTATTGATTGCTCTGGAATCAGTACACATCCTCCAGCCTCCATCTTTCTTTGGGCTCAATACTGCTGGTACTGCACATGGACTCAAAATTTCTCTGATCAGTCCCTTGTCCACCAACTCCTGTACTTGTCTCCTGATTTCCTCATTTTCTGTGGGAGTCATTTTGTAGGCTGCCTTATTTGGCAGATTTGAACCAGGGATAAAATATATCTGATGGCTGATCTTTCTCACAGGTGGCATCTCATAAGGTAAATCATCCACAATAATGTCACAATAATTGTCTAACATCTCTTGGATTTATACTGGCAAATCAGAAATCTTTTTAGAAGTAAGAACTACCTTAGGTTTGCAAACTAAAGAAAAAATTACCTCTTCTTCTTCTATCTGCTACATATATTCCTTCCCGCTCAGCAACAAGGTCTTTGGATCAATCACTCTGCTGGATGGCTCTCCTTCTTCCATGGGTATCAATGTATGATGTACCCCATCCTTGAAGAACTTGTAAGTGTTCTTATTGCCATCATGCACTGCTGCTCTGTCAAACTGCCAAGGTCTACCCAGCAGTATATGACACACATCCATGGGCATTACATCCCACAAGACCTTATCTTTATATTTGCCCATTTGCAGCTCTATCTCACACTGTTCTTTTACAACCAGCTGGTGCCCCTTATGCAGCCAGGACACCCTGTAGGGAGTGGGATGCTCCCTTGTCTTCAACTTCAACTTCTCTATCACCTCTGTGGAAACCAGATTGTCTGTGCTGCCACTATCAATGACTAGCTGGCAGCATTTCCCTTGGACTTTGCATATGCTCCTAAAAAAAGTCTTCCTTTGTGCAAGCTCAGTGACCTCTTTAGCTTGCTTCAACAGGACCTTATTAACCACCAAGGACTCTCCCCTCTCTGGAATAATTTCTTCTTCAATTTCTGCCTCTTCTCCAGCTTGGGCAACAACAACATTTATTGGACCAACACCCACATTCTCTGGACACTCATAGTGCTTATGTCCCACTTGCTGACATCTATAGCACCTCAATTCCCTACCTTTGCCTCTGTCTCTGCCTCCTCTTCCTTTTCCTCTGTAAGAACCCCTTCTGCCCCTTGCATCATCCTCTGTAGATGCATTCTGAGGTGAGCTACTATTAGCTCCATCCCTGGGTGTAGTATTCTTTCCTCTACCACCCTGACTTCCCTTTCCCCGGAAAGTACCTCTTTTCTTGGCAGACTGTTTCCTCAGGAGTTTCTCCTCTGCTTTCAAGGCCATCTGGTAGGCCTCTTCCACTGTCTTAGGAGACAGAAGACCAATCTCATCTTGGATCTCCAGCTTGAGACCATTCACATATTTGGCAGTCTTTTCTGGTGTGTCTTGGAATTTCCCAGCCCTTATGCTTACTCTGTAGAATTCCTCTGTGTATTCTTTTACTATCAGCAACCTCTGTCTCAGGTTCTGCATTTGCTTATATAATGTCAGATGATAATCACTAGGCAAGAATTTACCTTTTAATTTAGCCATCATTCTGGTCCAGCTCTTGATAGGTTGCTTGCCAACTCTCCTCCTCTCTGCCTGCACTCCATCCCACCAAAGTGAAACATGTCCCTTCAGCTTTGTCATCGCAAACTTCACCTTTTTATCTTCGCTTATTTCTTCATAGTCGAAGCACTTGTTCATTTCATTTATCTAGTCCACCAGTTCCTCTAGATTCAGTCCCCCTGCATAACTTGAAACTTCAATTATGGGCTTAACTGCAGACCCTAGAACAGTTCTAAGGAGCCTCATGTCAAGAGGAATCTCAACATTTTCTTCAGCTTCTTCTGTTTCAGGTTCATTGATATCTTTAGGATCTCTGGGCTGTCTTCGCTCCATGGCATCTGTTCTAGCCTCGACCCTCTGTAACATCCTTAACACCTCTGCGTTGGCAACAGGTCTCCTTCTGCCAGCACCTCTACCAACTCGGATCGCCATGTCAACTCTCAGCAAAAACAACTCAAAAACAATGGCTCTGATACCACTAATGACGCAACAAAAATGAATTTTGGACCCCTAAGGAGAGATGGTCAACTGTAGCCGTGGCTCTATCAGCATTTTGCTCAAAACGCTTATTTCACCTCCACGTGGTCTTCTTATATTTTCTTCCTCGGAGGTTATTTATCAAATTCGTGGAATTTGATAAATAACATTATCCACAACCTTTGCAAATTTATTTATATCTCCGAACCTTATATTAATAGCCTGACACTTTATAACCAACCGACATTACAATAGACCTTTGGCCCCTGGCCCACATATATATAAATGGTCCAATCAAATTCATGCACCGTACCTGGTTATCTTCCGCGCATCTTCCTCATGTGACTATCGTCCGATGGCTCCCCTCCAGATCGACGGCGTACCACGATATCGCTCGGCTCCCTGGGTCAAACGTTAACGCGCGATGGCGCACAACAACGACGGTTTTTCGTGGGTCCACCTTGCCACGTGTCGAACACTCCATGGAATCGCTCCCCAACCAGAAAATACCGCTTACTCACCAAAAGCGGTGCGATATGGGCAATCCGCCTTCGTAAATCCACTCATGGGTTTTGAACAGTGATTAACCAAGGTTCACGTCGGGGTTGCGTTCTCCTTCGTATACTCTCCGTTTGTTAACTCAGGTTCTGACCTTGGTTAGGAATTTCCAATTAACAATGAACAAACGTAATTTTCTTTATTAAGTGGGATTTCTATTACCATTAAACAAATTTCAACGACCAGGGTTTACGAAGACTTCTTCTATGAGTGGAGATTTATTCGATAGAGCCTGTTCGAACAAATTTGAGGGAATCAATAGACAGGGGAATGCAGAATCTACACGATAGTTCAACTCAGTAATTATATATGCACAGAATTCAATCGCTTCACAATTAAACAATCTCTTCACAGATAAAGGTTCGGGTCAATCCAATGGAAAATAGGATTGAAATCATTTAACTGGAAACAATTGTTAACACACAGAGTTTATTGCAGAAATCTCTCTTCCTCTTCCTCTCTCCCTCAATGCATCCGAGGAATAAAACTTATATACATCAATATATGACTCTTCGGTTCCCCTGAGAGGACCGTTCTAGAAATCAAAGGTCTAATTACAACTTATTCAAATAACTAAACTGACAGATGGATCGAATCCAACTATTCGACTTCTACCAATCCTAACTAATCTAAATAAAAATAGTCAGTTGAGGTATTGACACCTAGCTGTTACAATTTGAGGATTTCGAACCCTCCTAGCCACAACATGTGGACAAAACCTCCTACATTGCTGGCTAGTGTCTAATGCCCCTCCATCATCTTTCCTCCCCATGTTACTATGGATACATTTTGCATAGCCTGAGCCTCTACTATTCTTGGTTCTGCGTTCACCATATTTTTTCCTCTCTGTTTGACTCTTTCTTCCCATCTCTTAATTAGTTCTAGACAGTCTTCAGTTGCGTGTGTATTGAATCTGCACGGAGAGCACCATGGTCTTCTGGGAAGTGGACATTTCCTGGCTATGTGGCCTTCTTGGTCACAATTGTAACATATTACAGGTGCTCTTCCTCCAGCTTTGCCTCCTCTCATTCCTCCTCCTCATCCCCTTGGAGCCTCATTCATTCTATAAGATGGCTTGTCGAATCGTTCTGCCAATGCATCTAGGGCTCTACACTTCTCTGTATTATGTGTTGTGGAAGCACATAACTCAAAATATATATTGTTTGTAACGTTGGAGTATTTATGAAAAGTTGGGCATAAGCGTGGTGGATGACCAATGCCTTTACATATTTCGCAGTATTTAGTTGCGGTCTGATTCTATTGTGCAGGGAATCTAGGGAAGTGGTGTTGTGGCGGGTATAACCCTTGACTGTAAATCTGTGCAACTCCCCCTACTGGTGGAGTCCCTTGTGTCCCTGCTGCTGAAGTTCCCGTATTCTGTCCTCGCAATCTTGGGCATTCGGTGACCACATGTCCCTCCATCAGTCAATGCGTACACCAAACATTAGGTCTTGCAGGTCATATTGGCTGAATATCCTTCATATTTTTCATTAGAATAGCTATCTAATTTTTTCACCCCAATATGGAAGGGTCTTGAGCCACTCCTCCTCCTTTGAATTCCCGCGGATACCCTGCCATAGCCTCTATCTTCATAGCTTGCTCCAATGCATCTTGTAATGTATCAAAGGATTCTGTTATGTTAAGGGAGTTCTCATCAATGGAAGAAGGGCCTTGATAAATCAATCTATCTGATGATTTGGATCGATTGGGTAACTCGGTTTTCTAATCGTATCCATGAAACTTCTCATCATATCCCACACTGTTTCACCTTCTCTCTATTTAATCTCCCACGTCTCTGATAAACCCTGCTGATCTGTCTGAGGTAACTTAAATTCTTTGACAAATTCTTTCTTTACATCATCTATCGCTGGGTTTGGATGAGCTTCAGACTATTTAATGAACCAACGAAGAGCTCTCTCTCTTATATTAGTTTGAAACTTGATCAACTTAACCGCCTCTGGTGTCTGCCGATCCCTCCATATGGCTTCGCAGAGATACCAGTGCTGCTCCACATCGCCATTTCCAATCCCAGAGAACTATGGGTATCGGGTAAACAATCCCACCATATTTATTTGTGTGGATGGTACTAGAATAAAACCTCTATTCCCTGGCTGTGAAATTGTATTACTAGCACTATTTCTAGTAGGTATTGTTGCTGTAGACTGAACACTATTCAACTTGCTAAACTCTCGTAACTTAACAAAAATTTCACCTAGTGGCTGATAGAGTACCAGGGGAAGGTCGAGACTAGAGCTACTTAAACTTTGGGGGATAGAGTTACCTTGAATTGTGGGTGCTAACCTCTCTCGGAATAGTTTCTCCATCACAACATGCAACTCCACATCGGACATCTCCTTGGGGCGCACGTCCTCTACTTTGGAATTTTCTCCCTTTTCTCTTTGGGTTGGGCTCCTATACACTTGCCTGACTTCCTTGATGGTCCCTCCTATTCCTTGGGATCCCTTCTGAACTTCTATTTCCTTTGTCATCTGTGGCGCCTTCTCCTTGTCCTGTCGACTACTTTCCTGCTTCTCTAACTCCTTCATCACCATCTCCCGCCACATTTCAGTAATATGCGCCCTCCGATGTGCCTGTCGCTCTCTCAACCTACAGGAGGTCTCAAAATCCATATCCATATTCCCCCTTCCAACTTACTTGTAGCATCTCTCCCTCATCTCCTTCCTCCAGTATTGGAGGTTTAAGTCTCCGTCTCAGATTTTTGAAATTCCATCAATCCCTCATCTACCATTAAAGCTTTGATCCACAATGGAATTTCCTTCGACAACTCTCCCCAAAATCTGGATCTGAATACGTCTTCTTATTTTGAAAAGGACTGGTAACACTCAGCTGCAAAATCCACTCTATATCCTTCCAAGGTATATTGTACCCAGAAATCTACAGCGCAGGTCAAAGCGGTATCTAACAGATGGAGCGCTACTAGATCCACATGCGTCCACTTTAGACAGACCTTACGCAACCCTCCTTGGAATGTCTTGACTTGTAGTCTCCACAACCAATTATAGAGTTCCTCTAGAAACTTTCCCCATAATATTTCGTATATATCGCTTGCAGATTCAGAGAATAGAACCCGATCCTTGATAGATTTTTCTCTCTGCTGTCACAACTTAACTTGCTGTGATATGAACTGATCTAAGTGGTTATCCCACCAGCTCTGTAGTTCTCTCTCGTAACTCCATGATACCATGATCTAGCTCCTAAATGAAATTTCATGTCTCGACAACAGAACCATTTTTTGGAGAGAAAGAAGGTCTCTGAGAAAGACCCAGGTTCAGAAGAGAGGCCAACAAGGTTTCCATAGTAGTCTAGCACAACACTGCCTTTTTCACCCTACTCCGAAGAGCAGAGAGTCTCACCCGAGGTGTGTTGTGACTTTAGTAAGGTTAGTAATAGATCAAGTATCGACCGATCACAACTATAAAGAAAAACAGAAAGAACTTGGAACAATAAATAGATCTTACTACTTTGCACAAGATACCACTTGTTACACCATTTTTTGGTCATTTAACCTATTATCATTAGATGGACCCAAGTACACCATGTAAGACCAATTTTAGCCTAAGTAAAATTGCTTTCACTATGTAAAATAACTTAATAAAACACATTTATTAGGTTGTTTATGGTCTAAATAGGAAACCCCAAGGGGAAATATTAAACAAATCTACATTTTTTTGGTTTTCCTCATGGAATAATCAATTAAACAGTAATTTGATTATTATTCTTGGTCATATTTAACCCAAAACAAGGAAATTAATTAGATAAATCCTTATTTATCTTATTATTTTCTAGGAATAATTATTTAAACCTTATTTAAAATAATATTCCTTGTTAAATTTGACTAAATCATTTATAAATAATTGAATAAATAATTATTTATTTAATTATCATTCAACCACTTCCTTTAAATGATAAATAAATCATTTATTTATTTATTATTTACAAATAAAGGGATTTGACCCAAGTCAAATTCCTTTCCCCTCCAACAAATATAATAAAATATTCCATAAAAGGTGGATCTAGATTTTGTTAATATTATTTTAATCATGCACCAAGATCTAGAATGACCTAATATTTTGTTATAAATAGAAGGGTTTTTCCTACCATTCATCACCTTTTGTTGCCTCTTAGATCACTCTGGATCTATACTCTTGGTCTGACTTTGAGCCATTATCATTGTCATATTTTCTATTATTTTCTTTGTGAGCTCCCTTTGAGTTCTATGTTTGTCTGGGTTTTATACACCAACAAGAGAGAGAAATTCTAGATCTGAAGTGCTGAGGACTTCCAAGAACCCATCCCATTGAGGAGAATTGGAAACACCTTTCTTGTTTTCCTCCCAGGTGCCATTAATATAAAATTCTTCAAAAAATATTGTTCTTGTCTTGTCTATTGGATGCATGGAGCAAAACCTTATTTTTACTGCTTAATGTCTTTTTATGCATAGATCTGGATTTTTGCAGCATTTGTCTTGATCAAATAACTGCAGATTTGAAGATATTAGCAGCCATATTTTGCTGTTAGGGATGTTTGTTATGCACAGCTAAAAGGGTATTTTTTCGTACACTTACACTAAGGATTCATCCTAACACCACTCATTAAGCATATTCAAGATGAAAAATTAAAATTTAAAAGTGGGCCATAAATTCACAGTAACCAACTGATTAAAATAGTACTCATAACACCAAACACAGGTAGAAGTGTATTTCATTATCAATAAAAAACAACTACATTACTCTGCAGAGTTAATTACAGAGAGAAAAATTACAACAATGATAGAACATAGCTCTCATGCGGCTCTCTTCCTCAACCCTCTACTGGACTAACCTTTTGTCCATGCTAGCTAATTTCCTATTTGTTACTTTTCCAATGTGACTATCAGTTTTTCCTGCTTTGTTGTTTGCCGCTTCTTCCTGATCACTGGGAGTTTTTCTACCTATCCTTGTCGCTCCTTCTTGCCATCTGTGCTAGTTTTTCGCAACTGAAATGCCACCTATTCTCCAACTCTTCGCAACCGTGACAACTCCCTATCTACCGTGGTTGCGCTCCGCCACCTGTTCTTCGCAACTCAAAACTGTTTCATTTTCAAAACAAATTCCCCAACAATCTAGGAGGGCCCAGATTTGAAGGAGCACGTAATCTACTACGCGAGAAAAACCTTATTAGGCTCGACATTAAGATATGAACTCAAAGAAAATACTACCTTAGCGCTAATTTATGCAGTCAAAAAAATTCGCCACTACATCATCTTAAAAACCACAACGGTCGTCAAAGATATTAATCCCATCAAATATCCGTTCACGCGCCGCCTAATGAACCACAAATACGCCCGCTGGATAGTCATTCTACAAGAATATGACTTATAGTTTCGCTCCCCCAAGAGAAAAAAGGCGTTAATATTAGCATAGTTCATCACGAACCTCCCAAGTCAAACCAAAGGATCACTAATAAAAGATTTGCTGCCAGATGAACATGTCTTCCTCGTAGCAAACGACGACCCTCGGTATGGAGATATCATCCTCTTCTTATGAACCCAAAAGTTTAGACCCCATCTTACTCGAGACGACCGTCAACAAATTTGCCATCAGGTCCCCCGATACATCCTTATGGGAGATGTCTTATACCGACAGGGCATCGACACCAACTTACGTCGATGCCTTACCCAAGACCAAGTGGAACAAGCCCTTAATGACTGCCACAACAGAGCTTGTGGTGGCCACCTTTCCGAAATGGCCACCGCCCAAAAATTCCTAACAGCAGGATATTTCTGGCCCACTTTATTTAGCGACTGCATTTCAGTAGTCAAGAGGTGCAAGAGATGTCAATGCTTCGCTTATAAGGCAAGAGCCCCTCCTGATCCCCTATACCCTGTCATCGTCGCTGGTCCCTTTTGTAAATGGGGGATTGACTTCATGACGTGCAACCCTGCATCGTCGGGAAATCACAAATACATCATTGTTGCTGTCGATTATTTCACCAAGTGGGCAGAGGCTATGACCACATACGACAACACTACAGAAACCGTTGCACGATTTCTGTTTAACCGTGTCATTTCCCCGTTTGGCGTACCCAAAAATTTAATCTCCGACCATGGGAAAAACTTCGAAAGTGAAGTTTTCCGTGATCTATCTCACCATCTGAAGATTCACACATGAATTCGTACCACCATACTACCCCCAATCCAATGGAAAAGTAGAAGATATGAACAAATTCCTCAAAACTATGTTACAGCGTATGGTGAATAATCATAAAACAAACTGGCACCACATGCTTTTCTCTGCCCTGTGGGCATACCACATGGCCGTGAAAAAATCCAATGGGTTCACACCTTTTCACTTGGTATATGGAGTAGAAGCCATGATTCCCATAGAATGCGAGATCCCGAATTTACATGCCGCCATCGAACTCCTCGATGACACCCAGCCTCTAGGACAATGTCTAGTACAAATAGAGTTCGTCAAGGAAAGCCGACGGCAGTCACTACAACACAACGAGGCCCACAAGAAATAGGTAAAAGAATTGTTCAATCACCACATCAAACCTCATTCATTTACTAAGGGAGAGTTAGTCCTCCGCTACAATGTCGCAAAAGAAGCCTTAGGGCCAAGAAAGTTCGAAACTTTGTGGAAAGGACCCTACATCATAAAACATTGTCTCCTCAAGGGGGCATACATCTTGACAGAGCCAGATGAAACATGCCTCAGCAACCTCATCAACAACCTTTACCTCAAGAAATTATACCCATAAGGGCCAAGGGGGCCCACCCTTAGAGTCAAAGTACATAGACCAAACACTTTAAATCTTTGACCAAAATACTTGTCACAAAATACTCTCTAGTGTCACAATGGATTCTCAACACAACCATTACTTTGGATTCGCTGATGGAGCATCGCGATGGTCTCAAAGTTTAGCAACAGCCGCCTAGGTCATCAATCACCCTGACCAATCGCCATTCTTCACCAACAGTGTATGCATTGACTCAACGACAAACAATTAGGCAGAATATGATCCCGTCATCGGACTTATGTGCGAATCCCTCAATCAAGGCATACACCATTTACATATCTACCTCGATTCCCAGTTAGTGGTGTCACAATTAAACCAAGAGTTTGAGGTACGAGATTCACATCCATTTATAAAATATTTTCTTGCAAAAAGATTAAGCCGTCAATTTGAGCACATTACATTCACACATGTACCAAGAAATCAAAACCAAACAACTGATCGCATAGCTAACAATATCCTAAACTGGAATGCATCTCGGATAAACCATCATACATATAAAAAAGGAGGAGAAGAAGAAGAAGAAGAATATATCCATCAGCACAACACATAATCCATTAAAAAATATCAAACATGGGGCACACCATGTAGATCCACAAAAAATATCTCTCTCATATATACCAAAAAATATGTGTCTGAGTACAAAAAATATCGTGTCTCTTACCCATAAATCAGCCCAAAGATACACATAAGGGAAGTATCCTCATAACAGGTTCTTTCCCTATGTACAATAAAGCCTCTAGGGTGGTGCCCCCCTAGGTGGGAAACCTGGACTCACGGCCACTCCTAGTACCAGTACTGGAGCCGCTGTCAAAACAGAGACCGCCACCCAACGCAAAGTTGGGCGATAGCCTCTCTCTTGGGACATCAAAGTCTCTATCCATGCATTGCCGAGGTCATCCAAAAAGCCTCAAGTAGGCATCCCATGGGTCAAGTGGTCCACTCGACACCATGCATCCTCCAAAACTCGAGCCTTGACCTCCAGAGAAACCATTTTCTCTATCACCTCTATGACACGAGCCTCAGCCGCCTTGGTGCGAGTGATCGCAACAACGCACTCAAAAACAGCTGAGCTACTACCATCCCCTAAGGGACTAGCCTCCTTTCCAGGTGCTCAACCTTGAGGCTGCATTAGAGCCCCTCCCTGCCCCTACCTATGCATGGAACACCTTGAGGCCTCCGGATCGGATAATGTCCCACCAACTGAGCCACTGAACGCCCGACCTCGCCAACATATGAAAGAGTAACAAAGCTATGTCAGCATCATCATAATACACATATAAAGCATAAATACTTAGGTAAATGCAGAATAAAACACAAAACATACCTGCTGTCCCCCATGCATACCCAACAGGAAGACCCATGTCTGGGTATCCATGAAAGTCCATCCCCACATAAGGGAAAAGAAGGAAAATCTAAGGATTGGCCTCAAACCAAGCCTATGTGGTGGCATTCCAATAACGACCCACCCGACCTCCACCACTGCAAGGCATCACGGGGGCCCACCTCCTCATGCGAGGCTATTAAGGACTCCCAACAAGCACAACCACCATAGGTCTCAACATCACAAGTCGCTCATACATAATGTTGCAAAAAATAATAGCATATGTAAATAGCTTCGATCCATCTTGGACCTTGGAGAGCTGAGCTAGCTTCCCGTCATAGTAATTATGAGAAAAATAAAAAAAGTGACTAGCCCTTAGCCAACGCAGAACACCAATCTATAGGTCTAATGCCTGATTGGGCGTAGATGACCCCGACAGTCTCACAATAGCGACCAGAGCACACCACTCGATTAGGTCAGTCATCGAGGTTATCTGAATACACCCCTCCGTAAGAGGCGCCCCGCCATAATGGCCCGCTAAGAACTGCTGAAGATCCACTCTCCAAGGGGAAGCGGATAAGGAAGCACCTCACCCTGAGGCAACAACCCAGTCATAAAATAGATTTCCATCTCAATATGGATAGTTAGATCGCATCCCCGTAGCACCATGACCTTGCGTTGCCTTTTCCATCATCGGATCAGGTAATGAAAAATATGATCCTATGATCGTAAGAGGTAATTCTCCATGAACTTAAGAATACCCCAACGCGCCAACTGCTGGTGTGCATTGGCATCACCTGCCAAAGCGACCCGAAGGTCAGGCCAATCCCTCTCCCTCCACAACATCCTGAGATGAGGACGGAGAGTATTCTAATGAGAATGAGGGTAATTCTGTTTGAATAGGTTTCTTTTCTTTCCAAATTCACTTGAATATGATTTTTTCAGGATCATATACGGATGGAGTTCTTAGCTGAGAGGTATCTGACCTTATATGTGGTTTGGTATAAGCCAGGATTGCAAGTGATTTAGATTTAGATAGCAGTGGAGTCGCCAAGGTGAGGGCTGTGCAACTCTCAACCCTTCGTGCTCACCTAATTGAAGGGTGAAGACAACGTCGTATTCCAGGGAAAATATTTTCAACTTCGTTTCCTGACAACAATGCCAAAAAGATGTTGTCATTCCTAGAGACAACTTTGAGTTGCAAAAGACCAGTGCTTAGGACATATTAAAGCAGGAGGTCATCTAGGTTCTCTTCATGTTCTTTGACATGAACCTCCTGGATGTTTACTGGATGTAATTTTTTGATCTGTGGTTCTGGATCACAAGGAGAGCTGAGTAATAACTGTGAACTCATATTGTAGGGAGAAAGGCTTGCTTAGAATGGGCATGTGGCTGTCATGGAATTGGATTTGCTGCAAATAGGGCTGGATGTGAAACCAATGAACAATCTTTAAAGTTAATTGGGATGAAGACCATGAAGAATTAGGATGGTAAGTCAGAGTGAGGCGGGCTTACAAGGTATAAGAATCTACCCTTCAAGGACTTAAGGAGAAAGCAGTAGAGAGAAGGAACTTGAAACAGAAATCATGCACCGGGCCTAATTAAGGTAGTATTATAGATCGTAATACGAGTATCATTCAAGATAAATTCATACCTAACCTATAGACCACCCACATTCCGAAAGCATGATAACAGGAAAGAAAATGTGATGGAACAGAGCATTAAATTGAACCAAATATGACAGAGACATACATATTGTTCATAAGTCTAGTAGGAATCCATTCTCACAAAAAACAATCATTATATTATTTCTTCAAAACGGTTCTTTAGGTATACATTAAGAGCAAATATCAAAACTACAAAATGTGTTACGCAGACTATACACTTCCAACTTTCAAAGAATTCAGAACCTTTACTTTGTCTGCGAGTTGGCCTTTTAGCCGTTTACATGGGCAACATGGCCAAATATTTCTTCAAAAAAAATATCCCTTGCTGATATTACACTTTCCCATATAAATAAATATTGATGCGGCATAACGGCATTGCATCTGAAACAGTATTTTCCAACACAGATTATAAAAATAACATAACAGAAATATGAAATGCAGAGAGTGCGTAGGGTGAAACAGAGATTTCACCCGATTTTACATTACATGGAAATTGAAAATCAAAAATAAAAACAAAGGCCACATGGGTCTGATCATGATGTCCATTAGTTGGTATGACGAGGAGTGCTCGAGCCTTCTGTGTGGCGTGATCAGACCAAAGACGTGGAGGAGCCATGCTGATGAGGCTATGAGGGTGGCAGTTGCTGTGAAGTAGAGGAAACTGGAGGATTCACGTATTCATAATACTTTTGCCATAAAATTGATTCGGGTAGCTGTGATGTGGTGTAGGTTTCAAACATAGACTGAAATTGTGTAAGCTCTATATAATCCATGAGGAAAACTGAGAATTTATTGACGTAAGCGAGAAGGAAAAATTCCTTACGCAGTGCAGCTACTAAGGTCTCTGCTTTTAACCGGGAGGTTTTCTCTAGTGTTATGTCTACCCTGCACATGATCTCTAAGATTTTCTGATCATAAGCCATTAGGGGAAGTAATGCGCCTGACTATGGATCCCATCATGGTGGGAGGCCAGCTTCTACCAACTTCCGCCATTCCTGATCAAACCTTTCCACTCCCTTCGACACCAGCGCTAAAAACCCCAACGTGTTCGTGCATGCATTCTCTTTCTAAATCATCTTATTGACATCCATAATAGTCCTGAAACAGTCAACCACTCCCTGTGCACTCAATTATTCAGATGAAAGCTCATTGAGATATCTGACATATGTCTTTGCTATTGCTGCCTTCTCTTCTCCTTCCCTACATCCAACCTCCAATTGTTCCTTATACTCGTGAATATAAATCTTCTTGTTGTTGGTCAGCACGAGGAGCTCCCAATGCTGCTTGACCTCTATTATGATCTCCCCCTAGACAAGTTTCCTCGCTTCTACCAATGACATGTTACGTTTAAGCTGCGCTTTTAAGTCTTTGATAGAATTATCATGTCCCTAAGCTTCCTTGCAGAGGTTATCTACCTCTTTCTGTAGAGATACAACCGTATTTTGATTCTCTGTGTATGCAACCTTGGCCTCGACTGTTTGGAGATGTACACGCTCATGTTCGATCATGTGAAAAATGCCATAATTTTACAGAAAAAAAATTTGTGCCACTCCCACTGATCCCGATACATGTCGAAGAGCTGTTCAGGTAATGCGGCATTGATTTTATCAAGGAGATCTAGCCCACATCCAGTAACCAACACCGTTGGATTCTCACTGCCACTGACTACTTCACCAAGTGGGTGGAAGCTGTGCCTGCAAGAAACACCATGAATGGGGTGGTGATTAAATTTATGGAGGAAAATATAATAGCTAGGTTGGGTGCTCGACCAAAATCATCACTGATAATTCCCAGGTCTTCAAGTCCGCCAAGTTCTTAAAATATTTCCAGCAGTATAATATCACTCTAGGACATTTCAAAACTTATTATCTGCAGGGGAACGAGCTAGCTAATTCATCCAGTAAGATTTTGGTAAGAATTCTAAAAAAGACCATAAGTGAGATTCAAAATAACTGGGACTCCCAGCTCAAATTTTCACTTAGGGAAAATCACATTACCAACAAGAGATCCACGGGAAAGTCCCCCTACGAGTTAGTGTATTGTCGAGCAATGAATTTTCCCATTCAACTTGCTCTAGCTGTGGCCAGATTTTTGCAAGACAGTGAAGAAGAGCCAAATGACCTCGTCAGGAGGATGAATCAGCTGACAGAACTGGATGAAACACGAGCCCAGGTAAACATCAGGTTGGCCAATTATCAAGAAAAGATGAAAATACTATTTGACCAATGAGAAAAGGATAAGGAGATATAGGCAGGGGACGTGGTGCTACAATGGGACATTAGACGGGTTGACAAGGGTAAACATAGAAAGTTCGATCCACTCTGGTTCAGACCTTTCAAGGTAGCAAAAGTCAAGGGAAAAAACACCTCCGTATTGGAAAATTTGGAAGGGGACCTGATTGACATGCTTGTGAACGACATTTTCTCAAGCCCTAATTTTAGTACTGATAGTGGCTGCGAGGGCCCATTGTATATATCCTCCACATTTTATAAATTTCATCTTTAATTTTCACATGCATTTTCGTTTTAAATCTTTCCAGAAGTACTTGAAGATTTTTAAATTTCCTTGGGTATATTTACAAGTACACAAGTAGGCAGTCTGCGAAGTTCTTGACACCCTCGAGAATGAGTGTGCCATCCCCAAGTGGAGCCAATGTTGGCTTGTGACCTCACTGATAAAAGAAAAGGAGCTGCTACATAAATAAAAAGGAAAACACAGGCCAAGAGGACGGGGAACAACAAAGTTAATAGAAAAGATTTCAAAGAACAAGTGCGGCGATTAGGTGAGAGTATGGCTTGAATAAGGATACCAATATTGATCGCTCTCAAAGGCAGCGCATGCATAATTCCGTGGCGGAACCACGTGCCAAGTACCGGCAGCCGATGACCATTCCGTCGGCATCCGAAAGGTGTTAAGGTGGTCGAAGCTGACCCCCCAAAAAAGGTGACGTCATCCCTCCTCCGAGCTAATCAGAGTGATTCCGTGGGGGGAAGGAAAAGGGGCGGAGGCCTCCGTCCTGCCCACCGAATATCGAAGGGGCCCGCCAAGATAAACAACTGGCTCAGGTATTTTTACGGTAAGGTAAGTCTAGTAGGTAGTACGAAGGTCGATACTCATCTTCTCCAACACGTGGCCCCCACCTACCCATCTACTGCGAGCCAAACACCTTGCGCCACGTGTCTCACTGTTGATGTCCTTACGACGTCAGCCCTACATGTGTCACCCTGCCTCGATAATCAGTAAAACCCTATTTCTTGTAGCGCATTTTACTCTTGACTGTGTGATTTTACTGGTTATTTACCAGTATTTCGCTCTATCAGGCAGGTAAAAACTTGAGTACTGGTTTATTTCCACTCTCGCGTCATTTTCCCCTGCTACCTCACTGCTATTTCAGGTATTTGATCATGTCCCTTTTGCTATTTCCCTTTTTACTTTTATTTCAAATTTTCATGGAAAAACTGAAGCGCTCCGCACCCGAAACCCCCCAAGCTCACAAGGTAAGGACCGCTCCTGGACCCAAACCTATCACTGACACTCACACCCAACTCTGTGACGCAGAATATCCCTTCAATGTAACCCACACCAGAGACCAACTCTTCAATTTTCAACAAAGAAACAGAGATGTGTTTAGGGTCGTCGAGTCAGGGCTTTACTACCAAATTTCCCCGACGACCCATCCATTCCCAGAATTGATTTTCTAGCTTGGGGAGGCCTACATCGAGCATAAGGACATCCTAATTTCCACTTGGGGCACCAAGATTCTTGAGATTACTCCCCAACTCATCAGGAAAGTCCTATGTTATCCTCCCGCCTAGGACTGTGTTGAATTCACCGAAGTCACTGTCTCCTACCATTTCTCGAATCAACCCCTGGAAAAAAAAAATCTCCGACTCACGCCTATTATCTTTCCCTCACACAAAGTCTATTCCACTATCTTCATTCCATAACACTATAAAACCTATTCTAAAGATTATCTTGGGAATGCTAGGGTTTGAGGATGCCGAGATGGTGACTAAGGTGGGCTTAGGGTTCCTATGGCTCATGATGCAAGCTGAGATCCTTTTAGATATCCCTTCCTTTTTGGACTCAGAAATCAAAGCCCAGTTCCAAGATATGTCTTGATTCTATTCTTTCAAATATTTCTCCCTGGTTTTCTACTTATTCCTATTTAAGCATGTAGATAAGTTTGAAGGTCTAGGCCTGAACAAGTTCTCGAGGAGAAATGCTAAACCCAAGTCTGTTTTCAAGTGGACTCTGGCAGTTCGCCAACATCCAGAGGGGAAGAGGTATGCAAAATTTGTTACCAATTTTATGTCCATAACTTATTCTATCATACACAACAGCTCCCCACCCAGAATCTTTCCCAAGTAGAAGGACTGACTCTAGTTCAGTGAAACATATTGCACAGGTGATTGGTACCTATTTGAAGACCACACCGAGATCAGGGTCTACGGTGCTGAAGTACCTCCTTATCACCTGCCAGTGTTCCCGTACATGAGGATCTTTTCCCTCGAGTTCATTTGTCAGGTCTTAAGTGCCGACCAAGTCCACTTACTGGTCGTAAAAAAGGGACACATCTTCATGTCCACTGTGGAAAGGATGTTGTAGGAGATGAATTTCCCTCAGGGAGATGTTTGGAAATATGATCCTAAGCAGTTCCTCACAAGTAGGAAGAAAAATATTAAATCAACATCTTATGCGCATGAAACTAGGCCTCTCATTGAATGGAAAGCTAACCTTGATACATGGCCTTTGGATACACAGATGGAGGCTAAATCCTTAGCTGCTGAAGGAAAATGAGATAATGTGCCCGCCGAGGCAGAGGGGCAGGAATAGGGGGACCCTTTTGGAAGTGAAGTGTTCATGGAGGTTGATGAGGAAACACACCCCAGTAAAAAGTAGAGAACTGAAGGGCCAGAGGACTTAGACACCAAATTATCTGATGATAAGGTCCCCTTTCTCAGGGGTCCTGACAAAGAAAAACTAGGCTTTCTACTCTCTTTGATTTTTCCTCGTCTTCACTCCCTCAGAGCTTTCACAGGTGGTCACATTGGGAAAATATGTTGCAAGGGAGGAGATTGAGACCAGGAACAAGTTCGTGAGAGAAAGGTTGAGGGTTGAACTTTCTCAGTTCATAGATAAACACCATACTAGGCTCTCCTCAGTCTGGATATGGATAAAGAGCAGCTCATATTGGCCATCCAGCAGTCAGCCATGCATCCCGCACCTTTGGGATCCAAATACAGAGCTCTTGAAATAATTCTAAATCTCGGCAACATTCCCTTGTTGGATAAGCTAGATTTGCACCAATGTATCGGGGACATGCTACAGACTGAGGTAGTGAAGCATATAGTTGCCCTATAGAGGACCGAAAGGAAGCTGATTCAAATGAAGATCACCCAACAAAGGGAAAGGGCTAGCACTAAGGCTGTGGCTAATCAGCTAGATAACACCATAAAAATGATAAGAGGAAAGGGTGTTGATACCAATTCAACATTGCAAGCGCTTCCAACCAAATCAGATTTGGAGGTACAGGAGTTGAGCAGAAAGCTGAAAATCCCTCGCTCTGAACATATTCAGACCGAGGAACTTGCCCAAGTAGAAAGGGAAAAGACAATTCTCGCTGATTCCCTCGCTCAAGGGAAGAAGAGATTACTCAAAAGGATAAGAAATCATTGGGCTAAACAAGAGGTTGTCAGAGCTAAAACTTAAGTGGGGTGAGAATACGTGTGTAGTTCCGGTACCAGAATATCCACAGAATGCTCCGAAGTAGCTCACCAAGGTGCTGGTAGATATGAGGATGTTAGAAGATGAAACACGCATTACCCACCGGCTCCTAGACGAGGCCAAGGTTGCATACACAAAGAATCAAAAGACGATTGCATCCCTACAGAAAGAGGTAGAGAACCTCCTCAAGAAAGCTCAAGGACATGAGAAGTATATCAAAGAATTAAAAGCACAACTTAAAGGTAACATGTCGTTGGTAGAAGTGAGGCAACTTGTCTAGGGGGAGATCATAGTAGAGGTCAAGCAACATTGGGAGCTCCTCGTGCTGACCAACGATAAGAATATTTCTATTCACGAGTATGAGGCACAATTGGAGGTTGGACATAGGGAAGGAGAAGAGAAGGCAACAATAGCAAAGAATATGTCAAATATCTCAAGGAGATTTCATCTAAAGAATTGAGTGCACAGGGAGTGGTCGATCGTTTCAGGACTATTATGGACATCAGTAAGATGATTGAGAAAGAGAACGCACGCGTGAACACGTTGGGGTTTTTAGCGCTGGTGTTGAAGGGAGTGGAAAGGTTTGATCAGGAATGACAGAAGTTGGTAGAAGCTGGCCTCTCGCCATGCTGGGATCCGTAGTCAGGCGCACTACTTCCCCTAATGACTTATGATCAGAAAATGTCAGAGATCATGTGCAGGGCAGACATAACACTAGAGAAAACCTCCCGGCTAAAAGAAGAGACCTTAGTAGCTACACTGCATAAGGAATTATTCCTTCTCGCTCAGGTCAAGAAATTCTTTGATGTTCGCATGGATTATACAGAGCTTACACAATTACAGTCTATGTTTGAAACCTACACCACAACATAGCTACCCAGATCAATTTTATGGCTAAAGTGTTATGAATACGTGAATCCTCCAGTTTCCTCTACTTCATAACAACTGCCACCCCCACCCCCTCGTCATCATGGCTCCTCCATGTCTTCAGCCCGATTACACCACACAGAAGGCTCGGGCACTCCTCATCATACCAACTAATGGAAATCATGACCGCGCCGATGCGACCTTGTTTTTATTTTTGATTTTCAATTTCCATGTAATGTAAAATAGGGTGAAATCTCGATTTCACCGTACACACTCTCTGCATTTCATATTTCTGTTATGTTCTTGCTATAATCTATGTCGAAAAATACTGTTTCAGATGCAATGCCGTTACGCTGCATAATTTTTGATTTAGATAGAAAACTGTAATATCAGCAGGGAATATTTTTTTTGAAGAAATATCTGGCCATGCTGCCTATGTAAACGATTATAAAAGGCCAACTCGTAGATAAATTAAAGGTTCTGAATTCTCTGAAAGTTGGAAGTGTATAGTCTGTGTAACCCACTTTTTAGTTTTGAGATTTTCTCTTAATGTATACCTGAAGAGCCATTTTGAAGAAATATTACAATGACTGTTTGTTGCGAGAATGGATTCCTATTGGACTTATGAACATTATGTATATCTCTGTTGTATTTGGTTCAATTTAATGCTCTGTTCCATCACATTTTCTTTCCTGTTATCATGCTTTCGGAATGTGGGTGGTATATAGGTTATGTATGAGTTTATCTCGAATGATACCCATATTACGATCTATAATACTACCTTAATTAGGATCGGTGCATGATTTCTGTTTCAAGTTCCTTCTCTCTACTGCTTTCTCCTTAAGTCCTTAAAGGGTGGATTCTTATACCTTGTAAGCCCGCCTGACTCTGACTTACCATCCTAATTCTTCATGGTATTTATCCTTATTAACTTTAAATACTATTCATTGGTTTCACATCCGGCCCTGTTTGCAGAAATTCCAATTCCATGACAGCCACAAGCCCATTCTGAGCAAGCCTTTCTCCCTACAATCCGAGTTCACAGTTATTACTCAGCTCTCCTTGTGATCCAGAACCACATATCAAACAATTCCATCTAGTAAATATCGAGGAGGTTCTTGTCAAAGAACATGAAGAGAAACTAGATGACCTCCTGCTTTAAGATGTCCTAGGCACTGGTCTTCTGCAACTCAAGTCTGTCTCTAGGAGTGACAATAGGATCAGGTAACACAAAAGACGATCCTATGATCGTAAGAGGTAATTCTCCATGAACTTGAGAAGACCCCAACACGCCAACTGTTGGCGTGCATTGGCATCACCTGCCAAAGCGACCCGAAGGTTAGGCCAATCCTTCTCCCTCCATAACATCCTGTCATCAAACATGCACACATCAGTGACATTAAAAGCACCAAAAATTTGACAAAATTTCCCAATTTTTTTTTCAAAAAATTGCTTTGGTTCTCCATGCGCCTGCTTCTAAGACATGCGTGAGAGATGCACACCTATTTTCACAGACACGGAAATGGCACACTTAAAGCCAGTTCAGGTGCGATAATTTTGCACAAAACCCTAGGTTCTGCATGAAAATTATGCGCTTGTGCCTTGATCGCTCGTGCGGTCAAGGCAAAAACCGACCTAGGTTCCATAAAAACCTATTCTATATGGACCCTGAGCCCGACATACTGAAAATATTAAAATGTAGGACATCATGGGGCCTACCTAGCTCAAGAATCGCGAGTCTTAGGTACTCAGGCTGACCGCAACGGCAAGAACAGCTCCGCAAAATCCTATGACCTTTCAAAACTTCAAACACTCAAATGTCGCAAATGAACTGAAATGAGCCATATTGGCCTATATGTCACCCTTTTTTGATTGTTTGGAGGACCATAACGAGAGCTCATAAGGCCCAATTGCCGAACCGAAAGCAACACAGTGATCAACACCTCATAACACCCAAAGAAGGTGCCACACGTTCACACCTCTGAAAAAATAATTTTTCAGTGCCGACAGGTATGCTCTTTTTCATCTTCTTTTCATTTAGCACATGTATTTCAATAATATTTGAATGAAGAAGATGCTTTCACTCGAGGTATTTTGTTGTAGGTATTGGGAAAACCATCCATCACTCCATCCATTGAAAGTACCAGAGCAGGTATCATTCTAACCTCAGCATGATAGAGTCTGAGAAAAACTCTGCATATCCTAACATCATTTATCCACAAGAAATTAACCATAGGTTCCAAGCACTTGACCATGTTTATCATTTCCCCACCTTGCACATGATAAAAATCCTTGTTGGTCGGTAAAGCCTCCCCGCCATGGTGCCCGTCACTCAAAGTAAGACCATATATCAAAAAAATCATGACGCCATGGCCATAACACTTTAGTTCGGGAAGCACTTCATGCCCATTCACCCACCATGAATCAATTCAAGTTTTACCATATCAAAATAAAAACTCCTTTCCCGGACTACCAGGTTTTGCATGCAGATTGAAAGCGCACCACCGCGCCTCACATTTGGCCTACCATATCTCCATTAACATAGCCCATCTGTAATACTTTCCATCCGCTTCATCACCCCCACACAAGAGACCAACCAATGGGGCCCCCACCCTTAGAAAAAACACCCTCCTCACATCATTAGTGAGAGAGAAATTTCATGTTTTGGGGCACCCATCTCTGTGTTTTGTACAATCCAAATCCCATTGTTTCATTCTTTTGGTAAGTGTACAAAGAGTGCAAAAGGTGAACAACGTCGCCCACTCATCCATTCATTTTTTCTCCCATGGAAGCAGTCCATGGTCACCCTTGGTCAAAGTATCACACCTTTCACGCGTAAGCCACCATGACATTTATAACCAACATATTGCCACCCTGGACGTCCTACCGACGCAAGGGATTTCCCCATCAGAAATAGTTATGACTGCCTCCAAGCTTCTTTTTATACTCTAACCTTGGGCCACTGAATCCCCAACATCAGTTTTCAGCCAACCCTCACCATCATGCCTATGTTAAACTTATCACATCCAAGATCCTAGTCCCTTGCATCAGTGACTCTCTCGTTTAGTTGAGGCTTCCTTTTTGTTGACTTCAACTCCTATTACCCATGGAAGCAGTACCTAGTAAGCGGTACCTTGGATTACCCATCACCAAAATAGGGACATCCTCGGGTGGCACTGTGGGAATCATCATTGCCCATAGATTTCATCGATCCTCCTAACATTCGACTATGACACAATATTTCATGTAAACATGGTATCGTACCTTACAACCATTGCACTTTGATCAAATTCGTCGAAGACCCATGCCATTATAAGCATCTCTTTCAAAAATGATTACACGGGAAGGTCCCAGTCATACACCCATGCGTACTATGAGAATTTATGTTCCATACCAAGCTTACACATGTGGGTACCACATTCCACCTATTTTCAAAGAAAAAATTCCCCTAAGGGCATCAACAATCGTTGTCATCAACCAAATCAGCAGATCACTACCATACTAGTGACATAGAAAAAATGTGTATCTGTCAAATAGATTTGTTTATCTAGCCAAAGCATCACGAGCATGGGACATGCCCGCCTCGTAGAAAAAATGTATTTATTGTATCATACCATTTCTTGCAGGGTTCCCACAGGACATGGTCGCTCTTCGACCCGTTGTAAGGCATTTCTATCTTTTTGCTACACGCAGGATTCTCTCTCTCCACACAGTACACAGAAAAGAAACTATAATGTATTTTGGCTATACAGTTCTTCCTAGACCTCACACATTAAGGGTAAATTGTTATCACTAGAAAATTGGACAAGAAAATATGAAATTATTAAATGTTAGGCAGAAGGATTTACAGGACCAAGGCACATTAGAGAATCTAAATTTTTTAAAAAATCCCTAATTTCGAGAGGAAAAATTAAATTGTGCACTCAAGACATTAGCAGAATGTGCCTTTGCGCACATTTTTCTTCGATAGGTGCACCTTTGTGCGACTTTCCCTCAAAAAGCCGCGTAGACCTGAGAGTGGCAGAAGTCACTTTCTAGGACCATAAGGCACACTCCAGGAAAATGATCCCACACTTGAGGCCGCCCAAGGATAGCTGCCTAAGCCTCCTTGGGACCTCAAGGGTGCACACAATGGAATCAAGTGGAGCACAATGGAATCAACCCCCTCTCTTGGGTCACCATCCATAAATGTACCAAGAGAGGGAAGGAGAGTTTGAATTAATCTATAAAAGGCCACCAAGAGATGAACAAATGGAGAGCACCTTGTTATGCTGGCCAAAATTTCTTTGAAGCAATCCAACAGTGTGTAATCCGGAGCAGAATTAGAGAGGGGATTTAGTTGTTGGCCATCTAACAACTCAAATCCTTTGGAGTAGAGAGAGAGACCTTGCACCAAGTAGCTAGAAGGTAAAAACGTCCTTGCATCGGGTCTTAGAACTCCATAGTTCTAAGGGCCCCTTGGAAAGTGTGTAAACGTACTATCTTTCATTCCTAATAGCAAAAGATAAGAGGGGACATTGATGCTACCATTAGTATTATTTTTTTATTTGACTCTATATGAGCTTTCATGTTTTTTTTAATAGTTTAGTCTTGTTTTCTCTCTATACATGCATACTATATCATTATTTAGTGTGTTTTGTTTTATGGCATGTTCACTAACCTGCTAACTCTTTTGTTTATCTGCCTCTGACCAGAAGCTTAAGAGGCAGCGACCACTCCTCTTAAGCAAGTGTGGATTTGTACACTTGTGCACCAAATCCACTAACACAACCACCATTCATGTGCTTCACCTTCAAGGTGCAGCACTGCTATATTAATGGCTTCAATCTCTGAAACTTGGTTTAGCGGGAAATAGATCTCTAATTTCTCTACCCAAGCCTTGCATGTGCACTTGGGTGATCCATTAAAAGAAGGCAGAAATAATCTACCCATAGTACACTGCAGATCATTGTTCTGCATGTACCCTCCACCTCTATTGTTATTACGGGGTCTTCTATTATCCTTTATCTGACAGAAATCTTGGAAGTTTAGATGCTCTTTGAACCTTTGAGATTGAGATTCATATTTTTGGAAGTAATCACCAAGTGTCTCCTCCTCTTGGGTTCCTACAACCTCATTTCCCACTGCTAGAAATGTAGGCATGGTGGAGCTTTGTGAAACTTGCTGTACTTCCGGTTGCTCACACCAATGATGTGAGGTGCTATAAATTTCTCCATGTTGAAACACTCTTGGGAATTCCTTCTGTCTTTTTACCCTCATCTCCTTGATTTATTTGGAAATATATTGCATAGTTTGGAGAAGAAGTTTTGGAAACTCCTTTTCATCCATTTCTCCAGATGTTATAAATGTAGTGCCGCATAGGATGAGCCAATATTATGCTCTAATACTACTGTAATATTAAAAAATAGGAAAAACAGGAATATTGAACATAAAACTGGAAAATGTAGTAAACATCAACACATCAAAACATGAGCATATCGTTGAGCCATTTTATTATATATGATAGTATAAAATTAAGTACAAGATCTTGAGGAAAAGACCCTCAAGCTAGGAAAAACAAGCCTGAAATGACCCTATACATCAAGACATGAAAAAATGTTGCTATATAAATTGTTGGGAGGCCATGAATGCGCAATATTGCCAGAAATAACTATTGCTGGAAACTAGGAATGCATAGATCTACTGATATAGTGCTCATAAAATGTCGGTATTAGAGATCTGGGCTTTCTAGCACAATTCCAAGATAACCCAGAAAGGGTTTCTGGAAATACACAAGATGAAAAATGTAGCCCTAGGGCTAAATTATGCTTTGCAGTTGGCTAAATGATGAGAGGTGGCTGATCTGATGAGAAAATAACTGATACTCCTCCCTAATGACTTTCCGGATGAAGGGATCAACTCCCCTCACTGGAAAATAAGCTCAAAAACTTGGGTTATCAACCCTCCACTGAAACTTCCCTCCTGGATTGCGCAATTCCTGAAGGAGACTGTGCTGCTGAAGGTGGCTAAAGATTGGCCTGATTCTGGATGATGGAATGAAGCTCAAAGGAACTTCTCCTCAGTGGGCACTCAAATTCCTTAGAGGACGAGGGTGGGATTTCCTCTCGGAAACACCCTTGTGCTAAATAGCACAACAGACTCCGCTAAAAAGCTGAAGCGTACAAAAATTCATAAAAGACCATACATAAAAAATATTTAGAATGTCTTCCATGGCTGCCATCCCCTTCCTTATATGCTTTGTAAGCCTCCCCCCCTGGCCCCACTTAATAAATATGCTACTCTCATGGATTATTCCTCCCATTATGACTGCACTGTCCTCCACTACCTCCACTACCTTCATGACTGCGCTATTGATTTGGTCAACCTTGACCCCATCCACATGCATTGACCCCCATTCAACCAAGGAGTGCTTTATTCAACTATATGCACTGATCTACATTCACATTAGAAGTTGTTTTATTCCTACTAAATAGATTTATGGGTCCCTCTACCCTCTTATTCATCTATGTTATTGACAAATTTTTTTTTTAACATTCTAACTAGCTGAAAGCTAATTAGGAATATTACAGTTTTAAGGCTCCGTCAGTGTTTCACCTCATCCTCTTCTGAAGGAAAAGATAGGTGCTTTATCCTATCACTATTCCACGGTTAATATAAATCTATTGTTTATATTAATTTAACTATTATATGAGTTAAATTATTAATTCAAATATATTACAAATTAGTTAGCATACTAGAACATATGATACAAAAACACACATAATAGGATAAACACTATAAAAAAATGTAACTAGCAATAAAAAGGAATGCATATTATACCAAGTGTTCAGGTACAAACACATCACTAACTGTAAACTAATAATGCAATGCTAAATCTATGAAATGGTGATACTTCTTGATTATGTATAGAGTAAAAGATGAAAACTACTAAAATGCAAGTCTTCAATATTTCTAAACAAAGACAGATTGAACTAGGATCATTTTAATTATAAAAAATCAAGAATTACCATTAAATGCAATAATTAAAAGACAACCTAACTAAAACTAAATAATCTATGGTTTTGGCCAAAGTAAATTAGGAAGGTAGCTGTAATGATTTCCAAACTTTAAACCATATTTAAATTATTCATTTGTGAATCAAACCAATAAATAAACAATGAAATGAAATCACACATTAGAAACTGTTACAATGAAAATATTAGTCCAATTAATATGAAGAAAATAAAATTTATGCATAATTTAAGTTCCTGGAATAGAATCACAGAAACCCAAATAAGAGGAACATCGAGATCAATTGTCGCTCTCATGAAACAAGTAACTGGAGAATGAAACTAATTGAATATGGTTAAATATAAATTGAACTAATAGGAATAAAAAAGGAAATACAATAAATTTGCTGCCATTTTATGGAATGAAATCACACAAAAACAAACTTTTGTCTTCTAAAACCTTGAGAAATCAAATTACACAAAATCTAGAATATGACAAGATAAAATGATTATGGAAAACAAAAAAAATATAAGTAAATTCGACTAAATCAAACCAAGTTCAAAACCTACAAAATTACTTAAATGCATTCCACATTCATTACACAATTTACCAACGTTTCTTTTCTCTAACTCCTCCCCTATTATCTACGACCTTTAGAATGTGCATCCTCCTATACTACCATACTGCCCCTTTTTCATTTGAAATCCATCCCTTTTATAATCATAAACGGTTCTCATTATAAAACATAAGATTTCTAAATTCTAAAGAAAATCCCTCAAGATCTACATCATGGTTTATCTAACCAAATCTCAATCCACTATTTTTTCTTCGAAAAGAAAACTCGATTTCTTTAAATACTTGTTGGTCTCCATTAAGCAGTGTTTCTTAGTTCTCCTCCAACTGTTGGAGGTTAAAATAAAGGTCCAAATCTCTAGATCTATCTCATCCAACAAGTTTCCAATCTTCAACAATGAACCTTGTTAAAAGGAAGATCTAGAATTATCATTCAAATTGAAACAAACAATCTGTAAAACAAATTTCATTCAAATAATAGAGTGACTACATAATTATAGATTATGTACTTACTCTAGATTAAAAAAATTACATTGAAAACAACATGGATTATTCCTTTTTAGTTTATGGGATCTCCCTCGATGGTACAAAATCTAAGAATATTTTAATTGTTCTTCTTAACCTAGCCTTTGTGTTATTGATCGACCATTTCAATCCTAAAGGTATCGCCTATCTCTATGCAAAATCGTATTTGTAAAAACAAGAAAAAAATAAATTATCATAACTCAAAACTGATACAACTAACAGGCAGATCCTGAGATCCAACGACAAGATTTTTATTCATTCCAAGATCTATATCTATCCCTTATTTTTCATTTTAAAATTCACCTTTGTGTTATTCTATGATTCGCCTTTGTGTTAATACAAAATGAAGGGGATTTGTTGGCAGGCCAACACCCTTGTCCTTAAACTTGTCTTCAATTTTAACCCATATGTTGGCCACTACTAATAATTAGATATTTATACATTCCATCTTGGTCTAGTTGTACTTGTATACATTGTTTCAATACTTGAAGACTCAATGTTTCTCAATATCCTTGATGTCAAGTTTCTTTGACAAGGCATGTAAAGCATCTGGTACTCACATATTGATCTCAACCTTGGTGGAGTTGTGTCCACCATGTATACTAATTGTTGTAATTTCTAATGCGAGGTATTCCTCCCTTAGGGAATATACAAAATTCCCCCCAGATAAAGTCTTCATGCTAGTTAAACAAGAGGTTTCCTTGAGAAACAATCATTGGAAAGATACCACATCATTGTCTTTATTACAAGATGATTTTGAAAACCTAATTATTGTATCATTTCTCCTCTAAAATGATCATCATTTATAATAAAAATATTATATGGCAAATTGTGATAGAGAAACCCTCATTAGAAAGCTACTACATCATCATCTTTATGAAACTATTGATTTTCGATACCTATTATTGTATCATCACTCCTTTGAAGTGATTAGCTGTTCCTGAAGAACAATGGTAACATAAGGATGCAATTATATATTTTTTTTCTAAGTAAAATTAGTCTATTAACAGTAAAAGTATAGTACAGCGGGCCGAAGCCTTAACAGTGCCCAGTGTGGAGGCATTTTAGACAGACAAAACTTAGTTTGAGACTGCCCTGCAGGAGGGAAGCCAGCCTGTAGCAACCACCATTTAAAAAATCCCACGCAGGGGATCGAAATACTGTGAATTCTGAAAACTGTCCTTGACAAAAACTGGACCATGACAGGAGATAACATAAAAACAAAAAACAAGCCCTCTGGAGAGGGCAGTGACATAACAAGAAAACCATTAAAAAAGAACAGAATTACTCATCAGGAGCCTCCTGCTCGATTCTGCACCCATAATCTTCCGGTTCATCACGATCGTTGGAGATGTCTGCATCTGAGTGGACCACTGTTTTGGAGGGTGGAATGTCCACCAAATCTGCTTGGCAGTGTCCAGAATCTCCTTGCAAAACATCCTTGGTCCCGCTGGGCTGGCCCTTCGAACCCTGAGGCGCCTCGTCCTGATTAGTGCAACCAACAGAACCCTGCCCATCCTTAGGATTCTCAGTCTTCTCATCCTGGGGCTCCTCAAGAAAAACTACTGTAATGGCGACAGAGACTCTCGGACGGTTGAGGGAGCAATCAAATGAGAAGAGAGCGGTGTGGGATTGAGCTGGCAGCGCAGAGGACGAGGGAGAGTCCAATCTGCGTCCCGAACGAAGCAGACGACCATGGAGAAGACGGGGGAGGCTATCCGAGGGGGAGGAAATCTCTAAAGGCGAGCTAGAGGGGGAAGGCGAATGCCTCCCAGTGCTTCTGGTGGATCCGCGCCTGCAGCGCATCCTTTGCCTTAGTCTAGGCATGCTTTCAACGGAATTGGGACTAGAACTCTAGAGAGCCGAAGGATTGACAGGGGGGTGCGTCGGAAGAATATTCAAAAAGACTGTGGCCGACATGCAAGAACCAGAGAGAGAGATATGAATGCTATCATCGAGCTCCAAACAACAATTGCAGCGGCTTCTCTTGCCTGTGGTGGTGCGCTCGTTCGCCTTACTCGCATCAGGATGGCACCACCAGTTCATCGGCGCTGGGGAAGACGGGGCCATGGCATTTAACATTTCTCCTCTGCAACGGGAAATCGTCGACAATGAATAACCATTCAATTGAGCCTGATATGAATCAATAACACAGCAGTCGAGAAAGCTTCGAGGATCTGCTTCCGGGTTGTGATGTGCGCCCATGTTAAATGTCATTAAGTCCAGCATTAACTTAGCAGGTGGGATTGACGTTCTCATGCGGGAAGGCAGGTGGCCTCCCGTCTGGTGCAACCTCAGTCCCATCATCGCCATTAACCACTCCAGCACCTGCATCCGGGATAAGGATGCAATTATATTGTGGACATTACAAATTTTAATTATGATTGTACAGTGGTTCATGGGGTCTTGGATAGACGGTGATCAGGGTGCTATTTTAAGGCATGCCTTGATGTGAAGTCACTGGTTCAATTCCCCGCCCCAATCGAGGTGATGATGTATTTGGACGTGATGATGAAGATGTAGTCCTACCCAGTTTACAAAAAAAAAAAAATTATGATTGTACAGTGAAATGAAATAGAGGCGAAATAGAAACAACCTAAAGATGTAGGCAGCGATGAGGACACATATACTATTGTAATGTTGGTTTTATTTACATGAAAATAACTTCAAGTGCCGCTGAAACCAGGCAATAGTATTTAATTTTTAGGTCTATTCAAATTATTTTTATACAAATAAAGAACAAAATATATTGTTGTGACCCTTTAAATTAATTATGGAATGCATTTCACAATTTAACTAAATAATCTCTAAGAATCATTAGCCCAGGAATATTTTTTGGACATTGATATTCTCTGATCTTGATGCAGTCAACCAACCAAGATCTCATAAATTACATTTCTTTGCATCATTTTTTTGGAAGCTAAGAACTTGCAAAACTTACCCCTATATCTTTTCTCTCACCACTCGTTCAAGGAGAAAAGCGTTACCTCTGTAATCCCTACCAATCCTAGTAATATTGTCCACATATCTTTCCCCACATTAAGGACCATCATCCATGTGACCAAAATAACTTGTAACTATTGCACACTTTAAAAATTAAAATCAAACTACAATTATTTGAATATTTTCACAGAGAAAGAGAAATAACTCCTTTAATTATGTTAGGAAACATATGGTCAAGGATACTTTATTTCCAACCAACCACGAGGATTGAAAATGTTGAGAAGTATATCATAGTTATTTCAGAACAAGTTTAGTAATTGCAAATAAAAAACAACAAAGACATTTTCAACATCACAACTAAAAATTCCAAGCCAAATCTTGTCTTAACAAAGTAGCCTATCATTTTAGGGCAATGAATGATTTTTCAATTTGGATGTAAACATGTTGCTTGGAAAGAGAGCAGGAATAGTTTAAATACTTATGAAAGATGAATAAAATGAACTATACTGACCATAAATTATGAATCGAATCAATGCTGAATATAACCTTTTCGTGCCTTTTTTAGGCCATCTTTGTTTTTTGGTTGCTATTTATTTTTTTCTTTTTGCTCCTGAAATTTGTTTCTTCCTCAATTCCTAAATCTCTCTTTTTATTTTTGTGCATGTTGTAATTGTATCTATTGTCTTAACTATTCCATATTTTTTTTGTGTATGGAGTCCAAAAATTTCTAGCCTATAGTCAATTCATCCACCCGGATTGCACAAGGTAGCCTGGTCTCCAGTTCATTTGCTACTTATTCCCTTTTGGCAGTTATGTCTTATTTTTTTTTTTCTCTCTTCTCCTTTTTCATCTCTCCATGCCCATTGGTACCTCCCTCAAGACATAGGTTTTATTCAATACCTACCCCTCTTCCAATTCAACATCATCTAGAGGCTTTCATTTGTTCCCTCCACCACATGCTTTCAACTTCTTCCCTTGCCTTTTTGTTAGTGAGCCCTGTGTGGTAAATGCCTATGTACATAAACATGTGTTTGATGCATATTCTTCCTTACCTTCATCTCCTTTTGACTCCATGTCAATTTCAACTATGGAAGGAATGCCACATTTACAATCCATATGTATGGACAATTTATAAATTGGTAAATACATCTTCCTTTATAATGTATTGCTCAAAGCTAGTGGATTCACTAGCTCCACCATTTTAACCAAACTTTTGTTGTGTTGGGATAATATTGAATATGGTACTAAAATTTATTTTGTCTTCTCATATTAATAAATAGTTTTACACTGATTGGAAAAACCATCCATGGCTTGCTAACGAACGTCTACTTTCCTTAAAATCTCCACCATAAAACTGAGCTTCTGGACAACATTGCTGAGCTCAATAAACAAAGATCTCTACCACTCTGGCTGCTTGGAGGAGATTTCAATATGAGAACCAATCTATAGGAAAAAAAGGGTGGAAGGCAGCATCTAGACATGGACAAAAATGGATTCAATAATTTCATACAAGACAACCACCTCGTATATCTACAAACTTCCAATGGCATCTTCACCTGGAACAATAGAAGAGTAGGTACCCATCAAATTGCCTCCAGAATGGACCGATTCCTCATCATGGAAGACTTCTTATAGCTGGGGGGTGACCTTTTAGCCACCATTATTCCGGCCGTAGGCTCGATCACTAGCCGATACAACTACAATTGTTAAGACCATGTACGCCTATGCCCAAACCATTCCGATTTGAACAATGCTGGCTCAGACATCCAGGGTTCAAAGAAATTGTCTTAGACTGGTGTTCCTCCCTTTCACCACCTCAGGGAAAAAAAATGCATCAGTTCCAGACAAAACTGAAAATTATCAAAGGGAAACTGAAGGAGTGGAACAAAACCACCTCTAGAAATATATTCAAATATCAAAGAGAGATGGAAGAGAAAATGAACAAGCTTCAACAAACAATCATCTCGGAAGGTCGCTCGGCAGATTTAGAGAAAAAAGAGAAAATACTAACAACCCAGATGGAAGAGAGAAGAAGCCAGGAAGAGATCCTATGGAAACAAAAATCTAGGATCTGCTGGCTCAAAGATGGAGAAAGAAACACAAAGTTTTTCCACCACTCCACGATTCAACACATGATGCATAATAGAATCACAGTTCTCAAAAATCAAAATGGATAACGTCTGGAAAAGCATGAGGATATCACGGAGGAGCTGCGCAACCACTTCAAGGACATTCTCCATGAACCCAATCATCAAAGGCATGAGGCTATAGGGAAAATCACCCAGCATATACCTAAATTGGTCACAGAAGAACACAATAGGAAGCTGCTCAAAGCCATCACTCTAGTTGAGGTCCTCCTTGGGCCAGTTGCTTGCATATTTGGCTACCCATAGGTTAGCCCAAGGCGTGTGAGGGTTGGAGACCCATTTCCACCATATACTGGCTCCCATGATACTATTGTTGTGCTCTGGGTCTCGTAGACCTAGCCCCCCATGACCTTTTGGTATGCGTACTTCTTTCCAGTTGAATAATTCCCATTTATTTTTCTCTTTGGTTCCTCCCCACAGGAAAGTCCTTTGTAGTTTTCACATAGCCTTGAGGACCCATTTAGGGGCTGCGAGTACAGAGAATAGGTAGATGGGGAGAGACTGAAGTACTGCTTTGATAAGAACCACACAGCCCACTATATTGAGAGAGCGATGAGTCTAGTTGGATAACCTAGTTTCCATTCTGTCCAGTAGCGCTCGCCATAAGGAATGATTAATGGCAGTGGCAGTGAGAAAGGCGCCAAGGTATTTTGAGGGAAAGGAGGCTATGGAGAAGCCTAGAATGCGGGCGATGTTGCAATCAGTGGTAGGGGGATTATGGAATAAGAATATTTGAGATTTTTCAGGTTTGACCTCTATGCCAGAAGCTTCAGAGAAACAATCTAGCAGAGATTTGAGGGAGCAAGCTTCCTGGAAAAAGCCCTCTCTGGTTAGGTGGGGCTAGCTTCCTAGCTAAAATTTGGTCCGTGGTTACCTTTCTTCACTCCTAATTTAAGCCTAGGAAGTTGGGGAGAGTGATAACAAAAGGAATGCCACATTTACAATTCATTTGTTTGAACAAATCTATAAATTTCTAAATACTTCTTCCTTTATAATTTAGTACTTAAATTTAGTGGATTCACTAGCTCCACTTTTTAACCAGACTTTTGTTATGTTGGGCTACTACTGAATATGGACCTCTAGTTTGATTTTTCTTCTGATATAGGTTTGGAATCTCACCTGGCTCTCTAAGGTTGAGTACAATGGAGGTCATATGGTAGTTTAAAGGATGTTCTTAGGTTGAATATTTTCATGCCTATATAAATGAGAAGATATGGAAACTTAATTGGCTTGGATTTGACTTAGCATTCTTCATAATTTTGACTGAATAAGCATTCTATTTATTTGGATCAATTTCATGGAGAACCCTACGTAACTATTTTATTTATAACTTCTAAACAATATAGAGCAACATTTGAAGATATACATCTACTGGAAAGGCTCATTAACACAATCCTTGCTACTCATTTTCAATGTATCTCCTTGATAGATTTCAATTTCAACCGTTTTGTATTATGTCCCCACAAACAATACATACAAGCATTATATATCCTTTTGAGCCTATGTCAATTTCCACCATGGAAGGAATGCCACATTTACAATCCATCTGTCTAGGAAAATTTATAAATTGGTAAATACTTCTTCCTTTATAATGTAGTACTCAAATTTAGTGGACTCACTAGCTCTTATAATGTAGTACTCAAATTTATTGGATTCATTAGCTCCACTTTTTAACCAGACTTTTTTAGTGTTGGGCTAATACTGAATATGGAACTAAAGTTTGAGTTTTCTCCTAATATAAGTTTGGAATCTCACTCTGGCTCTTTAAGGCTGAGTACTATGGAGGTCAAATGGTAGTTTCAAGGATGTTTTTAGGTTGAATTTGTGCATGGATATATAAATGAGAAGAGATGACAACCTAATTGGATTGGATTTGGCTTAACATTCTTCATAATTCTATTTGAATAAACATTCTATATATTTGGATCAATTTCATGGATAACCCTACGTAAATTTTTTGTTTATAACTTCTAAACAATATAGAGCGACATTTCAAGATGTACCTATGCTGGGAAGGCTCATTAACATAATCCTTGCTACTCATTTTCAATGTGTCTCCTTGATATATTTCAACTGCAACCATTTTGAATTGTGTCCCCACAAGAAATTTATATAAGCATTATATCATTGTGCTATATGTGAGAGCATGGTACTCAAAATTTTAAAATTTTTTTGTCCAAAGTGAACATTAAAATGTTAAGTTGTGTACCATTCTTGTGAGTTTTGAATGAACAAATGCTAAACAAACTAAGCCTAAAAATTGAATATTTGATGCATAGTAATTAAAAAAAAATCTTGCTCATAAATGTACCCTCACACCAGATATAATTCATAAATTATGCTTGTTTAATGGTTAATACTGGCGTTGTTGAAAACAAATGTTCTATTTTTATCATGTATATACCAGACAAATGGTTTGCCTTTTGAAATTTATATTTCATTGTATCGATTGTAATGGAAATCACAAGTGTATAATTTCCATCCTGGTAACATGATTCAACAATTGAGTTGTTGCCTGTCATGTTGTGTATATTGTATTTTTAATTTTATTCTTTTCATCATATTTTTTGTGTTTCCTTTTGAAAGTATCTGTTATGATGGTGGTCACAACTGGATAGTGCCCATGGTGTTTAACCCATTCAACAGTTGAGTTGTTGCATGTCTTCATGTGTATACTTGTCTTTATTTTATTTTATTCTTTGCATCATATTTTCATTTTATTCGTTATATCATATTTTTGAATCACATAGAATCTACTTTTATTTACAATTAAGATTGTTTTCTAATCATCCCCTTCATTCCAACCATAGCCTTTTGATTTTACATAATTTTCACGAATCGTGAAATTAAGGCATATTGATTTCAAAATGCATGCTTGTGGCAACCATGAAGAATCAACCACCTTATTAACCCCTATGGAATTATTGGCCATGTTCTTCTTCAAACTATTGCATTGATCTCTCCTCCTCACACTTCCATTTTGCAGGTTTTCACCTTCCAAATAAATTTTGTTCCTTATCATCATGGAGCCTACCCTAATAGATAATTCCATCACTTTGCTGCTAGTTGTCTCTACAATTCTACAACCATCCCCACAAATAGAAAATATCAACCTTGTTTATTTGATGAAGACATCATCCCCACGCTGTCATATTTCCCTCTTTGATGGTGCTTGCCAGTACAAATTTTTTTTGATGTCTGCTTACAATGGTCATGTCGCCTTCAGTGATCTGGATCTGGGGTCAATTAGCATTCTTAAAATATACCTTGATGTAGCCACAATTTTACCATACCTACCTTTCCTGATTTCACATTTTGTGGAGTTTAATAGCATTGTGTGTCCTTGATCACACATTTTTCCAACACTGAGCAGATTGTCATTCATGTTTTCAACCAATAGAGCATTCTTGGCTAGAACATCTTTGATTCTGAGAGTGACGGTACCTGATCCTATAACATTTCAAGATCCATCATTTCTAAAGGATACAGTTCCATCCTTCTTCTCTTTCATAGATAAAAATTTATTTCTATCTCCAGTCATATTCATTTAGAAACTGCTATCAGCATACCACACATATTTGTTGTTTTGAGCCTTGAGAGCAAGAGCACAATTATCGGTCTTCTTCTTCTTCCATGTTCATTTTTTCTGTGGCTTTGAAGATTCTTCTGGAGGATTTTCAAGTCTGCATTCTCTGGCTATGTGTCCAAAGTTTCAACATTTGTAACATTCCATATTATTTCTTAAATGTTAAAATCTATTGATGTTTCTTTGAGCCCTGGGAGGTTCATATTTGACATATATCCTGGAATTGTATTGATTCCTAGGGTACGTGCGACATTCTACAGCTTTATGACCAAATTTTCCACATGAATAACAATAGCCATGAAAAATATGTTGCTACCTGGATGGAAATCTTCGTCGGGGAATTGTCCTCTAGGGTTGTTCTTGCGAATCTTCTCCAATGAAGTCTACATGCATTTCATATCTCATAGGTTCATTTCATTTTTTTGTAGAAGGTCCTGCTTCTTCTTCTTTGTAACTAAGTCCAGTTATGTCGTTGTAAGATCGTTGATTGTTGATGATTTCTTCCAATTCCCTTGAGTTTTTGGCATAGTTTTGGACAGTTTTTCCCTTCTTCACTTCCTTATGCAGTGAGATTACTTCGGCTTCTAATGCTTCCCTTTCTTGGTTTCTTTCTTCCAACTTCTTTTGAAGTGACTCTTCAATAAATTTGTGTTCTTCAACTTAAATTTTGAGACCTTGAAATTTTTCTTCAAGAGTATTGGAACTGATCTTCTCAACCTTGACCTCTTTTATAAGCCTGATTGCCTCCTTAGAAAATTATTCTATGGTCAATCCTTCTTCTTCATTGTTTGATACCTCTTGTATATTGTGCTTGGCCATAAACAATACTCTCTCATTGGCTTCTTCTTCATTGTCACTATCTTCATCGGATGATGAGCTATCTTCTTTAGAGAGAAACTTCCTTTTGAATCCTTTATTTTTTCCTTGCTTGTTGAATTTCTTGAAGCCTTTCTTTCCTTTTGAGTTTCCATCACTTCTGTTCGAACATTTTGCTGCGAAATTCCCAACCTCACCAAAGTCGAAACATATCAATGGAAGTTTACCTTTGAATTTTCCCTTACCAATTTTTAGTTTTCTCGTAAAGTAAGCATATTCTCCATCTGAAATACCCTCTTCATCATATTCCTTTTATTCACACTTGCAGGTGTAGGTCTTTGCCTTTGAAGGTTGTTTTTCCTTATTAGTTTTCTTAGATGCAGCGAACGTAGTTTCTAGATACGAAGTACCCTCTTCTTCATCAAGTCTCATTTCATATGCTATGAGAAATCCATGTAATTCCTCTTTGCCGAGTTTGTCCAGATTTGCATTGTATTCTAAGACCGATACCTTTGGGTTGAATCTCCCTAGTAACGTTCTAAGAATATTTCGTATAATATTCTTCTCGTCAACAGGCTCTTCCAATCCTTCCATAGTGTTGGATATTTCATCAACGTGTTGGAAGTATGCAACAACGTTGTTATCTTATTTCATTCTGAGTTGCTCAAATTTTGATATGTAGATTTGAATCTTTGCTTCTTTGACATTTGAGTCACCAAAATATATATTATCAAGCTTTTCCTATACATTCTTAGCAGTTTTACAACCCAACACCTTATGATAAGAAGATTCAATGAGTCCACTGATAATAATATTCTTTGCTTTTGCATCATTTACCAAATTCTTCTTACCTTGTTCATCCACGGTTGGTGTAAATCCATTTTGAACAGTGTCCCATAATCCATAACCTTGCGCCAAGAGATAGACCTCCATTCTTCCTTTCCAAAGTGCATAATTATTTTCATTGAACAGAAGTACACCATTCTTGATATGCTCCATGACCTCCTTCGAACTGTTGAACTGCTATTGAAGGAACCAAGCTCTGATACCAATTGTTGGAAATACTGAGAGGGGGGATGAATCAGTATTCCTTTCAATTTTAATTATTATTAATATTTCATAGCATTAGTTAATCTTCAATTATTATCAATGTTTGTACAATGATAGCAGTAAACAAAACGAACACAAGTGCACACAGTTTTTAAGGTGGAAACCCCCTCCAGGACAAAAACCACCTGAATTCTTTTCTAATAATTCTTTAATATTCAACTCCAATTAAAAAGAAAGCTCCAACTACCTAGAATCTAGAAAAACATTCTTCTTTGGCTCCCACTGGATGGACGCTCCAACGCCCAAGATTCTTCAGTAGTCAACTGAATGGATGCCCCAACACCCAATGAGTTACAATTCACCCTAGCACCACCCTACCACCCTGAAGTTTTCACAGGCTTGAACCTGTTGCTGACTTCATGCACCAGCTTAGCACCAACTTACCACCTTAAAGAAGAATAAAAGAAGAATGGACTCTCGTACCAGGGAAAATGGTCCACTTTACAATGATATATAATGATGTAGAAGAAGAAGACACACTAGACAATAACCCCAATTATGACACAACCACCTAATGATGATCCTAGACATCCTGACACTGCCTCTTCAATTCTTGGCAGATATACACTTGCACAAATTTTACAATGACTTAGTACAATTATTGTATGCAGTGCTACCCACTTGAAGACTTCATGTGGTGAACTTCTTATTGTTGTTTTGCACCTTGATTATTGCTCTTGTCATGCTATCCTTTCTCACTCTTCAAAACATTAGATCATGCATTAAGTCTTATCTCGATGAATATATATATACCTGCAAAAAATCTTCGAGGAAATACCCATGACATGATAATAGCAAAACTTACATCATCCTGCAGAGCATATGTCAGTGCTAAAAAAAAAAAAAAAATTAGAATACAAAGAATCTAATGAAATTAAGAGATGAACATGCATATATAGAATATACTTGCTTAGGGCTTACCTCTGTTGCACCTATCTTTGTTTTGTTGCCCTAGAAATTCTGGTCCTTTGCAGCCCTTGACAGCACATGATATAGCTTTTTCGTGCCTTCTAGGAGCTCGATATTGAATCTAAAGTATCTCTGTTATTTCAGATCCACAATGTGTGATTTTTAGTCTTGTAGTATCCCTTGAGTCTTCTTTCCAATGCCACAGGTCTAACCCAATTTAGATTCTTCAAGGCAAATTTATGCCCAATCTCTCACAATGACCTAATTATGGACTAGTTCAGTAGAGCGAACTTGTCCAGCGTGCCACGTGTCATTGTTTCCTCCTTCGGCTCTTAAATTGATATGCATAAAACTACAGTTCATTCAATATCCGCCAATTTTTACATAATTCCAATTTGATGCTCAGAGCAAGAGTTATGACGATGTTCCCAAGGACACATCTTTGAGATGAAGTTTAGGAACCTGCAAAAACCCTAACTTCCATAGATCATATCTCCCAAAATATTATGAACCATGATCTGAAATTTTTACACGAGCTTCCTCAGGATTTTGGATTGACGTGATAAAAAATTTAGCTTCTGAAACTTTGTATAAAAAACGTTATAGCGAAAATTCCATGATGACCTATTTCAAGTAGCGAAATCCCTACATGAGGAGGATATGAGGATCAAAATTTATATAAATTCTTAGGTTGAGAGTGTCTTCAACAAGTGAACATGGGCAGGATTTTAGGAGCTTAAAAATGATTAATTATTGACTATTCAATGACCACAAGAAATGATTAGTGTCATGCCACAACCCCATGGGGTTTAGCCCAGTAACTCGGGTTACTAACTTCAAACATGAATATCTCTCAAACTGTGAAGAATTACATGGTGAGCCATATATCAACGAAAAAAATCATGACAAGGAGAAACCATAAAAAGTATCCTTAACTCGGAATATAGTAATTTGGTAGGTCAAAATTCCCATGCAAGATCAGGGTAGCCCCTAATGCTGCTTGGGTTGACATCAATGACAACCACTAATCAACATAAAAGAGATATTTTTTCCACATTTTCCTCTAGAGAAAAAGATCCTTTAGCACTTTTCGATAAATAAATATGTGGCCCAATGCAGGCACAATCCATTGGTGGTAGTTTCTATTTTTTGACTTTTATTAATGATTATAGTAGGAGGATATGGGTGTATTTTCTAAGAAATAAATCAGATACCTTCTCAAGATTTAAATATTTCAAAGCAGAAGCAGGAAAGTAGAGGGGAAAACCCTTGAAAGTACTCAGATTAGACATAGGAGGAGAGTACAACTCCAATGAATTCAAAACCTTTTGTCAACTACAAGGATTCATAATGCAGAACACAACAAGATATACTCCACATCAAAATGGAGTAGTAGAAAGAAAAAATCAGTCGATCATGAACATGGCAAGATGTATGCTATGTGAGAAGAAGTTGTCAAATAACTATTGGGTTGAAGTAGTGTCGACAACAGCGTATGTTCTCAACAGATCACGAACAACCAGTCTCCAAGATATAGTACCTCAAGAAGCATGGGATGGTAATAAGGTAAATGTCTCTCACTTTAAAAATTTTGGATCAGTAGATTTTTCACATGTTCCTAAGAATCTAATAAAGAATATTAATGATAGGAGTGAAAGATGCATATTCGTAGGCTATAATGAGCAGACAAAGGCCTACAGACTTTACAATCTAGTTACCAAAAAGTTTACTTTAAGTAGAGATGTCAAATGTTTTGAAAATAAATCTTGGTTTGATCATGTTGATGAAGCTTCAAATCATTCTTTTTATCCGCCACAACCACTGAGATTTTAGGTTCAAGAAGAGCCATACCATTCTAAAAATGGTACATCATCAAGTAGTGAATCAATCTGTGATCCAACATCTTTAGAAGACGGCCAAAAAACAAGAAACATTAGAGAAATATATGAGCAGGAGCATGAGTTTGACCAGCATAATATGTTTGCATTTATTTCAACTCAACCCATCCATTTGAAGAAGCAATTAAATAAAAGCATTGGGTTGATGCAATGAACCAAGAAATTGCTGCCATAGAGAAGAACCAAACTTGGGAATTAGTTGATCTCTATAATATTCCTAAATTAGCATGCAGCAAATTGGAATATTAAATTTTGATTTTGCTTCTAGTTAGCAAAATAAGAGGGTAGGGAGACCCATAAATATCTTTAGTAGGAATAAAAACACTCCAAATGTGAATGGAGGGCACCAAAAGAGTTGGATAAATCTCCCCTATGTGTGAACAAGGGTTGAAGCATGTGGACTAGGTCAACTTTGACCAAATCAACAGCGCTGGTATGGAAGTAGTGGACATTTAATGAGGGACAATGCAGTTTTTGAGGGAGATCCTTTGCATGGAAGTAGTGCCTTTAATGAGTGGGGCCAAGGGTGAGGAAGCTCACCAAGGATATAAAGAAGGGGATGGCACCCATTGTGAGCATGTTTTGATTATTATTTGACTGTGGTATGTTATGACTTTTGGCTCTCTTTAGCTGTTTAACTAAGATTTCAGTGCTATTTAGCACAAGGGTGTTCCCAAGTGGGAATCCCACCTTCATCCTCGGGGAACTTTGAGTGCCTACTTAGGAGAATTTCTTGAGAATTATTTCCACATTTTGGCATTTGGCCAAGCTACAACTTTCTTCTATAGCGCAGATTCTGTCTAGATATGTGTTGAGTTAGAGGGTGCAACAGTGGAGGGTTTCTTTGGACCATTTCTAAGCTTGTGTTTCAGTGGAGGAAGGTTTCTTTCCATTGGAGGATCAGTAAGGAAGGTCCTTGAGCTTCATTTCATATTTTGGCATCAGGCCAAGTCATCATCTTCTCCTACAACGCAGTAGTACTCCCAAACTGCGTTATTTTATTCAACAGATCCAAAGGAGGGTTTAGTGCCACATTTGGGAGGTTAGATCTATATTGAGAGAGTTTATTGGAGGAGCTACATTCAGATATACATCAGTTTTAGCCACCTCCTTCTATGTGCTTTAGTTGTTGTGATTCTTCAGCCCTAGGGCTTAGATTCACCATTTGTATTTTGTGTATTTCCAGAAACCCTTCCTGGGTTATCTAGGAAAAGTGTTGAGCATAGATCTCCATTTTGAGCCTTGTATGAGAATTATATTATCAGATCCATTCATTTACATTTTCCAGCTGCAGTATTAGCCATTAAAATTGTGTTGTACTTGCTTCAATATTTTTTGTAGCAGTGTATTACATGTTTTGGGTACTTTTAGGGTTCTCTTGCCTAGCTTGAGGGACTTGATCCCCAAGATATTTTACTTATTTGTTGTTGTTATGCTTAATAACATGGATCTATCTTTGGCTCATGATTGATGTATTGTTATTTTCTATTATTTTCCATTATTTTGAGCTATATTGTTGCTTTCCGCATTTGGGAATATTATAGTGGTATCAGAGCATAATCTTGGCTCGGCCTCTGAAGACATTGCATCTATGTTATCAGAAGAAGAAGAAGCTTCCAACAGGAAGGATAAGGCTTACAGAAGAGACAAAGGCAAGTCTCCATTATTTGGAGAAATGGAGGGAAAGAAGTTTTCAAAACTTATTCTCCAAACTATGCATGAGCTTAACAAAGAAATCAAGGGAATGAGGAGGGAAATACATGAAGATCCCTCAAAAATATTTTCACATGAAGAAAGATCCAGTTCTTCATAGTATGGGTGTGAGAATTTAGCCACACAATCAGATCTACAACTCTCTACCTGCCTATGTTCAAAGCAAGAGAGATGGAGGAAGGAGATGTACAAAATGAGGAGACTTTTGGTGACTATCTTCAAGCGTATGAATCTCAATCTCAGAGGTTCAAAGATCATCTAAACTTCCAAGGATTTTTCAAGGTTGTAGAAATTTCTTGACTTTCCCACCCCGGTTTTTAGTTTCACCTTATTTCTCCTTTTAGTTAAATTCCCTTTCCCATATCCTTACATTCAACAACAGGAAAATAATTTTTGCTGAAAACACAAATTCTGGAAAATTTACAGAATGTTGAAAAATGCAGAAATAAAAATCAGCAGATACAAACAGCCATTCAACACATTATAACACAGTGATTTTTGGTCAAGGTGACCCTAGAAAAACCCCCTACAACTCTTGGGGAAAACCAATTCGAAAGCTCCTTCTTATTTCTAGGAAAAATGCTTTTACGGTGAGAGAAAAACTCAAAAAAATCATCAAGTACAGAGTACAACTTATCTCATTTTTCGTGCTTTACCACCACCTCGAAAAACGTGTAAACAGAAAAATAGAACAACAATAAATGTTGTACGGCATCCTTGGTTTTCATGCCCAAATTTGCAGCCTTAAATGCTGCTATACGGACTATCTAGAAATGCGTGCAAGCTACCATAAATGTTGTTGTACTGTTTTTATCGATTTCCGTGCAGAGAAAAAAAAACAGTAGAGTCATTGTACAGATTTCTGCCTCGAAATCTGTGCAAGGGTACAGCCACTCGCTGTACGGCCTCCCTTGAAAAATGTGCTAGAAAAACCAGCTTCTCTGCTCCTCAATTTTCGTGCCAACTTGCTATACGGCCTTCTTGAAACTGAGCCAAAGCTGCTGTATGGATTTTCTAGAAAATCGTGCCCAAAATCTGCCTTTCACTATGTGCTAACTCTGTTGTACGAACTTGCTGAAAAACTGCTTTGGAATGTGTGCCAAAATGTTGCCTCTTTCTCCTCACTGCCCAGAAATCTCCCTTGCTCTCTTGCTCTCCTTCTCCCAATCTGCTCATGAAAGAATGAATGGCCTTTTCCTCCTTTCCCTCCTTTAACTTAACCCTAAGTGACTTTTGGGGAATCCCTAAATCCAATGGCTGAAACAGATTTAGATCTAGGGCTGAGATTAAATGCTCATTTAAATCTCACTTTCTATTTTTTAATTCACCCCACTTTAATAAAGACCCACTTAGTCATTTATTTCCAAAGTCACTTTTCCTTTCTAACTTTACATTGACTTTATTAAAGTCACTTTAAAATTAGACTTAGTAACTTTATCACTTAAAGTCACTTTTAAATTAGATTTGACTTTATAAAATTATAAAGTCACTTTAGGAGAAAAATTAAATTCTTTTGGACACTTTTCCCTAGGCCAAATATCAAAGCCTTAGGGAACCACTTGTCCTCCGGTAACCAAATTTCAACACTCCCTCTTACCAAGGAAGGTGTTCCTCACCACACCCATCTTGTCTCTAAAGTAGACATGCTTGCCCCATGGTAAGGCTTTGGTAAGAATATCTGCCACCTGCTCATCAGTGGGAATATACTCAAGCTTCACAGCTCCCTTCTGAACATAGTCTCTGATGAAATGATATTTGATCCCGATATGCTTTGACCTGTCATGAAATATTGGATTCTCCATGAGTTTAATGCAACTCTGATTATCACAGTAAATCACTGAAGGTCTCAACGGCTGACCAAATAAGCCAAACAACATCTTGCGAAGCCAAATGGCCTCACAACTAGCTAGATTGGCTGCCATATACTCTGCTTCCGCTGAACTCAATGCTACTGACTGCTGCTTTCGGCTGAACCATGACACCACTGCCGATCCCAACCCAAAACAACACCCTGAAGTGCTCTTCCTATCAGAAGCACAACCTGCCCAATCAGAATCAGTGTAACCTACCAATCTCACTCCATCCCCCTGCCTGTAGTCCAGACCATAATCCACTGTCCCCTGCAAGTACCGCAAAATGTGTTTTACAGCCACCCAGTGAACCTTCCTAGGCTCACACATAAACTGACTCATCGTGTTGACTGCAAAACAAATATCTAGTCTAGTGTTGACCAAATACATCAAGGAACCAATCAGCTGTCTGTACAATGTGGGATCCACCAACTCGGAATCCGAAGCATGAAGCTTCTTCCAGTTGGTGATCATCGGTGTAGACATGGGTCTACAATCCTCCATGTGGAATCTGCCAAGGATGTCCACAATATACTTCCCCTGTCCCAGGAAGAAATTCCCCTCCTCCTGCCACACCTCCAAACCCAAAAAGTAATGCATCAAGCCGATGTCCTTCATCTCAAACTCCGCCGCAAGATCTCTCTTGCAGTGCTCTATGAGTCTCTCTGCCCCTGTAATGACCAAGTCATCCACATACAGCACCAGAATGAGAGGCTCCTCACCTATCACAATATACTAAAGGTTCAGATCTGCCTCACTCTTTGTGAAACCCATCTTCTGCAAGTATGTATCTATCCTAGAGTACCAAGCTCTGGGAGCTTGCTTCATGCCATAGAGGGCCTTCTTCAGTCTGCACACATGGGACTCCTTCCCATGCACCTCAAAGCCCTGTGGCTGCTCAATGTACACCTCCTCCTATATGAAGCCATTGAGAAATGCGGTCTTCACATCCATCTGGTGGATCTTCCAACCCATCTCTGCTGCTATCGATATAATGGAGCGGATCAAAGTATATCGAGCCACGGGAGCGAAGGTCTCCTCATAATCAACTCCCTCTACCTGGGAGAACCCTCTAGCCACAAACCTCACTTTGAATTTCTCAATGCTACCATCTGCAGCATGCTTTACCTTGTAAAGCCATCTAGAAGTAACCACGGATTTTCCCTTAGGCCTCGGCACCACCTCCCAAACATCATTCTTCATGATAGAAGAATACTCCTCCTGCATGGCCTCTCTCCAAACCTGCTGGCTAGCTGCCTCCTCATAGCTAGAAGGCTCAAAGTCAAGGATATTGGCATCCATTTCCATATAGCTAGAAAACCTCTCAGGTGGTCTGCTCTCTCTCACAGCGACCTCTTCGGCCGATAATAGATCTTGGCCTCTCAAAGGTGTCTGAGAAGCCTTGGGCTTCCTCTTCCCTGAGCACACTTCTTAGCTTTGGAGGAATGAAACTCTTGGCTCCATAACCATGGAGCCTAAACTCTGTTGTCTGTCTATTAATCCTCTGCTGCCCTTGAACACCTTAGATCTTTTGGAAATCTGGTGTGAAGCTGTCCATCGGTGGACTCCCTAGTGAACTTCTCGTGAGCACACTCTGCATGTTGCAGCCTCACCTCGACTCTGCGAACCACTACTCAGCCGGACCTGACATCGTCATAGATGTACCTCCGGATCCTCCTGATCCCTGCCCACTGGATCCTTGCGACTGACTCAACTGCTGCTGAGGGTCTGGCTGATCCAGATACTCTAACTCCCGTGACCTCCTAAAGGACCTGTCCTCCTCGAACTTCACATCCCGCCTGACAACAACTTTCCTCTGCGCAGGAATGTAAATCCGAAAGGCCTTGGAGGTCTCACTGTAGCCCACAAAGATACCCTTCTCTGCGGTGGGCTCTAGTTTGGTCCTCTTCTCCTTGGGTCTGTAGGAGTATGTCATGCACCCAAAGATACGAAGATGACCCATATCAGGCTTCTTCCCAGAAAAAGCCTCCTCCGGAGTCATGTGCCCCAAGGCACGATGCGGACTCCTGTTCTGCAAGTAAACAGCTGTGTTGCAGGCCTCTTCCCACAAAAACAATGGCAACCCCTGATCATGTAACATGGCTTTGGCAGCCCCTCCGATGGATCTGTTCTTCCTCTCCGCAACCCCGTTCTGCTGGGGGTTGTAAGGAACAGTGAACTCCCTTCTAATGCCTGCCTCCGCACAATAGTCAACAAACTCTCCAAGGGTGTACTCTCCTCCATTGTCAGACCTCAGGGACTTGATCTTCCGACCTGTCTGTGTCTCCACAAGAGCTCTGAACTCCTGAAACCGCTTGAAGACCTCACTCTTGGTCTTCAAGAAATAAATCCAGGTCCTCCTGGGGTGATCATCAATGAATAACACATAGTACTCATATCCACTCAAGGAAACATGAGACATCCGACCGCTCACATCGGAATGAATCAAATCAAGTATCCCAGTCGCTCTGCTGTCACTGCTAGGAAAAGGGGATTTGGCAAACTTGCCCATCGCACATCCTCTGCAAGTATCAAAGTGATCAGTACTGAACTCTGGCACACCTGTAGTGATCTCCCGCAAAGTCCTCGAGGCTCCATGATGCATGTGCCCCATCCTGCGGTGCCAAATCTCACACTGCTCAGAACTGCTAGCTCTGCTGTCGGTACTACTGCTCAATGCCAAAAGGGATTGAAATGCAAACTTGTACACCTTTGCATGGCGTACACCTATCACTCTAGCTGAATCAGCTGGAGTGCCCCTGGGATACATCAACACCTGTCCTCCCCTGAACAGTACCTCATATCCTCTATCCTCCAAAGCTGAGACGGATATGAGGTTCTTCCTCATCCCTGGCACATAAAGAACATTTGACACCTTCAAGGGAGGTTTGGGTTCCCTATGAAATGTCAGTGTTCCCACACCGACTGCTCTAACAACTCTGTCATCATCGAGTACTACCTCTATATCAGTGCCACTCTCTGAAATCTCTGAGAAGTACTCACGGACTCATGTCATATGACGTGAAGCCCCAATGTCCACATACCAGATACCTAAAGATGCTCCACTAGTCGAGGGAAATGCATGCTCCCTCTAAACCTCTGTGGCAAGTGATCTTGCACTAGAGGACTCACACGCAATGAACCCAAACTCCCAGTCAAAGCGATTTGTAAAGTCCTCAACCTCTGCTGATGCTTCCATGCTCTAGTTCTTCCCCTTCTTCTTCTTCTTCTCCGGACACACAACTGCATAGTGTCCCATCTTCTGACAATTCCAACACTTCACCTTGGAATAGTCCTTCTGTGTGTTACGCTGTTTACCTTTACCTTTGCCTTTGCCCCCACCACTGCTTGTGGAAGCTTGCTTCTTTCCTTTGCCTTTCTTGCCTCTTGAAAACAGTGCTACATCCTCATCCTGCTCAACTGGCTTGGCTGCCCCAAGCTGACCCTTCCTGATCTCTATCTGAATGCAGTCATCCCAAAACCTCTCCCATGTGGGAAGGGTCTCACGTGCACAAACCCCATCAGCAAAGTTCATCCATGAACTGGGGAGGCCATTCACTACAATCCGCACCAACTCAGTGGGTGGAATGACCTATCCAACTGTTGCCAACTCATCTCTCACATTAGTAATCTTTGTGAGATATCCAGCTGCACTATCAGTCTTACCCATCTTAATGGTCTTCAGCTTCTCCTTCAGGACCATTTTCCTGTTCTCATTGGTACTCTGGTAGAGATTGGACAATGTTGTCCACATCTCATGAGCATTTCTCTTTCCTCTCACATGAGGAATGCAATGGTATTTGATTCCGTCTAGAATCAGTCTCTTACCCTTGTTGTTCTTTCTATTATATGTTGTCAACTGAACAACATCAGTAGGCACAGCAATAGGGTTCTGTGTGGTATGCACCATGATGTCCCAGACTTCTGCCTCCTCAAAGATACTCTGGATTCTCTCCTTCCAAACGCTGTAATTGGTATGCCCATCCAACCTATCCTCCACCCTCAATCCCAATGACATCATGTTGTCCTAAAAACTGAAAAATAGCACTACTGTAGTAAAGATAAAAAATTATGTGTGAGAAAAATCAGCTTGCTGGAATTTTTTGAGTGAAAAATCAGCAGACTGTATTTTTCTTCTTGTTGTCCCAGACTGCACTTTCAGCACTCAAGCTCTGATACCATGTAGAAATTTTTTGACTTTCCCACCCCGATTTTCAGTTTCACCTTATTTCTCCTTTTAGTTAAATTCCCTTTCCCATATCCTTACATTCAACAACAAGAAAATATTTTTTGCTGAAAACACAAATTCTGGAAAATTTACAGAATGCTGGAAAATGCAGAAATAAAAATTAGCAGATACAAACATCCATTCAACACATTATAACACAGTGATTTTTTGTCAAGGTGACCCTGGAAAAACCCCCTACAACTCTTGGGGAAAACCAGTTCGAAAGCTCCTTCTTATTTCTGGGAAAAATGCTTTTACAGTGAGAGAAAAACTCAGAAAAATTAGTAAGTACAGATTACAACTTATCTCATTTTTCGTTCTTTAACACCACCTCGAAAAACGTGTAAACAAAAAAATAGAATAGAAATAAATGTTGTACGACCTCCTTGGTTTTCGTGCCCAAATTTGCAGCATTAAATGCTGCTGTACGGACTATCTAGAAATGCGTGCAAGCTGCCATAAATGTTGTTGTATTGTTTTTCTCTATTTCTGTGCAGAAAAAAAAAACAGCGGAGCTGTTGTACGGATTTCTGCCTCGAAATCTGTGCAAGGGTACAGCCACTTGCTGTACGGCCTCCCTTGAACAATGTGCCAGAAAAACCATCTTCTCTGCTCCTCGATTTTCGTGCCAACTTGTTGTACAGCCTTCTTGAAACTCAGCCAAAGCTGCTGTACGGATTTTCTAGAAAATCGTGCCCAAAATCTGCCTTTCACTGTGTGCTAACTCTGTTGTACGGAGTTGCCTAAACACTGCTTTGGAATGTGTGCCAAAGTGCTGCCTCTTTCTCCTCACTGCCCAGAAATCTCCCTTCACTCTTGCTCTCCTTCTCCCAATCTGCTCATGAAAGAATGAATGACCTTTTCCTCCTTTCCCTACTTTAACCTAACCCTAAGTGACTTTTGGGGAATCCCTAAATCCAATGGCTGAAACAGATTTAGATCTAGGGCTGAGATTAAATGCTCATTTAAATCTCACTTTCTATTTTTTAATTCACCCCACTTTAATAAAGACCCACTTAGTCATTTATATCCAAAGTCACTTTTCCTTTCTAATTTTACATTGACTTTATTAAAGTCACTTTAAAATTAGACTTTAGTAACTTTATCACTTAAAGTCACTTTTAAATTAGATTTGACTTTATAACTTTATAAAGTCACTTTAGGAGAAAAATAAAATTCTTTTGGACACTTTTCCCTAGGCCAAAGATCAAAGCCTTAGGGAACCACCTGTCCTCTAGTAACCAAATTTCAACAAAGGTCAAGGAGAATAGAAGACCTAGAAATCACAATAGAAGCAAGAGGTGAAAGCAGCGTGACTTGGGTAGATTATTTCTACCTACTTTTGATGGGTCACCTAAATATACAGCTAGGGCTTGGGTGAAGGAGCTAGACACCTATTTACAGCAGCACCAAGTTTTAGAAGAAGAAGCCATTAGAGTAGAAGTGCCGCATCTTGAAGGTAAGGTGTATGCTTGGTGGTTTTATGAAACTTCTTCTTTGAATCATGTAAATGTATCTACTTATGAACATATTTGATGCCAAGCTTTCTGAAACATCCTTGGTTGAGCTAGCCAAGCCTAAACAAACAAAAACTTTGCATGAGTTGGAAGGAACCATAAACCCAACTCCATTCCAGAATTCTATTGAGGGGATTAAAAACTTGCAGAATACCTTGCTAGAGGTAAGAACCCAAATTGAAGAAGAACTCTCTTCTCAAAGGGAAGAGATGGAGATCTCCTTTTCAAAAGAGGATCAAGACAAAGAGCCTTTTAATGATGATGAGGTAACCTCCATACATGATGAAGGGGACGAGCAGGTAAGAGGTAACAACATTGTCACATCAGGAGCAGATCTAGTACCTCATGGAGAGGAAGATGGAGCAATTTTTCCAATTAGAGGAGCCCTTGTATCCTTGCAAGGAGTTCCAAAGAATCATATGTGGAGATCAAGACACAATCCATGAGCAGCACATGCCATCATTGATAGATTGTGAGACCTTGCAGATGAAAGGAAAGGATAGGGAGGATGGCCAACATCAGGTGATTAAGAGCACACACCCCTATCTATTTCAGGAGGTTGATGCACAAAAGAGGCGGACTGATTTGCGCAGTGAGAGTGGGGACCAAACAATCCACTCATATATGCCTGATTTGCGCAGTGAGAGCGGGGACCAAACAATCCACTCATATATGCAGTCTACTCTTGACATTGATGTTTCATTACATGGAGGCATTCCACTTGGGAGACCACCAGATCAGGAGTTGATGAAAGATGCATCACATCAGGTGCCACCACTCATAGATTCTGGAGGGGTGAGAACCTTGGGAGGACTTGACACAGTGCAGAGAGTCTGGGGTAGGCTCAAGGAGGAGGGAGACATTCTCCCAATATCAGTATTACCCACTCTCACCAAACATCTTGTGCTGAGAGAAGATGTTTTAGGGATGGATGGCACCATCATGGTGCAAGGAGACCACTCCATGGCTTTGGAGAATCAAAAGATACTTCCACATAGGGAGGAATATTCCATACTTGGTAGAGGTTGGTGGCCACTCATGCTTACATTGGCCAAACTCAGAAAATTTTTGATAGGTGATAACTTCCCATGGAAGGCTAGCCTCCAAAAACTTCAACCTTCACTACAGCATGAGCAGCTGCAGGAGGAGCAGCAGAGGCAAGATTGCAGCATCCCGGTGTATGAATTTGACATGGGGGATGCCAAAGAAGAAGGAAACAACATGACATATGCTCCACATGATAGATCAGTAGTGCTGTCATTATTGAGAATTGACCCTTATTAGATATCCCAGTTGTTAGTGGAATACTCCAAGGATCTCTTTTCATGCATAGTGCTTGATGGTTAGTTATCAGATGGGAGATATGCAGTGGGAGAGTGGGTCATCTATTTTCAAAGTATGATCTTCTTGACTAGAGCCTCTAAGCTCAAGGAGAAACTACTACATGCAGCATATGATGGTTTGCTCTCCAAGCCCACTAGTTTTATAAGAGCATATCGTACTATCCTAGAGGGATTCATTTGGGAAGGCTTTAAAGAGGAGATGCATGGATTGTTTGGAGGATGAGGAGAGACATGACTCTTGGGTAGAGTTATCACAACCACTTCCTTTCTCATTGGGAGTGAGAGGAGGCCCATCTATGAGCCACCTTACTAGCTTGAACCAAGTACATGGTAAAGATTGCATTTCCATACATCATGATTCATTTACTATGTATTTGTATTTCCTTACCATTCATGTGCAGGGCATTGCTCCAAGAGGGGGCACTCTTTCTTCTAGACTTCATGGTCTACTTGAGGCCATAAGAAGTATTGATGATGGCCACTCCCTAGGATATCTTGGGGAGAGGATATCTTATTCAGGGTGTGCTCAATTTGCACCATACATCATACACCTTCTCTAAGCATGTTAGAAGATTGGGGCAGCAAACAAGTGGTTGGGAAACCACTCATCATGCCATATTCTGATGCAGTTAGGAGTAAAACTGCGTTGGTTGCACTTGAGGGACCATTGTCCTTCTCCAGTACTACACATGGCAACTAGCATGACTTTGATTGTGATTCCATATGTTAATGATGTTCTTATCATAATTGGGAACATGATTGGAGGGATGACACATAGGTTGGATGTGTCCATTGGGAAAGAGACTTCCCACACTTCTTCATGCTTTAGGAGGAGCATGAGACATTATATGGCTGCTACAGTATATCACTTGTTTCCTTATGAAGTGAGCCATATGATTGACTTGAGCCTTTGGGAGAAGCCTCTCATGAACATGTGGGAAGAGTTTTTTTATGAATTACCATTCTGGAAGGTGATTCATTTTATATGGATGATAGCTTGGAGATTGGAGCTTCACATGGGAATGAAGGTTCCCTACATTTTTCAGATCTATCCTTGCAGTTGCTTGAGGACAAGCAACATTTGGGAGGGGAGGATTGTAATATTCCTAAATTAGCATGCAACTAATTGGAATATTAAATTTTGATTTTGCTTCTTAGTTAGCAGAATAAGAGGGTAGGGAGACCCATAAATTTCTTTAGTATGAATAAAACCACTCCAAATGTGAATGGAGGGCATAAAAAGAGCTGGATAAACCTCCCCTATGTGTGAACAAGGGATGAAGCATGTGGACTGGGTCAACTTTGACCAAATCAACAGTGCTGGTATGGAAGTAGTGGACATTTAATGAGGGACAAAATAGTTTTGGAGGGAGATCCTTTGCATGGAAGTAGTTCCTTTAATGAGTGGGGCCAAGGGTGAGGAAGTTAACCAAGAATATAAGGAAGGGGATGGCACCCATTGTGAGCATGTTTTGATTATTATTTTATTGTGGTCTGTTATGACTTTTGACTCTCTTCAGTTGTTTAGCTAAGAGTGCAGTGCTATTTAGCACAAGGGTGTTCCTGAGTGGGAATCCCACCTTCATCCTCGGGGGATTTCGAGTGCCTACTCAGGAGAAGTTCTTGAGCATTATTTCCACATTTCGGCATTTGACCAAGCTACAAATTTCTTCTAGAGCGCAAAATCTGTTTAGATATGTGTTGAGTTGTAGGGTGCAGGAGTGGAGGGTTTCTTTGGACCATTTCTAAGCTTGTGTTTCAGTGGAGGAAGGTTTATTTCCATTGTAGGATCAGTAAGGAAGGTCCTTGAGCTTCATTTCATATTTTGGCATCAGGCCAAGTCATCATCTTCTCCTACAATGCAGTATTACTCCCAAACTACGTTATTTTATTCAGCAGATCCAAAGGAGGGTTCAGTGCCACATTTGGGAGGTTAGATCTTCATTGAAGGGATCAACCCTTCATTGAGGGAGTCTATTGGAGGAGTGCCATTCAAATCTACATAAGTTTCAACCACCTTCTATGTGCTTTAGTTGTAGTGATTCTACAGCCCTAGGGCTTCAGATTCACCATTTGTATTTCGTTTATTTCCAGAAACCCTTCCTGGGTTATCTAAGAAAAGTGTCAAGGAGCATAAATCTCCATTTTGAGCCTTGTATGAAAATTATATTATCAGATCCATTCATTTACATATTCTAGCTGCAGTATTAGCCATTAAAACTGTGTTGCACTTGCTTCAATATTTTGTGTAGCAATGTATTACATGTTTTGGGTACTTTTAGGCTTCTCTTGCCTAGCTTGAGGGACTTGATCCCCAAGATATTGTACGTATTTGTTGCTGCTATGCTTAATAACATGGATCTATCTTTGGCTCATGATTGATGTATTTTTATTTACCGCTATTTTCCATTATTGTGAGCTATATTGTTGCTTTCCCCATTTGGAAATATTACAATCTCTCAAGAGACAAAACCAGAATTGGCATAAAATGGGTATATAATACCAAGCTAAATGAAAAAGGGAAAATTGAGAAATGTAAGGCAAGGTTGGTTGCCAAAGGATTCTCACAAAAATTTGGTGTCCACTATGGTGAAACATTTTCTCTAGTAGCAAGGTTAGACACTGTCAGAACCATTTTTTCCACACCAGCTCAACACAAATGGAAAGTCTATCAGCTTGATATAAAATCTGCCTTCCTAAATCGTATATTGCAGGAAGAAGTTTATGTAGGGCAGCCTCGTTTTGAAGTGCCAAGATAGGAGCATAAATTAAATATATTGAAGAAAGCTTTGTATGGTTTGAAACAAGCTCCAAGAGCTTGGTACAGTGGCATTGACACCTATCTCATCAAAAGTGGTTTTTCCAGAAGCAGTCATGAACCCACTTTGTATACCAAATCTCATGAAGGTAAAATTCTTATTATATGCCTTTTTGTAGATGATCTTTTTTATACATGAAATATGATGTTAGAAGACTTCAAAGCAACAATGCAAACAGAGTTTGATATGACAGATCTAGCATCCATGAAATATTTCTTAGGCATTGAAATTCAACAATCTCCTAATGGCATTTTTGTTGGTAAAAAAAAATATGGCATTGACATCATCCAAAAGTTCAGAATGACCAATTGCAAATCAACTGATACATCAATTGCTCAAGGCACCAAACTCAACAAAGAAGATGTAGCACCACCCGTTGATCCCACATTGTATAAAAGTCTAGTTGGTAGTTTGTTGTATCTCACAACAACTAGACCTGATATTATGTTTGCAACAAGTTTCGTCTCCAAGTTTATGCAGTCACCAAAGATTACTCATTGGAAGGTTGCAAAAAGGATCTTAAGGTATATTCTAGGGACCATAGACTATGGTTTGTTTTATAAACATTCAGGTTATACAGACAACGATTATGCAAGGAGTTTAGATGATTGCAAAAGCACCTCAGGGTATGTTTTTCATCTTGGAACCAATCTGATTTCATGGGCATCCAAGAAATATTCAATCGTTTCAATATCTTCTACAGAGGCCGAATATGTAGCAGCAAATTCAACAGCTTGTCAAGCAGTGTGGTTGAGAAGATTATTGAAAGATATTTCAAATAATCAGAAGAAGCCAACTCCAATTTACTATGATAACAATTCAGCAATTTCTGTATCAAAAAATCATGTTTTCCACAAAAAGAGCAAGCACATTGACACACATTTTCATTTCATTTGTGAACTTGTCAATGACGGGGACATAGTACTTTCTTTTTGTGGTTCCAAATATGAGCTTGCAGATATTTTCACAAAGCCATTGGAAAAGAATGTATTTAAATTTCAAAGAGAACAATTAGGCATTGTTAGTGCCTCCACTTGTAACAGTTGAAATTAGGGGGAGATGTTGAGATACTAATCTCACTGTCTACTAGGTGTCATCACATTTGATTCTCTTGTCTGCTGGGTGTCGTAGACAATTTTGTTTTAATTCAATTTAGTCGAGTTCTACTCCAATGATTTATTATTGATGTTTACAATGTATTCTATTTAACTATTTTGAATATTGAAAAGAGCAATCTCTTCGCTTTCATTCTTTGTTATAAATTAAAGTAAAAATTCTCCCTCTCATTTTCAATTTCAAATTCAAATTGTATAGGCCCTGTACATTGCAATTGTTTAAATTGTTGTCACCTCAACGTGCGCTGGCAATTAAGTGGGAGATGACTTGTTTGGATAGACTCCGACCCAGTACAGATGATGATCATGATAATTTAGATCCATCATGCACATGGCAGATGATCTTGCATAAGCCATGCATAAGCCATGAATGATGAATGTTAATCCATTACCATTAAATGGAAAGTGTTGGCCAGAACACGATTAACCTTTAAACCAGTGGTGAGACTTCTCTCCTTACATTGTATTAAATAGCTTATAGACTTGTAAATAAGGCTTTCCGTCAAATGGGCTATCAATATTTCTAGAACTATATGTCACCCGTTAGGTTTACATAAATACAATATCCAAAGAGTGACATACTCTACCTTGTAGATTAATGAAGCTACAACTTTAAAAATATTAGTTGCCTTATCCACCATATCCACCGTTGAAACAAAAACCTAGAATCTACACAGTTGGATGAAGACCAACGCAAAACCCATGGGCGGACAAACATTAATGACCATAAGGTTTAGAGTTGGAAGTCTAGAAAGTTGCCGACAGGCTCATATAATACGTTGTATCATATTAAAAAGAAATAAAAGAAACAAGTGTGGCTGCAAGGCAGCTAGTCCCTGCCTTGAGCCTGAGCCAGGAGGCCAACACATTCAGAAATCAGTCAATCATTTCGACTTCTCCAGTAATCTTGTCAGTATTCACTGATGTCATGGGCCTCGATACAGGTGAATCTTTGCTGCATTGGTGACAGACTGGAAAATGTTGGTCTAGCATGGTCTGTCAGATGTCATTATAAGTTGAAGGGTAAGATTTGTTTCAAATGGCTTTAGAATTTCTTTTTCTGACTGGAGAAGATTGCTTAAATCTTTTAGGCAGAAGATGAAATGTTGCTTCAGCCATGGGCCCTCCATGCTTGTCTTTGGCAGATCATTGTACATCCCCTTAAAGTCTGTTGCATTGAGATCATAACTGAAGTTCCTCACTAGTAAGACATTTTGTTGAGAAAAACAGATATTTCTCCAGCTTAAATATGTCTACTTCTTGCACCCCTTTTTAAGGAATCCACGACTCTTTTGAAATCTACTTTCATTCGGTCCAAACAAAAATGCACACGAATTTTGAAATAATTCAAGGGCTTGTAGTTGACATGACATAATTCTGTGATATGTAGTGAGTTAGGCACTGTTTGTAGGATTGGACGTTTGCATATATTTGTTCCATTCAGAATGGAGATTTTCATCTTCTTGTTTTTCTGTTAAATCCAGCCTGTTTTGAAGCATCTATCCTCTTTGAGAAAATGTTGAAAATACCAACAATCAAGCTTTGCACTTCAAAGCTAACAATCAAGCTTTGTACTTCAAAGGTTACAACGGGTTATTACATCTACCCAAACCAAATGACTGTTCCTGGTAAAATGACGGAAAGCTCTGATCCAATATTAGTAAAACTCTGATCAACACCTCTGATCATTATAATTGCATCTTATTGGTTCAAAAATTTCAAACTTACAGATTTTAACTCCTTGTTTCCAGAACATCTGGTTATCCTAACCATCAAAATACATTGAAATTGGGTTGTTATAATACTCAAAATTGGATTTCATTGAATTATTCCTTGTCCAAATATTGAAGATTCAGTTTTGGATGTTCCAACAAACCGTTGTCGGTTGTTAGCACGTCCAAATTTATGTCTTCATTTTTTAAGATTTAAGGCATAAATTCAATAATATGGAAAATACAAGTGGAAATACAACTTTTTTCACAATTGAAAGAATAAATGTTTCTATTTTTTTGGTTCCTTGTAACAAGGAATGTATATACAAGTGTTACATCTGGCAGTTTGCCAGATTTCTATATTATATAGGCGTGATTGCATGCAACCCACGTTGCAGTACCACTATGAAATTGAGCTAATTGTATTTGCTATGCCCGAGTAAGCCATGGATTTTATTCAACAAGTGGTGTGCTTAGCCCCAAGCTCCACGATTTCCTCCCACGCACCACTTTTGTTTCTGTGTGCTTGACAGCCAGTATCTTAACCAGATTTGGAAGCAGAGATGAGAGCTCTTAACCAGATTTAGAAGCAGAGATGAGAGCAGTTAAGGATGCAAGAGCAGTTGCAGGTTCAGCCCTAGCCGTTGATGAAAATCCAGCACCACTAGCTAAAGAGAAAGACTTTAAAACAGAGATATCAACTTGGACTGTAGAGTACGACTATCTCGGTTCCGGCAGTGTTTCTTTGAAAGGGAGCATGGTAACTACACACCTTTCATATCTTATGGAGATAACGGTATAAGCAGCTTGAAATACAGTTTCAGTGCCCCCCCAATGATTCTGGATTACATGGCAGGACAACTGGGTGGGATGGTCTCGAGTAGCGCAGCAGCAACGCTACCTTCGCTGTCTGAGGTGATCAGTTAGAACAGAGTATTACTATGGATAAAGAATATTCTCAGAGAATGGCACCCTCATGGCATGCTCAATTAGCTATTAACCTAGCTCTTTTAGGATTCTAGCTAGTTGCAGTTCATTCTTGTGTCCTAATGTTTTGGGTTACGTGGCCAGACAGATTGTAATAGCTCCTCCTGACTGATGTTTTTTTATCTCTGGTACACCCTTCCAGGGATGCCTTTACTATTAACGATTAATCACCCGACGAACATAGTCGCTTGTCCGAATCGGGCAAGGGCAATTGGAGAAGCTTTTCAAGATTGCTGCTCCTCCTCTCAATAATAAACTGCAACGACTGGTTTTTTGCAACTTGCGTGTTCCAGAAGCCTCGTCTTCATATTCATATTGTGGGGAAAGACTCACCTTCATATTAAGTTATTCCAGAAGCCATGACAGACTCTGCAACCCTGAACATTCATGGAAATGCTGCAAGTTCATCGAGTTTATCTAGCACTACCAGTAGCCAAGGTAGTAGCATCAACAGCATAGGCTGTTGAAGCAGCTGAGTCAACAGCAAATGTAGATACAGTGATACCCTATTTATGAGCACATCAATTAGGACCGCTTCACCGTTCCCTTGAGGACCGCCTTACTATTGTAACGACCCCCAAAGCCGCCCCAGCCAGAAAACAGAGAAACAAAGCAAGAAAATATATTACATAACAAACCGTTGTAAAGTATTTATGTGCTTTCTGGCATATTTGTAAGAATTAGTTCAAAACGAAGCTCAGAGAAGGAATAACAAACAGAACTGAGCCGTTTAGCATTCTGCACATGCATATGCCCAACAACAAAAGCTTGAAATCCATCGATGCAAGCAGCAAATGCCTCTTCTCTGTGTTCAGCCAACTCAGAGCTGCTCAGGGGTAACAGCTTCTCTTCTCTCAAGCTCTCGTGCCAGGGAAATACCAAACTCGTCGCCACATCAACAGTTGTTGTTGTTCAACCCCTTGCAGGTGAGTACAACCAATATTGCTCTCTTTTGTATTTTCTTGCTCTGTTTCCTCCACTCTTCTGCAATAAAAATTGGTATTTTCTTGCTCTGTTTGCTCTGCTCTTCTACAATAAAAATAAAATTGGACGATTTGATAGATGGGTATGATTTCTAGTGGGGAATTTGACGCTAGTTCATAGATTTTTTTTCGCTACGTAGGTAACCGCTGCCGAGCTCTCTGGAATCTCCGCTGAAGGGCTGATGGGAGACGATGGCAAGGCAGAAATACTCTGCATTTTGCTACTCCAAGAAAAGCTCCTCTTGCAATGTTCTTGTCGTCTCAATCAACTCTGGTTTGCATCTCAGAAGATTTTTCGAAGTTAAGAGCCAAAACCGACTAGCTGAAGCCAAATGTAATAACACCAATACAGCTGCTTTTGGTCATGAAGCAATGGTCGACAGCGTGAACAGCAGTGACATCACGCTGGCAAGTGTAGGTAGCCATGTGTAAACCAATGAACAATGGTGAGCCATGCGTAAACATTAAGGATTTAAAAAGTATATGTTCATGTAATTTTAACATAAAATGCTTGTCTATTAATGATAGCATTAATCAATTTCATGAAAACATTCCAAATGAATGGAAACCTATTCTAATTTTTTCTCAGATCTTGCCTCGATATGAGGCCAAATAAGATCATTAAATTTCTGATTGGTTGAAATAGCGGTGAAAATTTTCTTATTCGTTGCTAAAAAAACACTTTATAAAATATAACTTTAAGACTTTAGGTTAATTACTTGGTTTGCAACTTAGTTTCTTTGCAAATTAATCGAATCGAAAAAATCAATTACAATAGTCCCTGCCAGCCCCGAAGGGGCAGGGACTAACAATATAGCAAGTGACTGTCAGGATAATGAAGTACGAACGAGATCACCTGGTTGCATAATATTCAACGACCAACCATTATAAACATATCACCGATCAACATACATAAAAATGACTCATTTAAGGATTGTAAATTTATACAATTACGACCATATAGTTATGTAAATAAATGAAAGTTATAATTCTGCATGGACGCTCAAATCATGTGTATAAACATAGTATCCTTCCCATCAATTATTTTACTATGGGTGTCCCTTTGGTGATGTGTATGTCAATAGGAATAATCACCGGACATTAAAATAAGACTCGAAATTATGACATGGTTTTTGTAATGTGAAAAGGTAAAAGTAATTTTTGTTTTTTTTTGGTAATTTGAATCGAGGGAGATGTTACCGTATTTTTATATTAATTATTTTTTTTTAAAGGGTAATTTGAAGAAAGGAAGATGTTATAATGTTTTTATATTAATTAAATTATTATTATTTTTAATAAGTTTGGTAGGATCATATTTTTATTATTATTATATCTAATATATTATTTTGATTTGCATGAGAATTGAATAGTGATTTCATATCACCATCCAAATAATCAACATCTATCCAAAACCTTATAAACAATACATTAATTATTATTTTAAAAATAATAAAAATAATAATTTAATTAACATAAAAACATAAACGAATTCGCTCATTCACGATAATACAATATAAGTCAAAATCATATAATGATAAAAAAAAGGTCTAAAATTTCAAAACTTTTACACTTTATATTCATTTTACAGGTTATTCCTTTATTATTTATTGTATTTAACGTATTATTTATTGAAAAAATACGATATTTTGCTTATTTTATATTTTTTTGACATACATGAACTACATGATTTGCTTGTCCACGAAAATTGATGTGATATTGGTTCACATGCGTAGAACTCAAGTCGGTGCCGACACTGCTGCATTGTTCGTCCCTCCCCTCCTGTCCCCACTCGAAGCATATCATGAGTAAAATATCATTTTGTTTAATCTTTTTTCTAACTTATGAGTAAAATATCATTTTGTTTAATCTTTTTTCTAACTTATGAGTAAACAATGTATGTTAACATTGATTGGACGTGTCTTATAATTTGAATGTCATATATCCTTCGAAGAACCCAACTCAACTCACCTTCTCTCTCGCAATAATAATATTTGGTTTCCCCGCGTGGTTTATAAGCAGCAGCGTGAGGTGTGGCGGAACCCAAGACCGCGTGACGCCAAAGTCATGACAGCAGCAGGATGACATCACTTCACCCTTCGCTAATTCAATGGTCATCACATAACATATATATATGCATACTGCCTCTCCCTTGTGACTAGAGTTAGAGGAGCAGGTTAGGTAGGTTATCAAGTTCATCACATTGCGGTTGGGTAGGTTTTCTTCGCAGGAGAGATGGCGCCGGCCTCTCATCCGGCCGAGGACGACGCCATTTCCTTCGAAGAGAACCGTCCGTCCAACCAGCCTACGCCATTTCCTTCGAAGAGAACCGTCCGTCCAACCAGCCTACGCCATTTCCTTCGAAGAGAACCGTCCAACATCAGACGCTGCACCAACCCTAAGGAACAACAACTCACCTACTTGCACTTGCACTTGTCACCGCTGGGAGCAATTTCTCTCATTGCTCTGCTTTGGTTTCTTTCTTTTTTTTTAATTTTGGGGTTCCTTCATTATAAATTCTGTATTTTAGAGATCTGACTTTCTTTCGTTTTCTTCCTCTTTTACTAAGTGGGAGGTAATGTCACAGTGCTAACTTTCCGTCAGGATTGGATGGGATGGCGATTGTTCTTAGCCTTGCCTTGCTGCGAAATCCAAACCAGGCTTCTTGGGTGTTGCTGTATGCATTTTGGGTTTGGGCCGTTACAGTAGAGTAAAGGATTCTGTGTTTGCGATATTTGGTGGGATTCTGTTATTGGGCCGTTACAGTGGAGTAAAGGATTCTGTGTTTGCGATATTTGGTGGGATTCTGTTATTGGGCCGTTACAGTAGAGTAAAGGATTCTGTGTTTGCGATATTTGGTGGGATTCTGTTATTGGGCCGTTACAGTGGAGTAAAGGATTCTGTGTTTGCGATATTTGGTGGGATTCTGTTATTGGGCCGTTACAGTAGAGTAAAGGATTCTGTGTTTGCGATATTTGGTGGGATTCTGTTATTGGGCCGTTACAGTGGAGTAAAGGATTCTGTGTTTGCGATATTTGGTGGGATTCTGTTATTGGGCCGTTACAGTAGAGTAAAGGATTCTGTGTTTGCGATATTTGGTGGGATTCTGTTATTGGGCCGTTACAGTAGAGTAAAAGATTCTGTGTTTTCGATATTTGGGATTCTGTTATTGGACAGACATCCAAACAACGATAGTTGAGATAGATAGGACCAGTTTTCGGTGTGAACAAATTAAAGTCGGTCAAAGTTGTTTGATAACACACATCCAAAGACCGATAGTTGGGTTAGACAGTATCAGTGTTAGGTGTGAACAAATGAAAGTCAAATGTTGTTGTTTGTATGGATAGTATTTGTGATCTTCATATTGTAATTAAATTTATTTTTTTACAATATTGCATTTTAATTCACAAATGTTGTAATTATAATAAGATTTCCTAACATAAATTTATTTTTTACAATATTGCATTTTAATTCACAAATGTTGTAATTATAATAAGATTTCCTAACCTAAATAAGTACAAAGTTGTATTATTTTATCTTAATTGTGTTTTTCCAATTTGAACCTTAGTTTCATCCTTTTTTCTTCATTTTATGTGTATGTATCTTTATTTTACAAGTCTAACTTTTTATATGTAACAAGAGCTCTATGCCTTAAGTTTTAACTTTTTCAATAAGGTATCTAACATAGAATAACCAAACTCTATGGAAAATTTATAAAATTATTAGCACAAGTAAGATGGAAAAAACACCGGTTTGTATTGTATAGGTGCATCCAAAAAGAAAATTCTAGCCGAAATCACAACGCATTTTGCAGAAAAATACGTTCTTGATCCGAAACCGAGAAATCGAGTAGGTTAAAGTTCACTGGAAGCACTTTGGACCCAATGAAGCTACATGGGAGATAATGGATTAGATGCGAGCTATGTGTCCTTCTCTATTCAATGGTTGAGCAAATGTATTTGGTATATGTTTTCATGTGGTTTTTTGGTATATGTATATATGTATATGGATGTTAATACTGCCATGAGTTGTGTTATAAATCTCCAAAAAGTAGTATGGGTATCATGTCGTTATGGTTGTCATGTTGTTATGTTTCTTATGTTAGTTTGCTTCTCAGCACGATGACTGTTATAAATATTGCAACGAGCTAAGTTATAAAGCTCCATGGGTAGGTTGTTTTTCTTTCAGTAGACTTATTGGTTGTAGGTGTTAATGAACATCGAGGATGGTGTTCCCCCAAGGGGGATGGTTCTGTAACAGCCCTGGTAAAAAATCCATGTAATAAATTTAATAAAGGAAAAATAATAACCATGGTCATGGGACACATATTCCAAGTCGTTGGGAAAAAATTAGTGATGGGGATCACATGTGATTAATTAATGGTTATGGAAATTGGCAAAGACAATGGAAAAGGCTTTGGAAAGGAAAAGTGGCATTTATTGGCATTTTATTTATGAAAATAATGGAAAATAGGAGAAAATGGAGGTAAAGGGTCACAGGTTGCATGTGAGTAGGAAAATGAAGGAAAATAATAGTAAATTGAAGAAAATAGAAGCCTCATTAATAAAAAGGCTTCTGAGGGTCAATTGGTACCATTTTTTTAGTTCATTTTTTGAGCTCTCTCTCGCATACTCTTGGACACTTACAATTTTCTTGGAGCACTCTTAGAGGAGTGTGGCATACTTATGGTTTGGTGCAAGAAGGAAAAGGAAGAGAAGGAAAACGCAAGTGGACATCAGAATCAGCGGCTACAACGGGTTTTGCTTGTAGGTATCGAGTTGCATGTATAATTTCCTTGCTAATTTTGGCATGTGCGGCATATGCATGTGGTTTATTGGTTATGATCTGTCATTGACATGGAGGATTTCCTGGATTGATAGTGGTTTTTCATAGCCTTTTCATTTCTTGGATAGCCATGGTGTTATGGGTTTACCTTTGTTTTCTAGTTGGTTCTCATGTTCCTTTGGTTGTCGTTTGAGTTATTAGGTCCTGGAAGCTTTGGTTGGACAAACGCTCTAGAAGCCCTGTAACAACTTGGGTTGAGTTACTAGTCCTAGAAGCCTTGGTGGGAAAAACGCTCTCGAACCCTTTTGTCTGTTGAGTTACTAGTCCTGGAAGCCTTGGTTGGACAAACACTCTAGAATCTCGACAACAGCTGTGGGTTGAGTTACTAGTCCTGGAAGCCCTAATTGAAAAAACGCTCTAGAGCCCTAAACGACTTGGGTAGAGGCCGATCTGGTGATGGTTAGTGATGTTCGATCGTGAGGTGGAATCACTGCTTTAGGGTTGAGTTGGTTTGGCCTCTGGAAGCCCTGGTTTGGTTTTTCTTTGTTTGATTTGTTTCATGAGATCCTGCATTCATGCTTGGAATATGGCACGGGGTCACTAGCTAAAAGAATGATTTGGTTTGGCCTGGTCTGTGGTGAGGCGGTGCGTGGAAGTCCTAGACATGGTTTCATTTTGCATATGTCAATAAGAGATTCTTTCCTCTTGTATTCAATGGGTCAATATACTTGTCCATATGTGGTTTTTAGGTTGTTATATCTTGATTATTTATGTTTGTTATATGTTGGTTATGAGGATGTTTTATAACAGTGATGATGCATGGCTCTCATCATGTTTTGATTAGTAAATGAATGAAAAATAAATATATGACCTAATAGTTGATAATGTAGCTATTGTGATAAGGCATCAATGCTTCTTAACAATTCTAAGATAAATATGAGAACCCTATGCTTAGATTTGTTATTATGACCTGTAGAATGCATATTTGTGATATGTTTGACAAAATGTCTATCATGGCTAGTGGACGTCGATTCAAGTACTTGTACCAATATTTACATTAGTAGCCTTGTTCCCTTGTTATTTATCATTTATGAAAGTTTCATGAAGTTTTGGGCAGAGGAATGAACCCTAACCCTGAAAAAGTGGCACAAAATCTGCGGTCTCTGGCTCAGAACTAGCCAGAAAATTCCACAGTCACTGGCATCTATGAGAGCGATTGGAAGGCCTCAGTCATTGCGGGGCTTGTCATCGAAGCGGATGAGGGTCCATATCAGTAAAATGTCAAATTTTTTTATGGGTTCATCACCTAGAAGGTTTGGTTGGCTCCTGGAGGTTATGTATCATGTGTGGAAGGTCATATTAGTTGTGCCATGTCAATTCCACTTTCCTAACTATACTTGGGGAGATGAATCACATCATAGTATCCTTTCATCACATGTATACCCATCAGTCTGGTTAAATTGGGTAAATGTGGGAGGAGAGTGTTACAGTCCCCATCAAATGGCCAAATTCCAATGAAGAGGAGAAACAAATAGAATGTAACAATCTGCATAAATCCAGTTTCAGAAGGTTTGGCCTATCTTGAAATTCCATGAAGAATGCCTTCTCTGGACTGTGGACTTGATGTATCTCATTTTATGAACTTTTGAAGGGATTTCATGTTACTATGTTCATCTACCAAACTTGTTTCTATGTTCAACTGATAATTGATTTATCATACTTTGATTTTATTATCACGTTCATTTCACAGATTCTTTACTGAAGATCATTTTCCCCTTGGCATCTACACTTGTTTTGAAAAAATTATCGTTAGAAACGTTCTTACAAAGTTTCATAAAAGTTTCACTATCTTTTGCATGGAGCCTTTGAGATGCCAACATGTTCTCTATTATGAAAATTTTCTAATTTAACAATCCTATCGGCGTACCTTTGCACCTTTTTTGGGCAATTGCTAGTATTAAATTTTTGTTAATAACATTTCATCAAAGTCCTTGAATATGGATTGTTTTTATCTAATAAGAATTATTTTTTTCATTGAGAAGATTGTCTATAATGTTTTTCATTTTCCATATTAAATATAGAGATTTTTTTAAAGGGTAATTGTTCTTGTTAAAAAGAGATTTAAGATATTTCTCCAAAAAATTAGAACTGGCATTTGCACCAAAAGGTGCAAGGGCACGCTGATAGTTTTTAGGAGTTATTTTGACACTTTGAATATACATTTTACCACATACCAATATCATGCACTGTCTATAAAATTGTAAGTAAATATAATTACATTATTTGGACTATGTCCAATCCTATACATTGCAAAAAAGTCATAGAAATTGGAAGCACTTCTAGGAAAATGGAGAAATGGTTCAAGTAACAAGTTGAGAAGTTTTTATCTTGTTTTTATTTGGCTTACTATGTCGTTTCCCAAAAGGACATGAGTATTATAAGACAATGAGGTTGCATGACCCTTTCTACCCCTTTGTTGGTATTAGAGCTCTAAACACCACAACGGGATAGTAATTGCACAAGATTGGTTGTAGAAAGAGGTTGCAAAGGGGAAAAGAAATGTTAGGAATAAAAATAACCTAGAAATAATGAACAACATCGAAAGGAAAAAGTAGGCCTGAAGAGTATGTTGGACAAACAATACATACCCACTACAAGGAAAAGATCCTCTAGTGGAGGTTATAAAGGAGGTTTTTAGTGTTATAAAATTGGTCAAAATTGTCAAAAAAACATTTGCTACAACATCCGTTTTCGGTAACGGAGGTTTTGGCGGAGCTTCTAATGGAATTTCAACACAACTAAAAAAAACTGGGTGACCGGAGGTTGTTACGGATGTTTTTCTCATCGGTGCGCATCAGGTGTCAATGCACCCGTGTGTTGTACCGTGAATGCACCTGTATTGTAAACCTACCAAGTATCGGGACGAAAAACAAATTTTGGATGCCCCACCACATTTAGTAATGATCGGGTGTGTGTCAGCCAGCAAGTCGCACCGGGCCCTATAGGTGATAAAACACATTGGGCCGTTAAGTTATAAAAGCGCACTCGCATGTTAAAGGCAAACCGCATCGGTGCATGCAACGCCTATCGGACCACTCAGGTGATAGTCGTCGATAAAGCGCATCGAGCGTTCTAATTAGTATTGGTATTTGTGTGGTGCCCATAGGTCGTAGAAACACACTGGTGTGCAATATCATACAAACATATCAGTACGCAGTGACTAACACGCACCGATGTTCATTTTGTATTTTTTAGAAACATCAACTTGTAATAGTGCAATTATTGTGATTTTTTTAAATTCATTATTCATCAAAAGTCGACACATATCTTATAACGGTATTCATATCAATTAAATTTTTATTAGTGCGTTTTAATGTGATGTTTGGATTTATTTGTTATATCATATCATGAGATTTCACATCTCTTCATTATAATATTTAACCATCCATATATTTAAACAGTGGTGAAACATTTCATAGCGACAATGGAGAATGCAATAGAATAAATTAAAACATATTTTAGTATATATATATGAATAAGACACTCTTTTCCATACAAAATGGGACATATAGTAGTATCCCTTTGTCTTTCAATTGGGATACTATGTCCATTACATCAAACAAAATGGCTGATTTCACAGACAAATCTTTCAAAAAATATAATGCCTTGCTTTGATACCCAAACATATTTATCATCATTCTTCATTGGAACTATTGTCACTGCTCGAGCTACTTCCATGACTTGGGTTATTATGAGGAATGATTTTTTCACTGGGTTGATTGTTTTCTTCTTCTTCAAGTTCCATCTCAAAAATAAGCTGTAATGAGTGTATATACATTGGTGAGAATAATGAAAATTGCAATATTAAATAATATACATCAATGTAAATAAAAAATAAATGTACTTTAGCAAGAATTAACACATGAATTATACACATTCTTTCAAAACAAAATTTCAGGCCATATTTCAATAATTTATTTGTTGGCGTAGTTTCATACATTGTTTCCTGCAAGTTTTATACCCCATAACAAATCATATATTTAAGATAAAAGCTTTTTTTGTTCTATTGATTATAGACGGAGCTAAGTAAAACAAAATAGATGCTTACAATTTCCACAATTAATTTATGATATGCCAACATATACTCACAACCCATATTTAACCCAATGTCAATCAATTTGTCTGATGGTTCTTCTTTTTATGTTAGTACATGTTTGAAGACATTCAATGACGATTTTTGTAAAACAACTTAAAATATATAAAAATGAAATCTAGTCAAGTTGTTATGAGGAAGTAACAATTACTCACAAACATAGATATCAACCTTTTTCTTCTTTGTCGTCATGTTTTATGTGCTAAATGGGTTCCATTTTCTTCTTTTTTTTTCTGCAAGAAAATACTGGAAAAATAATATTTAATGCTAAATTTTTTATTTATTGTACCTAATCAAAAAATTCAATGATTACATATTATATTTGAAGCACGTTGTTGTTGAGATGGCTCCTTGTGCGATGCAATTATGTCTATTTCTTTGGTCATCTCCTTATACACCTTTTTGGACATTCCTACTGGCATATTTATGATATTAGCTCGTTCATCCTTTAAGATTTTTATAATCTTCCTGAAAATGTAACATGATAATAAACTATTTGATTTTTATATTGATATATGAAAAGTAAATATAACAAAAATGATATTTATAAATGATTTCTTTCTAGTAATATATACATATAAGTCTAGAAAAATATTTAAATGAATATTATTTTTTTAGTCTTTTTTTTTGTATTTTTTCTATTAAAAGTCTGACAAGTCTCATTGACCAATTATTTGGAAACTCATCCTGTAGTTTAAATAAAAGTTGGTTCTTAGAGTCATTGGATTGATTTTTGTATTGTAAATGGAAAGAACGTCTATACATTTGTTCCACTAGATCCCTCAAAGTTTTGTAAAATGTTTTCCCCCTTTCGTTAATCTCTAGCACCACTCCAGATGAGCTAAGGAGCAATTCATTTTCATTTGCATGTTCTTATTTTTTCTTTTCTTAAAACAACATTCATTTCTTCTTTGTTGGTCCCTATAGAAAATTAAATATATGTGAATTAATAGATTGTTTGAAACATGATATCTAATATTTTAAATAATATTATTAATGAAAATTAAAAAAATAAACTCATGTTGAATCGATAGTATTTTTTCATTCACCTGATTCATCTTTCTACAATTTTTCCATCAAGCTTTTACACTCTTCTGGTCTTAGATCAAAAATAATCTTATCGATATTTGTCATTTTGTGGCTTTGCATGATACACAGTAAAAAATACATATTTGTTAAACTTACATATAGTTCAAAAATAATAATTTTTGTAAAGAATTTACAAAGAACTTGTCTTTTTTACTTTTCTCGATGTGCTATCAGTATTATTGTTACTTGATCTCTTGTAAACCATTTATTTATCAATATAAAATTTGTACCTTACTATTCATTAATATATTTTATAAATAAATCACAAACTTTTCAAGTAAAAAAAAAAATCAAGAAAAAAATGCGCCTTTGAAATAGTACGCACCGAAGGTGGTGCGGCATGTTCTTATAAACGCACCGCCAAAATAGTTGTTATAGGTCAATTTGGTCATCATTCCCTATGACCCGGTCAAACTAGACATCATCCCCAGGACTAATGAATTAAGGTCTATCATCCCCTATCATTTCAGTTGCTACATGCCCTAAGACAAGAACAAACTATTCATGACTTCAATTGCAAGGTTTCCAAGGTTTGAAGTATATGTTATATCACTTATGAGCTCACCAACGCAACCTCTCAAGGAACTAACTGCTTTGCATTTGCAGCTCCCTCAAAGCACTTCCCGACATTCAAGAGTGCGTTGGTCAAATGGGAGCAAAATTCTCATTGTTCCAAAATCTCCACATGGCCAATGCCTTCTAGAAGAGTCCATATGTGTCAAAATTCGAATCCATGTGTCCATCTAACACCTCTGAGCTTGAGAACATGTCTTTCCTATTATTAGAAACTCGTTGACTGAGAAACTACCATCAATTTCCCTATAAATTGAGCACAAATCTTAGTGCTAGGAAAGGAAGAAATTTGGTAAAGAAATGTTGTTGGATTCTCAATTGAGAGAGTGATAGAAGTGATATGCTACTGGTGAGATGTTGGTTGTGATGAGGCTGGGATGATGTTGGAGCTGCTGACATCAAATCGATCATTGGTCGTAACCTCCCCCTTCTACTCATTAATAAAAATTGTTGTTCATTTTCCAATATATGTATCTGTTTATGTTTCTACTTTTCATATGATGGATTCTTAGATGATATATATATGTTTCATGTTCAATCGATTTAACTGATTAAGATAAATAGGCATCTGTATATTGCAATCTCTTTGTTGTTTAGTGTTTATACTTGCAGAAACTATTCTGACGATATAAGCTGGATTGGAAGCTACAGCAAGAGTGACAGAAGGAGAATAGGAAGCGCTTGGATCACAAGTAAGTTCTTCTATCTTTCTGTGTGTCTATTTACTCTTAGAGAAAGTGCCTGCAAAGTCTTTTATCTATTGTTCTAAATGCATAGCACCACATTTAGGGAATTTGTTTTATGCGTAATTCATAATTCCGCATAACAAATTGGCGACTCCGCTGGGTAGTTTCCTTATCATTCATGGTCTTTTTGCCTCTACTTATCCACTCAATAAAATCTACTGTCAATTATTAGACTTTTGAATCAAAGAATTGCATTAGAAGTGTGTTCAGTAGCTTGAATTTTGAATCACTGTTGCACCCAACGCATTGTTGGTCAAGATATAGTGCTTTGCATAGCACTGTCTCCCACTCAGGGGTGTTTTGCAATGCACTGTCTCCCCTTAGAGACTGCATTGCCCCCTTAGCCAACCAAATTCCCTTTGAATTTGTCATTTCCATCATACTCAACATTTTGTTTGATGTGTTTTCAATTGTCTGATACCTCATAGAGACCAATGAATTTGCTTGATTCTTCCTCCTTTGAAAATTAAGTTTGTTCAATGTTTCTTTAAGTATTTTTCTTTATCATTGACAAATCAAATTCAAAGTGTTTTATTTTTGCATTATATCCATTTATTTTTGTAAAGGAAATTGTTGTTAAATTCTTCGTTTCCTGTAGGAAAAATTGTAGTTCCATTCTTCATTTTTTCTAAAAGATAAATTGTTGTTCAATTCATCATTTCTCAAAGAAGAAAGCATTTTTTTTATTGATTTGATGCATATAGTTTCCTTTCTGCATTCACATTAAGGGGATTGAAAAGAAAAACCTACATTTTCATGTAGTGAATTATGTGTTTTGCATAGGAACAAATTAAGAAAGATGCATATTAGTTTGTGCTATTTGTTGTTTTCTCTCAAAACTGATTGTTCTTTCCCTTTAGTAGCTAGGATTTTCATTGAAGAAACTAAAATTGAAAAGTTTGCTTATCATTTTAGTTTGAATTTTAGGAATTTCCATCACATCATCGCGGTAAACCTTGAAAGGAAAATTGATAAACAAGATCAACTTATAATTTACATCAATTTACCTAAAATAGCATCGGAACCATAACGATAACATTTAGAAGGTCTAGGCTAGAGACGTGTTCCGGCGTCATTAAACATGTCAGTTTTTTGTAATTGTCTACGATACATTCCGAGTGTGATACCTCACTCCACGTACGTAAGTATATTGTAGCTCGTCCACGTACCGTCGGGTATATCGGGCGGTGTTATAGTACGAAAATTATAAAGGGGTGCTCTCACTTTGCAGTTTCGCATTAGACAACGCTAATATGGACTTGGGCCTCCACGTACCTTCGGGTATATTTGGAAGGAAAAATTTAGGTTTCTATCCATCCATAGTGAACCAAGTCGGCCGCCTTGCAAATTGTGATACACCGAACACATCATTCAGGGAGATTTCCTGCCCATACTTCTTAATTCGCCAGGAGGTATTCTGCAGTTCACAGTTTCTTGGTAAACCTTTTGCCTAGAATTACCCTTTTATTTTGTTTATTTGTTTTGGTCATAAAATAAATCAGTCATCGTGGAAGAAGAATATCCCTTTCCCCATCGTTCGTGTAGACTTGCATTAAAACCACCTTTACCACCGGAAGTCACTTATGGTCGGCAAAGGCAACATCGCTCTACCGAAACCAGTACCATCAGTACTTATGGTGAAGCATCATATTCACATATACTAGAGTCAACACAATTTGTTTCTAAAAATCCTAGTTCATCTACTGTTGTCGAGACAGAGTCCTCATAGCTACCCCTGGTCATGATCCATCCAATCAGTGAGACCATACCTCCCGAACCCGATGTTGTTCAACTGGAAGTTGATCCAGATCCTCTCTTTTTTTCTAGAACATATGCATCCCGAAGTCAAACGGACGGAAGTTGTTCCTGTATCGGTTGCCCCAAAATCTGTTGTAGCCATTGAGTCCCCCATATTGCGCAATCAACCTCCTGAAATATACTTTGGGCCTAATGGCGAAATCCTTCCACCTATTTTAATTTTGATTGAAGAAATACCACAAGACGAAATAACTTTAACTCCAACTCATTCTAGGGCAGAGCTTTACCTGTACGAGTCTTTTCCTCAATCACTTGCCTCTGATTTTATTGATCCTGCACTTATTCGAGTTCATGTCGATCCAGTAGGGTATACATTTGGTCAAGTAACCATGTTTGAACCAAATCTTTGGTTGGACCATCTGTTCCAATTGCGACAGCAGATGCTCTCGCTACCCTGTCGATGTTCACAACTTCGCCGAAGTCATATTTACATGGTGGCCCTATGGTCCCATCCGATTATAAATCTTTATTTGGAATTTTCTCTGGTGCATCTTCAAACCCATGGACTTCACCAATTTCATCGTCTAGTATTCTAATTGGTAAACCTATAGTGAGTACTAGAAACTTTATATCCATCATCAGGGAAATATCAAGCTGGTCCATCTAGGTATATTCCATCCAATACAATCTCAACTGGACTCCTTGCATTTGGAGAACAATATTTTATGTCTTATTATACTCCTCATGATGGGGAGAAACCTATGGTCACCCACTTTGACAGTACTCCGTCGTTATTTTGTCATCCTAATGTTGAAATGAATGTTTGTTAATGGCAACCACTCTTCATATCCAACCAAAAATGGTTGTAAACTCGTAGCAATCGATTCAACCTGTTGCACCCACATCAACTCCACTTATCAATACATCTTTACCCCTGTTACAGGCTCAAACTGTTGTTCCTCAACCGTCTCAGGTGGGTCCTTCAAATCAATACTATCGTTATTTTTAACTTTCATATCACGACTACTTAATAATTGTTCAAGAAGTATTGGGCCCTCAGACTCCAACTCCTTCGACTAGTTTACAACAACCACCTGTATCCATAATCATTTATTCACAAGCCATATTATCATATTATGGGATGTCTCAGCCCCAACCAGGTTATACCTATCCTCAACTAAATCCAAGTTATCCTAATTTGGGTTATAACATTGGTGGGAAGACCTCTTGGCAGCCACAAGCGTAAATTCTGTGACCTTCATTTCAACAAGTATCATACCCAAGTTTTGGTCAACAGAAAACTCAAGCATTTTCTTATCAAAACAACCCCTATCTAGGTTACCAGCAACAGATTCATTATGCTGGTGCTCAAAGGCCTATTTCCCAAGAAAATCCATCATACCTTGGCTATGCTCAACCCGACCGCAATCGAAAATTGCCCTTTGTTGCAACTTTAGAGTTACCGGATTTAAACTGACTCACCAATGATCCAATCAACTATGATCCTTGGTGGCCGATGATACCTCATAAATTACCCTCAGATATTCCTAAGTTCAATGGAAACCCTGGGGAAGACCCGTTGACTCATGTTATGACTTATCATTTGTGGTGTTCATCTAACTCCCTGAGTGATGACTCTGTTCGGCTACGTATTTTCTAGCGTATGCTCACTAGTCCGGCTGCAAAATGATATATTGAGTTACCTAGAGCTTCTTTTGATAATTTCATTGCCCTAGCTACTGTCTTTTTGACTCACTTCCCATTACTCATACGATATGAAACTGGAACGGAACTCTTGAATAATTTTAAACAGACTAATGCTACTCACATTTCCGATCATATTCATGAGTGGCGTCGTCGTTGTAGAATGGTTAAGACATTTTTTCATGATCAGCTCCTTGTTTAGTGGTTCATTAAGTCCCTGTTACCATCTATAACTGAGGATGTGGCTGTTGGAGAGGAAAAAGGTCTCTTAAGCAAGACCCAGGTTCGGCTTAGAGGCCAACAAGGATTTCCGCTGTAGTCTAGAACCACGTCGGCATTTTCACCCTGCTCCAAGGAATAGAGAGTCTCACCTGAGGTGTGCCATGACCTTACTAAGGTTGGGAGGAGATTGATATCAACATAACGGATTAAATAGATATATATTACGAACCAGAACTATCTCAGAACTTAAGCGAGCACATCATTAGCTGGATGATATTCTTCAGAAATGTATGCAAAAAAAAAATCCATAAAAAAATTTAAAATACTACCATATCAATCAAACTGGATTACAACATATACTGGAAACTTCAATCTATGTTCATATTATAATTCGCTTATCACCAACAAACCCTTACAATGCTCCTCAACCTGAGCTTTAACCAAACAGATTACAAAAAAAGTCCTATCTAGAGGACTGGATCACAAACATTCAGAGAGATAGAGAATGGAACAACATGAACAGAGCTCTCCTACGGCCCTGGTTCACTTATTCCTTCTGTGCCAACTACTCTCTGCTCGGTCGGCTGCCTATTTGTTCTGCTGCCAGCTCAACTGACAGTTATTCATTTCTTCTTGCTCGGCTGTCTTCTAAATTTCTCTGTTCATCGGGAGTTCTATTGCCTGTCTCTTGCCATGTTCTTCTACCATCTGTGCTTACTCTCGCAACAACCGTGCCACCTGTTCTTCCTTCCTTCGCAACCTTGAAAGCTCCCTGCCTATCGTGGTTGCGTCCCGCCACGTACTATCCACAACTCAAAACTGTTTGATTTCAAAACAAGGGCCCCAACAGTGGCTAAGGGTGGCGTCATTACTGAAGATAAGGTCATTATTCGTGCCCAATATTTAGATTTTATTTATACTCAGTCTAGCACGCTCTACGAGAAAAATCCTAATGCATCGAGATCTAATTTTACTATTCCTCCTCCATCAAAGGACTCTCATTCCATAGACGGTATGATTTGTACTGCGAGCACACATCACACTACTGCATTTGATCCTACGCCTTCTTATGAAATACATGTCGTGTCGTTTGACAAGGGAAAAAGTGACAAGCAACCTAGAAGTAAGAAAAAAGGGAAATCAAAGAAAAAGAAAACTTCTACCCCATAGGTAAGATCATCGGATCAATCATCTGGAAATCAGAAACCTCATTACCCTTGCATAATATGTAATGAGGAACACTTTTTTCGAGATTTTCCTCACCGCACTGAAGTCTCAAAAATGGTTAAGACCTCAAATGCATCAGTTGTGTTGACAGATCCTTTTCCGAATCCGGACATAAATTTGGTTGCTACGGATCCAGCTTCTAGTTCACAAGTGCTTATGTTATCTGTCACGAAGCCATCGACATATGTTTTGGTTTCAACGCATAATAAATATTACGGTAGTCAGGATACTGATCAACCTACTACCTCAACCACAAATCCGTCTATGGAATCGATACCGCCACCTGCTATTCCTGAATTGACAATTAAGCCACCAAAGGGAGTTGTTCATAAATCGACATTTAATCCTCAAGCTAGAGCTGCTCAAAATTATAATATAGTTGAAGATTTGGCTCAATCTCCTTTAGCTATGTCTGCGCTTGAGGTGCTTCAAAATTGTACCTCCCAGAAATAGGCTTTGTTGTCGGCAATTGGTGGAATTGATCCAACTGATTCTAATCTCATAGTATTTAATCATACGGGCTATGTGCCGCAATTACCAGCAGAATTGGCATTATCCATCCATTATATGTTCTAAATCACCTTGTTCATCATACTATTATTGATGAGGGAGCATATACGTGAATTATCTCTCTAAACTGTTGGAAGTCACTTGGCTCAACGCCCTATCTCAATCGCCAATGACGTTGAAAGCTTTCGACGGACATACATATAAGCTTTGAAATATTATCAATAACCTGCATGTTGAACTAGGGGGGAAAACAATAAATTTTGAAGTTGAGGTTGTTGACGAACCCCTTGAATACAATATTTTTCTTGGAAGGCCATGGGTATATGCTATGACTGCGATCGTTTCTACATATTTTAGAATGATCGTCTTTCCACATAAAGGTTTTATCATAGTGATTGATCAGCTATCATTCTTTACCTCCAGTTCCTAGGTAACTGGAAGTGTTTCGTTAGTTCACACACCCCAACTCGCACTTCAGAACATTGGTGTAGGACTCTTAAAGGATTCCACTCTCATGGAAACCTTTTAATTACCGTCACCTACGATGTCGGCAAAAATTGCAAGTATAGAGACCTGTTACATGATCTCTTCCATTCCATCTGGCTTAATGAAGAGTATGAGTGATTCTGAAGTTGTTATGTTGGATGAGTTTCTACCGCCCAACCCTATTGAGCTGGCATAGCAATCGATCTATCTAGCTTGTGTGACGAATCTGATATCATCGTCACCTGTCGTTTGGCTAGATTGTTCATTAGATTATGGTACTCCATCTAATCCTTTTTCCTCAACCTTCTTGACAGATGAGAATATTCTGGAAACCATGATGTCGGAAGGAGAACCATGGGAAGATTATCATCATCGTTCCCATCTTCCTGATTATGAAGAAGATAATCTTAATGAACTATATACACCCATCGATCAAAAATTTCTTTTCAAATTCTTTTCCTATTAATGCAATCGATTCCGGGTGAAATTTGTCAAATATTGAAGAAACCATTTCTATCGATATTTCGACCAAACCTGACGTAGTAGAAAATATTCATGTCGACGTGTCTTGTTCTCCATCAGAAATCGAAACATATCGCTCTCTCTTTTGTGAATTTCGTGATGTATTTTCTTGGTCTTACGAGGAAATTCCATGCAGAGATTCTAGTATCGTTGGACATACTATTAATATGTACCCTGATTTCAATCCAGTACATCAATGCCTTCGTCCTATTCATCCGATGAAGGCCACTGCCATAAAAGCAGAAGTTGAAAAACTTTTGCGTGCTAGTTTCATTTACCCTGTTCCGCTAACTGAGTGTGTTTCCAACATCGTTCCTGTTATGAAAAAACAAGGAACCATCAGAGTGTGCGTCGATTATTGGGATGTCAATCTTGCTTGTCCAAAAGACAACTATCCTACTCCCTTTATCAACCAGATTATTGACGATTGTGCTGGATGCGAAATCTTTTCATTCATGGATTGATTTTCCGGCTACAATCAAATCAATATCTGCCTAGAGGACCAATATAAGACATCATTCATCTATCCCTAGGGAACATTCACTTATAGGAAACTCTCGTTTGGTTTAAATAATTTTGGGGAAACTTTTCAGAGAGCAATGGATTATGCTTTCAATGACATCAAGCACATTTTTCAACCCTATCTAGACGATTTACCTGCGCATTCACGAAATCAGACTGATCACTTGATGCATTTGAGAGCTATCTTTTTACACTACCAACACTACAAAATGCACCTCAATCCACATAAATGTGTGTTTTGTGTTGGTTCTGGTCATTTTCTAGGATTCGTCGTCTCAAAAGAAGGAATTTAAATAGACCCATTGAAGGTCCAGGCCATTCTTGATTTTCCTGTGCCATCAAATTTTCTTCAGTTATAGAAACTTCAAGTAAAGGATAAATTCCTAAGGAGGTTCATACCCAACAATGCCAAAATGGCTAAAGGATTTACTCGGCTCTTGAAAAAGGGGATTCCCTTCCATTGGGACCAAGTTGCACAAGCTTCTTTTGATGCTGTCAAGGATACTCTTGTCCAGGCGTCATTAATGTATCCCCCCAATTATCAGAGTGATTATTTATTATATATCACCGCGGCTGATCCGATCATTGCTATGGTATTGGTCCAAGTATAAAATGGGATGGAACATCCGATCTATTATTTGAGTCGTAATCTCAATGATACAAAAGTGAAGTATTCGTACATAGAAAATCTTGCCTTGGAGGCTGTTCAAGCTGTCCAAAGATTTTGCCACTATATCTTGTTCTGGAAGACCATTTTCATTTCAGATTGCAACCCCATGAATTATATTTTATCATGTCAATTGCTGGGGGGGAAGTATTCAAAATGGATTATCATTTTGCAGGAATTTGATTTGGAATTCACCAAATCCAAGTCAAAGAAGTCTTTAGTTTTGGCTAAGCTTCTATGTGACCTTCCCTCTGATAGTACTGATACTACGTTAGAACCATCTATTCCTGATGAGTCTATGTTTCTGATCGGATCATCTAATCCTTGGTATGGGGATTTTATCATTTATCTCCAGACCCAGACTTTTCGGCCTAATACCTCTCGCTCTGACCAAAGACGTATTCGATTCCAAGCCAAAGATTATCTGATCGTCGACGATACACTTTATCGTCGTGGTGACGATACAATTTTAAGAAGGTGCCTCACTCATGATAAGGCCGAAAATGTTTTAAATGGTTGTCATGTTGGGGCTTGTGGTGGAAATTTTCCTGGATACGCTACCACGCAGAAGATACTCCACGTTGGTTACTTTTGGCGTACTATATTTTGCGACTGCATCCTAGCGGTCAGAATTTGTCATGCATGCCAGATATTTGATCGTAAAATCCACAAACAGCTAGCGCCAATGCATCCTGTTGTCTCTGTGGGACCATTTTCGAAATGGGGCATTGACTTCATGACCTATAACCCTCGTTCGTCAGCATGGTTATATTATTGTCGCAGTAGACTACTTTACCAAGTGGGTCGAAGTGATTCCTACATTAAAAAACACACGACAAACAACTGCATTGTTTTTCTTTAATCATTTCATTGCACGGTTTGGGGTCCCACAAGCTATAGTCATAGATCATGGTAAGCATTTTTCGTAATCACATGATGACTGAATTGACTGCCAAGTTAGGATTTTCACATGATAATTCTACTCCTTATTATCCACAATCAAATGGAAAATTTGAGGCTATTAATAAAATTCTTAAACGAATTCTTCAACGAATGATAGGAGTTCATAAACGAAACTGGAATTTGATCCTGTACTTGACCTTGTGGGCGTACCAAACCTTGGTGAGAAATGAAACTAGATTTACCCCCTTTCAATTGGTGTATGGTCTGGAAGTTATCTTTCCAATCCAATGTGAAATACCGTCGTTAAAACTCGAAATAGACTTGTTACCTAACACCTTAGTTGAAGAAGTGCATCTTTTTAACCTCATCCATCTTGATGGAACGCATCGTGAAGCCCAATTGGCCAACGGAGCGCATAAGAGACATATAAAGGCGCAATACGCCAAGCATGTCTAGCCTCACATTTTCTTAGAGGGTGACTTGGTCCTTCTTTATGATCAGGAAGCTTATGTAATAGGTATAGGCAAATTTGAGCCATTATGGCATGGCCCCTATATTGTCAAAAGAGTTCTTTCTAAGGGTGCCTACGAGTTGGTAGATTACGATGGAATTGCGCAGCCTCAAAATGGGTTGTATCTGAAATGTTATTATGCTTCATCATGAGCGTAGTAATTTTTTGTATTATATTGTATATATATGTTGTTGATTTGAATTCACTGTCTTATTTTGTTGTTTAGAGTTTTCTTGACGTTAGTAATCCGCTTTACATTTCATCACAGATGTCTAAATATTTGGAACCATTTGTTGAGTATGTTGATGGTGCTAGTCATAGTATGCAAAATCTATCCTCTACAGCGTGGGCCATTTTTGCTATGAACGGTGAGTTAGTGAGTTTTCAAGGGATTTGTATCAGTAAATCGACAAACAATATCGATGAGTATAGAACATTGATCGAACTTCTCTCTGATGCCATTTAATTTTCTATTAACCGCAGCATCATAAGGTTAGACTCACAACTTGTGGTATTACAACTTACTAGTGTTTATACTGTTAGAAATCCAACATTTCATCGCATGTTCCTAAGAGTTCGACTTTTGGAAAGACATTTTGATTTCATTCAATATCAACACATTTCCAGAAACTTGAACACATTGATTGATTCTTTAGCGAATTATGTTATAAACAGGCACATTGGTCATCTGACCTCAAAATGTATGCAACATGTCAAAAGTAAACTAGTGATGCTCATGGTAACATGTTATCGATCTAGCTATCCTACGTAGTAACCGCATCTAGCAGTTAGGAACGCCAATAGTATGGCGCTGCAGTCGCATGGGTAACTCTTCGATCCAGAAATTCGAAATCCCGAAGGTCAACCCCTTTATGTGTTGCTGAAGCTCAGTAAGAGTCTCAGCCATGTCTATAGCCTGAAGGACTGCTCTCTCGACAACCCTCTCTGCTGGCTCATCCGCTCCATGCTCTTGTTCCTATACTAGTTGAACTCGACCCACATCTACATTACATTAAAAATTTATTTTAGTATTGGAAAAACATCGAAATACAAAAACATGTATAAAACTTAGAAAAATAAAAAAACATGGTCAAAACATTCTTACCAATTACACCCCACTAAGTGCCTTCTGGTAAATATAAGTCTGGATCTCCTCGGAAATCTATGCCTGCATATGCATACTCATCGATGGAGATAACTTGTCGCCTGAACCAAGCGAAGAATGAAGTCGAGAACACAATGGACGATTGGCCTACATGTTTATCCATATCCATCTATGCATCCTTGGATCTCTAGGGTTAGATACACCTAGTGTCACATGCCAAGGCTGCATCAGTGGAATCCGCTCTAAGGAAAAGTAAATGAGGATCAAACCATAAATGAAGTGTTTCTTCCTTCCTCCCTTTGCCTTGCTCAGTTGTTCTTTTATTTTAGAAAGTACAGCTTCAAACCAGTTGAAAATTTTTGGTTCCATACACTCTAATGCATACTACATATAAGATTTGTCTGCTACATGTAGTGTAACGGTACCATCAAGCTTTGCGATCATGAATAGAATGGTTCTCAATGGAAAATCACGAACATCACAGATTTTTATTTTCTCATCCTTGCTTGGCTCTGCCCTTGGATAGAAATACTGCAAAATATAGTCTCTCATCGTCTCTCCTATGAGAGAAAACCCTGAGAGAGAAATGGGTAAGCCTCTCCTTGACAAGCCTGTCAAAAAATATATGTCCTCCACTGTAATAGGAACCACTTTGTTCCTAATGTGAAATGCCTCAATTTTCATATCCCATGCACGAACAAGGAACTCCAAAAGTTCTATTAGTTGCTTCATACCTAATAAGAGAAAGTACTTTAATAACCCACAATCTCTTAGGGCTATTACAGTACCCGAATCATTAAGGGCAAACATATTTTTTTTCATGCTCTCTTTCTCTCCAATTAATTGTCATTCTAGTCTGATGAATCCCTCAAACATAACCATAAGATTCATTAGACTCATTTTCATGCAAAAAATTAGGCACAATTTGGGTACAACGCAAGAATCAAAAATATGAATTGCGCCCAACACAGTCTTGGTCAATAGACAGTGCGTTGTATATGCACCTAGGCTTCATTTTGAGTGCATTACAACGCAATTTTCGATGCCCAAGGGTGCGTTTCCCTCTTTGGAAAAATAATTTACCCTAAGGGGCCCAAATCCATAAAAAATTGAAATGAAATGACTACAGAAAGAAAAAGGAGGTTTATGGCACCAGCCTGGATCAAACGGCGATGAAAACTGTCCAGAGAATCGAGCAATCAACAGTTGAAGTTTGGGGGAAAAAACAGGTTCAGAGCTCCAAAATGCAAATGGTAACTTTCAAATGGTAAAAATGAATAGTAAAACTATTTTAATTAGTCATTTGATTATTTGCAAATAATATTTATTGTTGTGACTATGGTTTTATTCAAGTTTTATCATGAAACAGGTATTTTTAATCCATTTGATGTTGTTCTGAACAGGTTTGCAACTGATGAGCATATCAGTCGTGTACATTTATTTCAAGAATTATTTGACCATAAAGCATACTTTTATCCTGATTTTTCAAGCTTTGATAAAAATGAAAAAAGACTTGAAGCGCACTTTTATCTCTTTTTCGAGCTTCGATAACAGCGAAAAAGGAACCCCTGGAGTCTTCTTTTAGCTCTTTTCAGACCTCAATAATGTGAATAGATTTCCGAGCACTTGTCTTTTCGAGCTCATAAAAGTAAATGAATTGATATCTACTCAGTATAAGTTTAACCCTTTTCCGGACTGAGATATATTATTTACGAAAAAGGAATGCCTTAGTCGAACATGGCTAGGAGGTTCTCCCAAATATCATTTTACACCTTTTCGGATCTGAGCGAAAACTTTATGAAAAATTACTTATGGAGTTTTCTTTTGTCCTCTTTTTCAAACTCTCTGAATATGAAAAAGGACTGAGCTGTCACTATCGTTAGGCTCGTTAAAATATAAAATAGCGACGGGCTTGTCAATCATGGCAAGAATCGAGTTTCATTCATCGCTAGACTCATTAAATTATTAAATAGTGATAAATTATTCGCCCAAAGGGTTGAATTATAGATCAAGCATACGTTATCCTACTCAAGCTTGTTAAAAAATAAAGAGGTACTGGTCGACAAATGACTGGGGAAAATTTGGGAAAGTGAACATAAATTTTACGGTAACAAGTCGCTCTTGAATATGACACTTCACTCCATCATCGTGATTGTTTGGGTTGGGTAATATTCTTGATGGTTCATTCATACCTATGGTTAATCATACCTTCACTTCAGTTTTGGGTCAATGCTGCCAACTCATCTCAGTGTCGCTGATATGTTCAAGAGAAGTCATCTAGTGAATACTCATCCTTCTGCAATACTCATAAACATTCATTCTCATGGCATTCATCCCTGAACATTGCTATATCAAGTCACATTTTGTCTCTGAAATTAGTAACTCCCATTTCGCAATAAAGTGGCTTCCTGTCGATGTCAAATCATCATCCAGGAAGTTTACTTAGAAACATCATCTTCCATTACCATGAGATTTTTTACAGCATCGACAAGATCCTCGCTTCCAGACTTTTGACCGAAATATTTTGTTTATCATTCGACATCAAATCATCTATTCACACCTTACGAAATGTACTGCAGTACCTTGAGAGTCATTAACATCAATGGTGGTTCTCTCGCGTTTGTTAACAACTTACATCATTTGTTGGTAATAAAACGATGTCTTACCATGTTCGACTACAAATCATATATTCGCATGGCTAGACTTGTACCCGAACGATCGCATGAACGAGATAAGAAGACCTCGGATCTAGTCTCAGCCATCCGGGCTGCGATTTCAGAATTTTTGTAACATCATATGTATGGTGAAGTTACATACAGATCATCATCCGAACATGGGCCTATATCTGTAGGCATGTCTGTATTGGGAAACATTCCAATGTAAACGACTTTCTGCACTATGTACATGTTATTAGATAGTTTATGTGCTGAGCATGGGAATGCCTCCCTTAGCAATTCGTGATCAAGAGGATATATCATGATGTAATTTATTGTAAGATTGATGCAGGTCGCCACTCGGCTTCAGTTCCATCCCATCACATTGTAAAGCATCTCATTCAAAGAACATTGTTATTATTCTGACTTCATGCTTTAAGGGGCAGTTGTTATAGGTCAATTTGGGCATCATTCCCAATGACCTGGTTAAACTGGAAATCATCCCCAGGATCAATGAATTGAGGTCTATCATCCCCTATCATTTCAGTTGCTACATGCCCTAAGACAAGAACAAACTATTCATGACTTTTATTGCAAGGTTTCCAAGGTTTGAAGTATATGTTATATCACTTATGAGCTCAACAACGCAGCCTCTCAAGGGACTAACTACTTTGCATATGCATCTCCCTCCATTCAAGGGTGCTCTGCAAAGCACTTCCCGACATTCAAGAGTGTGTTGGTCAAATGGGAGCGAAATTCTCATTGTTCTAGAATCTCCACATGGACAGTGCCTTCTAGAAGAGTCCATATGTGTCAAAATTTTAATCCATGTGTCCATCTAACACCTCTGAGCTTGGGAAAATGTCTTTCCTATTATTAGAAAGTCATTGATTGAGAAACTACCATCAGTTGCCCTATAAATTGAGCACAAACCTTAGTGCTATGGAAGGAAGAAATTTGGTAAAGAAATGATGTTGGATTCTCAATTGAGAGAGTGATAGAAGTGATATGCTATTGGTGAGATTTTTATTGTGATAAGGCTATGATGATGCTAGAGCTGGTGACATCAATTCGATCATTGGTTGTAACCTCCCCCTTCTACTCATTAATAAATATTATTGTTCATTTTCCCATATATGTATATGTTTATGTTTCTACTTTTCATATGATGGATTCTTAGCTGATATATATGTTTCATGTTCAATAGATTTAACTAATTAAGATAAATAGGCATCTGTATATTCCAATCTCTTTATTTTTTAGTGTTTATACTTGCAGGAACTAGTTTGGCGATCTATGTTTGATTGGAAGCTACAACAAGAGCGACAGAAGGAGAAAAGGAAGCGCTTGGATCAAAAGTAAGTTCTTCTATATTTATGTGTGTCTATTTACTCTTAGAGAAAGTGTCTGCAAAGTATTTGATATGTTGTTCTAAATGCATAGCACCACATTTAGGGAATTTTTTTTATCCGTAATTCATAATTCCACATAACAACAGTAGAAACATTGTACTGTGCTAACTCTCAACAAGGAATCCCAGTGCGTTATATGTTAAACAATGCACCAATTAATACAGAAAAATTAATAAAAAACCTCTAATGTTAGTTTTTGTAGCATAAGATGTCGTGGAGGAGGCGGTGCAGCATGTTCTTATAAATGCATTACCAAAACAGTAGAAACATCATACGGTGCTCTCTGTCAACAAGGAGACCCAATGCGTTATATGTTAACTGGTGCACCGATTAACACAGACATAAATTAATAAAAAAAAATTTTATCAAACAGTACGTGCCCGATGCGTTATAATAAAATAGTGCATCGATGCACTATTTTACACAGGGCGCACCGATTAAAAAAAATATGGTTTTTGAAAAATCATGCAAGGGCCGACATGGATTGGGATCCGACTCTACAAGTCGTCCTGCTGGTTAGATTTCATACGTATATATATATATATATATATATATATATATATATATATATATATATATATATATATATATATATATATATATATATATAAACCCTATAAATCTAAAATGAAAAGCCCTAATTGTAAACAAGAAGAAGCAAGGGTTTAACATAATAATGGATTTTTTTTTATCTTTTATCTTTTATTTTTATTTATTTTTATTTTTTTGAAAATGCATAGTAATGTGCCGCCCATTTTTCAATTTACCATTTTTTTTTTCACTTAAAAAAAATAAAGTCAAGTGTGTGTGTGTGTGTGTTTTTTTTTTTTTTTACGGATCCAGATATTCGGTGCATTTGTTAACTAACCGCACTGGTGCGTCACTTAATAACACATCACCGGTGCGCAGTAACTAAAACGCACTGGTGCATTTAACTGTACATTAGCACCGATAACAATAAGTCCATTTTTAAGGCATCGAAATTACTTTTAGGTATGTACACCAAAATTTATTGTTGATTTTTCTCAAATGTAGGGAGAAAATCTCATAATTATATTAAATGGAAAATTCTTCAAAATCCAGCTCGTTCCATAATATTTCTCAAAGTCCATCGCAAAGTTCTCCCTATCCATCTCCAGACGTAATATTTACTTTAGATTTTATTTATATTTTCATTATCTAATTGAATTTATTTTTTTACCCATGTCAATCAACTGAATAAAATTAATGTATACAAATTTTCAGGTTCATGCAGATTCAGAATCAAGTTCAGATACACAAAATATTCAAACAGCTCCAAAATGTTAGAAGCTCTTACCAGGAGTAGCATACCGCAAGGCGCATTTGGTAGATGAAAATGGGCATCCTCTTCACCTTGACAATTGTAACATTACATCTTCTAGCCACAATCCTGGGAGAATGGTGGTAATAATAATTGTTTGGTATATTAATGTAATTATTTCAACATCAAACCAATTAATCATGCATTGTCGACGTGCTTACTAATTAATATCATCGATTTTGTACTAATCATGTTCAAATATATTTTTTGAAATTATTAGGATTCTAGTGATGATGAAGACCAACCTGCCATCTTCTGTTGCACCCCACGACAATGTCAAATCGAGAGAAGGTTGAATTAAGAGAAAAACTTGGAGAGGAACAATACCAAGAATGGTTGAGCCAACCACTATTCAATTCCCACTACTTCCATATTCACCAATTAGGAATGACTACAGCAATAGTAGTTCTTCATAAGCTGGAAATGGAGGCAATCAAATAGATATTGGTATGGATGATTACTTAAGGGATACGACTGCCATGGAGACAATGTTGTTATATGCATTCCATAACGATGATCAACGAGGGGATGATGCTCATATCACTGATACCTTTTTTGAAAGCCTTAAATTTTCTTCCACCACCCCTCTCTTTGGACATAACAGTTAGTCAAAGTCTACCCAGTTGGGGACAACAATGTTACTGTACAACTTGAAAGCAAAGTTTGGCTTTTCGAATGCATGTTTCTCGGAAATTTTGAGGTAATTGACCATCAAGTCCTCCCTTATATTTTGAGAAATATAATCACACAATGAACCTTACAAATGGTAAATTTTATGTTAATAATTATATCGACATTAATGTACATTTAATATTTTCCATGGCCAACTACAAGTTATTCAAACATAAGGTTACTCCGAGTGATAATGTCTTGCCCGGTAGCTGCGAAGAGGCAAAGAAATTGTTGAAAATGTTGGGTGTTGAGTACATATCATATCATGCATGTCCAAATGATTGTATTCTATATAGAGGAGAATATGCATACAAAGAGATATGTTTGAAATGTGGGCATGAAAAGTATGATAAATCAAAATAGAAGGGTAAATCACATGGTCCTCCTTTTAAGATATTGAGACACATGCCTATAATCCCAAGGATTCAAAGGCTCTTTCATTGAAAAGAATTAGCTATGTTGCAGGGATGGCATGCCTCACACAGAAGTGAGTTGGGATTTATGTGAATCCCAATAGATTCAATATTAATGAATCATATAGAGGATACATGGCTTGAAAAATTCAAGGATGAAATATGAAGTCTACGACTCAGCATAGACATGGATGGCGTCAACCCATATTCCCTCCAGAACACCAACTATTATGTCTGGTCTGTAGTAGTGATCAATAACAATATCCCCCCATGGTTGTCCGTAAAGAATGAACATCTTATGTTGGCTCTCATAGTCCCTGGTAGAATACAAGTGAAGAATATGGATGTCTACTTACAACCATTGGTAGATGAATTAAAGGAATTCTGGGATGGGATAAATGTATATGATGTATCAAGACCCATCACAGCAGAGAGGATTTTTACGTTGTATGGCATATGTTCTTACACGACACATGATTATCCAGCATTAGGAGTTTGCTCTGGTAAATTACATGTTTATTGATTTGTTTATATACGTAACAATATTCTTTCGCATATTAGTTATTTAATTTGTTTTAATTTTTCTGATCTTCATGATATTATTTAACGTGCCATTCATATATATTGTATACAATAATTTCGCAGGTCTTGTAACAAAAGGATATTTTGGATGTAAATGTTGTGGACCTTCTGTGAAATTTGGATGGTCCAACGACCTACGAAAACCAGTGTATGACTGCTCCAGGGTATTCCTCCCAGAAGAACACCCTTACAGAAGAGCATCATCTACTTTCAATGGTAAACGAGAGAGAACCTAGAGGCCTCCAATATTTACACCAGCTGAATGGATTAGAGCATATGAGAGAGAGAAGGAGAACGAGTTCATAGAAATGCTGGATTCAAATGGGAAGCCAATGTTCGATGATTCAGAATTATTCGACACCTATGTTGAGAAATTGCCCATTAGGATGAAAAGGAAATCTATATTTTATAACCTCCCATATTGGGAGCATCTTAAGATAACCCACTTATTAGATCTCATGCATATATTTAAAAATGTTTCATCTTCTTTATGAAGGCACATATCATCGAAAAAAATTGATACATTGGATGTTAGGAAAGACATTATTACTTCAAAAATTAAAAATAAACATTGGCCAAGATGATTAGAAAGTACAGGATCAAAGGCAGGCGTTGGTCCCTCTAATTGGTATTTCAAATAAGGTGGTGTCCCATGGACTTTAAAAAAAATGTTATTTCTTTGGCAAAGGAAGTTATAATGGGTGTGATGGTGCCATCTTCATACGGATCTTCACTATGGCACTGCTTCACCGTGGATGACCATTTGTCGGGGTTGAAATCACGTGGCCATTTGAATCTTCTATGAGTACGTATAATGTCAAAAGCATGATTTTATTATTTGTTATATTAATAAATTTTATCCCATGCACGGATCATAAAACATAACTAATTTTGTATATTATTTCATGTTTTTATAACTTTATAGTGTCATTATCCTTTGTTTGTGCATGGGTGTGTGAAACATGAATCCCCCAAGACCTAGGACGTGCCATATCTAAATTATTTTCATTTGTACTTTGGATCACGTCAAAGGAGATTCATGTGGCTAGCATTCGACGATGGCGTCAAGAGATAGTTGATATTGTTTGTATGTTTGAGAAGGAATTTCCAACAAGTTTCATGGACTTGCAGGTTCATATTTTAATCCACCTAGTAGATGAGGTTGAATTAGTTGGGGTGGTTTCTTGTCGTTGGATGTTCTTTTTAGAGCGGAACATGAAGTAATTGAAAGGTTTTGTTCGGCAAAGGGAAAAACCGAAGGGGTCTATGGCAGAGGGGTACATATCGTATGAGTCTTTCTATTATGCCAGTGAGTACATCAAGCAGATCGACAATAGACTAGGTGTGATGATTATGGATGATGAAAGGGATGAAGACAAAAGAGAAGGGGAGCTGCTCCAAATGAATAGAAAAAGGCGCTTGATAAAGAGTAAGCAACTTATAATTTTTCAAATTTACACAAAGTAAATATTCATGTTGAACTTCAATATAATGTATATTTTGATCTCATGTGTACTATATGTCGGTTTGATTTCATCAACGAATGCATAAATTGAAGCAATCAATAAATTTTTTCTTTACAATTCCGAAGTGACATAACCGTGGGTCGCATTGTACGAACAAAATAGAATGAAATGGGATAGTGACAGGAAATAATTTAGAGGGTTGAATGGTAGAAGTGTGCCTTATCCCGATAATTTAAAAGAAAATATGCCAATTATATGCCCCAACAGTTGGGTCGCTGACCAAGTCATAGAGAAATAATATGCAACCAATCGTTACCTGTGTGCTGAAGAGGATGCGCTAAACGTAGGGATTGGGTGCACCCACTTGGTAATAATCTATTTATGCACATTTTAAACTTAATAATTCACCTTTGAAATGTAATTACATCTATATTTCATATTTTAATAGTTGGGTTATTATAAGACACATGACATTATGATTTTTTAAACTTTTTTATTGGTCAATTTGTTCCCATCTATGTGGGCATATGGACACCATTTTCGCACAGAAAATGCGATGATGGACACATGACACAAGACTGTGGAGTGGAAGTCGAGTTCGATCAATCTAGTTGAGCTAGCCACTATGATCAAAACCTAGTACGAAGGATGTTAGGTTACATGGGAAAGATACAAGAGATCATTGGAGTGGATTCTCTTCTTTCCAATGTGTTATTTAGGTGCAATTTGTGGGACACCTTTGATCGGAATGATGTAAAGGAATATCGCGATAGTAGTCTGATATGTATCAAATCTAGAAATATGTGGGATGAAGCTAAGGAGCCCTATGTTTTCCCCAAACACTGCAACCAGGTATTTTTTTATCCAGATGTATTGGATAGGGATTGGTGGTTCTTATTGAGACATGACCCTAGATCAAAACATATTTTTTAGAACAATAGTGTTATCATACCAAGCACGTTGCAAGATAATGAGGGTGATCATGAGAACCGAGAGTGATATGGTACATGTGTTATTTCATCATTTATACTTTTTAAGATGGGTTTTTATAAAGAAGATGACGTAATTACCTTATAACTAAGACTCTTTTTTTCGAAACATTATAATATGTATTTTGAATTAATTGGTTTGCATTGTGCTAATGTTAAAATCATTTCACTTGATAATTTTCAATTATGTTGATCTCGAAAACAATGGTGTATTGTATAAAGTTCTTTTTTCTATAATGTCAATTCCTAAAATAATACAACTACTTGATTGCTTTAAATGTGTGTGAATGATATCTTCAAAATGTATACTGTTATTTTTGGTACGTAAGATCATAATAAAATAATGACAATTCTAAACATGAATTTATTTGCATTATTATCTAAACTTTATTATGTTACAAAAATTCATATTATTCTAGATTTATTATTTTACAATTATTTATATTCATACATATTTACAAATTTACAATTATGGTAATTTAACGATATTTACGGTATAAATTTTACTTACGGTAGTAATTATGGTTCAAAATTGCCAATTAATTTACAAATTTATAAATGTAAAAATTTTAATAAAATTGAATGATGACAATGCACGCAATTACAATTACAATTTTACAAATATTTTACATATAATTACAATTACAATTTTACAATTTTACATACAATTACAATTAAAATTCCAATTACAATTACAATTTTACAATTTTACATACAATTAAAATTAAAATTACAATTACAATTACAATTTAACAATTTCATATAAAATTACAATTACAATTATAATTACAGTTTTACATAAAATTACAATTACAATCACGATGCATACAATTACAACTACATTTTTAGAATTTTAAAAATTTATATGACATGAATACATACAATTACAATTACAATTTTACAATTTCACAATACAATTACGTACAATTACAATTACAATTACAATTTTACAATTTTACATACAATTAAAATTAAAATTTCAATTACAATCAAGGCATAATATTTAATAAATATCATGATTTAATTTTAAAAATAAACATCACGATCATGATAACCATCTTACAAACATCATATTCGACTAAAATACACATTCAAATTCGCTAACATCATCTAATCATCGTGATCATGATCATCTAACAAAACACAAGCATTGTATAACATCATCACAACACAAACATCAAATATACATCTCATGTTAAATAACTGATATCACATACATGTCTTTTGCAAGCACATTAAATGAACATATCTAACATGACCTAACAATATACACATCATGATGAACACCAACATGTAAATTAAGTACATCAACATGAACATAAAATACATGGACCATATATATATATATAATGTCAAAAATATACAATTGTAATATAAATTCATATAAATGTCAAATATCTGGTGGTACATCAATACTAGTACTAGTCAGGGCCTGCTTAGTCGATGGTGCAACCTCATGCTAAGCTAGACAGCGTGATTTCTTCGGAGGTGCCTGCTGATCAGTCGATGGTATAGTCTGCTCAGGAACTTCCTGCTGATGACTCGTCAATGGAGCAACCTGCTCAGTGGATGGTGCGGCCTGTGATTATGGTGCAGCCTATGATGATGGACCTGCCTCCTCAGATGGACCCGCCTGCTCAGTATCATGTGTCTTCTCAGGACTAGGTGTCTGCTAAGATGGTGCAGAATGCTCAGATGATGCCCATTGATCAGGACTGGATGCTCGTTGCTCATCATGATCTATGTCGTGAGGTGGAGTACTAGAATGATGATTACTACCCTCATGATCATGATCATTAAATGAGACATTGCTCTATCGTGCATCTCCATGATGCCTACCCCTCCTAGCTCACGCCAGTGCTCTGGAAGCTCCAACGATATGACGCATGAGGGTTAAAATATTGCGGGGCATGCCTCTCCAAAGCTGTGTGAGCCTACGATCAGCCTAAATCTCTCTTATCATAGCCGAGAGGAATCCCTCATCAACTAGCAGTTGATATAGTTGGTCACCCAACTCCATCCTAAATCGGGTGTTCGGCCTACGCCTCAGCCCTGCGGGTATCTGCACCCGATCAAGTTTAGGTCTGTCACCCTAATCCTCCACCTCTTCCATCTCCTCATCAACTTCTAAACCTAGTTCATTTGGTGGGGGTGGAATCCCATCCCCAACAAATGTCCCAATATCTACAAAATATATAGTACACAACAATAATTAGACATTTTCAATAAAAAATTTAATAAAAAAAGTTAAAGGATGTGTTAGAAAAAAAATTATAATTCTAATGAATTATTTAAGACAATAAAATGAAACTATACTAATTTAAAGAAAACACTAATATTACCTCTCGCATCCAGCGACTCATCCTGTGTGAAGAGGATGTTATTACACCCTCGCCAATCCAAACCGGCATATAGACATGGCACCAGAACGAAGGAGTGATCATCAACACTAGATAGCAACTCCAGTGCATCAGGATATATCCTGGCGAGAAAGTCAGACTAGCCCCTCTTGGGCATAATCTGGTCCCACATCTACATCCATACATGCAGCAACGGCCTACAAGGCTTCCAAAAAAAAGTAGGCCTCGTCTCTGTAAAACTATAAAAAAATAAACAAAATAACTCTAAAGCAAAAGCGAAGTCAACCTCGCACGTGCCTTAAAACAACACCTATCTAATGTTGTACAAAACTGCTGCAAAAAAGTCGCACACCATCTCACAAGTCGTGACGCCTGGAATAAATAATCAACATAAAATAAAAGCGGGTAGTTAATGCGTTTCTCGTAACTGGTATAGTGTGCAATGGTCGTCAACGGTAGTGAGAGGCACCTCACCTCCTCTGCACCAAATGGAGAAATACGTAACTAACCATTGGACACCTAAAAATCTGTAGGAGAAATTATATCGTCCCTAATGTATCTCTGGGAGTACGCCAACTGACTCCCTGCTGCATAGCCGACGGGGACATCTAGGAACTAGGGAAAATCCTACCCTCTCCTTTATAGGCCAATAATAAAATATATGTCCTCCTTAATGGACGCATACCACTAGCCAGGACCGACCCGAAAAATCTGTCGGTGGGCATCCCACCTGAAGATGAGTTGCCCTAATAACCCACTATGGCCCTTTAGGGATGTAGCCTCCTCATTGAACTTGAGGAGGCCTACCTTCCTTAGGAGCAACTGGGTGGTTGTCATAATAGGGTGAGGGTACATAAGTCTCTCCCTCTCTCGTGCCTCCCATGGGTGAATCATGTTATACTGGTCCTCCGTATGTTCTTGTTGTTCCCTTTGTTCTCTCTGTTGACGTCGCTGAATGATTCACATATTAAATACATTTTTTTTATTAAATGAGACATGTATTTAAAAAAAAATTATATATATATTTATATAAGAGTCGGTGCACCCAAAAAAATTCACGCACCAATACCGGTGCGTACGTTTTTATTGTGCACCACTCTCAGTGCACATGGAAACTGTTCGCGCACAACAAAACATAAAATGTTCTTTTTTTGCAGTGCATGACGAAACTATCCACTATGCAGTGGATAGTTAGGTCAATGCACCGCCAAACAATATTACATGGTCAACGGTGTGGTCCTGTAAACGACTGCACCGTTAACCATGTCCCGCTGTTGGGCGGGCGGTGCACTGACCAAAATATTCGCTCCGAGGCAGATCTTTTGGTCAACGCGCCGCCCAACAACATTACATAGTCAACAGTGTGATCCTGTAAATGACCGCACTGTTGACCATGTACTATTGTTGGGCGAGCGGTGTGCTGACCAAAATATCTGCCCCGGGGCAGATCTTTTGGTCAATGCACTGCCCTCCCGATACTTGTACATAGTCAACGGTGCGTTCGTTTAAACGACCGCACCGCCATGTAAGTTTTAAAAATAATCACGGTGCGAGTTTTTTCGATACCACACCAGAACCCGATGCAGTCTCCGTTAGCACCGTTCACGATGCGGCGTGTAAAAAAAAATTAAAAAAAAAAAACGGTAAATTTTAAGGTTTTTTAGAAATCTAATCCGCTAAAACATTTATTTCTTGAGAAACAAGTAAAAAAAATGTACATTTTCACATCTAGGAGACATATTTGATGAGGAATTAGAGAAACAAAATTTTCTCATCGTTTTCAAAAATTCGAACTCCACAAGGTGGGAAATGGACGACAGCAATGCATGCAATGGGAGAATTGATGGCAGGGCGCCTCACACAAGAGAAATTCACACCAATTCTTGAGAGGTCTGAATTACTGAAGAATTAAAAATGACATTTTTACGACCAGTAATTTTTTTTTTAATTTAACCCTGTTTCAGTGAGCAGTTTTTTGAGACGCATCGGGCGGTATTAGCGATGGTGCACCACTGCCGTTGTGGTGCGTTGGGTTACTAAAACACACTAGGCCAGTTTATGTGTATAGCATCGGTGCGCTATAGTAATTAGACGCACCGTGCGGGTTTGTATGGGGAGCACAGTGTCTCGGTGTGCCAATTTTTAATACGCACCAGTGCGTTGTGAGTAAAACGCACTAGTGCAGTTTGTGATGAGAAATGCACCAGAAAAAAAACATCCGCAAAAACCTACACCCGCCAACCTCCTCTAGAGACCTCCGCTACAAATGAATGTCTGGGCTATTTTTATAAGGAGTTCCTCAAAAACATCCACTAGAGGGTATTTTCATTGTAGCGACCTTTATATGAAAATCATCCAAACCAACCTCAAATAAGAGGTCTATATTAGTTAGCAAAGAATTTCTAGTGAGTGAAATAAATGGTGTCTTAAGTCCCATTGATATCAGTTGTCTTATAGCCTTATAGAAGAGCTATTTGTTTCTAGTGTAAGAATGAATCAAAATGTGAACCCACATTAGAAAGTATTGTGATATATGAGAACTGAGATGATTAAATTTAAAAATCACAAATAGGATAAATGAAACAAACCTACGGATCCAACGAATTAAAAATTATTTATCTCATGTCCATCCATGATAGGAATTTATGTGTCCATTAACATAAGATCAAAAGTTATATCGTGTTTTAAGAAATTCACTGTTAGCTTTCCTTTTTCAGCCCCTTCACAATGAAGGTGAAGGTTTTCACACGCCTTTCGAAAAATTATTTTTCCTGCATATTCTATAAATTTTTACATTTAAGTTTCATATTACATTGTGTAGACAAAAAACATGTTCATTTCTCACTGAAAGGAGTTAGACCAAACTTGTCAACTAGCCTGGCCATTTTATAGTTCATATATTAATCATTCTATTTCTAGAGATCATAACAAGTTAAAGAGAAAACCATTGTAAGCAATGTTCATGACAACATAGTGTTATAAATATGTATAGGTAAGTGTTGGAGATGACTTCCGCACTTGTAGTTGAGATAAAATTTTGGTTAAATTAACATATATGTTATTTTTTATTTTAAAATCATCTTATGAATACTTCATGTTTTGCTTGATTACTGTGTGATTGTTGATTATTATCATCTTCATACTAGGAAGAATCTTCTACTCTTATTGTTGGGATAGATGGACTAAAATATTTCCCCTATATATGTTTCAATATTTTGTAACTTGTTAGGGATAATTAGGTTGTTTTGTAGTTGACATTTACCAAACTTAGTTGTTATGGGGAATGCTGCCATAGGGACATGTGTGATTTTTAATATCATTTTTTATGGTTTTAGTTACCACTTTCAAATATATTTTGTCTTGACAACTTGTTGCTAAAAATTGGAACATTTTCCTTTTATTTTTCATCTTAGATGTTTAAGAAACTTGAGCATGCAACTATACAAAAGGAAAACATATTCCAACTTTTCCATTAGGCCATGACTACATGTATTTATAGAAATCCAACAAGAGCACGGATAAATCATAGTGGCTAAGTGATCCAAATTACATTCTATGAATAAATTCCCTATGTTGTACAAGTGGACATAAACATACTATTAGGTACAAGCTACGAAGCCAACAAGATTCACAAAATGTTTACCTTCTTTCATACCTTGTTTACCTCCTTCAATCAACGAGGGAGTAGAGATCATGTAAGGAAAAAGATGGATATGATTCATATTTTTATGAAAGGAAACCAATGTGATATCAAATAACATATAAAGGTATAAATAAGAGAAAATATCAATCATTACCTTTTCAACCACAAGATTTCAAAATATTCACGTTATGTGAGAATCATAATGGGTGTTATAAATACCAAACACACTCTCTGGAACTAAGAGTGGTAATTTATCAACATAAAGAAACAATCTTCTGAAGTTTTCCCTCATCAATGTTTCCATGTCATTGACCTCTCCATTATCAGTGAATATCCAGAAATCCATTTAATTTACTCTCTTTAATTTATCATGATAGAATAAACATGATTGTGATATTGCATGCCTACAAATGAATGAAACTTCAATTTTTATTTGAATCCCAATTCTATATTGGTAACTACCTAAACACATGACAAATAAATATAGACATACAAATAAGAAACCAATAATCCCCTATCATTCACGGTAGCATTCCATGCACATGGCATGACTGCAATTTGGTAAGACAATCTTACTATTGATCTCCATACAAATTCCACGTTCTTCTTCCTACTCCAAATCAATGCGAGATAGTTTTCCCCTCTTCATCAAATTTTTTCTTATATCTATCCATCCATACTGCTTTCTGTTTCCTATATTCCATCTCGATTATCCCTCCATGAAGTTGCATTAAAGAAGAAAATATCATCGTCGTGAAGACAAATGTATAGTAACCCATCTTCCAAGAACAAATACAAATCCAGAAAGAGACTTTCATGAAATATATTTTTATAAATGTATGTAAATGGGGAGGAAATGAGAAATAAAATGACACAATTCATATGAAGACATGTTCAAAATGATAATATACCATAAATTTCTCTAAGGATAAATTTTCTCTCATGAGTAGACATTGTTGTGGTACCATCTACATACACCTACAAAATGCATACTTTGTTACATTATCATAACTTAAACATGGAGTTAAATTTTGGAAGAGAACCATAAGTAAAAAAAAATCTTTAAAATATTTCCACCCTCCCATGGAATTTTTTTTTCCATAAGTGTATATTGAAATCTACAAGATATACCAACCTTGTATATCAATATGCGTAGCAAACCAAAATCACATGTCACGCTGCAATAACTCCATTGCACAAGGAAAAGGAACAAGTGTGCAATTGGCTTGCAAGATAATCTCATTTGAAGACAAGCATCGTCATACTCCCTTGGAATCTCAGATGCCCTTCAAAAGTTTTAAAAGTGTCTCAACACTGTTACCGATGAAATAGGTAACCTGACCTCAAAACGGGAACTCTAGCCCAAAAAGACTCAAAAAACATGAAAAAACACCCCAAAAACAAAAAAAGTGTATTCCAGAATGCACTTGGTTTTTTTTTTAAGGTCAAATTTCAACATTTTATAAAATTATGCTAAAAACAAAATTGTTTCTTGAAAAAAGGATTGAAAAAACACCCTCAAAACAAAACCAGTTGATGCTGGAATAACAAAAAAAAAAAATTGTGTCATATTTTTGACATTTTTTAAAATAGAAATAACATTTTTTAATTTTTAAAATTCAAACATTAAAAAAAACCTAAAATTTAAGAAAAATAAATAAATTTAAAAAATAAAAACATTTTAAAGCTTAAAATTTAAAAATATATAGGAATAAAAAAATAAAAATAAAAACAAAATAAAAATTTTAATTCAAACATTAAAAAAAACCTAAAATTTAAGAAAAAATAAAAAATAAAAAAAATTTAAAGATTAAAATTTCAAAATATATAGAAATAAAAAAATAAAAATAAAAACAAAATAAAAATATTAAATTAAAAAGAAAAACAAGTTAAAAAAAGAAGGAAATTATAAAAAATAAAATATAGAAATTAAATTTAAAAAAGAAAAAGAAAATGTTTATTAAATTAAAAAAAAAATTAATTTTAATTTTAAAATAAAAAATTAAATTTAAAGAAATATGTTAAATTTTAATAAATTTAAAAAAAAAAAAAACAAAAAAACAAAAACAAACATTATTGAAATTAAAATTAAAAAAATAAAAAATTAATTTAAAAAAAAAATACAATAAAAATATTAAATTTAAAGAAATATATATTAAAAAAACAAATAGATTTTAAAAAATATATTAAATTTAAATTATATATATATATATATATATATATATATATATGAACTTAAATTAAAATATATATATATATATATATATATATATATATTTTATTAAATTAAAATATATATATATATATATATATATTTTATTAAATTAAAAAAAAATGTTAATATTAAAATAACAAATTAAAAGAAAAAAAATATTAAATTTTAATAAATAAACGAATAAACAAATAAATTTTGAAATAAAAATTAAAGTTAAAAAAAAAAAAAAAACATTGTTAAAATAAAAAGTTAAAAAACTTTAAAAATCAATTAAAATTGAAAAATTGAAAAAAATAAATTAAATAAAATATATTAAATAAAAAAATAAATTAATTTCAAAATATTAAGTTTAACTTAAAAAAAAATCTAATTTTAAATACACAATTTTAATTGAAATAAAAAAAATATAAAAATTTTATGTAATTAAAAAAATAATAATAAAAAATTAAAAAAAAAAAAAATTAAATTCAAATAAATAAATAAATAAAAATACAAAATTTACTAAATTTTTAAAAATTAAAAGAAAAAACTAAACATAAAATTTAATAATTAAAAAATACAAAATACAAAATTTAATAAAAATTATTAACAAAATTTGGAAAAAAAAATTTAAAAAAAAAAATGAATAAAATTAAAAAAATAAAATAAAATAAAAATAACAAATTAAATTTCAAATATAAAATTAAATTAAAAAAAAAAAAAAAATTAAATTTTTTGAATTAAAAAAAAAAAAAAAAAAAATATATATATATCTATATATATATATATATATATATATATATATATATATATATTAAAATAAAAAAAAATAAAAGATTTTTTTTTATTGGCAGAGTAGTATATAAATAAACAAATAGGGAAGGCGATTCCGGAATGCGGCGGGAGCGTTACGGAATCGACCGGGGGCGATGGAATGGAAACCTCTCGCGCGCGCGGGCAGTCACAAATAAACCTCTCACGGCGGGAGGGGGGTGGGAGGGGCGTTCAGGAGGCCTCACTTCGGTGGTAGTCACATTCTGTTGGCGGCTGGTGGCTTCACCAACAACCAAACTCCATATACAAGCGGGAGGCCCAGGGCGACAGCATACCACGATCAAAAAATTCTTTTATTTTATTTTTTTTTATTTTTAATTTGATTTTCATTTTTTTTTTTTTTTTTAAATTCACAAATTTTTTTTTTTTTTTTTAATTCAAATTTTTTATTTTAAATTTAATTTATTTTTTATTTTTTATTTTTTTTTAATTTTGTTTTTAAATTTAATATTTTAGATTAATTATTTTTTAAAATTTAAAATTTATTCATTAAATTCATTAAATTTTAATTTTATTTATTTATTTTTAAATCTTTTAGTTTATTTGGTTTTTCATTTTTAAAATTTATAAATTATTTCATTTTAAAAAAACAACAAATTTATAGATATTTGTTTTTTAATTATTTGCACGTGGTTTTTTTCATTTTTTTTGTTTTTTAATGATAGTTTTTTTTTATTATAATTCTTTTATTTTAATTTTCTTTTTCAGTTTTAAATTTTGATTTTTTTTTTAAATTTGTTTTTTTGTTAATTTTAAAATTTGTATTTTTGTCTTATTATTATTATTATTTTAATTTAAATTTTTAAATTTAATTTTTTCTTTTTTGTATTTTATTTTTTTTATCTAAATTTTAATTTTGTAATTTAAATTATTTTTAAATTTTCTATTTAAATTTTTTTTCTTTTAATTATATGGATTTTTTTAATAACTTGGAAAAAAATATTTTTGATGTTTTTTTTTTAATTTTTGTTTTTTTCTTTAAATTATGTGTTTTTTTTTCAAATTTTGTCATTTCTTTTGATATAATTTTCGAGTATTTTTGTTTTATTTATTTATTTTTGTTTAAATTTTTTATTTTTATGAGTTAATTTTGTTTTTTTTTTTACATTTTTATTGGTTTTTTATATTGTTTCTATATATATTTTTTTATCTAAGTTTTGTGTTTTATTACCAACATGAAAATCACCACTCTAAAAAAAAAGGTTGATGCTGCATCAATACGTTTCAAAATTAGCATGAAAATCACCGCTCTAAAAAAAAAAGTTGACTTTGCATCAATACGTTTCAAAATTAGCATGAAAATCACTAACATTTTAAAACAAATATTCATACTTCATAAATAAAAATATTAGAGTATCAAAAATGTGCTAAAAAAAAGAAGAGGTGATTCTGCATCACCACTTTTCAAAATCGAGTGTTTTTTATGCTACCAAAAAAAAGTAGGTAACAGTGCAGTTACCTATTTCATCGATAACATTATTTCTCGTAAAACATCAAATACAATAGTAAATAAAATTTCTTATAGTATGAGCCATATCTCCTGCATTCATAGGATTGAATTTCATTTTCCTATTTTTGGTACTCAACCTTACAAGCTTATCATTGTGACGCTTTGTAACAATTTTTATGACACAAGCAACTCTTGAAAAATAAGCACAACATATAATAGAAAAATGTTACTTCAATTTTTTCCCTTATTCCAGTTTTATATATAAGACTAAAATAAGTTATAACCCCAATGCAAGCCCTAGGATTTCAATTTGAATCATTCTTCGCTATCACAAGTTAGTGGAATAAGTAAAATAAAAACATTGCAAAATCCATAACCATACATTCCTTATTTCATAGTATTTACCCAATCTAAATAAACTAAATTAGGTAAGATATATTTCAATGACGTGTGCTCAAACAAAGAAATCCCCTTTGATCATATAAATAACATAAGTTGTCCATATTGGCCCAAGGTTGAACTTATGCTTTGAGGCCACTTTGCACTTCTCCTCGCCTTCCTCCCTTCATTTTTAGGCTAATATATGAAAATTATCCATCATTTCCATTTGGGATTTCTAAATGGTGCTTTTAATTCACACTTCCACGATGTTAGAAAATAATTGTACATGTAAAGAAAACCACACAATTAAAATTACATACAAGTGGATTAAAACAAGATGATTACAACAATCTAAAAAAATGTTACATGCATTATTAATATCATATTCCAATCAAATAAATAATTATGTTACAAAACTCATGCTTTGTTAATTGAATTCATGGAAACGCATCACACAATTAAATCCCATATTTGATTCTCTCCCAGTGTGTCAAAATTTTCAATAGCAAGTATGAAACCATTACCATGAAACCAAAACATAAGGGATCATATAGAAAATGCACTACTACTCTGCAATAAGATAGCAGTATTTTAGCAAGAGTTAGACCAAGAGAAACATTGGACCAACATGCATCGTTAAGCATTCCATAAATCATGCCTTATAAGTAGTGATTAGCCCCAATGTCAAACCATATCTACCAATTTCATTAAGTGAAAATTATGACCATAGGGAAATGAGGTAAAAAATTAAATAGTGAGAAGTCTGAGAGAAATAGCAGCACAAGTCAATGAATACAAGTCAATGAATACTATAGACAAAGTGTAAGGTAAAAAAATAGTAGAGAATTTTTAACATGTAATATTTCTCAATACAAGTTTCAACAGTGCTCAATAAAACATATAAAAATGTATGCTCTCAGGATAGCAAAGTAATTCATCAAAACTAGCTGAAATATATCTTTGAACATAGATTTATGATATGTTGTCTTTGAGCATGAGAATTGCGAAGTAAACACTAACATGTTACATGTATCAACAACATTAAAAACGAGAAATATACACCAACATTGAAGAACATGTGCCACAAATATTGATTATCATGAGAAAGCATAATTATGGTAACTCCAGAAAATAATGAAAATATGCTAGTATATAGTGGTGAAACTAGTGCCCAACCAGTATATCAACAACGCTAAAAATTACTAGGATTCATTTTGGTTTGATTTTAATTTGCAATGGAGCACAAGCTTTGCTGGTTGGTTGCATGAACAAGTTTGATTCTAACTACATATAGTGGTTATATTTATGTGTTCATTGTTCCATGTTTTCTTGTTTAGAGTGAAACTGTATGTTGACAATATTTTATAGAGGAATACCTCTCTTTAATTAGGCATCTTGGTCACACCTCGCGGCCTAAAATATAATTCCATAAAATTTGTATGTATGATAAATTGGTAATGGGTGCAAGCAAAGAGATGAGGATTCACCTAAAAATGGTCTCCAAAAGGTGCACCATAAAGGGTAAGAACTTTTTCAATGATCCAGCCATTCCCATTATCAATCTTTGAATTTTGTTGGATACTTGTAGTCTTAACACCAACTTAGAAACATTTCTATTGAACTTGTACCAAATTGTCTCTGATATACTTATGGTTTGTAAATTTCCCACGTTGTGGTTCCATAGCTCATACAAATATATTTCTCCATTATCTCCTTGTTAGAGTGATCCCCATCATAACTTCATTAGTGGCTCAACCTATCATTAAGAATTGCAAAAAAAAATTAGTAGGTATGTATTTTTTACTAACAAGTAATGATTGAATTAGTAAGAGCCACTTCCAATGGGTTGTTGTGTTCCATTTCTTATTATATTAATGTTGTAGGATGCTATTATCTAAAGAGCATAACAATAACTTGTAAGGAATGAAGAAGAAGGAAATACCTTATAAACTGATATACTTACACTGAAAGGTAATGTTTGTGGATAGACGTTTGTCATGATGGCTTACTTGGCACAAAAAAAAAATATTTAGAAGATTTGATTTGGATATCCTCTAAATATATTTGTTCTTCATCCTCTACTATTTGTATCTTTTTTCTCAATTCTCAATGTTGTAGTCCTCAATAGTGCCATGATTGTCCTGTTTGACATATAAATCACAGTTTCTAAGGGATGAATCAAGAAATATATTTCAAGTTTTGTTCAAAATGGAAAAGTAGATTGTCTTAAGTCCATGTATATTTAGTATTTATTTTCAATTTTCTTTATTGGAATTCATGCAAAAAAATCCTCTTTTATTGATGTGATATTACTTTTGTGATCTGTACAAGTGACAAAGGAGAATATATGGTTATTATGATGTGAGAAAGACTCAATGTGTGCATGGATGCAACATTGTTGGAAAAAAAGGAGTGAGAATGGAACATGAGTCTTCCTTTGGCATCTGTGTGGTTTGTACCATGGCTAGCATCAAGACCTCTGCTTATGAAAAGGAATATGGCCAAATATATGCTACCATTGATGGTAAGGAAGGAGGAAAATTCATTATTTCATCTCTATCTTCCCACAAAAACAACAAAAAATGGTTTTATGTCCAAATATATTTGCATGGAAAGCTAACATCCTCACAGATAAAAGTAAGTAACCCCGAAAAACATAAAGTCGTTTGATACCTCTATGTTTTAGTGTGTTGGTTGTAGCAAATCATGCTAATGGTCTAAGGCGCAGACACCTGAAAAGGGATTTTTAGTTGGAAGAAACATGAAAAATCATGAATCAAAGGCTTTGTCACTTGAAAGTGAAAATAGCTTCGGGAACATTGAATATATTTGAGGTGAGTGTCGAGAAATTTTCATACAAGTCTTTCTCATTCTTGTGATTTCTAGACAAATAGATAAATCCAGTGAGCTACAGCATAAGAAATGGAAAAGATAGATATGTACATAATATTTTAATGTGGAATGATGAATACCTTTTTTCTAACTTCATTTCCCATCTTCTTTATGTGTTGAGTAACCACTTTAGGACCCATTGTATTTATGAAAAATATCCTAAGGTGTAGTTTTGATTGGCAAGCTTGTGCCAATCTTTCCTTAAGTGGAATCCACAAATCAGTTAGTTTCTATGAAGTATTTTGACTAAGTGCATTATCCATACTAGTAATCACTCATTATTCACTTCAAAATGTTGGTTGAGTTGTATGGTATAGACCACTAAGTATTTTAGTAATTCAATGAGACTCTGCAGAGGCTGAAATTTGGAGTTGTGATTCCATTTTTTTTTTTGTTGTTGTCATTTGTCAAGATGCAAGTTTGTGCAGGGAAAAATGGCTAGTACATGTAGCCTTATAAACCATACGAAGATTTAATATTATTGTTTTTTTTTTTTAAATCCAATTATGATGCCATTTTCAATTCTCATTTTACAAATCAATCCAACATTATTTTTAAAAGAACACTTAGCATGTGGTATTTGGGATTATTTTCATTTTCTTATCAATGTTGTTGAGGGAAGAGGGGGAAAAAAATTGCAATATATTGCATTCACTGTATCAAAAATTAGATGGAATGAAGCACACAATATTTTTTTATTTTTTACATTGGATTCGGAGAAATGGTTTTGAAGGGGCAACTACGCATATATACAGAGTGAACAACGACACTGGCAACACCATTTTGTATCAATGACAACACCAAGATGAGAATGGTAGGAGTGTCAATATACCGAAGCATTCTTACCATATATCTTTCATGAAAATGTATAAGGTGTTGCTTGAAGGCCTTCATCCTACTGAGAAGGTCAATAGCCAGTTGTAGACAATAAAGAAGGAATACCAGACGCAACAGGTGTTTGACCTGTATATCAAAAAGATAAAATTTGTCCCCATGTATCTCTTTACAATATCCATATAGTAGGGATAGGTACTCGCTATTCATATTTATAATCTGAAAAAAGGGGTAAAACAATAGTTGTTGAATTAGTTGAATGTCATAAGTAAAGGAAAACATAAAACATTGATGAAATGTAAAAAATCATACAAGGATAGCAAGTTGTAGAGGAGGGGATTTTTTTTTATTTGAAAAAGGAAAACCATATTGAAAATACAAGTGATATTTGAAGCAATTATTTGTAAAATAAATCAAGTATGTTTCCTCACAATAAAATGTAAGTATAGGGGTAGTGAAGTGGCATAGATTGTGGATGGACAAAAAAGTGAAAACCATGCTAAGAAGGGCAAGGTTGGGGGGAGGGAGAGGGGAAACTGAGTCAAAATTGTACTTACTGAAAGGGGATCAGAAGGCATTGCATGCAGTTATCACATTGTAGTTGGTTGTATATAATTTGAATTCAAGTTGGACTCCTCTTGTTTTGTACATTTGACGTAAGCATTTCCTTGCATTCAGGAGTAGTGGCTAAAGGGAAACAGTGGAGAGATGTGGAGGTCAAACAAGGTTTTGGCTCTTGAGATGGGAGTGAATGTCAAGTCTTGTCATTCTATGTTGTCAATGTCCAATATCACCTTCGGTAATTTCATTATGTGTGATTTATGTATTTTCAAGCCCCATGTCATTTGAAGAGGAATTTTCCTATGAGAACCTTGCGTTATTGGGGATAGTGGAACATAAGTTGGGTTGAAGGAATCCTAGTGTGAGCCTTTGTATTGGAAGAACTCAACAATAACAAATGATGGAAACTCATGGGGTTTTGATCCAGGCTCATAGAAAATGGAAAAAAAATTTGCAAGGTCACTATTGAAAATAATTTATTCAACCCACAAGTTACATGTGAGGAAAACCTGTTTTTCATTGCAAATAAGAACTTTTGCATCTAACTTTTCATCTTCTTATTATGTAGCAACAGGATGGTGGTTCCTTTTCTTTGTGTAGCATCATGCAATTGGAATGTTCAGTTTTTTTAGCATTTTTTTTTTATGCAATGCCATAGATTGGTTGGTTGGATATAGTTTCATTGAATTTTCGAATGTGTGGTGATAATCCATCGACAAAAAGGAGTTTGTCCTTGACATGAGGAGGTTCTAGTCCTCTATAGTAGGTGTTGCATTCCTGATATTTGTAAGAAAATAGTGAAATTCAACTTCAGCAGGTTCAACCCCTTATTGATAGAATATGGTAGATAATGTGACAACTATGGGGAAGTTGCACCAAAGGCAACTGTTGTGTGAAGAACCGAAAAACATGAGGATGTATTTTACAAGAGTTAGTTGCCCAAGGTCACTAACAAGGATGATAGACCAATTGTAGAAAGACATATTCTGATGTGAAGGGAATGCCTCCATTAAGTAGTTGTCTATGCATGAAATAAGTTTAGCCCCAATAAATCTCATCTCATCGATTAGAATGCATTTGACATCATGGATTTGTTCTTGGAGATGTATCATGTGGTTACCCTTCAATGGGATGCATTGAAACTATAGCTATGCGGGGAGGCAGGGGAATGGATTGTAAGTGAATTTGCAGTAAATGTGGAAACACCTTTTGGAGTGGCTAGGAGCAATGGGTTTGAATTGGGAGCAGATTCGATGATGAATGTATCTTTTAGTTAATCAATTAAGAAATACTTCCTTGTCCCAGTGATACCTTGGATGATCATTCTAAGTGGATCAATGAATAAATTGGTCCTGAAATAGGTGAGGACAATGTTGAGAGCAACTCGTTGGGTGGGCAACACTAAGTAAATATAGTGGGGAACTGGAGAGGGGGTAGTATGGATTTGGGTGGAAGAGCAACTTAAATCTATGAAATTTATGGTTGTCTCTTGCAAAGTGGAAGGGATAGTAGTATGGGCCCAATTGTGGTTTGATTCAAAGTCTCGATGCTCAAGCATGTCAAGGTCATCAACTTCAATGTTGTTCCCCAAGTGTAGTTGAGAAAGGAATTTCCATTCATACATGTGTACAAAGCCATGGGGGGGCATAACAGGAGTGGATTTTTTATCGACGCAAGGGAAAGAGGGTATTAATGGGCACAGTGAGCTTGCCATGAAACATATGTATTTATTTTAGTTCCCAATGTGAAATTATTTCTTCATCAGTGGAGCCAACGCTCGATGGGAGTGTGCGAAAAGGGAAGTATATAAGTAGTTCACTCCAACAGAAAGAAGCATAGAAGGCATCGGTAGGAAAAGGGATGAAATTTTAGCAGGGCAGGACATGAAATATATTGGTAGGGTTTATATGCTTCCATTGGTTATGTTTTCGATGATTTGAGAAGGATCAATAATGTGTAGCTTCAAGAAGAGGCAGTGCTTCTAGAAAAGGAGGTTTATCCATGTAATGAAGGGCGGTGTTGGGAGGGGGGAACCTCGACCATGAGAAACACATCTAAAAACAACTAAAGTAACACTGAGGGAAACAAATGAGTGGCTACAAAGTGAAAGGGTAAATTTTTGCAACATGTGGCATTTCTCTTGTGCACCTATGTCCCTATCAACAATTCTTTTGGTTAAGATATTTTAGACAACATTAACAACAAGTGTTTTGGGATTATCATTTTGTGAGATGTGACAACATTTGGTGATCACTTTCTGATTTTTTCTTTGCTTCACATATTTCGAGATGTATTTGAGAACAACATGTTGATACAAAATAGGTTTGCAGTCGATGTGTTCTTACCATATGGAAAAAATGTCAGGTTGTGAATATTCAACCTATCGTCATTGTGGGTCATGACATATCTCTTTCATCCATTGTCATCAATCAACAAAGACGATGGATGCAAATCCCATGGAGCGCTATAGTGATAGGTAAGAGAAGGACATTTCTTGCGAAGACAGGGTGAGGGATGGCATGGATGGATGAAAATCCCATGGAGCACCATAACAAGAGGTAAGAGAAGGGAATTTATTGTGAAGACAGAGTGAGGGATGTAATTTTTGTATTTCTTTGAACACAATTCACAAGTTCTTCGTAGTCTTGAATGTGCGAGGATGAAAATATCGATGGTGTTGGGAGGATGCATGGGTCATGCTATACTGATAAATGTAAATAAGGGTCACATTTTTCAACAGGTCGAGGGTTCCAAATGTGTTGATAAAAATATCACTTTTCTTTGTTAAATTCAACTTGGTCATACCAGTTGAGGTTGTCCATATCAGGTTCGTTTTCTAGCCAAAGGAAAACATGTATGTGTGCGGAGACCCTAGGTTGCCACTCATATCTGTGAAGATGTGAAAGGATAAATTGTGAGGCGAGTGTATATTTAGAATTACAAATAAAGAAGAGAAGGGTTGTTAGATGAATACTTGCACTAGTAATATGTTTCATAGAAGCCTTTTTGCAAGACCTCTTGAAGTAATATTATGAATCTAAAATGAATGTATTGTGATATAAGATGCATATTATTGATTATGTCATGGAATCTCAATCGAAAAAAATCGATTGAAGCAGAGGGTGGATTTCCAGGCATGATCATGTGTAATTCATGCCATTTGGTGTCAGTTACAATAAGGGTGAAGAATAAAGTATGACTACCTATCTATGTGATCATATTAGTGATTTCATTTCTACGCTTATTCCAAAAAGAGCGTGTCCCCCTAAGGCCTTACCCGAAGCACAAAATATGCTCAGGAGGCACTAAATTAGGCATATCATGGAGGCATGCACGAAATTATGCAACGGTCATTGGAAATTCACCCTCGAGGTTTCTTTTGACAAACATAGAAGCAATTGCTTGGCTGTGATGGCACGTCATAAGGTTGTACAAGTAATAAAAGAATATTGGATTTTGGCCAAAACAATTATCATGGTAACACATGAGGTGCAAAGCATATTCTTGCATTTCATCTTTTCTAAGTCGTGGTTGAGTGATCATGACAACTTGTGTGGGGAAAAGCATGGGGAAGGCCATAACAAATAGGCCTTCCATGGTGTATTCATTGACAGCAGAGAGGGAAATAGTGAGATAGGAAATCAAAGTGGTGGAATCATAATGGAAATATTACAAGTAATTACATATTTATTCAATCTTAGTATGGGAATCTAGGAGTGTTGATACAAAATAGGATGGTTGGAGGTTTGTTAGGGTGGGTGGTGCAGGAATATCCTGATCCAAAGTAGGAAGGAAAATTGGGGGTCAGGAGAGGAGGGGGTGATGTTTCAGAGGAGAGAATAGATATCAATAGGGTGAGTAGGCAAGGTAGATAATATATCCTGGTCCACCTAGACATCCTTGTAGTAGGGATCATGCACTATCTTGTACTTCAAATCCGCAACAACATGTTCTATACTTACAAATAAATCATATGCCATTTGGTCAGATCCATGTCTAGTAACAACTAGGATGTCCAAATCAAAAACTAAGTGTGGGAAGGTGTTGAAAATAATAGTTATGTCTTGGGGGGGATAAATAGTATCACTAGTGTACTTATACTAGCCACCACGTGCATGGGTGACTTGCAATATTGGGTTAACACATGCTATGATCATTTCCTCTATTTTGGTTATAGAAATAAGGAAATATGGTTGGTTTTCAGGTTCCATGTCATTTTCAAGAGAGAAGTGGTGGGTGGACTTTGTAGTTGCACACCAGAAGCAACAAATCCTAACATGCAAGAAATTTGTTTTCATACTTTGGTATGATTCCTTGCATATGGAGCAAACATGCAAGGGATAGAGATTATCTATTGATGGTGTGCATGGCTAAGGGTGGTGTTGAATATATTTTTGGGATGGGAAGGTGAAGCAGCATGCGTCGATGGTGGAGCGTGTGAGGCAGAGGCAAAGTAGTGGCATTGAAGGAAAGAATGAAAAGGGAAGGTAGATTATTTGGATTTATGAAGGAACGAAATGAAATATATATTTAAACAAAAACATAGAGATACGGTGAAATATAACTTCAATTAATAAATAACAATTGTTAAAAAATGTTTATATGTAGAAAAGAAACAAACTAACTCAAGCGATTGTATCTTATCTCTTAGAATAGATGTGACCACTATATGCCTTCTTAAATGAGCCACAATGAGGCTCTGAGGCCTTTCTATCATGAAGAAACAATGAAAAACCTTGAAAATATGAAAATCTAACCCTAGGATATGAAGCACCAAATATTTGTGGGCCCCGATGGGGTTAGTTGGAACGTCAACTTCTCGAGGTCGTAACTTTGGCATATGATCTTCATTTGGAACGCAGGATAGCTCGTTAAAAATATTTATCCAAGGAAAATAATTTTTTGTCACATGCAATGAGATGGTGACCTTCATTATCTCATTTCCCTAAAAAACTCCATTTAGGGCCTCAAAATGGCTCCGGAAGTTCAGGACCTAAAAAATTGCTAAAATTAGAAAGTATGCTAGAAAATAGGAAAATGAAAGGAAAAAATGTTGCATCCAATTGGAATAGGTGGGTGGCCACCAATATACACCTAGATCAGTCATACCCCTTAGGAAGCAATGGTCCCCATTGCATTGAGTGCCTCCATGAGATGGGGAAACTTCTGTTGAACTTGGTCCCTGGGGAGCCAATTTCCTTGGTGATCAGTACTTGTACCGGAACATAATAAAATATAGAAATAAACATAAACACAAATATGTAGCAGAAATAAAACTTAATTTCATTAATATCAAATAACATAAATAAGCTTATAGACGGAATGGAAATAAACTAGCTCGAGCGATGGTAGCTTATCTCTGAGAATAGTTGTGGCGGCTACATGCATCTGAAATGTGTTACAACGAGGCTCAAGGGCCCTTATATTATTCAACAACATGAGAAAATCCTAAACAATCAAATCCCTAACCCCAGGAGATGGAATGCCAAGAGTTTGTGGGCCCCATTGGGGTTAGTTAGACAACCAACTTCTCGGGGTTATAACTTGCTCATATTATCTTCATTTGGCACATACAATATATCTTCGAAAATATCTCTCTGAGTAATATAGGATTTTTTTCAGGCCCCTTTCTATGGCTACAAGCCTGCTTTGAACCTAAAAAAAAATGTCGTTTAGGGGGTCAAAACTACTCTGGAAGTTTAGGACCCGAAAAACTGCTAAAAATAGTAAATGGCGCTATAAACAAGGAAACTGATGAAACCGATTGGAGGTCTAGGTGGAATAGGTGGGTGGCCACCAATATTCACCTGGATAATTCCTCCCCCCTTAGGAAGCAATGGTCCCCATTGCGTGTAGAGTTTCTATGTGGTGAGGAAATTTCTGTTGAACGTAGTCCTTGATGAACCACTTTCCCTAGTGAAGGAGTTGGCATGCTTTGAAAAATTGATATAGCTAGATCCTCTACTAGTGGTTGTTCTTGATCTATGTGTCCATGATCTGATCATTTGTGGCTTGTTCCATGCATTTTGGGTTTAACTCTGTTGGTGTGATTTGTTATGCAATTTCGGAAGTGTCCAACAATGGTGGAAAGCACGGTCAAAGGTGATTCACATTGAACACTGGGTGCAAACCAAGGAATGGTGAAATACTGAGCTCGAAGGAATTTCCCCCTACAACATTGGTGATGGTGTATGGCCCATATCAGAGCGAGCGATGCTTGTGGTGGGGCCCAACGAGGTGTTCCTTTTGCAAATGTAGCCAAACTTTGTCGCACACCTGGAACTTGTGTGGCACCCGATGATGATCATGTCACTTCTTGTACTTACATTGGCATTGTCCAATATGTCATGAACATATTAGAAAATGTGTTGAATGCTCTCAATGAAGATGTTCACCTTGTCAACTTCGAACTGGACATGAGTCGAATCTTCTTGAGTAGCTACAAATGGTATGGCCACATCAATGGTACATAATGGTTGGAATCCCAAGCCCGCCTAAAATGGGTTGTGGCCAGTTGAGATGTGGAGAGCCCAGTTATAGTTCTGTTGGACATAAGGTATGATTTCATCATATGTGCATGGATGCTTTGAGTTGTACATGCAGAGAATGTGTATGATCATCCTATTGATGACCTTTGTTTGGCCATTATTTTTGGGGTGGAAATTTGTGGACTTAGTGAGCTTGGTGTCCAACATCGACCAGAGACTTCACCAAAATGTACTAAATAACCTATTTTCCGGATGTGAGATAATGGACTGTGGGATCCCAGAGTGTACCCACACTCATTCAAAGAAGATTTTAGCAATGGATTTTACTGTGATATTCTTCTTGTCAGCCACCATAATGGCCATCTTATAGAATCTGTCAACGACCACAAAAATGCAATCGTTGCCATGCTTGGTAGAAGGAAGGTCCAACATGTAATCCATGGATATGGATTCCCAAGGTCAACTAGGGGTAGGTAGTAGAGTATATAGGCCTTGCTTCTTGATGTTCGATGTTACCCGGATAAATCCCACTTGCGGACAAGAGTGATATCCCTAGAATCCTAACTTAGAACTAGAAACAAACAAACATGAGAATATCTCTTTCCCTAAGCTAACAGTTTTCAAATTACTAAAACTAGAGGAATAGGATGATGCTCTTACCTTTTCAATGAAATGCATGATGAATACCTCGCACTTTGTCCCAATGAATCTCCTTAATGCTTAGAAGAAACTTGAAAACAAAAACATACAAAGGACCAAAGGAATTTACAACATAATAATAATCTAAAAACAAACTTAACCTAATTATCAAGGAGATTATGAAATGAAATTGTTTTAATGAATATATGAGCATAAACCATTCATAATTCCAAGAAAACAATACAGTGAGAAAAAGTATCCAATTTTATTATCAACGATTAAAGAGAAATATTACAACCAAGCCTTGATGTCGTATAGGTTCCTCCCGAATGCCTCCAATATTCCTCCTTGGTTAACAAACTCTCCAATCCAAAATTATCAGCATAATACTACTATAAGTGAGTTCCTCTAACCCTGACGTCTCGACTCAATTTATAAGAGAAACTGAGGAGGTTTTAGATCCACCAAAGAAGGGTGAGATCCACAAATGAGGGGATTAAGGTTCCAAGATCAAAGGGAATTAGCTCCATTTTTTGAGGGGTTTGGCTGAACTGATATGACTCAGAGGCTTCTAGTTGTTATATATGTGCTCAAATATGCTTATAGAACTTAATTTTATTTTTTACTTTACTTTGAGTCAGTTGCGCAGTTTTTAATGGAAAATAGAGTGCAGAACTGTGCAGGGATTCTTAGCAATAATAGCGCACGCGCATATATTGACTATAAAAAGTGCACAAGTCATCTTTAAGAGTGTAAAGAGCCATTTTTCCCAAAATTCATGATTTGGTCAAGGAATATTAATGTTTGACTTGCAATGGATTATGAGTATCAATGGTGATAGATCCATTTTGACTGTCAAGTGTCATGGTGACAAAATGACGTGTAACAAATTTCCCCCTAAAGTGTGAAGTCTGGAAAGTCATTAAAATATTTAAGTGATTTATCATACCAAGGACTATTTCAGAGACACTGTTTGGAGACCTACAATGAACATTCAATGCAAATATATAATCATTGTTGAGGTAGGAATTCCCATACTCAGAGTAAAAACTAACTCGATGTACTGGTGCAGAAATAACCTAGAATTACATCAGTAGTAGACACAGTATGGATGCAGCCATCTATTATGAATTGGTCTACTCAAACATGAATACATAACTCCTCGAAACCTGGATGGATGAAACTAGATCTAGGGTCTTGATCTTCGTCTCTTGACATATTACAAACCTAACCATGTGATTGAATGTGTCGAAGTCGAACATGGTAGAAACCAATTTATTACTAGTCAATAATGAAAATTGTTAACAAGTACGAGAGAAACCACCAATAATGATAATGGCTCTCAAGGTACTCTAGTACAATCAATGAAGTGTGAATAGACGATTTGCATTCGAACACTCATAGAGTTGCTCGATCAAAGGCCAATGATGAAAAATTATCGTCGAAGGCGAGAAACCTATCATTAGGGAATGCATATTTCAAGATATTGATAAGGTTTTTGGATCAACTTCCTAGATAATGAGTTGAATTCAATAAGAAGCGACCGGTCGCAGGAGGGCCTATGACACAAAACTTATTATGTCAAGTTGAAGAAATATTTTTGCAAGAACTAACTCAAGGATGGTCAATGCGAATGGAGACAGATATTTGCAATGGAATATGAATTGAGGTTGAAATTTCTATTGAACACATAATGACATGATAATTGACTCAACAACATTTGACTTAAAGACAATACCCAAAACCGGTTGAATACCTTCAATGAGGTTTGATTAACTGTAAGACAAATGGATTAACCAACCAAAACACAAATGTGACAAAGTGTCATGTTCAAGAGCGACATGGTGCTTTTAAAACAAGTACAAAAGATGGATTCTTTTTCCCAATTTTTCCCCCACCATTACTGGAAAGTACCTATTTATTTTTTTCAAGCTTGAGGAGGATAAAATTTTCTTGTTGTATAAGCTCATCCTTCATATGAGTCCCTTGAAGTATTTTTAACGACCCCTAAGAAGGAGAGGTTTAGTGTTTTTCAATTTTAGGGAGTCAAGAGAAAAACATAAGTAAACTCCTTAGTGTTATTTTTCGTAAATTGAGTCTCCCAAGCCTGAAAAAGGATAAAATAATGTTGGAGAGAACTCTATTGACCATGCTTAGTCAATGTATACCTTTTTCTCAAATAGTCTAGTTCAGTCCCGAAAAAGGGGTAAAATTATACTGAATAGACGACTGTTCATTTACTTTAACGAGTTCGAATAGTCAAGTACTCAATGATATTTTCATGTTTAGGGAGTCCAAAAAGGGCTTAAAAAGTGACTCCAAGGTTTTACTTTTTCATTTTTTCAAGATTCTGAAAAAGTGATAAAAGTTTACTCTGTGTCAAAATGATTCATTCTTTAAACGCAACCTATTCTTTGCACATAAAACTCAATAAATTACGATAATTTTTATTCATTATGGTAAAAATATTGAAAATTTTAACTTCTAAAAGGTGAAAGGAATAAAATAATAATATTTTATTCATAAAAGCTTATAAAAGTTGAAAAAGACAAGTCATTTTCACCATTTCATTTTGAGAGCAATAAAAAAAGGGTTTTTACCACAGAACCTCTGAAGCTGATATCGAGTGAACCAATGAACCATTCAATGAACCGTCTCTTCGAGATAATAAATATCTTCATTATCTTGCATTTCAACCATTTAGATTTCCTTTTAAAGCTTTAGGATTATTTTTAAGGAGAGATTATTTTTTTAAAATCACCCACAAGGGTGTGCGGGGCTTCCTCATCGGGGTCACACACCTCGATAATTTTATAAACAACAAATTATCATGGCTATGTCATTTTTCACTATATAAACTGTGCAAAAACACACTGTATGTAAGAAAAAACTGTGCATGCACAATGAGGTTTTCAAAATACGATAATCTCACCATTGAAAATCTCCAAACTTTCTCCCACAAGGTTCTGATGTTCCTAAATTTTCATTTGCAGGTCATTTGAACTAATGATGCTTGAGTGGAGAGAATTTGGAAATGAAACACATGATGCAAAATAAATCTATTTCCCAGCAACATTAAAATCTCTAAAAAATTGTAGACTTTATAAGTTTTGGTCTATACCAGGGATGAAAGCCCAATTAGAGTTGATGACTTGGTTAGTGAGGGCATGGGATATCCGGGAACAATATTTTGTTATTGGAAATCATCGGCTCATGATTGAATCAGAGGATATATACTTTCTCATTGGATTGTCTCATAAGGGACGTGATATTTCCTTGTTTGGTGTGTGGCCAATTGGGCGATCTACCATGTCCTATTCGGCACGATATTGTGCTCCAAATTGAAAAATCAAAGATGGAGGGATAGACATAAAAAATATCCAATGGCTTGATTTAAAAAACATTTCTTTAACAGTTACGAAATTTTGCGGTAGTGCATCTCCCCGTGTGGCTACCAAGGCTCAGACGCAGACTGCGATTGAGTGTTCCGAGGGAATAGTATTTAACAGGTGTGAGGGAGTGGTTGTCAATATGAAAGGAAAACTAAATCGACGTAAGGAGGACAAGTTAAATAAATTCATATATGGAGCCATCCTGGTATCATTTTCTCTTGAAAGGATTCCACTTCTCATTCCACAGCAGCATATGGTGGATCCTACAGGACGTAGATATCCTCGTATGTTGTGATGGGTTTCATTGATGGAACGCCATGGTGGCGATTGTGGTTCAATAGTACGATATACACCTCAGTTTTTCATGTGGATGGGAAGCCAAATATTCATGGTAGAGGACTTTCCATATGCAAGGATGGACTACAGGGGCGACCCAGATATGGTACTCCCAGTTGGGGCTCACTGGGATGACACAGGTAAAAAAGTCTCATTTTGAAGTTTTGTGTTTTCTAGATTTTTATTTATTTTTTATCATCTAATTTTAATTTTCAAAACGTTAATGTAGATTTAGGTCCAATCCGACCAGCAGGACTCCAGTAGTTTAACCAACAAGGATATCATCCCATAGCAGCAATACCACCACATAATGACGCGGCCAAGGCCTTGACCAATTTGGAACACAACTTGGAGAGGCTCACTATAGATATCCCAGAGACTGGGATTGATGATTTGCCTCTCCAGTACCAGAGGCACATGGTTGGAGTTCCAGGTCTGCTCAGGTGGTACCTGCGTTGAGTGGTGTGTGCCATAGTCTACTACCATGATCATCATCATGGATAGTTGATATTTGTTCTAGGCTACATTTTGTTTTTTTTATCAGCATATTTTGATCATAAAGCTTTTGAAGCCCATGTCCTCGAATGATGTATATTTTTTGACACACTTGACAGATTATTATTTAACGTAATGATGATCATTACTTTTCATTATCTGAGTACCTTATTTAATACGAATGAAATATTGTTTTTATTTACTTTCAATGTTTCAAATGTATATTTAACACTTGATTATCCAATGCATCAACTAAAGTCTTTGAATTTCTTGAAATGTGTTGAATTCAATGTAATCAATTTGTCTTTCCAAGAGACAAACCCTTAATAACATTATTAACATGGATGGACTTATAATTGCATAGACACTGTTCAAATGTAATACAATGAGTTGTGAATCTAACCTAACAATCAAATTTTGAATTCCAAACGCAATGGCATTAGATAATAGCTCAATTAATGCATTATATTCAACTATGTTGTCCATTGTTTGACCAAGGAAAATCCCATGAATATAAACTGACTCATCAGTGGGTGAATAGATGACCCAAGCTGTGGAATATAAATTCTGAGTACTACGACAAGCACACGTTATCCAAGGAATTCACAAGGAAGTTATCCACAGGGTAAATCATGTGTCAAAGTGATGTCAAAATTTCAGTAACATTATCTTAAGAGACTGGTAACTGAAAATGAGTTAAGAAAGTAGTTGCTAAGGCATGGAAATTGTTGAAAGATGCTCGTGGTAAATCAATGTACCACTTTTCAGCTAAACCAATCAAGGTTCTTTGAAAAAGTTTTAATCGAATGGAATCATCGATTAGAGAGTTGGATGTGCACCACAGATGATAGGTCATAACATAGATTGAACAGTATTATCCTTATTTTCCTTTGAACTTCGGAATGTCACTGCGAAACTGAGTAGGCATGGATGGCCAAAAAGGAAAATAATAGATAGGATCATTTTTTAGTTGAGACAAGTCTAGTAAATATAAATTTTCTATAAAAGGTAACCATCGGTTAGGGTCTTGCTGTGAAAATTGATAACCTTGAGGGACAAGTCTGGTCACTAGAGGAGGGTATCCAAGATATCCTGGAATAGCTTGAGCAGTTGGAATGTGCATACCTCTAGGGTAACCAGGGTTAGCCATACCAAATTAAGGTTGAATTAGTATCTGAAATGTGTGACCAAGGTATGGTTGACTCTAGAAAGGTAGATTTGGTCTCATTTGTCCAAATTCATATTGTCCATGAAATGGTTGGCCTTGAAAAGGTTGACCTGCAAAAGGTTTCCCTTGAAAAGGTTGACTTTCTTGCGTAAATGCTGCACTAGGTTGTCCTAAATATGTTTGAGGTATAGACTGGACCATAGGTATGACTTAATAAATTGTAGTATGAGGGATAGCCTACGTCACAGTCGACATTGAAATTTGAGGAGTAGTAGCAAAAGAGACTTGAGAAACTCTCGAGATGGGGGTTTGAGGAGTACTGGTTTGTTTAATAGACATTTGCACAACAGATTGGACAGGACTATGAGGAGTACTTGGGCGAGCTTGCTGACTACTTGGAACATATGCCCCCATTATAACTTGAGGTATTCCTTGAACAGTTTTTTGGACTTGAGTATAACCAAATTGTCCAATTGGATGATCAGGTAGATTAGAAGGAATCTGTGGGGTAGACTGCAAAGTTCGTTGAGTAAACGAAGGAGTCCATATAGTGTTCATCCCCAGATAAGGAGTTCCTATTAAGGGTTGCGACACATAAGGTTGACCACAACCAGTTTGAGGAAGTGGACCATAACTTGGATAATTACCTGGTAAAGGTTTCCCTAAAACTGTAGGATATGTTCCAACGTAAGGTTGTCCTCTTGGAAGAGGTTGTTTCCCCCCAAGCGGAATAAAACCACCTGATGGGTTAACTGGAGGGGTATTCCCAGAAAGCATATAAATGTGGTCTGCAGTCAAATTTTAGGCAGTAGACTGATAAGCTAGTTGACATGGTAGAAGCTTGAAAGGAAGGAGATGCTCCTGAAAAATTTCCAGTAAGTGACTAGTACCCAGCAGTAACAGAAGGACCTCCATACAATAGGTTTTCTGGAGAAGATGAAAACATAGATGAATTAGTAGATAAGTTTCCAGAAGCCATATTAGATATACTATATCTAGGTAAAGAGTAAAATGGAATTTGACGATGTGGATGAGCGTAACCCGATGAATGTGCAAATACAAGGGTCATAAGATACCAAGGATTCAGTCGAAAATGAGAAAAAGGTAAATCTAATGGAAAATTTGGTTCATTGGGCCGTAAATCTAATGAAACTTGACGAGTGGGAATTTCTTCTTCTTCTTGTTCGTCAGTAATTTCTTCAATGCCAATGAGTCTAGGAGGAAGATTCTAAGTGATGAGAATTTTTACTCGAGGTAAACAAGGACCAGGATTAGGGGCTATAACATTTAAGGCCACTTGGGTTCTATAAAGTCAGACTCAGGTTCAGAGATTTCTGGTCCAATTAATTATGCATTTGAGACTTCACCAGTGACAAAATCTACTGTAATGGCTTCAAAAATTTATGGTGGATCTTGTTCTAAGTATGTTTCAATTTCCTGAGGTCTATTTACTTCAAAATTAGGATGTATCACAATGGATGATTCTGGTTTTTCTAAAGACCCAAATCATGTTGATTTTATCCTTTTAGTCTTAAATTTCTCCAATTGACTCGGTGTGTATTAAAGGGGTTTCCCCTGAATTCTACGTGAATCTCTCGTTAATTTAGCCACGATTAATTTTAAAACACAAAATCACAAAATTTCAATAAACCACACCTAATTCCTCTAAAAAATAAAAACAAACAAATGAACAAACGTTATTAAATCTAGGAGTCAAACCACACACAAACAGTTTTTTTCCACAATAAAATCACTAGTTGATGATGAAATCCAACCTCACAGAGATCAAGGTGGGAAACTAGCGGATGGAACAAGTTACCCTGGCAACCTTCTTATTGAAACAGTTTGGTGCAAGTAACTCTACTATGCCATCTCAAGTGAAGATTACCCTCCAAAAATTCCAAGTGAGTCTAGTCAACGTCTATTCCAGGTATAGTGGGACCTTCCTTCCATTGTCACCATGGGAAAAATCCTAAGATTATAGCCACTAGGGTTACCAGCTGATACAATGAAACCTGGGGGGACAGTCCATGGCCCGACGTACATGCAAGGGTAGAGTATTAATCTCAATCCCCTCGAAATCTCCTCGACATGATAAATCTGATGTTTACTTAACAAGTGACCCCAAGATCCTCGACACGGTAAATCTGAGGTTTATTGTTTGTAATGCTTGAAAATCTTCTATATTTACCAATGAAGTAGGTACAATTACTCCAATGGGTCCAATATGGCCTTGTGCTTAACTCTTGTACAAGAAGAACTTTCTAGAGAAAAATTGCAACAATTGGATTTTCTCCCTCCTGCAAGATGCTATTGTTTGTTTATTGCTTTAGAAAGTTAACTCACTTCCCTATTCCAAAGCATTAAATTGATCTAAATTGGTGGAATGAGCCCTAGAAAATATAAAAATTTCTAGATTAATTTTAATTAGCGCTATGTTATTTTGGTTGTTAGTTACTCAAAGGGGTATGAAAGTGAAACTTGATGATGTTGCGATGGACTCAAAATACTCTAATGCATTCAACAATGCATATGCAATATTTTCATTTGATGAAATCCTAGTTAAGGGAAAGTAAGAGGTTCTTTGAACTTGAAAGTGAAAAACTTCTAAAAATCCCAAAACATTCTTTTTCGTAAAGAAACCAATTCACTTTGAATTTTATTCAATTGCAAAAAAATTTAATGAAAATTTCCTTTCGCTTCAAGCCAAAACATACGATTCTATCGCAAATAATTGTTTCCAATTCCTAAAATTTGATGAAAAACTATAAAAAAATCTAAAATTTATGAAAAATAAAATCTAAAAACAAAATTTCTTAATGAAAGATTTAATTAATGATGCAAGTGCATTTTTATGATTACTTCAGACTAAAAAAAAAAAAAACAATTTCCATTCAGCAAACAGAAGCATTTTCACAAAACACTACTTTTTTATACAAACCATACTTCACTAATCTTGGAAGGTTTCTTTCACAAATGAGAAAAAAAAATCACTGAAACGATCAAGATAAACAATAAATCTGGTATATCTGGAGGAAAAAGACCAAAAAACAGTGATTTAGAGAGGAAATCTACCTTTTTCCAAGGATGCAACCAAACAAACGAGAGAAAACCCTACTCGAAAATGTAAAAGGGATTAAATCTAAAAAATTGACACTAAGACAATCAAAACAAGCTCAAAAATTGGTTCTGAAGGTTGACACAAGTAAAAATGACCACTTAGAAATTAGCAATCGGACTCTGACAAAAAGGAAATATATTTTTTGAAAAAATTTCAGGGGGTGCGCAAGTAACCAGTGTAATTCAATGTGCATGTGCACTGTGTTACAATGAAAACTACACAATACTACACTCTGTTGCTAAAACAGAACCGCCCAGGGGCGAGAAATTTCAGAAAAAATAAAAACAAGGCATCCAACCCAGAGGATCTAAAAGGTCATCAATTAAAAAACATTCAAACTCAGTCAAACCAATAAAAAAGGAAAGCTAAACCAAAGAAAAATTAGAGAACTAAGACACTCCCCAGTGGAGTCGCCAATTTGTTACTCGAATAAATCCCTCTTGCGGACAAGAGCGATCTCCCTATAATCTTAACAGAGAACTAGAAACAAACAAACATGAGAATATCTCTTTCCCTAAGCTAACAATTTTTAGATTACTAAAACTAGAGAAAGCCTAGATGATTTTGTTACCTTTTCAACGAAATGCCTGATGAAGACCCTGCACTTTGTCTCGATGAAGCTCCTCAACTCTTAGAAAGAACCTGCAAATGCAAACATAAAAGGATCAAAGGGATCTGCAACTTAATAATAATCTAAAAACCAACTTAACCTAATGATCAAGGAGATTATGAAATGAAATTGTTTTAATGAATATATGAGCATAAACCATTCACAATTCCAAGAAAAAAATACCATGAGAAAAAGTATCCAAATGTACTATCAGGGATTAAAGATAAATATTACAACCACGCCTTGATGTCATATAGGTTCCTCCCGAATGCCTCCAATATTCGTCCTTGGGTAACAAACTCTCCAATCCAAAATTACCAGCATAATACTACTATAAGTGATCTCCCCTAACCTTGAAGTCTCAACTCAATTTATAGGAGAAACTAAGGAGGTTTCAAATCCACCAAAGATGGGTGAGATCCACAAATGAGGGGATTAGGGTTCCACGATCCAAGGGAATTAGCTCCTTTTTTGGAGGGTTTTGGCTCGAAATAATATGACTCAGAGGTTTCTAGTTGGGATACATGTGCCCAGTTATTCTTCTAGAACTTACTTTTATTTTTTACTTTACTTTGAGTCAGTTGCGCAGTTTTTAATTTTAAACATAGCACAGAACTGCGCATCGATTCTTAGTAGTAATAACGCATGCACAGATATTGAATGTAAAAAATGTGCAAGTCATATTTAAGAGTGTAAAGAGCCATTTTTCCCAAAATTCATGATTTGGTCAAGGAATATGAATGTTTGACTTGCAAGGGAGTATCAATATGGATGGTGATATATCCTTTTTTACTGTCAAGTGTCATGGTGACAAAATGATGTGTAACAATCGGTTTGGAAATGGCACAGGCAGTGCAGGATCTGATGTACTTCCTAACATAATGTCGAAGGTTCGTCCAATAGAAATAATTTTACAGTACTGTCACTATTTTCTCGACCCCAAAATTTCTAGTGACCTGACTGTAGTGCGCTTCCCAAATCATCTTGGCATGCTCGCTTGAAGGAACATAGAGGTGTCCTAGGTGGCATAACAATGCATCCTAGAGGTGAAAATTGGAACTTTCTTACCCTCTGGTGTGTGTTTCCAAATTCTAGATCACCTTTGTAGAGATGCAGCCAACCCAAAGTCTCGTGCCCACAAGATTCAAGCAAAGTGGTTAGTGCCAGGATCGGCGATTGGCTGAGGAAATTTGAAATATTATTGGTGTTTCCCTTCTTGTAGTTGATTCTCAAATGGAATTTTTTTCAAGTATGTGGACCATTTCTAATGGTGATCATTCTGCAACTTCCCTTGTGTATGTATGAACTGCAGGGGTCGGTGATTTGTGTGGATGACTGTTTCCTTCCCCAAAATGTAATGCTTCCATTATCGGTAGACCTGCACAATAGAATAAATCTCTTTGTCATAAGTGGGATAATTTTGGATTTTTTCTAAAAGTGTCTCATTGTGATATGCCATTAGATGCCCTTTTTGAGTAAGTACTACCCAAATAGCATAGTCATAGGCATCTATCTCAATGTCAAATAGTTTCTTCAAGTCTGGTAATGTGAGAATTGGTGCAGAGCAGAGGCGATGCTTCAACTCTGCAAACATCTTCTATTAAGATTTGGACCAAAATAATTTTTCATTTGCTCCTCCCATGCTGACTTGACTCAAAGTCCAAGTGATATGAGAGAACCCCAACACGAACCTGCGGTAGAAATTGGGAAGACCTAGAAAGTTGCAGAGCTTTGTTAGAGTGGTTGGGGTTGGCCAATCCAAAATGACCTAGATCTTGGCTAGGTCCACATGCACCCCCCACTCATCAATAATGTATCCCATATATTGAACCTGGGTCATGCCAAAAGTTCATTTCTCAAAATTGGCACACAACTTTTATTGTCGTAGTGTTTGGAGGACCTGTCGAATGTGGTGGAGGTGCTCTTCCAAACTTTTTTTGAAGATCACGATATCATCCAAATACACCACCATGAATGAGTTGTTGTATGGTCGAAAGATGTCTTCCATCAGCCTCATGAAGGTTGTGAGATCATTTGTCAAACTGAAAGGCATGAACAGCCATTAAAAAAATCCCTCCTTAGATTTGAAGGTAGTCTTCCACACATCGGAGGGTTCGATTGGTACTTGGTGATTCCCAGACTTCAAATCAATATTACTGAAATATTTTCCCCCCTTGAGTTGGTCCAGAAGGTCATCAATCCGTGGGATTGGATACCTATTTCGTATAGTGATCTTGTTCAGCACCTGATAGTCAATACAGAGTCTCCAAGTCCCATCCTTATTCTGCACCAACACAATTGAGCTCCCACAAGGTGATGAACTTTGTGATATGCGACCTTTATGCATCAGTTCCTGAATATGCCTCTTGATTTTGTCGTACTCCATAACAGAGCACCCATAGGTATGTCCATTAGGTAGTGCTACACCTGGGGTCAGATCGATGGAGTGCTTGACTTGATAGTGCAAAGGCACCCCTGCAAGTGAGGTACAGATGTCCCTATACTCCTCCACAACCTTTTCCATCTATTTTTTCCATGCGGAGGAGCCTTTTCTGGAGGTCGTGGCCAGAGTATTCTTCTTTCCCTAAGTGTTGATCATAAGGAAAATAAATTTCCCAGTTTGGGAAATGAGCTCACTTCATTGCTTTGCAATGATCAAAGAGATGGTGGTAGGTGGTGCTACCTCTGGTATCCTATACAACTTATTACCCAAAGTAACAATAATAGTGTGAGTCCTAGAATTATACACAACTTTTCTCTTCCACAAGTATGGTTGGAAAAATAATACATCACAAAATTCAAGAAGAGAAGCATCACATAATACCTCATCTGTGAAGGGCTTGATGTTGTAGGGAAGGCAGCACTATTGGCTGATGCAAAGATCTCGTTCTTGGTGAAGCCACCCGATGGTGTACGGTTGTGGATATGTTGTGGTCAGCGGGCCCAGACGCTTCACGACCTCTTGCTGTCGATAATGAGCTGCAACGGTGAACCCTTAATCCACATCTATGAATGGAAGAGGTTCTCCCCCTCCTCTAGATCTTTGGGTTCTTCCTTATGGATCTTGGTGGTGGCAACAGTGACACTGGGCTCCACATCGATAATCAGCTTCCCTTTATCATTTCCCTTGTAATATTTTATCTCAGATTCAGAACATGTATCTGATTCAGAAGCCTTTAGCTTGACCACTAAAGACTACTTGGTCGGACACTCACTTGAGTTGTGAGTGGAGCTCTTATGGAACTCACACTACTTTCCCGTGTCCTCCTTTGGCTTCGTGGTGCTTTTCTTCTCTTGCGGCTTCGGCGGGTTTTCTTGGGCCACCCTGCCTTGGCCTTGGCCTTTGTTCTACGGTTTGGGGGTGCCTTTCTCTTGCTTCTGATTCATAGATCCAAAGTATCACTTCTTCTATTTGAATTTATGCTTAATCTTGGTAGCATACAGGTATGTTGCACCAAGCAAGGAGATGTCTAGGAACTCCATTTCCTCCTAGATATATTTTTGCAGATAACTGCGGTACTTAAGCACCAAATGTTTCTCTGAATATTTGATACCCAACTTTTTGTGCAGGGTATGGAACAAATTCGTCAGCTCATGCACATCTTGATCCCTTTGTTGCCAGAACATAGTCCATTATATGTACTTTTCCTCATAGCTCCCCAAGGGGTAATATTGTTCCTTGATGGCGTCTCAAAAATAATTTCTAGTGGGTGCACCCAAGAACAAGGAGGATTCCCTCTCGTCCTTATATTAATAGTAGGTTTCCCACGAGTCCTTGACATGGGGAGCAGATTTTAGGAGTGCAAAAGTAATATTTTCCCGATTGGAAAAGTCATGAACCTAAAAATATCCTTCTAATATATTCACCCATCTATTTGTCCCTCAAATATGGGAATGTGGAAGTTAACTTGTACCTTAAAAAGAGTGGCACCTCAAGAGTGGCTGCCAGATGAAGATGTGCCCATCGATGGGTAGTCGTCGAAGGATCTGGGCAAAGTTATCCATCATCGCGTTCCTTTGTTTCTCGAGGGCCTCCTTGAGCAATATTTTGATAGGATCTCCTACTCCCTCATCTTTATTTTCTTCCTCCAATGGAAGCCATCGGGGTTTGTAAGGTTGATCTTGCAAAAGTTCAACCAAATCGAGCCCTAACTCCTTATACCTCGATCTCATTGGGGACATGCAAAGGAAGATCGAGAAAGAGAAAACCACTCTGATACCACTGATCCATACTTATGCAGGAATGCAATAAATTAAAGAAATAAACATAAACACAAAGATGCATTAGAAATCAAAATTCATTTCATTAATATCAAATAACTGAAATAAGCTTACAGACATGATGGAAATAAACTAGCTTGGGTGATGATAGCTTATCTCTGATTAGATATGTGGCGGCTACATGCCTCTGAGCTGGGTTACAATGAGGCTCAAGTGTCTTTTCTTATTTAACAACATGGAAAAATCCTATAAAATCAAAACCCTAACCTCAGGAGATTGAATGCGAAGAGTTTGTGCGCCTCGTTGGGGTTAGTTGGGCAGCCAACTTTTCGAGGTCGACACTTGGTCATATTATCTCTGTTTGTTGGATACGATATATCATAAAAAATATCTCTCTGATTATTATAGGATTTTCCACAGGTCCCTTCCTACAACTACAGGCCTTCTACAGACCTCAAAAAAATGTCATTTAGGGGGTCAAAACTGCTCCGAAATTTTAGTACCCAAAAAACTGCTAAAACTACTAAATGTTGCTATAAATAAGGAAACTGATGAAACCAATTAGAGGTCTTGGTGGAATAGGTAGGTGGCCACCAACATCCACCTGGATCACTTGGTGGAGGATTTGTTCAATTTTGACAACCCTAAAAATTTGGATCCTCTATTGGAAAGTGTTCTTAATTTGTGTGTCCATGATCTGATCAGTTTTGGATTGTTCATTGCAATCTAGGTTGAACTTTGTTGGTTGCTCAAAAATTCCTGATGTGTCCAACAATGGTGGAAAATATGGCTGAAGGCAGTGAAAATTGAAAATTGGGTGTAGGCCAAGGAATGGGGGAATACTTAGCTCGAAACAATTGTCACCCACAACCTTGGTGATGGTGTAAGGCCCATATCAGAACGGTCAAAGCTTCTGATGGGCTCTGGTAAGACGTTCCTTCTGTAAATGCAACCAAAATTTGTCTCCCACTTGAAACTTATATGGCACACAATGTTGATCTTGACGTTACTTGGCACTGGCTTTATCTAGGATCTCATGAACCTGTTACCAATTGTGCTAGATGGGTTTAATAAACTGAGTGGCTTTATCAGCTCTAGATTGAACATGGCATATTTTTTTGTGTAGTTGCAAGAGGAATTGTGACATCAATGGGACATAATGGTTGAAATCCTAGGCCCACTTGAAAGGGGTTGTGGCCAATAGAGCTATGGAGATATTTTTTATAGTTTTGGTGCACTTAGGGAAGGCTCTCATCTCATTTTCATGGATGCTTGAAGTTGTACATGTGTAGTATGTGCACTATCATCTTGTTGACAACCTATTTCTGGCCATTAGTCTGAGGATGGAGTGTAAACGACTTGGTGAGTTTAGTGTCCAACAACGACTAGAGGTTAGACCAAAATGTGATGAGGAACCTGCCATCTCAATCTGATATAATGGTCTGTGGAATCCAAAAATGTACCCATACTCATTCAAAGAAGAGTTCGGCAGTCTCTTCTACTGTGATACTTGTAACAGCCCCGGGTTAAAAATTCGTGTAATAAATTTAATAAAGGAAAAATAAGACCAAGGTCATGGAACATGTATTCCAAGCTGAATGTTGGGAAAAGTATCCTATTGGGTGTTCATTTTGGTTATTATCACCAAGAGGAAATTGGAAAAGCCATTAGAAAAGGCTTTTGAAAGGAAAAGAGGCATTAATTGGCATTTTATTTATGAAAATTGGAGAAAAGGAAGGTGAAAGGTCACAGGTTTCATGTGAGGAGGAAAATCATGGAAAAATGAAGAAATTAGAGACCTCAATGATGAAAAGGAGTTTGAGGATCATTTCATGTCTTTTGTCAGTTTTAGCTTTTGACAGTTCAGTTTTGGAGCTCTCTCTCACATTCTCTCTACTCTCTCGTACTTTTGCACACTTGGATTTTTTTTGGAGCATTCTAGCATTGGAACAAGGAAAAGGAAGGACAAGGAAGGAAAGGGAAAGCAAAGATCAAGCAAGGAAGAGTTGGATACAACAGCTACAATGAGATTAATTGCAGATATTGAGTTTCATGTGTGATTTCCTTGCAAGTTTTTTCATTCATGGTAAATGGATGTGTGTATTTGGTTCTCTTGTTGTAATTGGCATGGGTTTTTCATAGTGTGACACTGGTTTATGGCCTTGCGTTTCAATTTCTAGATAGTCATGGTGTGATGGGGTTCTTTTAATTGGTTGAGATATATTTTCAGATAGTTTCAAAACTGAGTGGGGTGGTCTCAGAAGGAAACACAAGGCTTAGGAATCCCTGGACCAGTGAAGGTCGGATTGCGGTAAAACCTGATTGTGTATACCCTCGTTGGGCCTAGGAATCATTGGCCGATGAATGGCGAGATATATGGTAAATCCTAGAGGGTGGAGATAGAAATATTCCTCACACTTTATGTGGAGAGATCTAGAGGCATCCATGCTTGTATAGTCCTAGTGATCCCTGGACCGGTATGTGGTGGGATTGCAAAAAATCCTGGTAGTGTATGTTTCTTGTTTGGGACTAGGAATCCCTTGGCAGAATATATGGTAAAGTCTGGTTGTATAGATGCTTGCTTCAGGCCTAGAAATTGGGATATGCAGTAAAGCCCGAGAAGCATGGTTTGTTTTGTTATGAGTCCCACATTTATGCTTGGAATATGGAATAGGGGTGATTGGCTAAAAGAAATATTTGGTTCAGCCCAATCTATGATCGAGTGGTATGTGGAAGTCCCTGATCTGGTTGTATTTTGCATGTGTTAATAAGATATTTTCCTCTTGTGTTTGATGAGTAATGTACTTGTTATTATGTGGCTTTGATGGTTGTTTTATTATTGTTAATCTGATGGTTATATGTTGGTTATAAGCATGGTTTTATGATAGATCTCAGTCATGGATCTAATCATGTTTTAATTAGTAAATGAATAGATAATTAATGTATGACCTAATAGATGATAATGAAACTATCGTGAGAGGGCATCAGACCCTCTTGGTGATCTTCAGATAAGTATGAAATCCATATGCTCATATGTGTTTGTATGACATATAGATTACATGTTCATGATGTGTTCGATGAAATGTTTGTCATGGTTAGGCTTTTTTAGGCCAAGTACTTGATAAAGTTTTATGTTAGAATATTTTCCTTTGTGTCATTTATTATTTTGGAAATTTTTATCAAGTTATGGGAAGTGACCTGGAGTCTAGACCTGAAAAGGTGGCACAAATTCGGTGGTCTCAGACACAAAACTGGCTAAAAAATACTGCATTCACACCCTTGCAGTGGTTATGCATGCGACTAGAGGCGTACAGTCACACAGATGCAGGCTTGTGCATGCAACTAGGAGTCCATATCATTGAAAAGGAAATTTAACTCAGGTTTTGGACATTTGGAAGGGTGGTTTAGCCCTTGGGGGTCTTGTAGCACCTGAGGAAGGTCAATAAGGTTTTGTTTTTTCGATTCCACTTCCTTAAGATGACATAGGAGGTTGAATCATATCATAGTACCTCTTCGTCACATTTTTACCCTAATGGACCAATAAAATTGGGTAAATGTGGGAGGAGGGCGTTACAGAATGGTATCAGAGCACTTTTCCTTCTCTTTGGGTGGTGTTTGGTTTCCTTTCTCTTTGTATGATATCTGATACCACAAAGTGGTATCGAAGCATGGTTTAACCATTGGAGTGGATGGGAAGAATGTGGTTGTCACGCATGCATATAGGTTTTATATGTGCTTGTTATCTATGCATGGTTATGGTCACTTTTACAGTTCTGTTGTCATGTAGAAGTTGATGATGTTGATGTTGGGATATGTTTGTCATGAATGCATGTCGGTTGCATATGCATTTTTTATGCATGTTAGTGTCTATATTTTGTTATGCATGCATTGTCATGGTTATGGATATGCATGTATGTTAGGTCCTACATGCATCGTGGTGGTCATTATGTAGTTTGTTTCATAATGATGTTATTGGTATGTTATGATGTTGATATTTTGGTTGAGGTAGAGCAGAATATGTAGATCATTAGAGCGAGGTTGCAACATTAGACTTCGAGGTAAGAGCAGGTCGTCATAAAAGTTCATATGTTGAGCATGCAGGTATGTTGGTTAATGGTTTTTATATGAATTATGGTTATATACATGCCTATCATTCTATTTTTTAAGGGTTACATCCATGATAGATGATAGTTAATCAGTGCGGTCATATGCATATGCGTCGGATAGTCATGAATGATAGTAACTTGTTATTATATGCATTTTGGTCATATGAACAATGATTATGGTCATTGCAGTTGAGGTATTCATGATATTATGTAGTGTGTTAATATGTATTGGCATGTGCAGATGGTTATGGTTATGATATCTAGGTATGAGTCGATATATTTGTGATATTGTGTCATACGAATCTAGTCTGACTTGTGCAGATGTGATAGCCTCCCCTGAGATATATTGAAGTATGAGTTTCGTTATGTATCTATTTGGTGTTTGAGTGTTAAAATGGTATGTTTATAGGTTGTTTGAATGTTTTATTAATTGCACGATATGAGGATGTGTTTATAATATTGCATGAAGGAATGATCTTGTTTTAAGACAGTTGTACTAACACATATGTGTTGATATAGTTGATATGTACTTGAGCATAAGTGGGTGCTATTTGTAGTATTATTATTTATGATTGTATTTTGATTGTTGATTATGACATGTGTGAATAATTACAAGGCCACATGCTTGGTATTAGCATGACAAGGTAATAGTTGATCTGTTCATATAATTAATAGTTGGGTGATATGACACGGCATAATAAAACTCAATTGCAACAAGGTAAAAGGTAAAAGAAATAAATTGGGTGAGAATTCCCTTGGCTATGTTTGGAAACCGTAGTTCTGAACGAATGAGTGATTTGCATGAATAGAGGAAGTCTTCTTAACCTTGATTTCGTCTAAAATTATGTGGATATGTGCGATATTCATGAACATGTATTAGACAGGTATAACATATGGTTTTCCAGTTATAGTCGGATTCTTCAAGGAATTGGAGTCCCTTGAGAGATGATATATGTGTGTGTTTAGTTACAGGTCAACGTGCTCGGTACAGTAAGGTAAGGTAACCAGTATATTATGTTTATTTATGCATTGACAATTACGTGTTTATGGTGTTATGATGCAAGGGATTGCATGGCAAAAGAGACTGCCATGAAACCTTGAAGAAGGCTCAAGTTGAGATTTCCTTGTGAACCATGGGGATTTAGTCATGGTTTTTGTTGCTAGTTTTTTGCTTTTGGTCTTTTCTGATTTCTTGCACTTGATTGTGGATTTGTTTATGTTTGTTGCATGATCATGCCAATTTGGTTATGGTGTCATATTTTTATTGGTTTTCATTTTTTTATTCTTGTTTTCTTTGGTTCTTGCCTTTTATGTTTTGAGGGTCTTGGGAATTTTTTTGGAAAGAGGAAAGTTAACGGAGTTCCGGATTAGCTGGATGAAACCCAACAGGTAATGTAAGACCTGGATGAAGTTCGGTGCATGTATAAGGGTAGTTGAAGGCAAGAGTATGATAATCGGTTGAGTTGGTTGGGTCCATTGGGATAAATGGACGATGGAAGAACAATCATGTGAATGGTAGTACAAAAGGTAAAGTAAATGGGCTTATGGTAACAGATTCCTTAGCTAAGTTGGAAACTGTTGTTCTCAATGTTGTGCATGTTGTGCATGGATAAAGGGATTTTTGTTAACCTTTACCTTATGATATCTGGTAATTATGTCGTGATCATGATTATGTTGATGTATGTATGTATGTATGTCATTTTCTGGCAGGATCATCAGGGATCATTATTTTTTTATGCATATTTTTATATGTATACATGTATGTTTGTATTCCATTGTCTGACAGGGTCATCAAGGATCATTCTTGTGGCAGAATTATTGCTTATGCAAATGAACGACATGAAGAGATTCTTGGTTTAGGAGGAATCAAGTGGGAAGAGTAACCCTGAAATATATTTGAGATCAATATCATGTGGACTTAAATTTATATTATGTGATTATACTATGTCTATGCTTATGCTATGGTAGGTAATTTTGAGGGATATATCAACAAAATGAAAGCAGTGTAATCAACAACATGATGGGACAAGCATGAATAGTGGAAAGACACTAGAAGCAAGGTTTCTTGGTAGAGTCAATTTGTGGTATATGGATGTGCATTACTAATGTTGTATATATGGTGTAAATGTTGCCCATGTGATGTTGTGTGTGTGTGGTGTTGTGTATATATGGTTTTTTGTACATGTTTTTTATGCAATGTTGTGTACAGTTGGTGTTGTGTACATGTTTTTTATGCAATTATATGTATAGATGGTGTTGTGTACATGTTGTTTATGAGATTTTGTGTACAAATGGCACTGTGCACATGTTGTATATGCGTTGTTGTGTACATATGGTGCTTTGTACATGTTTCATATGCGGTGATGTGTACATATGGCGTGGTGTGCATGATGTGCATATGGTACTATGTACATGTGGTGATTTGTGCATGTGTTGTCATGTACATGTTGTACATGGGGTGTTATGTGCAGGTGGTGTTGTGTACATGTCGTCCATGTGGTGTTGTGTACATATTGTGCATGTGGTGTTGTGTACATGTTGTACATGTGGTATTGTTGTACATGTGGTATCGTGTGCATGTCGTGCATGCTATGTTGTGCACATGTGGTATTGTGTGCATGTTATACATGTTGTTTTGTGTATGTGTGGTATTGTGTATGTGCAATACGTAGTCATGGTATCGTGACATGTGTATTCATTCTATTGTACTCTATGTATTTATTGTGTTGTGTTTTACACCGCATGTAGGTGTATGTATTGTGATGTGTTGTACACCTAGTGTAGGTGTATGTTTTGTGTCATACACCAGATGTAGGTGTATGTGTTGTGTTGTACATCGGGTGTAGGTGTATGTGTTGTATGGCAGGTGTAGGTGCATGCATTGTATGGTGTTGTGTGTTGTGCGTGGTTGAATGTGTGTGATGCACACTGTGTGCATGTGTACGTGGTTGAAGAGAAAGCATTGGGTGTTTATCGGGTGTGGAAAACAATTTGGTGTGCGTACAGAAAGGATAAAGGTAGAAGCTAAGGATAGATTAAAGGATAAGTATCAGTATTTTATTTCAGTTTTAATTATGAATGTGATCTATGATTCTGGTTTATGATGGTTACATGTGATTTATGATTTTGATTATGATGGTTGTGTTTTTAGCTAACCAGATGTGATATGTTTATATATGATGATTTGATCAAACAACTAGATTGACTCGTTGTGACAGGAAGTGAACATAATTGCAAGCGCACCTTATTAATGGGCCACCAATGAGGTATGATTTGAAATTATTTCAATCCGTTTTGAGCCTAATGGAAATTATGTGCTTCATACAGTAAAGCATGAAAATGCTCGGTTGGGTGGTTGGAACTGGTTACAAGAATTATAGCAGCAATAACAAAAGGAATTGGAATAGGCAGCAGTATTTTTTTAAACCACTTCAGGAGCAGGGCCATTGTGGGACACTGATACCTAATAATGTCCATTTATTTCCATGAGCATGTTATGACTGGTATTATGGTTTTGAGGAAGGTATGTGCATTGGTTGTTTGACCTTCTGATGTGAAGAAGCCTTGCCAAGGGATGGATCACCCAGGAAAGGGGATGTCAGGGAACTTGGAAGGTTAGTGACTGCATGGAAGGGGGTTACCAGATTTCATGAGGGACTATGTAGTAGTCAAGGGAAGGTCGAGGAATGCATTTATTTTTTTCATTAGCATTTCTAGATGGAATCGTATGCACATTGGGAGTATGCCCTGGAACAATGATTCAGTAATTATTCACTCAGAGAACAAGTAGTGTTGCATTGTGGCATTGGAAATTGGATGCAGTTTTGACTTTGGTAGTGGATTCTAGACTTCCTGGGAAGATGGTGAATCCTGGTACTAGTTTTGAGGGTGAAGGTGTGAGCCACTAGATTCCCTTGTTGACCGATGCGGCCATTGTTAGTGTGAATTCTAATCGCAAGTGTACGAAAAAAGTTCACTTTAGTTGTGCATAACAAGCAACCATTACATCAAATATGGCTGTCAATTTCCTTAGATCTACAATAGGTGATCAGAATAAATGCTACAAAAATCTAGATCTATTTAGTTAAATACATTAAACAACAAAAATAAACAAGAGTTGCTCCATACATCCATACAAGACAAGAATTTATATAAAAAAAATTGTATTATGACACCTGGGAAAGGAACATAGAAAGATGTTACCAGTCCCCCTCAATGGGATGGGTTCTTGTATGTCCTCGGTGCTTCATATCCAAGATCTCTCTCTCTTGATGGTGCATAGAACCCAGACAAAATGGAACTCAAAGGGAGCTCACAAGCAAAAAGTAGAAAAATATGACAATAATGGAGGATCAAAGTCAGACCAAAAGCATAGATAAAAAGGTGATCTCAAGGAAACAAAAGGTAGTGAATGAATGGAAAACCCTTATATTTATAACAAAATATTGAGTTAGTTTAAATATTGGTGCATAGTTAAAATATTATTAACCAAATCTAGATCCAACTTACTTGGAATATTTTATTATTTTTGGCGGAGGGAAAAGGAATTTTGAATTGGTTAAATCCATTTATTTAGAAATAATAAATAAATAAATGGTTTATTTATTATTTCAAGGATGAGGGTAAGGAATAATTAAATAAATAATGATTTATTCAATTATTTATAAATGATTTAGTCAAATTTAACAAAGAATATTATTAAATAATGATTTAAATAATTATTCCTAGAGAATAATAAGAAAAACAATTATTTATCTAATTAGTTCTCATGTTTTGGGTTAAATATAACCAGGAATATTAATTAAACGGTGGTTTAGTTAATTATCCCTAGAGTAAAATCAAACAAATAAGGATTTAGTTAAATATTCCTCATGGGGTTTCTTGTTTAGACTAGAAATAACTTAATAAACTATGGTCTATTAAATTATTTTTCATAGTGAAAGCAATTTTACTATGGTAAAATTGGTCTTACATGGTGTAATTTATTCCATCTAATAGTAACAGGTTAGATGACCAAAAATTGGTGTAACAGATTGCCCCCTAGCATGTGAGCGTTAGTAGCTAATCATATGACCAAAGTACGTTGTAAGAACACAATCACTAGACACTGAAGGGGAGTCAGAGAGAGAGAAATATAAGTTGGATTGAAGTGAGAGAGGACAAGACCCTGAGGAGGCGAGACTTATAGGTACGACAAGTCTCTTTTATGATTGAGTACATGTTCTCCAATGAGGCAGGGGAGGCATACCTATGCTCGCCGAGATGACAAAGTACAAAGAATAATGGTGCACCCAGCAAACATGGAACTGAGCTATATAGTACATGCTGGCATAAACATGGGCCAGTTAAAAAACATAATGGATCCCACATACATATTGTGCCTGGGAAAACAGCTAGGACTTATACAATAATATCTGAGTACATGAGATATAGATACAACTAAATAGCCCATGTAAAACAGGAAAGGGCTCTGAAAATCTGAATGATACATGTAAACTAAAAAGGTGTTGCAAGCGACTGAGGCCGGAAACATCAAATCTATAGAGCTTCATCCAAGGTTGTAGTAAAGAGGTCAACCAGGTATGTGGGGGGCTACCTGAAGCACCATCCCCTCATGAGGGCTAAAAAATCTAACAGACACCTAGGAATCACTGGCACAATCTGCTGCATCACTGAACCATCAAGTATACGGATCTCGATCATGCCATAAGGAGCTGGAACTAAGAAAAAATCAAGTCAAAGGGAAATAAAGGGTCCCTTTTCCTGATCTGATGCATCAAACAAGAGTGGAATCTAGAACCAAGGTACATCGCCCTCTAGACCTGTCTTCTAGAATGAATAAGATGATGTCGACAGAAGGAGGTCCACCATAGGTGAGCCAATAAGGAATCCTCAACTAAGGCACGAGGGATAATAATAGAGCGACTTATAGACTGACACCGGCGATGATGATGGAATGGGGGGCATTGAGTAGCTGGCTAACAACTTCCCTTGTTAGAGCATAAAGGGCATGGATGACCTAGCACCTACTGACTTGACTCCGAAGGGAATAGGGGACAGTATGACTGAAGGCAAAAATGTGTAACACGAGAGAGGGAAAAAGTAATGAAGGATGGAAGACTGTGGCAAGAGACAAAAAGGGACTCGGGACAAACTCCATGGATGCGATGATGACTCAACTCAGATGCTCTAAACAAGGGTGACTTGATGATGCTGCCACACAGAATAGGCCTGGTGGGGACCATAAAAACATGAGTAAAATATGGTTACTCATGAAAAAAATAGACACGAGCATCGACAAGTATGAAGGCAAAGTGGTGCCCCAAGTACAAGTGTCGCAAGTGAAGAAATTTGATTTTGAGAAGCAGCGAAGTGATCCTTCTTGGAAAAAGGCTTCCGGATGAAGTATCAAATTACCAAAAATGAAATGATACCCATTTGAGTGCTTTGTGAGAGCTTTCCAATGCTTTTTACGGTTCGTCAAACCAAGATATAGTTTGGTCGTAATTGGCGAAAGAAAAATTTGGGGATTTTCTTTTAATAAGGAAATTTCCCTTCAATTTGATTCATTTTCAAGTGTAGCGGTGGTGAACGTAGGGAGGAGAAAAGGCCCTAAATCTTGTGGTGATAGTAGTAGACAAACCGATCATTGGAATCGAGATCTGTGACTTTCAGGCAGGTGACCTTACTTTTCTAAAGGTGGCCTTAATGCTTCTTAGAAGGATGGTCCTGGTGAAGAATCAGAGTAAGAAAAGAATACGAGAATGAACTGCTAGAGAAGGTCTAGAATCATCCTTTCCCACCAAGTCAAACAGAGGGACCAAGTGGTAAACATGGTATCATACAACGTAGAATATTTGAAGATAGGGTATCAAACATCTACGATATATGGCTCGACGAAGAGGCCGGTAGGGCCAACTATACAAGGAATGGGAGGAAAATTGACCATACCTAGATTGATGAGGTATAGGCTGAGACTTATGGTAATCATATAAGAAGATGGCCAGGGGTGTCATCATGCCCCCAAGCATGGAATATTTCCCCCAATCATATGTGATGGAGGGGACTAATCTGGTATGCAGAGGTGGGAATGATGCCCCTAGCTAGAGGATTTTGTGGAGCGCCATGGTGTTCTAAGTGCTGAAATAATGGATTCAAGCCTTCAGTATCATAGGCACTAAATCCTCAAGAGGATGATGAGAAGGTATAGGGGCATAGGTTCCCCCAAGCATGTTATGGTCATGCCAAATGTATTTAAAAAAGTGGAATCTAAACACATTTTTATGATGTGGTTCGCCATTTGTTTATGTTATGGTCATCTTCTGTGGGAAGAATGGATAGATGAAATTTGAGAAAGGGAGTGGAGGATTACCCATCTCTTTTGGTACTGCATATATGAAGCAAATGGTCTAAATTTATGGGTTCGCATACATGGTGTCACTATCCCAAAGAGTGGATTTGGATATAATGAACTGGTTCTCACCTAGAAAACACACAGGTTGGTCAAAAACAATGTCTAGGGGACTGGGTTATTGATGTAAGATGAAGGAATGATGAGGGGGATCATCCCTAGAGTGATCTGAGGTGATATGGGACTCTAGAGGTTCTTTTAAATGGGGAATAATAATGGTACTAGAGTCGGCATGACTAGATGCACTAGGATGTTTGTGGAGAATTTCTTCTCCTCGACTCTCAAATATGGGTGCCCCCTTACCCAAACATTGGGTGTTAATGTAATTGCCACAAGGTGTATGTGTCAATGTAATGGCCTCATTAATGATACATTAGGAAACGTTGGCTTTCTGGATCTTGACAGGTATTTGGTAGGCGGCGGATGTAGGAAGGGGGGATGCTCTGACTTGTCAACATCGAAGACAATAAAACGATCATCTGAAGGATCCATAGTGCACATAGCAGTTATTAGAGATTTTCATTGTGAAGGGAAAGACTGGAGGACTTCCAACGTTGACATGGCAGCAGGGGATTGTGCCAATTCATCTACTTTACTATAGGTGTGGGCGGCTTTACCAGAAGCAGCGTTTCGGAGTAAAGGTCCTTTGGGGATCTTGGTATGTACCTCTGCCTTAGGCTGAGGGATCTGTAAAGGACCATTGGGTATCAAAATTGGCTCTGTGGGACCTAAAGATAGGGGCTCGGTTGTAGACATAGAAGGAGGCTTGGTGTGCCGATGAGACTGAGTTTGAAGGTTGAGATTAGCGGTATTGGCCTGGTCATAGTTCATCATTAGGATCTGGTAATCAGACGTACCAGATGGAGGAGGTTGAGCAGCCGCCTGACCTTCAGGGGGTTGGGAAGCCATATATCCTTACTGGGGGAAAGGATTGGTAAACACAGCCAGTTGAGTAGGTGTAGCATTAGGAGGAACCAAAGTAGAGGCTTGTTGTCCTTGAGATGTTGCTTGAGCTTCCCATAGTTGACGCATCTAAGGTAAAATGGGGAAAATCATGGCTATAGTGACCAAGAACACCGCAACAATAACAAGCCTTATTTGTGCAAGGAGGCCTGTTCTTCTTGGGTTGATATCCCTATTTCTGGGTTACAGTGTTAGATGTATTCCCTTGGGGATTGTTTCCTAGATTACCTAGAGCAGGTTGGTTCTGGTTACCTTTCCTCTTCTTTTTGGAAGTGGGAGGATTAATCACACTATGTTGCACATACACCTGACCCTAAGGGGGGTGGCTGCTGCTGCGGAGCTTGAGAAGGCATAGGAGGCTGAGGTGCTTGTGTTGGAGAAGATGGATCACCTGGATGTGGATACGGATAGTAAGGAGGTTGAGCAGCATTGGGGTAAATAGGTTGGGAAAAATCAGGCCCTGGCATCGGAGGATGTGGTTGGGCAAAGGCATGAGGCTTTTCGTGTCCTGGATACATGTTGTCGGGACGGGGAAAAGTGCTAGAGGAGTTGGCCCCTCCCTGAGGGAAACCATCACCAATAGGAGGATGAGTGCATGAATGTGAAAGGAATCCAACGATACCGTCGGTGGCATGGGATTCCCCCAGTGCGTTGGCACCATCAGGTCTAGGGAGATCAAGTAAGACGGTATAAACATAACCAGATTGCACGTAGATCAATTCATATTTCAACGCAACTTGGAGGGCTTCTTCCTAGCTCAGTCTGAGGAAAGTGAGATGCGACATCTTTACCAATGGAGGGGAAAAATGGATCTAAGAAACCAGTCCATGTAGACAAGGTATTAGAAAATGGGAGCTCGACATAAGCTCTTCCTTCTACGCCATTCTTGAGCATGGTCATATAGGCAGGTGGCAGAAGTTTGATGGAAAGCGGTCAAAAGTTTGGTATCAGTGTCATAGTGAAGGGGAAGCTGGAAATAGGATAGAAATACCTTGGCAAGAGTCACAAAAGTAGCATGAGAGGCAGCGGCATGGTCGACATACCACTTGGAAGCTTCTCCAGTAAGTGTATGCTAGAATAATCGAAGATGGATAGAGTCATCCATGGTAGATTTGGATGAACACCACATGTGGAAAGAACAAACATGGTTGTTATGATCCTCTCCATCATTTCCTTCAAACTTAGGGATGTCTGAAGGAAGTTTGGTTGGCATAGCAGGCCAACCTGGATCATGGTTTATAGGGTCATTAATCAATTGGCTGAAATCGGGAAGGCTTGGGCCTGCCATATAAGGAAGCAAGGGAGTAGTCAGGATCATTCCTGTTGCAGCTCCACTAGTAGTGATTCCAGCATTAGATTTGAGGCCACCACTAGTGGTAGGTCCTGAACCAGACATGAAGAAGGTGAAAGGTGGAGGAGAACCAAGGATAGAAACATAAGGGGAACCTAATGAACTAGAATCAGAGTTGGAATGGGGACTCAGCGGAGGACTAACTCAGACCCTACGCGATGGGGTAAGTCTTCCTAGCAGAAACTGTGGATGAAGACCTTGGAGTCTTTGAGATAAACACCTTGGGGGCGCAATGATGGAAAAGATACACGGAACCCAATCAAGAAGAGAGGTAAACAAGGGCACAAAGATCCAAATAAATTAATTACAATGTTTTGTCTTGGCCTAGCAGTGTAAACCAGGCGCTCCTCGCTTTAGGTGTGTGTGTGATAAGCATGTTAATTTTAATTAAGCCCAGACATGTGTATAGAAAAAAGGAAAAAATATGTTGTATAGTTGTAAATAAAACTGAAAGTGACAGTAAATGAAACTGAAAGCAACAGTAAAATAAACAACTAAAGATGCATAAATTTAAACCCAAAAAGGAGAGCTTCCCAACAACTAGTCTATGGGTGGGAGAAATCTACTCAAAACATAGAATATGGCCAATAGTTCTAAGGTCAATAGGGACATGGATCTAAAGGTCAGATCTGTTGAAAAGAGGTGCATAAAACAGCAAGAACCTAGAGGGGAAAATGCTGAAAAATAGGTGGAGAAAGGCTACAACCTAAAGGGAAATGGAGGGGAACCTAAAGGAGGACCAATAAAAACTGAAAATAGGTGTTTTGGATGGAAAAATAACTGATATGAAATGGGTCTAAAAGTGCAGGCTCAAATCTACAAAAATGGTTGAAAAACTTTGAAATCTCAGAAGACCTGCTTCAACTAAACTCCTCCTAAAAATGTGGAAGCATACTGAAGCCCTAAGGGGCTTGGTTCCTACTTCAATGAGTAAAACTAAGCAATTACAGGTCCAATATGGGTAAATACAGTGGTCAGACAACCCTGAACAGTGCCCCAGACAAACCTTGAAAATCAGAGAAAAAATCCCACAAAAAGTACAGGTCGTAGGTTCTGACCTGTTTTCCGTTGAGGTCGCAGTTTTTTGGAAGTTTTCCACTACCTGAGAGCTGAGGTCATAGGTTTTGGGTCAAAAAGTGTGGCCTGCACTTCCAGCTATCTCGGGAGCAAGTTTCATAAAAAGTGTCGTCTCTATCTCGGCTGATACATGTTACCTGCGCAAAAGGCCTAGAAACACACAAAAGTTAGAATTTTTATTTTTTTAGGGTAAAAAGGGTTAAGGACAACATCAAGGAATGAAAAATATGAAGTTGGAGAATAACCCTAGGGGTTGAAGTAGTTGGTCATGCAGGGATCTGAAAAATGATAGCAATCGTAATTAAAAACCCTTGTGGAGTCGTCAGTTATTAGTGTGAATTCTAATCGCAAGCGTATGAAAAAATATCACTTTAGTTGTGCATAAAAAACAACCCTAACATCAAATATGGTTGTCAATTTCCTTATATATACAGTAGGTGATCATAATAAATGCTACAAAAATCCATATCTATGTAGTTAAATACATTAAACAACAAAAATAAACAAGAGTTGCTCCATACGGCCAATAAACAAGACAAGAATTTAGAAATAATTTTTTGTATTATGACACCTGGGAAGGGACCATAGAAAGATGTTACCAGTCCCCCTCAATGGTATGGGTTCTTTTATGTCCTCAGTGCTTCATATCCAGTATCTCTCTCTCTCTCTTGATGGTGCAGAAAACCTAGACAAAATGGAACTCAAAGGGAGCTCACAAGAAAAAAGTAGAAAAATATGACAATGATGGAGGATCAAAGTCAGACCAAAAGTATAGATCAAAAGGTGATCTCAATTCAACAAAAGGTAGTGAATGAATGGAAAACCCTTCTATTTATAACAAAATATTGAGCTAGTCTAGATATTGGTGCATAGTTAAAATATTATTAACCAAATCTAGATCCAACTTTCTTGGAATATTTTATTATTTTTGGTGGAGGGAAAAGGAATTTTGAATTGGTTAAATCCCTTTATTTAGAAATAATAAATAAATAAATGATTTATTTATTATTTCAAGGATGAGGTTAAGGAATAATTAAATAAATAATTATTTATTCAATTATTTATAAATGATTTAGTCAAATTTAAGAAGGAATATTATTAAATAATGATTTAAATAATTATTCCTAGAGAATAATAAGATAAATAAGGATTTATCTAATTAATTCTCATGTTTTGGGTTAAATATGACCAAGAATATTAATTAAACGGTGGTTTAGTTAATTATCCCTAGAGGAAAATCAAACAAATAAAGCTTTATTTAATTTTTCCTCATGGTTTATTAAATGATTTTTCATAGTGAAAACAATTTTACTATGGTAAAATTGGTCTTACATGGTGTGCTTTAGTCCATCTAATAGTAACAAGTTAGATGACCAAAAATTGGTGTAATAGGCATCATATCCATTTATTTTATAGTTGATAAAATGTACATATGTGTGTATTATTGTAAATATTGTAATGAGTTGTGTTATAAATCTCCTATAAACAATATGTTGTCATGTTTTCAGAAGGATGTCATTGTAAATACTGCAACGAGATATGTTATAAATCTCCATGAGCAGCATGTTTTATTTCATCAATTTTGTAGGATGTAGGTGTCATTAAACACTAAGGATGTTGTTCCCCCAAGGGGGAGGGGTATGTAACAACCTCAAGTTAAAAATCCATGTAATAAAGTTAATAAAGGAAAAATAAGACCAAGGTCATGGGACACGTATCCCAAGCTTAATGTTGGGAAAAAAATCCTAATGGGTGTTCATTTCGGTTGTTATGGCTAAGAGGAAATTGGAAAAGGTACCTGCAAAGGATTTGGCAAGGAAAAGAGGCATTAACTGGCATTTTATTTATGAAAATAATGGAAAATAGGAGAAAAGGAAGGTGAAAGGTCATATGTTGAATGTGAGGAGGTAAGTGAAGGAAAATAATGGGAAACTGAAGAAATGAGAAGCCTCATTTATAAAAAGGCTACTGAGGATTAGTTCATGTATTTTGTAAGTGTTAGCTTTTGACAGTTCAATTTTGGAGCTCTCTCTCTCTCTCTCTATTCTTTCTACTCTCCCATTTACAAAATTGGATTTTTCTTGGAGCACTATAGCATTGGAACAAGGATGGAAAAGGAAGGACAAAGAAGGAAAATGAAAGAAAAGATCAAGCAAGGAAGAGTTGGATCCAGAGGCTACAGCGGGATTAATTGAGGGTATCGATTTTCATGTGTGATTTCCTTACTAGTTTTGGCATGCATCGTATGCGCATGTGTATATTTGGTTCTCTTGTTGTTATTTCCATGGTTTTTTCCAGGCGTGACAGTGGTTTTCAACCTTCCCTTGCCATTTCTGAATAGTCATGGTGTGATGGGGTTCTTTTACTTGGTTAAGATGGATTTTTGGATGGTTTCGAAATTGAATGGGGTGGTCTTAGGAGGAAACACAAATCCCAGGAATTCCTGGACCGATGAAGGTGGGATTGTGGTATATTGTGATTGTGTATACCCTCATTAAGCCTATGAATCCTTGATCGGTGAATGGCGGGATATATGGTAACGCCTAGAGGGTAGAGATAGACAAATTCCTCATGGTTTAGGTGGAGAGATCCAAAGGCATCAATGCTTGTATAGGCCTAGTGATCCCTGGACCGATATGTGGTGGGATTGCGGTAAAGCCTGGTAGTGTATGTTTCTTTTTTATGCCTTGGAATACCTTGGTGGGATGTAAAGCATGGTTTTATAGGTTCTTGATTCAGGCCTATAATCCTTGACATGTTTTTGTGCGATATGCGGTAAAGCTTGAGAAGCATGGTTGGTTTTGTTATGAGTCCAACATTCATGCTTGGAATATGGAATGGGGGTGATTGGCTGAAAGAAATATTTGGTTCAACCCAATTTATGGTCATGTCGTACAGTGAAGTCCCTGACCTGGTTTCATTTTGCATATGTTAATAAGATTTATTTTCCACTTGTGTTTGATGAGTAAATGTACTTGTTATTATATGGCTTTAATGGTTGTTTTATGATTTTTAATATGTTTGTTATATGCTGGTTATAAGCATGGTTTTATGACAGATATTAGTCATGGCTCTCACCTTGTTTTGATTAGTAAATGAATGGATAATGAATGTATGACCCAATGATGATAATTCAACTATTGTGAGAGGGCATCAAACCTTATTGAAAATATTCAAATAAGTATGAAGTCCCTACGCTAAGATGTGTTTATATGACCTGTAGATTACATGTTCATGATGTGTTCGGTGAAACGTCTATCATGGTTAGGCTTGGTTTGGCTAATTCCTTGATCAAGTTTTATGTTAGAATCTTTTTCTTTGTGTCATTTATTGTTTTCAAAATTTTCATCAAGTTCTAGGCAGTGACCTGGAGTCTAGCCCTGAAAAGGTGGCACAGATTTCACGGTTTCAGTTACAAAACTGGTTGAAAAGGACTAAAGTTTCACACTTGCATTAGTTATGCATATGAATGGAGGCCTACATTTGCATGGATGTAGGCTTTTGCATGCGACTGGGAGTCCAGATCAGTGAAAAGGAAAGTTAACTCAGTGTTTGGACACCTAGAAGGGTGGCTTATCCTTTGGGGGTCCTGCAGCACCTAAGGAAGGTCAATAAGGTTTTTTTTTTCTATTCCACTTCCCTAAGGTGGTAATGGAGGTTGAATCATATCATATTAACTCTTAATCACATATATACCCCAATGGGCTGGTAAAATTGTGTAAGTGTGGGAGGAGGGTGTTAGAATACTCTTCTTGCAAGCAGTTAATATAGCCATCTTAGAAAATATATCAACGACCACAAATACACAATCGTTACCATGCTTGGTAGAAGGACGGTAAAATATATAGTTCATGGATATGGATTCCAAGGCTGCTTAGGAGTAGGCATAGGAGTGTACAAGCCTTGCCTCTTAATAGTCTCCTTGGTGATGGCACATGTAGTGTAAGATCTGATATATTTTCCAAAATCCTGCTAGATTTTTGGCCAATAGAAATACTTTTGCAGTACTGCCAGAATTTTATCAAAACCAAAGTGTCATGCAACCCAACTATAGTGCACCTCCCAAATCAGCTTTGAACACTCATTTTAAGGAACACAATGGTACCCCAGGTAGCATAACAATGCGTCCTAGAGGTGGAAAATACCCCAGGTAGCATAACAATGCGTCCTAAAGGTGGAGGTCTAGTACTTTCTTGCCATCCATCAACATTTGGTATGTGGTGGAAAATTCTGGATCATTTCTGTATAGTTGCGGCCATCCATAAGTCTTGTGCCCACAAGAGTTGAGAATAGTATTCAGTTCCACAATTGGGGGCCGACTGAGGAAATATACAATGTTATTGGTGTTTCCATTCTTTATTTGATGTTCAAATGGAATTTTTGCACATATATGGACCATTTCTTATGGAGATCGTTCTACAACTTCCCTTGTGTCTGCATAAATTGAAAAGGTCGGTGATTTGTCTAGATGATCATCTCCTTCCCCAAAATGCAATGTTTCCATTGTTGACAAGGCCACATGATGGATTACATATCCTTATCATAGGTGGGGTAATTCCAAATAGTATCAAAGATCATCTCACTATGATAGGCCACTGGATTCTGTTAATAGGTGAGAATTGCACCAATAGCATAGTCGGAGGAATTTGTCTTAATTTCAAATGGTTGTTGCAGATCTAGAAATGTGAGTACTAGTGCAAATAAAAGGTGATGTTTCAGCTCCACAAATTCTTTCTAATGTGCCTCAAACCAAAAAAAAAATCTTTTGTACTACCCTTAGTAACTTGACTCAAAGGCTAAGTGATATGAGAGAATCCCAACATGAACCTTCGATAGAAATTGGAAAGGCCCAAAAAGCTGCAAAGCTCCATGAGAGTTTTCGGGGCTCGCCAATCCCGAATGACTTGGATCTTAGCCGAATCCACATGCATGCCTTTCTCATCAATTATGTAGCCCAGATATTGGACCTAGTTCATGCCAAAGTGTCATTTCTTCACGTTGGAACATATTTTTTTCTCTCACAGGGTTTGAAGGACTTGTTGAATATGTTGCAAATGATTTTTCCAACTCTTGTTGAAGATGAGGATGTCATCTAGATATACAAACACGAATGAGTTAGCAAAAACCGAAAATTTCATCCATTAGCCTCATAAAAGTTGCAGGGGCATTTATCAAATTGAAGGGTGTGACCAATCACTCAAAGAGGCCCTCCTTATATTTGAAGGCGACCTTCCATACATCTGTGGGTTCTATTAGAACTCGGTGATATCCAAACTTCAAATCAATATTATTGAATTAATTGACCCCATCGATTTGGTTTAGGAGGTCATCAATCAGTGGTATCAGGTATTTGTTACTAACAGTGATATTATTCAGTGCCTGATAATCAATGCAGAGTCTCGAGGTCCCATCCTTCTTTTGTACAAGTACAATTGGGCTCCCAAAAGGTGAGGAAATTGGTTGGGTGTGTCATTTTTTTTGCCACTCCTAGATCTACCGCTTGATTTTATTGTTTTCCAGGAGAGAGAGGTGGTATATTGGCCACAGTTTGATCAAATGCTTGACCTAACAGTGCAAGAGTACCCATGTTGATAAGGAAAATATGTCCATGTACTCCTCAACCTTATCAACTTGCTTCTGCTGCATGGAGGAACCCTTTCTGGGGGCCATGGATGTGGCAACAATCTTCCCCTTACCTTGAGATTGAGTAATAATAAAAAAAATTCCTAGTATGAGAGATGACCTTACTGCATTGCTTAGCATAGATCAAATAAATGGCATTAGGCGGGGCTACCTCTGATATCCCTTATATTTTTCTACCCAAAGTAGTAATAACAGTGTGATGTTTGGACTCATACATAGCATGATTCTTCCACAATTATGGTTGGCCTAATAAAACACCATAGACTTGAAGAGGAGCAACATCACACAATACCATGTTCGTGAAGGGCTTGATGTTGTACGGAAGGTGGCATTGTTTGTTGATGTGGAGATATAGTCCTTGTAGAGCCACCCGATGGTGTATGGTTTCCCATGTGGTGTGGTCGATAGGCCCAAACACTTAATTACCTTTTTTGAGATGAGGTTATTTTGGTTCCAACTGTCGACAATGAACTGCAGTGGAGAACCCTTCACCCACATATGTGAGTGGAAGAGATGCTCCCCCTCCTCTAGATCTTCGAGCTCAATATTTTGGACCTTGGTGGTGGGAATAGTGGCACTAGTTTTTGCATCAATAATCTGCTTCCCCTTGTCATTCCCCTTATTTGACTATGAAGCTTTTTTCTCAACCACCTGTGACTGATTGGTGCAACATTCATTTGTGTTGGGGATGGGGCTCTTATGGAACTCACACCACTTTTCAGTGTCCTTATTTGTCTTCATGGTGCTATTCTTTGCTTATGGCTTTGATGGGTTTTCCTGGGATGATTCACCTTGGCTCTGTCCTTTTTTTTGTGGATTGGAGGTGCCCTTTCCTTGATTCAGATTCACAGATCCAAAGTCTTGATTCTTCTATTTAAATTTTTGCTTGATCCTCACAACATATTGATACATTACACCAAGTGAGGAGATGTCCTAGAACTCCATTTATGAATGGATTTATTTTTGCAGAAAACCATAGTACCTGAGTACCAGATTTCATTCATAATCCTTGATACCCGACTTTGTGCATAGGGTATCGAAAATGTTCGTGAACTCCGACACATCTTGGTCCCTTTCTTGCTATAGTGTTGTCCACTTTATGTACTTATCTTCATAGATCCTGACAGGTAATATTTTTCCTTAACGACATCTTAGAAAGAATTCCAAGAGGATGTGGTTGAAAATAGTGAGGGCTCCTCCTTGACCCTCTGCTCATAGTAAGTTTCCCACTAGCCTTTGACATGGGGGTCAACTTTGAGGAGTGCAAAAGTAATATTTTCCCTATAAATAAAATTATGGAACAAAAATTATCCTTCAAACAAATTTAATGATATTTCTAAGGAATTTGCGTATATTTTGTCTTCAAATATAGGAATTTAAAAGTTAGTGTGTACCTTAAAAGGGGTGGTTCCTCTGAAGTGATTGTTGAATGAAGATGATTCGCCCGTTAATACTTTTCAAAGGATCTGGGAAAAAATTTCCATTGCCTTATTCCTTTGTCACTCGAGCGCCTCTTCGAGCAACATTTTGAAAGGATCTCTTACTCCCTCATATTTATTTTCATCCACCTTGGGAGGTCGTCGGGTTCAGTGAGGTCGGTCCTGCAAGGGTTCAACTAGTTCAAGTACCAATTCATTATACCCCGACCTCATTGGGGACATGCATAGAAAAATACAGAAAGATAATATTGTTATTATACCACTAATAAAAAATTATGAAGGAATGAAATGAAATACATATTTAAACAAAAACATAGAGATACAATGAAACAAAACTTCAATTAATAAATAATAACCACTGAAATTTGTTTACATGCAAAAAAGAAACAAACTAGTGTGGGCGATGGTAGCTTATCTCGAAGAAGAGGTGTGACAACTACATACCTTTTGAACTAAGTTACAATGAGGCTCTAAGGCCTTTTTATCATGAATAAATAATGAGAAACCCTAAACATCTAAAAATCTAACCCTAGGAGATGAAGCGCAAAATATTTGTGGGCCCCTATGGGGTTAATTGGAATGTCAACTTCCCAGGGTCATAAATTTGGCATAAGATCTATGTTTTTCGTGCATGATACCTCATCGAAAATATCTATATGAGGACAAAAAATTTTCATCACAAACAACCAGAATTTGGCTCTCGTTTTCCTGTTTCTCCAAAAACACCATTTAGGGCCTCAAAATGGATTTGGAAGTTCATGGCCCAAAAAACTGCTAAAAATATAAATTATGCTGGAAAATAGGAAATTAAAAATAAATAGTGTTGGGTGTCTAAGTGGAATAGGTGGGTGGCCACCAATATCCACTTGATTTATCATATCAAGAATAGAAAATTTTGAAGGATATGGGGTTGCAAGTGAAGTTTGGAGATGTTCTGGCATAGCAACATTATAAGAGGGTGTAGTTTAACAGGATTGAGGTTTTAAACTAGCTCTATATTTGAGATATATTTATTTTTTGGAGGTGTCTTTATTGTATACATAAAATATTGCAGAAACACAAACACAGAAAAACATAAAACAATAGAAACACAGATATATGTGGTTCACCCAATCTGGGCTACGTCCACAGATAAACAACCAATCATTCCTTTTATATTATCCAACATAATGAAGAGATACAACCTACAACAAATCTGTTGTAATTTCCTTTTCACTCTCACAGAGTCTCCTCTCTCTTTCTTGCACAAAACAATAATTCACAGTTGCAATACAATTCCCTCATATAAACCGAGGATTTCCTTATAGGACAAAAAAACCCTAAATTAACATAACTTGTACCATTTTATCTTCTACCTAATGAACGACCCAGAATAACTATGAAATTGAAATATTTTACAAGGAATTTTTTATCAAAATTTTTCTTTGGGGGGTGTTTCCCCCCCGACCCCCTCATAAAAACATTGTCACCCCCCGGATTCCTCTGACAGCGATCCTACGGGCATTGATGCCACCCTGTTAGGGATTGGGGTCTAATGTGGTTAAAACGAGACCTTTGAATCAAGAAGATAATTAGGCTCCACACCCAATAGCCTCCCACCTGGAGACTAATTATAGCAACTCCATCAATGCTTCACTTGTTGGACAATGCTCCCACTTGGACCTAGTTATTTCTCATCTTCACCATCATAATTGAAGACTAATTGAAAATGAGCAGAAACTTAGTTTCTCCCTGGTTACCACCTTTGTCAACATATCTGCAGGATTATGGCTAGTGTGTATCGTTTCCAACTTTAATTGTCCATCTTCTAGAACTGACCGTATGAAACGGTACCTGAGTTGTATATGTTTTGTCTTAAAATGAAATGTTGATTTATTTGCAAAATGAATGGCACTTTGGCTATCACTATATAACCCTCTCATCTCCTAATTTTTTCCCAACTCATCCATAAACCTTTGTAACCAAATCGTTTATTTACTAGCCTTTGTAGCAACAAAATACTCTACTTCCATTGTTGAAAGTGCAGTAATGTTTTGAAATTTTGTAACCCAATTGAAAATTGTTCCATCTACAGTAAACACATACCATGTGGTTCTCCTCATGTTATCTCTATTACTTACCATATCTAGATAAACATATTCTTATAAAACAGTGTTTGAGCCTCCAAAACATAACTCTTGATTTGTGGTAACTCTGAAATACCTAAGAATCCACTTCACTACCATCCAATTCTCTTTTCTTGGATTGTTCATATACCTGCACAGAACTCCCACTGCATGTGAAATATTTGACCTTGTGCACACCATTTCATACATTAGACTTCCAACTATTGATGCATATGGAACTTTATACATATAAGCAATCTCTTTCTGGGTCTTGGGACACATATCCTTACTTATTTTGAAATGGATAGCCAAAGGTGTAGTAACTTTTTTTTCACTTTGCATTTTAAATGTTTCCAATACCTTTTCTATGTACTCAGTTTGAGACAATGTTAATTTGCAATTTTTTCTGTCTCTAGTTATTCTCATACCAAGGATTTTCTTTGTAGTGCCCAAATCCTTCATTGAAAATGAATTAGCCAATTTTTCTTTCAACGCATTTATTTTCTGAATGTTAGCCCTTTCAACAAGCATGGCATCTGCATACAATAGCAATATAATATAATTTCCATCATTTTTCCTTTTAAGATAAACACAGTGGGTAGAGTGACATCTAGTATAACCTTGTTCATACATAAACCTATCAAATTTAAAATACCATTTCCTTGGACGTTGTTTTAATCCATATAATCTCTTCTTCAACTTGCACATTAATTTCTTCTTCCCTTTGACCTCATATCCTTGTGTTTGGTTCATATAAAAATATTCCTCCAAATCCCCATGGAGGAAGGTTGTCTTTACATCTAACTGTTCAAGATGCAAATTTTATGTTGCCACTAAACTTAAAATGCTTCTGATTGAAGTAATTTTAACAAAAAGAGAAATTATTTCATCAAAGTCTATACCTTTCTTTTGTGTAAACCCCTTCACCATAAGTCTAGCCCTATACCTCTATTTTCGTCCATCTTCTTCCTTTAAATTGTAAACCCATTTATTTTGTAATGTTGTTTTACCTGCAGGAAACCTGACTAAGTCCCAAGTCTGGTTATGTACCAAGGATTCCATCTCTTCTTTCATGGCTTGCTCCCACTTCCTGTTTTCTACCTGCATTTATTATTCATAACATTTTGGTTCACCAACATCAATCAACTATACATAATATAATGAAGGAGAGTATCGTTTAGGGGGTCTACTTATCCTAGTAGATATTCTAACACCACTTTCAGGTGTTTGAGGTGCATTTTTTTGTTGTTATTGTTGTGGTTGTTGATCACTATGAATTTAAAGCACCTTTACTTTTTATTTGATCTCATCAAGAACTGTGTATTCTTTGTTTTCCTTTTCTTGTTTCTTTCCCTACATCTGGTCCTTATACAAGACATATTCATTGAATATGGCATCTCTGCTCCTAATTGTTTTGTGATTTTCATAATCATATAAGAGATAACCAAAATCATTAACACCATATCCAATAAAGGAACATTTCTTTGATTTTTCCTGAAGCTGTGTTCTATTTTCTTTATTAATGTGGACACATGATTCACATTTGAAAGTCTTTAGAAATGAGTAGTTTACCTTTTCACTTATCCATTCCTCCTTTGGAATACCACCATCCAAGGAACTTGAATGTCATGTGTTTATTATACAAAAAATATGCAATCCCATGCACTTTGTTCTTTGCAATCTCTTGCGCTTTTTTCATCCTTTCTAACACACCATTTTCTTATGGTGTTCCTGGAACTGCCTTCTCTCTACGAATTCCATGCTTTGAACAGTAATTATCAAACTCATTGTTGTAAGTATTCACCTCCATTATCTAATATGAGACTCTTCAACTTATTTCTCGTCTCATTCTCAACCAAAGCTTTCCATTTCTTAAAAGTATCAAAGACATCAGATTTATTTCGAATACAATATTCTCAAGTTTTCCTAGTTTCATCATCAATAAAAGTATCATAATAGTAAGAGCCACTGAGAGATGATACCTGAGAAATTCCCCATACATATGTATGCACAAGACCTAATTTTTCACTCTTCTTTTCTTTCCCAACTCTGAGAAATCTGACTCTCCTTTTTTTTCCATAAATACAGTTCTCATAGGAAATCCAAATCAACATGCTTCAAACCTGACAACAAATTCATTGAGTGAATAATTTGCATCCCCTTTTCACCCATGTGCCTGAGCTTATGATGCCAGAGTGTCGTATATGTTGTTGTGGAGGTGAATTCATTAACGTAATTATAAATATCATTGCATAAATACAATGTACCAACCTTTTCTCCTTTTTCTATTACCAGGGCCCCTTTAGTGACCTTCCAGGTTTTTTCTTTAAATGTAGTTACGCAACCTTCACCTCCCAATTTCCCCATCAAGATTATATTTTTCCTTAGATCTGAAACATGCCTTACCTCCTTTAATAGCCATTTCTTTCAATTTTTTTTCTTTATAAAAATCTTACCCATTCCAATTATTTTACAGGGTTTATCATCACCCAAACGATTAACCTGTCCAAAATCTCCTTGAACATGGTCATGAAAGTGTTTCATATTAGGTGTGAAAGGGAATGAAGCCCCTGAATCTACCACCCAGACATCAATAATATTTTCTAATGAAATAATAAAATCATATTGCAACACATCACCTATTACATTCTCTTCATGATTGTTCTCTTTTTGTCCATCTCCTTCTTTTCCTTTTCAAAATTTACAGTCTTTTTTCAGGTGCCCTTTCTTCCTACATTTCCAGCACAATATCCTCAATCTATATTTAGATCCACCTTTCCTTAACTTATTTTGATTTCCCAGGCTCTTTCCTCTATCTAAATTTCTTCCCCTAGTCTCTGCAGTCAAAGCATTACATGTTGTCTCACCTGAGATTTTACATCGCATTTCCTTGCTAAGGATAGCACCAACAACATAATCAAACTTTAAAGTACTAGATTTGGAGACAATGTTACTGATGGCAATGACTAAGACATTCCAACTTTATGGAAATGAGCACAAAAATAATAGATCCCTAACTTCATCATCAAAATTTACCCCTACAGAACTTAATTGATAGGTAACCATGTTAAATTCATTTCAACGATTAGAAAAATATCCACCTTTTGACATCTTCATATTAAATAGACTCTTCATAAGAAATAAAGTATTTGAGGTCGAGGGTTTTTCATATAGTTTTCCCAATGTCGTCATTAGACCTTTTTTTGTCATTTCCTTTAGTTTTTTGAATGCCACTGACGTTGCCAGACACAACTGTATTTTCCTAGTCCCCTTTTCTCGAGAATATCCAATTCTTCATCCGTCAGACTCATTGACTTCTTTTATTTTCCTCTTAATGGTAGGTAAAGATATTTCTTATACAAATAATCCTCCATTTGCATCTTCCATAGCTTGTATTTTTGGCTATTGAATTTTTCAATCCTAAACTAACCATATTTTTCCATTGCTCCCACTCACACTTGGAATGATTCTTTCCAGTGATTTTATCAGCCAAATAGACATTTGGCTTGGATACTAGTTGTTAGAAATTAATTAACATAGCAATGGAACACATAAAATATTGCAGAAACACAAACACAAAAAAAACATAAAATAAGAGAGACACATATGTATGTGGTTCACCCAATTTAGGCTACGTCCATGGAGAAACAACCAGGCCTTCCTTTTATATTATCCAGCAAAATGAAGAGATACAACCTACAAAAAAAAATTTTAATTTGCTTGTCGCTCTCACACAGTCGCCTCTCTCTTTCTCATACATAATAATAATCCACAATCGCAATAAAATTCCATCATATAAACTGAGGGTTTACTTCTAGGGATAAAAACCATAAATTAACATAAATTCTACCATTTTATCTTCTGCCTAATGAATGATCCATATTAACTATGAAATTATAATATTTTACAAGGAAATTTGTATCAAAATTTTTCTTGGGAGCGTTGTCCCCCAACCCACCAGAGGGGGGCTCATATGGACCCCCCTAAACGAACCTACAGATAGCGTTGCCGCCCCATTAGGAATTGGGGTCCAATGTAGCTAAAACAAGACCTTTGAATCAAGAAGATAATTCGTCTCCACACCCAATATTTTTTTTGTGCATATAGGAGTCTCTTACATACATTTCTTGAGGGTCTCTTAAGAGCCTCTAGCATGTCCATCCTAATACAAACAAAGTGACGTGAATATTAGTACATAAAGGAGCCAAGGGAGAGTATCATTAAGCACAAAGAAAGATTCCATGAAGGAGTTTCGGTAGAAGGAATAATGTTCAATGGAAGGGGAGGAAAGAACTAAATGTTCAAAAGGAAAGGAAATAGGAGCGATTTTTTTCTTCTTTTTTTTTCTTTTTTTTTTTTGCAAATTGTGAAAGAGTTTGTACATCCACATATTATTTGTGCAACATGAAGATGTGAAAAGGATATATACAAGTGAAGAAGTATAAATATGTAAGATGAAACCTAACTAAAGATCAGTAATATTTAAGCTAAAGAAGTAACAACCTTTTCTAACAAGTCAATGATTTTTTTTTTTGTTGCACAACACATAATTTAAAAGTTCACAATAAAAGCAGCAAGAAATATGCTTGTGAGTACTTTTAACAATAGAGAAACGAAGAAGCCATTCATGCAATAGGGAATGGGGGGAATGAAATAATGGGAGTGGGAATTGTAAAAAGCATGGACACAAATATACTACCTTTCTTAGAAGGAGCAACAAAAGAGAATATATATTATATTCAAAGGAAAAAAATGTAGATTGTAACATAGGTGTAGATACATAGAGGAGAGAAGTACAATTATGAAGTGAACATATAACATCATGTGTGAATTAAAGAAGAGGGTGGTAGGGAGAATAAAATAAAATTAATGGAGAAACATATATAATATGTTGTTTACATTTAAATTTGACACGGGGGAAGAAGAGTGAGGCTCAAAGGAAATGAATGACCGTAGGGACACACAATTTCTTCATGTCTTTGAGGACAAGAAAACATGTAGTTCCATAGGCGACATCTTCTAAATTTACGAGGACAACCTTTAGGTGGTGGAAAACTTTGAAGCTATATGTTTTTATGGATAGTGTGAAGAGGAAATGACGGCATAAAACAATTGAAAAAAGCTCATGTATAGCATCAGGATTAGTGGAGAGTCTGAAAATTTCCTTATCTGGGACACCCATTAGCTCAGTTGTGGCATCATCAAAATCTATGACATTTTTCAGTAGCTTTGTGTGGTCATGCATTTCAAGTTTTAGCACATAGTGGTACTCACACTCTAGGTAGTTTCCATGACATTTTGTGTAGTGCCACATTCCATTTAAGTAGTTTCATGCACTGCATGCCATTATATGAGAGAGGGAATACAATGAAGTAAAAATCTTACATGTCAATAGAGGTGATGGTTGCACGAATAAAGAACCATGATGCTTTTCTAAGGGGATGCAAGCCTACGAGGTCAGAAATTGTACATTGTGTGTGGGCTTGCTTAGAAGACCCGGAGAAATTTCTACTCAATGATGGTGAAGAACTCAAATAGCCTCTTTCAAGGAACCATGAATGGAGCCAGTGAGTCTTTGGAATGGCTGCATTCACGAGGAGGTTTTTTGTAGATATGGTCCCTATAGTGTTTCCATTAAATCCAGCTATGCACCCCCCCCTTGATTGCAAGCACGATCGATGCACCTGAAGAGTGGATCGAAATGAGTTCCTTACCCATAGAGTGGCAATGTTCGACCCATAGGGTGATGTCAATGCTATACCCATACATTTCCTCCAAGTTGAGATTTTTTGTAGGTGTTTCATACCCATATCTTCGACGAAGGGTGGAGGTATGGGAAGTGGATCTAAACACACCAATGATGTCCAAAATTGAGTTGAGCTCTACAGATCTGATTTCACTTACAGGTTTGAAACGGAAGCGGCATAAAGGAATAGTCAGAGCATCATCCAAGCAATGTTGGATAGTGGAAGATGCAAAGAAGAATACCTCCCAATTGTTATTTAGATGGTTGTAACTTGTGTTTATCGGTTCTATTGTGCCATTGGAAACCATGTAAACTTGTAAAACCTAAACAAGGGCATGCAAGGAATCTTCCAAATCACCGAATGAAGAGAGATGGATCTCATCATTGGCACAATAAATGAGATCAAATCCAAATACCAAAGCCAAATACCTTTCCGGAGCCCCGAACATTTTTGTACGAGCGAGCTCAAAACAAGTATATGTTTTGGATGAAGTAACTAAAGCATGTTTACTAGCTAAAGAAGATGAAAGTTGGTTATGGCACAAATGAATGGGCCACATAAACTTTGACAATCTTGTCAGGATAAGAAAAAAGTAAGCAATAAGAGAAATGCCGAAAATCTCAAAACCTTCAAACACACCATGTGAGGCCCTACAGCGTATGCGTAAAAGAATGATCTGAAACAAAAGAACACTTTGCATCACATCCATCGGAATTGATACATAATGACTGATCTCTATGGTCCCGTGAGAACAAAAGTCTTAGATGGAGAATTATATTTGCAATAATGAAGATGACTATACCAGGATGACAACTGTCAGTTTCCTAAAGAAAAAATCTGAAGCATTTGAGTGCTTTAAGATCTACAAGGAGTTGGTCGAAAATGAAAATGATTTGAAAATAAAGTGTCTAAGATCAGATAATGGCGGAGAATTCACTTCCAAATTATTTCAAAAATACTATGACAAAAATGGAATAAAAAGACAATTATCAACAACACGAACACCTCAGCAAAATGGAGTGGTTGAAAGAAAGAACAAAACCGTACAGGAAATGGGTAGAACAATGTTGAAGGACTCAAAATTGGATGAAAAATTATGGGTTCAAGCAATTGATACGAAAATCTTCATTATCAACCGAATTCTTCTCAGAAATAATTGCAACAAGACCTCATATGAATTATGGAAAGGAAAACCAGCTAATGTAAAATATTTAAAAATATTCGGAAGCAAATGTTATATCAAAAGAGAAGATCAAAAGTTGAGTAAGTTTGAATTACGTGTTGACGAAGGTATCTTTGTTGGTTACTCACGCAAAATAAATGCATATAAATGCTATAATATAAGACAAAAACATATAGTAGAGAGCATAAATGTTACATTTGACAAAGATGGTGTTCTAACGAATAATGGCGAGGACCTAGAATCTTTGAAACTTGACACAGAGGCTGAAAAAGACAGAGAAAATTATAGAACAAGAATCAACTATCAACCAAGAAGAAGTAAATAATGGTCATCAAGATATACAAGAACAAAAAGAAGAAGCTCCTCCAAAGAGAACAAAATAATGGATTCAAAAGAACCATCCATCAAATAAAATCATTGGTGACATAAATGAAAGTCGACAGCTTTGTTCATCACAACAAGCTCACATTGCTTTTCTAGCAAGCTTTAAGCCTATTAGTTTTGAGGAAGCCAACCATAATGAACATTGGGTAGCAGTTATGAATGAAGAATTGGAACAAATCGAGAAGAATAACACCTGGGAATTAATTCCGAGACCAAAAGATAAAAATTTCATTGGGACTAAATGGGTGTTCAGGAACAAATTGAATGAAGATGGATAGGTTACCAGAAACAAAGAAAGATTGGTTTGCAAAGGCTATGCAAAATTGGAAGGAATTAATTTCGAAGAAACATTTTCACCAGTTTCCAGAATGGAAGCCATTCGGATGTTTCTTGCTTATGCATGTTCAATAAAAATCAAAGTCTACCAAATGGATGTTAAGTCAATATTCCTGAATGGCGAATTAGAAGAAAAAGTTTACATTGAACAACTTGAAGGTTTTCTACTATCAGAAAAATAAGACTATGTTTGCAGGTTAAAGAAGGCTCTATATGGTATCAAGCAAGCTCCCAGAGCATGGTATGCTCATCTTGATGGATATCTACGTCAACAAGGGTTCATGAAAGGTACTATTGATAGAAATATTTATGTACAAATAGAAAAATATAATTTAACAATCGTTGAGGTATATGTGGATGATATAATCTTTGGTAGCAATGATGATTGACTGAGTAAGAAATTTGCTGCAAAGATGCAAAGTGAGTTCGAGATGTATTTACTTGGTGAGCTGACATACTTCTTAGGGCTTCAAATATCTCAGCAAGTGAAAGGAATACTAATATTTCAAGCCAAGTACATCAAGGAAATGCTCAAGAAATTCAAAATGGAAGATTGCAAACCTGTCCTTACTTTGATGGTAACAGGTTGAAAATCGAGCATAGATGACTCATCTAAGGATTTGGATCACAGGTTGTAAAAATATATGATTGATAGTCTTCTATATGTAATAGCCTCCCGGCTAGATGTTATGCAAGCAGTTGGACAAGTAGCAAGATTCCAAGTAGCACCAAAAGAATCACATATTATTTCCGTTAAAAGAATTCTTCAATATCTAAAGGGCACAATAGAATATGGCTTGTGGTATCCCAAGGGTAACAATATAATTATTCAAGCCTTTATAGATGCAAATTAGGCAGGAAGCGTTGATGATCGTAAGAGTACTAGTGGAGCAACATTCTATCTAGGTGGTTGTCTTGTATCTGAGCAAAAAGCAAACCTCAATCTCGTTATCTACAACGACAACTTGTTGTACTCAAGTCCTTTGGATGAAACAAACTTTGCAAGATCTTAAAGTACAATTCAGTGAGCCTATCCGCATATTCTGTGATAACACTAGTGCCATAAGCATCTCCAAGAATCCTGTCATGCATTCAAAAACAAAACACATTCCGATCAAATATCATTTTGTTAGAGAACAGGTCGCTGAAAAGAATATCAAACTTGAATATGTTGTTACAAAAGAATAAATTGCTGATATCTTCACTAAACCTTTACCTCATGAATAATTTGAATATCTTCGCCAGAAGCTTGGGATTCTCCCAAGATCTCATTATATTTTCCTTATTCAGAAAATAAAGGGCGAGTAGAAGTGTGTACAGGTCCGCAGGATGGTTGTGTGTCAGGGGGAGTTACCATTTTCCATTGATGTCAAAGGGGGAGAGAATGTTGTAGGAATATGTGTCATGATCGTAAGGGGAGTACTTGTGTTGCCATCAATGACAAAGGGGGATATTGTTTATCAGTGGTTGTCATTGATGTCAACCCAAGAAACACCTAGGGCTACCCTGATCTTGCATGGGAATTTTTACCTACCAAATTACTATATTCCGAGTCAAGGATATTTTTTATGGTTTCTACTTGTCGATATGTTTATTTTGATATATGTCTCTCCATGTAATTCTTCACGGTTTGACAGATATTCATGTTTGAAGTTAGTAACCCCAGTTATTGGGCTAAAACCATAGGGGGTTGTGGCATGAAACTAATCATTGTTTGTGGTCATTGAATAGTCAATAATTAATAATTTTTAAGCTCCTAAAATCCCTCCCATGATCACTTGTTGAAAACCATCTCAAACTAAGCATTTATATCAATTGTGATCCTCATATCCTCCTCATGTAGGGATTTCACTACTTGAAACAGGTCATTGTGGAATTTTCACTATAACGTTTTTTCTACAAATTTTCAGAATATGAAAATTTTATCACGTGAAGAAGAAATCCTAAGGAAGCTCTTGTAAAAATTTCAGATCATGGTTCACAACATTTTGGGAGATATGATCTGTGGAAGTTAGGGTTTTTGCAGGATCCTAAAATTCATCCCAAAGAGGTGACCTTGGGAATATTGTCATAACTCTCTCTCTGAGCATCGGATTGGAATTATGTAAAAGTTGGAGCATAGTGCATGGACTTTAGTTTCATGTGTATCAATTCTAGAGCTAAAGGAGGAAACAATGACATGTGGCACGCCGTACAATTTTTCTATACTGAACTAGTCCATAATTAGGTCATTGTGAGAGATTGGGCATAAATTTGCCTTGAAGAATCCAAATTGGATCAGACTTGTGGCATTGGAAAGAAGACTCAGAGGGCTACTACATGACCAAAAATCACATATTGGGGATCTGAAATAACAGAGATGCATCAGATTCAATATCCAGCTCCTAGAAGGCAAGAAAAAGATAGATCATGTGCTATCAAGGGCTACGAAGGACCATAATTTCTAGGGAAGCAAAGCAAAGTAAGGTGCAACAGAGGTAAGATCTAGGTAAGTATATTCTGTATATTCATGTTCATCTCTTAATTGAATTAGGTTATTTGTATTCTAATTTGTTTTTTTTTTGTTTAGCAGTGACATATGCTCTATAGGATGAGGTGGCAGTTACACATCGTTTGTTGGTATTTCCTTGAAGGCTTTTTGCAAGTATTGTATATTCGTTAAGATAAGACTCAATGCATGATCTAATTTTCTGAAAAGTGAGAAAGGGTAGCATGACAAGAGAAACAATCAAGGTGAAAAACATCAAAAAGAAGTTCACCACATGAAGTCTTCAAGTGGGCAGCACTGCATACAGTCATTGTAAAGGTATCATTGTACTGAGTCATTGTAAAAGCATCATTGTAAAATTTGTAAAAGTGTATATCTGCCAATAATTGAAGAGGCAGTGTCAAGGGGTCTAGGATCATCATTAGGTGGTTGTGTCATAGTTGGGGTTATGGTCTAGTGTGTCTTCTTCTTCTACATCATTCTATATCATGGTAAAGTGGACCATTTTCCCTGGTACAGGAGTCCATCCTTCTTTTATTCTTTTATAGGGTGGTAGGGTGTGTTACACATTATTTTGTCACCATGAAATTTGAATGTCTATATAGGTTCATCACTACCTATATTGTGCTCCCTTAGAGGTAAAAAATCCTAATATTCCTAAACCAAGTCTTGGAATTGGAGAAAAGCTCATTAAAACCCTAAAAAGCCTAACTTTGCACCTTTCCTAGCTCTTTCTTGCAGATCCACAGATATTTTCTCTATAGCCTACGTCACATCCTGCAAATTTTGCTTATAAAACCTGTGGATCCCCGTAAACAGTCAAATAAAGGAAAAATTAAGTTCCAGAAGCCCACCTGGATGAATATTCTCCCAACTGGAAGCTTCTAGAGGCGCAATCAGTTCGAGCTTTATCCCCCCACTCATGGAGTTCTATCCCTTCAATCATGGAGTTTATCCCTTGCTATATGGAGCTCAAATCCCTTCATGAGAGGAATCCATCCCCCTCTTCATAGAACTGAAACTACTGCCATTTCCCTATAAATTAAGTTCATGTTTCAGTCTCAAGGGTAGACACACATGTGGTAATTGCTGAAGAAATTCTCAAGAGAGCATGCTCTTTATACTAGTCATTTTTGGTATGAGAATCATCACACACTCATGTCCATAACTTCATGCTAGTTCATAGAAAGGAAGGCTTGTCAATCTGAAGGAGGAACGATTATTTAGGACCCCGGGAGGAACTTGTGCAACATCAAGGCGACAGGTTGTAAAGTTACTCTTGTCATACAAGATAATACATATGGATCTCATTTTCTCATTGAGTTGTTCTTATGTCTATTTGAATAATTCAATACTTGGATTCCTTGATCACTGAGTTAGATTCGCTGTTCTCAATTATTATATGTTGCAGGTGCTTTTAATTCTTTTGTCCATCTTTGATTACATGTTCTCATTACTGAAGAAGCCTCTTTGGAGCGACTAGATAAAAGGTTGCACCGAACGTCAAGTTTCAAGGTAGGGGCATGTCCTCTTTATTTTTTTATAATAATTTTGAATTGAAAATGATATAGAGAAAATGATTTACAAATGGATGTTTGTTTCTAGCTATCCATAGGATACTAGGGAGATCGCTCTTGTCTGCAAGAGGGATTTATCTGCATAACAAAATGGCAACTCAACTGGGGACTAGAACTTAATTTTTCCTTTTTGTTTTCAGTTTGAATTTTAAGAGTCTTCTGATTTTGATTAGTCTAAAAACTGGGTTGGGTAGATAACTTATTAGAATCCCTGAATTTTTTTTTTGAATTTTTTTTTTAATGTATTTTCCCTGGCCTCCGCGGTTTTTATTTAAAGACAGTGCGGTATCCTTCGTAGTTTTTAGTTCAAAATAGTGCGGTACTGCACTGTTCTCCATTGAAACCTGCGGACTTGTGGAAAATTTGTGAAACATTAAGAATTCTCTTTTTAGGAGCCAGATTACCAGATTCTCTGTGTTTGCCCCAACTTGTCTTGACTGTCAAAGTATTATGTGTGAGTTTCTTTCAACAACTTTTGTGTTTGAGTGATTTTTCATCTGATTTGCATTTTATGAATGTGTGTTTTCACTACTTTCTTGTTGCTCCATATCAGAAACATTCATATACCTTAGCTTACTGGTATGCTATTGTTTTATTGCTGAGCCATTAAACTTGTTGCAAACCTTGCTTTTATGAAAATTGAGTTTCATTTTCATTTGCAAATTTAGAAGAGTGTTAAGCTTACTAAGGCCTAAATTTCACATTAAACCATTTGTTGGATGTTTTCATTTCTGCTTGGTAGAAATTTTTCTCGGTTCGATCACAAACTAAGAGAAAACATCCTCAAACTTTCTAGATAGAGTTCAAAATTAGTCTTTTATTTTGGTTTTGAATTTTATGTTTTTAAGAGTTTTAGATATGGTTTTCTTTTTGGAAATGGTTTGTTTAATGATTTATAGTTTCTGATGTGAGTGATAAAGGATTTCATTTCGAACGAGTAATTGATCATTTCATGAAATTGATTTCTCAAAGAAATTGTTTTTTTTTAAAGATTTTTGTTTATCAAAGAAAGAATTGGTGCTTTGGAAAATTGTTAAATCTCTCAAATCTTTCCCTTAAATAAGTTTCATTGAAAAGAAAAGAGTTGCACTTTCATATAGATGCATTTAGCGTATTTTTGAGTCGGGTCATAAAACATCATTGAAGTTTCACTTCCATACCTTTGTCTTAAGAAACAACCAAATTAAAAAAACGCTTTAATAAAATTAATCTAGATATTTTTACATTTTCTAGGGCTCTTTTCCACCAACATAGCTTAGGCTAGTGTCTTGGAACAGGTTGTAATTAACATTCCAAGACAGTTCAAACAAACAAGTAGAAATATTGTGGTAGGAAAAATCCAATTTTAGCTTTTGTGCTCTGGGAAGCTCTTCTTAAAAGAGTCAAGCACGAGATCATGTCCAAACCAGTGAGGTAATCGTACCTATCTCATTGGGAAAGATAGCAGATATGAAAGTATTAAAAACAGTAAACCTTGGATAGATCATTGTCGAGGAGCCTGGGGTCACTTGTTGGTAAACCTTGGATTATATTAAGGAGCATTCAAGGGGATTGAGCTAGTTACTCTGCCCTTGCGTGTATATCAGATCGTAGACTATTCCCCCAGGTACATTTGTTCCCATTGGTGATCTTAGTGGCTATAAAATTTAGGATTCTTTCCCAAGGTGACAATGGAGGGAAGGTCCTACTGTACCTAGAGTAGACATCGACTAGACTCACTTGGACTTTCTGGAGGGTTTTATTCACTTCAAGATGGTTTAAGTGGAGAAAATTGCACCGGATTGTTTCATTAAGCAGGTTGTCGAGGTAACTGTTCCAACCGCCATTTCTGCATTAAAATTCTATGACGTTGGATTTCATCACCAACTAGTTTTTTAGTGTGGGAATCTACTGTTTGTGTGTGGATTTCTCTCTTATATTTTGTAGGCGTGTGATCAATTTGATTTTTTTCTTAGATACTTTAGGATATTTTGTTGATTTTTTTTTTGATTTCATGTGTTAAAATTTTTAATTGTGGTTGAATTACCTAGACAATCACATAGAATGTAGGGGAAACCCCCCGAGTACACACCAAGCCAGTTAGAAAAACTTAAATCTAAGAAAGGACAAACATCAGGGACTGGATCAACTAAACACGAAGAAAAATCAATAATTATTAATCTTGAATATGAAGTAGATCAACCTCAAATATTAGATAGTTCTCAAAGAAAAATTTCAATTTCTAAACTAATTGAACTTGCTTCCACAACTAGTGAATTATCAGCTACTGAGCCTGAAATTTCTGAACTAGAAACTGAACGTACTACGTCTAAGCTGTTGGAGATACGGCAACAGAAATATAAATCAAATCACACACACAGCATTCAAACACACATAAAGACAACATATTTTTAACGTGGTTCACCCAACCAATCTGGGCTACTTCCACCTAACAGGGCATCGGCAATCTCATTAATCGACTGCAGAAATACAATAGCAGAGTTTCTCATCTGCTCAGCTCTTCCTCACAGCACATTCCTCCTCATGCTCACATGCCTCTACGGGCTTACATTTTATAGCTGTGAATGAAAACAAACTCATAAATTCTCTCACAACAAATATAGGATGCATTAACTCCTCATCAGTAACTGATGGAGCCAATGTAGCAACAAATCCTATTGTTGTCACCTACATGAGATTTTTCTCCAAATTTAATTAAAAATAAGAAATAAAATCTCAACAATCTCCACCTTGACAACAATTAGCCTGATACCCTGTTTCATTATTATTTTTATCTTTTCTGCAAGCCAAGAGAAGCCAGACACCATCGTAGCTTCTCTAACAAAACTGGTTTCGTGAACATGACTGCACAGTTTTCCTTTGTATGCACCTTTTCAAGAGACACTCCCCTTTCAGTGATAACCTGTCTTACAAAATGGTACTTGATAGGTATATGCTTTGATTTACTATGATAGGCGGGATTTTTAGCCAAGTGAATTGCACTTTGACTATCACAAAATAACTTGATACTGTCCTGCAACCTACCAAACTCACCAAACAAACCTTTCAACCAAACCGCTTCTTTGCAAGCATGTGAAGCAGCTATGTATTCTGCTTCTGTAGTGGATAAAGCAACAATGTTCTGTAGCTTTGACATCCAGCTAATAGCTCCACCTACAAGAGTAAAGACATACCCTGAAGTTGACCTTCTCTTATCCAAATCACCTGCAAAATCAGAATCAACATATCCACAAACATATTCACTGCTCCTGTTATAAGTGATACAATAATCACTTGTGCCTCTCAAGTACCGAAGCACCCATTTCACTGCTGACCAGTGTTCTTTACCCGGATTTGCCATGTACCTGCTGACAACCCCAACTGCATGTGAAATATCCGGTCGAGTACAAACCATCGCATACATCAAACATCCTACTACATTGGCATATGGAATTCGAGACATATAATCCTTTTCTTCATCTGTATTAGGACATAAACTGGAAGAAAGCTTAAAATGGGAAGCTAAAGGGACTGACACAGGCTTCACATTGTTCATACCAAATCTTAAGAGTACTTTCTCAATATACTTCTGTTGTGATAGCCACAGCTTACCATTACTCCTGTCTCTGAAAATCTCCATGCCCAAAATCTGTCTTGTTGCTCCTAGATCTTTCATATCAAACGTCCTTGCCATCTGAGTCTTCAACCTGTTGATTTCTTCAATGCTTTTGCTTGCTAAAAGCATATCGTCAACATACAACACTAAGATAATGAACATGCCATTACTTAATTTCTTAAAGTAAACACAATGATCATATTCACTTCTTATATAATTTTTACTCATCATGAAAGAATCAAATTTCTTGTACCACTGTCGAGGCGACTGCTTCAGACCATACAATGATTTCTTGAGCCTGCAGAAAAATTTCCTGTTGCGATTTTGAACAAACCCTTCCGGTTGTTCCATGTAAATCTCCTCATCTAAATCTCCATGTAAAAATGAAGTTTTAACATCTAGTTGCTGTAATTCTAAATCAAGTAAAGCAACTAATGCTAATACAATCCGAATTGAAACAATTTTCACAACTGGTGAAAAAATATCATGAAAGTCAACGCCTGCTTTCTGAGAAAAACCTTTTGCGACCAGCCTCGCTTTGTACCTGTCTTCTGTATCATCAACACCCTTCTTCAATTTGTAAACCCACTTACATCCCACAGTTTTTTTGTCTTTAGGAAGTTCTACCAGATCCCATGTGGCATTCTTTGCTAACGCCTTCATCTCGTCCTTCATAGCCTCTTTCCACTTACCACTGTTTGAACCTTCTATAGCTTCCTGATAGCACAAAGGTTCATCATCGTTAGCAGTTAAAGCAACCGAAGTAACATAATCATCATACCTTTTAGGAAGTCGTCTGATTCTTGTAGACCTCCTTAAAGATGTTTCTGGTACTTCCACAATTTGTTGATTATTATCTGTAGGAACTTCTTCATGATCAGCATCTGAAACACGTTCATGATCTGCATCTGAAACTTGTTCATGATCTGAATCTGAAACTTGTTCATCTGGACTATCATCAGTTTTTGAAATGGTTTCAAACTGAATGTGTTGAAGCTTAGGTTCATTATCCTGTTTCAATTCATCATCTACATTTGGATTTTCAAGTGAGGATTCATTAAATTTAACATCTCTGTTAATGATGATCTTGTGAGTAGTAGGATCCCACAACCTGTATCCCTTAGTCCCATCACCATATCCAACAAAGATATATCTTTTTGATTTAGGATCTAATTTAGAACGCCGATGTTTCGGAACTAGAGCATATGCATCACAACCAAAAACTTTCAGTTTAGAATAATCACATGGATAACCTTTCCATACCTCTTGAGGAATTTTGCATCCTATCGCAGTTGATGGTGATCGATTTACCAAGTAACAAGCTGTAGAAACCGCTTCTGTCCACAATTCCTTTTGCAAGTTGGCGTTACTAAGCATACTTCTTGCTCTCTCTAACAGAGTCATGTTCATGCGTTCAACAACTCCGTTTTGCTGAGGAGTATATACAGTGGTTTTATGTCTTTCGATCCCAGCATCCTTGCAATAATTATCAAATTCCTTTGAAGTAAACTCACCACCATTGTCAGTTCTTAAACATTTAATGGTTCTTCCAGTGATGTTTTCAACTAATGCTCTAAACTGTTTGAAAACTGTAAATACATCAGACTTCTTCTTTAACATGCAGACCCACACTTTTCTAGAGAAATCATCAATAAAAGATACAAAATATGACGATCCTTCATATGAGGTTGTAGGAGATGGACCCCAAACATCAGAATGGATATAATCAAGAATTCCCTTACTAGTATGTTTTCCAGTTTTAAACTTCTGCTTGCTTTGTTTCCCAAACAGACAATGTTTGCAGAAATCTAACTTAGAAGATTTTAAACTAGGAAGTAACTTACGATCAAATAAAAATTTTAATCCTCTTTCGCTCATATGGCCCAACCTTTGATGCCATAAACGAATAGAATTACTGTCGTTTTCAGATACTGTAGAAGCATGATCTGACTCTGTTCTTCCTTCTAATTGATAAAGATTCCCAACCTTCTTTGCTTTCATTACTAGTAAAATTCCTTTATAAAATTTCATTACTCCACCTTGAATAAAGGTTTTATATCCATTAGTGTCTAGTACTCCTAGTGAAATGAGGTTTTTTCTTAGTTCAGGTACATGTCTTACATCAATTAGAATTTTATTTGTCCCATCAAACATTTTAATCTGGACGCTTCCAATTCCCACAATATTACATGAGGCATCATTTCCCATATAAACCACTCCATCATCGATTGATTTATAAGTTTTAAACCACTCTCTATGAATGCACATGTGATTTGACGCACCAGAATCTAACAGCCAATGTTGATCATGATTAGACAAACTAACCGATAACACTTCATCACTCATACCTGAAATGGATGCTAAACCTGTATCTGTCGTGTTTGCTTCTTTCTTTTTTGTCGAAGAGTCTCCTTTGGATATTTTTTGTCTCTTCCAACAGTCCTTCTTCAAGTGTCCTGATTTGCCACAAAACCAACACTTTACCTTACTCTTCTTCCCTTTCGATTTTGAATGCAAGTTGTTGTTCTTACTGAAGCGTCTTTCTTTAGAACGACCTCTGACCATCATTTCTTCTGATGTAGAGGTTTCTAAATTTTACCTCTTCCTTGTTTCTTCGGACAACAAAGCTCCAACAAAATCATCAAATTCAAGGGTTTCTGATGAACTAAGACTTATATAAGTAACAAAATGATCCCATGACTCGGGCAACGAGCATAATAAAGTTACAGCTTTATCTTCTGATTCAAATTTTACTTCTATACTTTCTAACTGCACCAGGAGAGTATTAAAGGTATTCAGATGATCAGTTATCGTCGTACCTTCCTTCATGCACAAACTGTACAATTGTCGCTTCAAAAGAATCCTATTGGTTAAGGATTTTGTCATGTACAATTTTTCAATTTTTGACCACAAACCAGCAGCAGTTTTCTCTGACACGATGTTAAACAAAACATCATCTGCCAAACACAGTCGAATGCTGCTCAGTGCTCTTTCATCCAAGTCACTCCATTCATCATCTATCATGGTGTAAGACTGTTTGGATTTTCCCAACAGTGCCTTCGCCACGCCTTGTTGCACAAGTAGATCATACATCTTCACTTTCCAGATCTCGAAATTGTTTTTGCCATTGAACTTCTCGATCTCAAACCGGGCACTTTGTGTTTTTGCCATAGCTTAATAACTCGTGTCACAAAAAATCTCCAATTTCAGAAGGAATTAGTTTTGATTAAAAAAGCCCTTGCCTTAAAAAAAAATGTCCTTCTTCTTATAGAATGTCTTTCCTCTTAATACCATATGAAAATGGCATTAATATTACAAATTGATTTAAAAAGAAAATGCCCTTGCCTTATAATATCATGGCATAATACAATTTAAAAAACCTTCAAATCGATTTTATGGCATATAATACACCTCTTAAATAAAATGCCATCTTATGAACTCCATTAAAAAATATTCATAAAATATGGAGTTACCATATTTTAAAATAAAGTCATTGGCATTTTAAATGTCAAATCGAATTTAAAAGCTCTACGATCCAAATCGATTTATAATAAAACAAATGGACCTTTTTACAAAGGCATTTCATTAGAGCTTTATGAAAAGCTTCACTTAAACTTCAGATCCATTCTAACACAAATCAATTTTAAATGTATTAACACATATCGATTTAACTTGACGGCATTTGAAAAAAGGAACTTAACGTTTTAATAAACCGATTCATACCAGCATTTTTTTTTAAATAGCTTTTGACCACCATTCAACGCAGCGATGGACACGCTGGCAGCAACGGCACTTTTCAACACGGCGTGTTCACAGCTTATAGCAAAGACGAAATCTCACAGCGCTGTGGACAACCTCCTCACAGCAATCGGCATTTCTGGTCATAGCTCACGGCGTTACAGCTTTCACACAGCCGCAGATTTCCCAAGCGGACTCTCGGCTTACGTTTTCTATAGCCAACGATTCAACTGGAATTCTCTGCGCTCAGCAAAAGAACTGGCCTCACCGCCTTTCAGCAGGCCACGACTTCTTGAACAGAGCTTTCGCTCAAGAACTCGGCACCTCAAACAATGAGCACATGAAACCTTTGATAACCAGCGTATACCACTTTCTCCGATACCAAGTGTTGGAGATACGGCAGCAAAAATATAAATCAAATCACACACACAACATTCAAACACACATAAAGACAACAGATTTTTAACGTGGTTCACCCAACCAATCTGGGCTACGTCCACCTAACTGGCATCGACAATCTCATTAATCCACTGCAGAAATACAATAGCAGAGTTTCTCATCTACTCAGCTCTTCCTCACAGCACATTCGTCCTCATGCTCACTTGCCTCTACGGGCTTACATTTTATAGCTGTGAATGAAAACAAACTCATAAATTCTCTCACAACAAATATAGGATGCATTAACTCCTCATTAGTAACTGATGGAGCCAATGTAGCAACAAATCCTATTGTTGTCACCTACATGAGATTTTTATCCAAATTTAATTAAAAATAAGAAATAAAATCTCAACATGAGCCTACTTCTGAGTTCATCACTCCAACCCCTTGTCGTCCTGATTCAACAAGAGTGAAGTATCGTATCATTAATAACCTTCCTCCTAGTCTCATTAGTATTGAAGAAGTTACTGATACAGAGGAAGAAGTTGTTCTCCCTTCTCATCAGGACTCTTTAGATATTAGGCCAAGTGAATCGATTTACTATAGCCCTTTAAAACAAGATCCTTGGTATTCTCAGTTGATAGAATTTTTACACAATAGTGGTCTAAACTATTCGCCACCCCGAATTCATTTTTACGCCATACCAAGAGGTTACAGACGTCCATTAAACATGTCTGGTGAGTCATCCATTTTTTTTGCATCACCAGAATCATATTTGTATGGTGGTTCGTCTATTCCTGTGGGATACCAGTTGCTTTTTGGTACTTTCTTAGGATCAGCTCCTCCCGACAAACATATGCCATCATTTGGTCCAAATGAATCACATAACTTTGAGTGCGGAACACATTTACATGATGTCTGGACATATTCCTAACCCTGACCCTCAAGGTATTAATTTACCGCCTGGGGGGAAACCTCAAGGTAGTAATTTACTGCCTAGGGGGAAACCTCAAGGAAAATATCAACCTCAAGGATAGTACATACCTCAAGGTAAATACATACCTCAAGGACAATATCAACCTCAAGGGCAGTACTCATTTCAGGGTCCACAACCTCTTCAAGGAAAATACCCTATGCCAGGGCAATCGTATTTCTAGGGACAACAACCTCCTTTAGGGCCACAGTTCTACCCGGAACAACAAATGTTTCAGGGAGGTGGGAATTATCCAACTAATTATCAAACATATGTTCCACATTATCAACCTGGTTATGGTCCATCTTATGCAACACAACCTTCAATGGGACCTTCATATCCTAGACTAAATACGGTGTGGGATCCATCCCAAGTTCAACAGAATTTGCAACCTAACGTGAAAATATCCTATAATCAACCTGGTCAGCCAATTGGTTACAATCAAATACAACAACCTGTCTAACCTGTTCAACATGTCCAACCTACAATTCAAGTTATACCATAGGTAGGTACAGTTCAACAGCCTGGTTCGAGTACACCTAGAACTCCAACTCAAACTGCTACACCAAATTCTGTTCAAGCTACCACACCTATCCTTGGAGTTTCTGTAGCCCCTTAAGTATCACAACAAATCCCTGTAGTCTCTGCACCACAACCTGGACCCATAGTCCAAACTACTGTTCAGATGCCTACAGGACAAACTAGTACAAGTAGAATTGTAACAAGCTAACCTCTGTTTGTTTATCAACCGTATCAACGGCAGAACCAATATGGGCCTGTAGTAAAAAATCCAGTATACCAGCATCAACCATACCCTGGTTACATGTATCAGATACCAGTTCAACCCCAATATGGTCCGACTAATACTATTTATCTAGGAGGTATTCCAATCCCAAATGTACAGGATATTCCATGATATCTTAGATATCCTCCTCCCGGTACTGGTACAGTTCCGCAAGGTTATCAATTTGCTCAACAAGACCCTAACCATCAGTTTCCATTCACTGAAACTTTGGATTTACCTGATTTGTCGCGCCTATCGAATGATCCAATCTATTATCTTCTGTATTGGCCGCCAATGCCAAATAAGTTTCCCATTGATATTCCTAAATTTGAAGGAAAATAAGGAGAGGACCCCTCAAACCATGTCATGAATTACCACCTCTAGTGCACATCCAACTCTTTGATTGATGATTCCATTCGATTACGAATGTTTCAGAGAACACTGATAGGTTTAGCTGCAAAATGGTATATTGAACTACCACATGGCTCATTCAACAATTTCAATGCTTTAACAACAACTTTCTTAACACATTTTCAGTTTCCAGTCAGATACGACAATGGCACGAAACTATTGACTTCATTAAAACAATCTATGTCTACGTACATATCTGATCACATACATGAATGGAGATGTAGAAGAAATTTGGTGAAAGTCTTTATTCCGGATAAGATCTTGGCCGAATGGTTCATCAAATCATTACTTCCAAAGATCACTGAAGATGTGGATAAGGGGGGAGTTGTTATTGAAGAACAGGTCATTGCTCAAGCTCAGTACTTAGACCTAGTATATACACAGTCTGGTACATTATACAAAAAAATTCCTGACTTACCACATCCTGGTCAAATAACTGCAACTCCTTCAGGGTCTCATGCTGCAGATGGTGTGATTGGTTTAGTTAACACAAATAAAAGTAAGAAGAAGTCTTCAAAAATTACTTCTCCTATAGTAACTTTACTTGATTCACCGAAAGGAGAATCTTCCCTTGAAACTTCTGCCGAAATTCACGTTATAGATTCATCTATGGATAAATCCAAAACCGCTAATAAGAAGAAAGGTAAGAATAAAATCAAACAGACTTAGTCTCCCAAAGAGAAAACTGAAAATACTGAACCATCTGATGATAAATGAAAACCTTGTTAACCTTGTCTTATCTGTGACGAGGATCACTTTACTAAAGAGTGCCCACATCGGTCTGAGGTCTCTAATTTCGTCAAAGGTTCACCCACACCCACTATCTTGAAGGATCCTTTTCCTACTCAAGATAGAAAAATGATAGGATCTTCTTCACATTCATCAGCAGATATTTTGATGATGTCTGAGGTTATGGTTGCAACGCGATCGCAAGACTATGGAAGTAAAAATCACGTTACTGATAAAGAAGTAGAAAATTATAATTCAACACCAGCTACATCTCCTTCGGTTTCTGATCCACTTCATATCAAGAAACCTAATCATGATCTAGTAATTAAACCACCTGCTAAAGGTGTACTTCAGAAATAAGCTTTCAATCCACATGCGAGAGCTACTAAGAACTACAACATTGTTGAAGACTTGGCGATTTCCCCTTCAGCAATGTCGGCCTTAGAAGTGCTGCAATCATGTCCAACACAGAGGAAATTAGTTTTATCAGCTATTGGAGCTATAAATCCTTAGGATTCTAACCTCATGGTCTTCGATTTAGAAAATTTCACACCGAGACTCCCTCATCATATGGCTTTTCAGATTCCAGTATTAGTAAAAAACATAAGATTTTTTCTGATTAAAATGTTCCTCTCCGATACCAACCAATCGTCGACAATCCTTAAAGCTTTTGATGGAAGAGGATTCCATCCGTTTCGAATTTTACAGGATCTACCTATAGAAGTAGAAGACAAAACTGTTAATCTAGATGTGGAAGTAGTTGATGCCCCTATGGATTACAACCTTCTTCTAGGTCAAAGTTGGTATTATGCCATGATTGCTGTCATTTCATCTGTCTTTCTATTAATAATGTTTCCACATAAAGGAAAGATTGTCAAAATTGGTCAATTGTCATATTATTCATCCAACCCAGCTTCTACAGATAGTATCCAACAATTTGGAAAATAGACTATTCCCTATGAAGATGTTGGAGTAGTTTTAGTAAAAGACTCTACTTCGATGGGAACTTTTTCCATGCCCCCACCCAACGTACCGTGTACCATTGCTAACATCAATATGATTTCATCAAGCACTATTCCATTAAATGATCCTTGGATAGTGCCTTCAGAGTCATAAATGGATTCTTTCAATGGCGAGATGCCTTTGAGTCCTTTTGAGATGGCATATGCAACAGTACAGTAATTTTCCAACACACTTTCAACTAATCATGATCCAATGAATGTGATCACCGAAGAATCTTCTTCACTATCAAGCTCAACCTTGACATCTATTTCCGATCCTTTTCAACAAGTGTTTCATACTAATGAAAGTATTCGAGAATTTTTGTTTATGGATGAATTACCCTGGGATGATCTACATCGTAGATCTTCGTTTTTACCTAAACTTGATAGATTTGAAAATTATTTTTCGTCTATTTTTACAATTGATTATGTCAAGGAACCACATAATCCAATATTGATTACAAATTCAGAATCTGAGATTAATTTGGGAAACATTTCTACAACTGTTCCTATTGACGTATCAGTTAAAACCGGAGTTGTTGAAAACATTCATATAGTTGTTTCTTGTACGATTGACGAAATTAATACATACAAAGCCCTATTTCAGGAATTTTGCGACATATTTCCTGTTCCTACGAGGAAATGCCAGGAATCAATCCAAAAATTTTCGTTCATGAAATAAAGACATACCCGGATGCAAAGCCTATTAGAGAATGATTACGTCTGATACATCTGTGAAAAGCTGCTACTATTAAAGCTGAAGTTGAAAAACTATTGCGTGCATGATTTATTTATCCAATCCCATTAACATATTGGGTATCTAATATAGTTCCCATTACCAAAAAACAAGGGACTATACGAGTATGTGTCAATTATAGGGATATCAATAAAGCGTGTCCAAAAGACAATTATCCTACCCCCTATATCGACCAAATCATTGATGATTGTGCCGGAAATGAAATGTTTTCATTTATGGATGGATTTTTCGGATATAATCAAATAAACATACTCCCTGATGATCAACCAAAAACAATGTTTATATGTCCTTGGGGAACATTTTCTAATTGTAGACTACCTTTCAGATTAAAGAATGCTGGTGCAACTTTTCAAAAGGAAATGTCTTACGCTTTTCATGACATTAAACATATTGTGCAGCTTTATCTGGACGATTTACCTACTCACTTGTTGCACAGGGACGATCATCCTACTCACTTACGAGAAACTTTTATGAGATGTAGGCATTATAAGATTCGTTTGAATCCACACAAGTGTGTTTTTTGTGTACAATCTGGACGATTACTGGGATTTGTTGTTTCAAAAGCTGGCATTCGTGTCGATCCCTCGAAGGTTGAGGCCATCATAAATTTACCTCTTCCTTCCACACTTTGCCATCTTCAAAGTTTGTAGGGGAAAATAAACTTTCTGCGTAGATTTATCTCGAACTATGCTGAGTTAAAAAAAGGTTTCACCAGGTTTTTGAAACATAATGTTCCTTTTATTTGGGATGAGATTGCTGATCAATATTTTGATGATCTAAAACACGCGTTAACCCATGCACCATTATTGCATCCACCAAATTCCAACAAGGACTACTTTTTATACCTAGCAGCCTCTGATTTCACCATTGGAATGGTTTTAGTTCAAGAGGATGAATTTCACAATGAGCATGTGATTTACTATCTAAGTCAAAATCTAAATCCAAATGAAATTAAATATTCACATGTAGAAAAATTGGCCTTGGCAGCAGTTCAAGCTGTCCAAAGATTTCGTCATTACATATTGTTACGAAAGACAATTGTGATCTCTAATTGCAACCCAATGATGTATATTTTGACAAAACAATTACTCGAGGGAAAATACTCTAAATGGATTTTTATCCTACAAGATTTTGATTTGGAATTCGAGAAATCTAAATCAAAGAAATCACTGGTGTTTGCAAAACTTATGTGTGACTTTCCCAATACTAAGATGAAAATTGTGGTAGAGAATCCCATTGCAGATGAATCTCTGTTTCTTATCAGTACATGAGATCCATGGTATGGAGATATCATCATTTATCTTCAAACCCAAACCTTTTGACCTGAGCTTTCACGTTCAAATCGACTCAATGCATGATCTAATGTTCTGAAGAGTGAGAAAGGATAGCATGACAAGAGAAACAATCAAGGTGAAAAACAAAAGCAAGAAGTTCACCACATGAAGTCTTCAAGTGGGCAACACTGTATACAATCATTGTACTAAGTCATTGTAAAAGCATAATTATAAAATTTGTACAAGTGTATATCTGCCAAGAATTGAAGAGGCAGTTTCGGGAGGTCTAAGATCATCATTAGGTGGTTGTGTCATAGTTGGGGTTATGGTCTAGTGTGTCTTCTTCTTGTACATCATTCTATATCATTGTAAAGTGGACCATTTTCCCTAGTACGAGAGTCCATTCTTCTTTTACTCTTCTTTAGGGTGGTAAGGTGGTGCTAGGCTGGTGCATGAAGTCACCAACTGGTTCAAGCCTATGAAAACTTCAGGGTGGTAGAGTGGTGCTAGCGTGAGTTGTAGCTCATTGGGTGTTGGGGAATCTGTTCAGTTGTCTACTAAAGAATCTCGGGCGTTGGAGCATCCATCCAGTGGGAGCTGGAGAAGAATGATTTTCTAGATTCTAAGAAGTTGGAGCTTTATTTTTAATTGGAGTTGAATATTAAATAATTATTAGAAAAACATTCAAGTGTTTTTTGTCCTGGAGGGGGTTTCCACCTTAAAAACTGTGTGCATTTGTGTTCCTTTTGTTTACTGCTATCATTGTATAAACACTGATAATAATTGAAGATTAACTAATGATATGAAATAATAATAATAATACTAATTGAAAGGAATATTGATTCACCCCCCTCTCAGTATTTCCAACATTTTATGCTTGGATAGAACACAAATTTCACAATTACAATATTTTTCGTTCATAGTAGGGAGACCAATGACTATAGAATTCTTTTGAAGAAGACTTAGACTCTTGATTGGGATGTGGCCATACCTAGAATGCCATAGATGAGTTTCATCTATTCTTGATACATTGTGGACTAAATACTGTGAAGTATTTCGAGTTCCAAGAATCAATGGAAACATCCTATTCTTGGTATTTTCAACCTTTTCTATCAGTCTTCTATTGGGACGTTTTTCATAAATATAACATGTGTTGTTTTGAAATAAGACATCATAACCATGTTCCGTTAATTGTCCTACACTAATGAGGTTATGTTTCAGATGTGGAACATAGTAAACATCATGGATGTGTTTGTGATGATTCTGTTTAGTAAGAATAGGGACAATACCTTTCCCTTTAGCTTTAATACAAGAACAATATCCAAATGTAATTTTTGGTGTTATGGAAGCATCAAGAGAAGAAGCAATATTTTTGTTACTTGTCATATGATTACTGCATCCATTTTCCAGCAACCAAAGGTCCTCACCGTGTCTGTCTTCAGAAAGATGGCATGAAAGAAATATTGTTTCAGAGGATTCTCCTTTATTGATGGAGAGATGGACACTGCCTCTTTGCTGATCTGATTGTTTCTTTCTGCAGTCATGTTCATAATGCCAAAACTTCTTACAATAATAACATTGGACATTAGATTTTTTCCATGCTCTGCCTCCCTAGGTTTGGTTTTGTGGAGGTCTCCATTGCTCTGTTGCATGATGATGATCCGATCTTCCACTACTTCGGCCTCTGCCTCGCTTGTTTCCGCCTCTATATCCTCTGCCTCTGCCTCTACCAAATGAGAGTTGTGATTTGAAAGCTTGTTTTGTGGAGTCTTATGTCAAGTTGAGTCTTGTTTCATGTGCCAGAAGTGATCCAGTCAAGTGTTCTACTGAGAAAGTTGTAAAATATTTGGATTCCAAAATGGTTGTTAAAATCATGTCATCTTTCTTAGGTAGGCTTCGAAGGAAATTTTCAACAATTTTATGATCTGTAATTGTTTAACCAATGAGTTTGATCTGATTGACTATTCCCATGACTCTAGTCATGAACTGATCCACATTCTTTGTGTCAGTCATCTTTAGGGTTTCAAACAGTTCTCTCAATGTTTGTAATTTAACTGTCTTCACTGTATCATTTCCTTGATACAAAACTTTCAAAATATCCCAAGCTTCTTTTGTTTTTGACACACCGGTTATCTTGTCAAAGATAGAGTCAACGACTGAGTTTTGTATCCAACATTCAGCTCTGTGCTCCTTTCTTTCTGAGTTCAATAGTTGCATTCCTCTGATTATTCTTCATGGCCGTTCATGCTTCTTTGGGAAGCTCTACATAGGTGATATGAAGTGTATCCCAACACTCTTGAGCTTGCAGAAAATTCTTCATTCTTAAATTCCAAAACTCATAATTTTTTCCAAGAAGATTTGGGGTTTGTGGCAAAGCACTAGAAGAAGCCATTATTTCTTCAAATTATAATATGCGGCTTTTTAAAATATCCTTTAAATACTTAAAAATCTCTTTAAAAATGAAACCTTTTTCTTTTCTTTAACCTTTACAAATTTAAAGTTTAAAAATAAAAAAACTTTAATAAAAAACCTTTTTCTTCATAAAAATGGGCTTCCTTAATTTTTAAAATCCTTCGTATAAACCTTTTAAAATCCTTTATATATCTTTTAATGAAATACGTTGAATGCTTTTTAAGGCAAGTAAGAAGTGTTTTTCATAATAATACCTTCACGCATGCTTGGTATGAATTATGTTTCATAAATCACTTTAACGCTGGTGCTTCAACCCCCGACCTTTGTGTGATAAGAATCCGTGTAAGTTATTCGAACTAATGTGCGTATTTGCTTTGGATTGGTGCATTCATGACGCTGAGTCAACAATAACACAGAGCGTTACTACAACAAATTTTTTTAAAAAGAAATTTATTTAATATTTTTTTTCCCTCGCTACTGCTAGATTCTTCATTCTTCTTTTGATGGCTTCTTCGTTATTTTTCCTTTAGATCTATACACTTCAAAAGTATTCAAATACTTCGCTCACTTCTCTCACGTTGTTTCTTTGGAGTTTATACAATGTAGATTCAATCTTTGTTGCTCTCAAAGATTCTTACACAACCTAGCTTTGATACCATGACAAAGAAGGAAAGTGAAAAAGTGGAGCAAATATTTCTCTTCTCAATATTCAAAATAGTTAAATAGATTACATTATAAACATCAATAATAAATCACTGGAGTAGAAATCGACTAAACTGAAGTGAAACTGAATTTTCTATGACACCTAGAAGACAATAAAATCAAATGTGATGACACCTAGAAGACAGTGAGATTAGTATCTCAACAACTTATTCATTTGAAATTTTGAATTTAGTTTAACATCAGTTCAACCTAGTGTGCTAAAGCCCCATTTTATCAGTAATATACTCCTAAGGTAATTCTTGGTTGAGTTGATAGTAACTAAAGAAGAATATCTAAATTTGGATGAAAGATCATGGAATAAGGATTAATATATTTGATTATTATATATCAAATGAATTTATATACTACTTTATGAATGTAGTTGTTGGTACAAACTTTCAACTACATAAAATTTTAAGGAAAAAATCATTAATAGTGTTATGCTTCTTGCTTTGTTCTAATCATTAATAGTTAAAGGACATCATTAATATTAGAAGTGATTTGGATAATTTACTTGAATGAATAAATGTAATTAAACATTTAAGGTAAATTGACATGCTTAATATTTTGTTCAATTTTAATTTATGTGTGTGTTTTATTATTTTTGATAATTTTTTAAGCCATTTATAAAAGACTTTTAATTTTTTTTAGAGAATGAGTTTAGCACAACAGTCCTTTTTTATGCCTAGGTTATCCAAATAATCATAGGAACATGAAGATTCATCTATAAGAAGCATGGTGTTTTTCACATCGCCCAAAATACATTTAAAAAAGGATGAGCGTGGAATTGCATTTAGAAACCAAGAAAGATGTTTAATCAAACAATCATTTGTCTTCAATCATGTCTTTATATTTCCATGATATTAATCTATGAGAGAGGAGATGTCGCATCCCATATATATAAATAGTATCATTTTATTTTTTTGAGTCATATTGTTCACTCTTTCATTAGTCGAACATTTTGGTTGAGATTAGTAAAAGAGTGTGATTATATGACTTCAGATGATGTATTTATTCAGATTCAAGGAAACTAATAAGTAAGATTGTGTGTAAAAAAAATTGAGCATTAAACCATATGGAAAATACACCAATTCATTCCATTTATGGATATTAGTTGATATGTCATTTTAATATTAAATATTTTTTATTAATACACAACAATAGATTAAATTGGTGCATGCAATATTATTGTTGTGATGTATGAATTTGCAAGTTGTGTATGCATGATTGATACATAATATGATGTTACAATATTTCAACATAGACAACATTAATTTTTTTCTTATAACTTCATTTATGATTTCATAATGTTAACTAATTAATAAAGTGATGACTAAAGTAAGGGTAGAAAATGTTTCAATTAGATGAAAGAGAAGCTTTAAACTAACACTTTCACTACTTCCATGTTCACAAAAGTCACAATTTGAGCATATTGAAGGTAAGAAAGAAGAGAAACTAAGGCTCACCTTGATGGCTACCTAATCCAGTAGGTCCTAGATTTACTTTGTTTATTCACTCTCCAACAAAGAAGTTTCCATCTCAACAAGAAATAGTTGTATCAAAAATTTGGTTTTTGGTCCTTGAATTTTGATTTCACAACTAAAAACATAACTTATTGTTGGATTTGATTAATCATGTTCATAATATCACTGTTTCCCATGCTTAAAAAATAAAATTTTGTTTTCTTTCTATAAGAAAAATGCATCTCGATTTCACCTTAATTAATCTATATTATTTTCTCACCTTGAAGAGATTGCATCTCAATACCATATTACAATAACTATTTATTTATTTTCCTTTAAAAAATTCAATGCTAGAGATATGGAATTTGAAAATATATCTCAAAAACATCCAATCACATCCAAGTTCATAAAAAAGCTTCCCAAATATCACAAAATTGATCCCACATTTCTTTGTGATTTACAATTTAGTGTCCTTGTACAAACACCAAAAAATATTCAGATTTGGATATTCAAGATTTCACAATCCCAACCACTGTATCCAGGATTTAGAGCCAAGATTGGATTGGATATGAAAATGAAGCAAGACTATTGGCAAAGGTGTTCTTTACTTGTTCTCTAATTTGGAACAAATTATCCATTGTAGTGTGCATATCCTCATTGTAAAATGTCTTATTGACAATCTTATAAGTGATAAAGTGTACACTTGAGGTAGAGTCTGCCTCTAGATAGGGAAATTGTGGATAATATTCCCACTTAACCCTTGGCTAAAGAAACTTGTAGAATCATATGGTACTCAATTATTTTTCTTGGCTTACTTTTAATCCCCTTGAAAAAACCCCTCGATGAATCTGTAAAGAACTTCAAGAAGCGAGTTGCAGCTCGCTCAAAAACTATAATTAAGAATCAAATTAACAAACCATTGATTGAATAAGATTTGTGATAATGTATTATTACAATTGACACCCCTCTTCAATGATTCCATTTCCAAGAAAATGTTTGATTCAATGATCCTTGGAATAAAGTTTTTATTCAGTAAGAGAATGCAATTTTTTCATTAGAGGGTTGATTCTTGAAAATTTCAGACAGGGTAAACATAGATAGTGTGTTCACATTGGTTTAAACTAGAAAAATATTCAGGAGATTACAAAATTCATATTTTCTATTCATTTTTCCTTTATTCTTTTTGAAAAAAAATTTCATATGTCGAATTGATTTAGATATTGATTTAAAGCTCACCATAAAATAATAATTGTGACCTAGATCGACAAATTGCCGATTGTACTGGACTCATGAAACCAATTTACAACTAGAAAAAATTGTATTGTATGATAGAATTATCTAAAAAAGTGTTTTATTTGATTATCTCTAGAAAGATGATTTTTCTTATTGAGAGATGATGCAATATTTTCACTAAGGGGTTGAAATTTTAAAATATAGATTAGCAATTTGTGGATAGTGTGCTCACATAATCCTTGTCAAACACACTTGTAGGATATCAGTGAGATCAATTCTTCTGCTTGGTTCATTTTCTATGTCCCTAAGTGAAATTCTCCATTTTCTCCTAAATAACTTTAGGAAGTTAGGTACAACTTGTCATAAAACTATAATCAAGGCTCATACTATTGAACCATGAATTGCATTGGAATCTTGACATCATATCATAGCTAGAATAACCCTATTCCCCTAATTTCGTTACCTAAAATATGCGTTTTTTGATGATCTGTAGATCTATGATTTTGTTGAATAAGAGATAATATATTATCTGCACTAAGGGATCAAATTTCATATATGCATATATACGGTAATTGCGCATATATGAAAATTACACATATGCGGAAGATATGTGCATATATGGAAATTATGCATATACGGTAGATGAAAATATACGGAATTTGCACATATATGGAAGATGCACATGTTTTTTGTATAGGCACAACTTCCGTATATGTACATATCTTCTGTATATGCATATAACTTTAGTATATGTGCAACTTTTGTATATGCGCATATACATAAGTTACACATATACAAAAACTATGCACAACTTTCTTAATATGCACATATGACAGTCTCCATATATGCACAGCTTCCATATATGCACATATATTTTGTATATGTGAAACTTTCATATATGTGCATATATTATGTATATGTGCAACCTTTGTACATGCACATTTCCTTCATATATTCTTAACTTCCGTATATGAATATATCTTCCGTATACACACATCTACCATATATGTGCATAACCGTATATGCACAACTTCCACATATGCACATATACGGAAGAAGTGCATTTATGGAAGATATGCGCATATAAAAAATTTGTGCATATACGACATACTTGCACATATACGCAATATGTGCATATATGGAAGTTTCATAATTTTTACATATGCACATATTTTATATCACATATCTTTGATATATACACAACTTCCATATATGCACATATCTTTCGTATATGCATACATTTCATATATGTGCATATACGAGAGTTTTTCATATACAAAGGCTACGTATATACAGAGGTTGAAGTTGTGCACAACTTCCGTATATTCGTAGCTTCCGTATATGTACACATATGGAAGTTGTGCATATACGATACATACACATATATAGAAGGTGCGGATATATGTAAGATGTGCATACATAAGTGGGATAATTCACAAGCACCAATGCATACATTTCCTTGTAATAACAGTATAATTCGCAACAGATTGGGAGAAATTTTATGAATCGTAAAGTACAAGTTTCCTCTACTGCATCAACACTACTCCCATGGCATAACCACTAGAATATGTTTCAATTTCAAAAGGTTTCTAGAGGTCAGGAAAATGCTCTCTTTTAGAGTATCAAAAGCATTATGTTTCTTTCCTCCCCATCGAAAGGTCTACTTCACACTTGTCAAAGCACGCAAGGGAGAGGCTATGATATAGAAGTTGGAAATGAACCTTATCCAATATTGCACAACACCCAAAAAGTTATGAACATTTGTAACATTGGTAGGCTTAGGCCACTTAACAATCACATCAAATTTTTAAGGGTCTATATTTAGCTATCCACTATCATCAATATGACCTAAGTAAATCAAAGAGGTCTTACCAAATTCACACTTGGAAAATTTTACATACAATTTTTATTTTTGAAAAACATCAGGTACCTTATAAACATGACTCACATGATATTCCTAATTTATATTGAAAACAAGTATATCGTTAAGTTATGTAAGAAAAAAATTATCAAGAAAACGTCTAAAAATGTCATTCATCAACCTCATAAATGTGGCAGAGAATTGCACGGTCCAAATGACATCGTTGACAATTTGAATAACCCGTATTTTTTCTTGAATGCAGTCTTCCACACATCCTGTTATGATATTCTAACTTGATGATATCCACCACATAAATTCAATCTGGTGAAATAAACATCATCTTTCAATTGATCTAATAAATCATCAATGCGAGGGAGAGGGTAGTGTTTTTTCACTGTAATCTTGTTGAATGCCCGATAGTCCACTCACATCCTCCATGTGCCATACTTCTTTGGCACTAACACTATAGTTGAACCACATGGAGAAGAGATAGGTCCTATGACCACTTGGTTCAAAAATTCCTACACATGTTTCCTGATCTCCTCCATTTCAGTTGGCGACAACCTATACATACCCGTATTAGGTAAAGGAGAATTTTGTTCAAGATGAATTTCATGTTAAATATTGCACTTTTTGTTGGGTATTTGTTATATTATTTCCATGACTAGTCACGCGCATTGGGCGCAATGGGGGGGTCATAGGGGGGGCGGAAACGCCTCGGGAAATTTTTTTTGGACCCTATTTTTCGGTGGGCGGACCCGCCCATGGTTTTGTGCATGAGTTTGCACATGGTTTTGGGGCATGATGGTTTTCGGCCCCTGGTATTTTATAGATCCGGTCAAGGGAACTACAGTTATGTTCTAATCTAGGGTTAATGGATTAGGGTTTATGTATGCTTCGACATGTATATATATGTGTTGTAACACTAAAAGGAATATACTTAAAAATCAAGTTGGTCGTCCCGATTCGGGATCCAGGGGAAATTCTCTGTGTATATCTATTTTATGTTTTATTCTCTCACTATTGTTTATTTTCTGTTTTTAAGATTCGTTCACAGATAATTTCTATAGAGGGTTAAAACTTACATTTAGTATCGGAGCTGTTTCGGTTTCAAGGGGACGCCTTTGTTACTGAGGGGTTTTTTTCTCAGGCCTGTGGTAGACCCTGTTTAGTGGGAGATCTGCGGGGTTGATTCTTGTAGTGAAAGAAGATGGCGAGCATTGGAAAGATAGAGATCGAGAAATTTAATGGTCATAGTTTTGAGTTGTGGAAGCTCAAGATGGAGGATCTACTGGTGGATAAAGAACAGTGGATCACGGTAGATCCAGGAACTAAACCAAAGGCAATGTCAGATGAAGACTGGAAAAAGTTGGATCAGAAGCGAAGAGCACAATACAGTTATGTGTCTCAGATTCGGTATTGTTGAATGTATCTGGGGAAGCTATGGCGAAGAATTTGTGGGACAAACTTGGGACTTTGTACCAATCTAAGTCTTTGGTGAATAAATTGTTCCTACGGATTTAGCTGTATAACCTGAGGATGAAGGATGGAGACTCGGTGACAGAGCATCTGAACGCCTTCAATACTGTGGTAAGTTAACTGTCATCTATTGATATTAAAATCTCAGATGAAGATAAGTGCATCAGTTTGTTGTGTTCTATACCAGACTCGTGGGACAGTCTGGTTGTTGCAATAGGTGGCAATACAACTACCTTGAATTTTGATGACATTGTCTCAGCCTTGTTGTCGGAAGAAATGAGATGGAGAAATATGGAGGGTCAGAATGGAGATGCCTTTTCTGTACGAGGAAGGTCCCATAACATAAAAAAGAATAAGGTTTCGAGTGGGAGATCTAAATCTAGAGGGAGATCTAAATCTCATGGAAATTTTGTAAAGGTGTGCTGGAAATGCAGAAAGGAAGGGCACTACAAAAAGGACTACAGATCTAAAGATCCTGAGAAAGGAAAGGGATCTGATGATGCTCCATATGTAGAGGCAAAAACCACCTCGGATGAAGGTGGGGATGCGTATTTAGCTTCTTTTTCAAATACACATGTAGATCATGAGTCAAGGTTGATTGACTCGGGCGCATCCTTTCACTTCACTCCCCATAGGGAGTGGTTTTGCGAGTATGAAAAATATGATGGCAGTGATGTCTTCTTAGGTGATGATAGGAAGGCCAGAATCATCAGATGTGGAAAATTCAAACTGAAGTTGCAAGGTGGAAGGATTAGAACACTTCTTGGTGTTCTACACATTCCTGCATTGGCCAAAAATCTGATTTTTGTAAGAAATATGGATGATGCAGGTGTAAAAAAAATGTTCAAGAAAGATACTTGTAAGATGGTTTGGGGAGCACTAGTATTAATGCAAGGAGTTCAGATTGGAACTCTGTACAAGCTTCAGGGAAGCACTATTATTGATGGGTGCAACAGTTTTGTGGTTCCCGAAAGTGGAGCGGAAAGGCTAGCGGTCTCTAGAGAAAAGACCATGCTATGGCATCAAAGGCTTGGACATATTGGAGAGAAGGGCCTTTGGATACTGCATGGAAATGGTATGGTAGAAGGTATGTCTAATAGCTGTATGGATTTCAATTTCTGTGAACATTATGTATATGGGAAGAAGAATCGGGTGAGTTTTCCTTCTGGTGCTAAGAGGGCGAACAATATATTAGAGCTTGTGCATAGTGATGTGTTTGGACTTGTGTCGGTTCCATCACTGGGTAAGTCTGTGTACTATGTCTCATTCATAGATGACTTCTCAAGGAATACATGGATATATTTCTTGAGAAATAAATTTTAAGTCTTTGACAGATTTAAATAATTTAAGGCTCTGGGGGAAAACCAGACATAAAATAATATAAAGGTGCTGAGGATAGATAATGGTGGGGAGTTCTGCAAGAAGGAATTTGAAGAGTTCTGTAAGAAGTGTGGTATAGCACGGCAGAAGACTACTCCATACACACCTCAACAAAACAGAGTTGCAGAAAGAATGAACGGAAAGCTTATGGAAAAGGCAAGAAGCATGCTCAGTGGTACTAGGTTAGGACAAGAATTCTGGGCAGAGGTTGTGGAGACTGCATGTTACTTGGTTGACATATCAACTTCATCAGTGTTGGAGGATAAGACTCCACATGAGGTATGGACTGGTAAGAAACCCTCTCTTTCACATCTAAGGGTATTTGGATGTGATGCATATGTACATGTTCCAAAGGAGAAAAGGACCAAGTTGGATAATAAATCTGAAAGGTGCATCTTTATTGGGGATAAGGATGGTTTAAAGGGTTACAAGCTTTGGAACCTAGAAACAAGGAAGGTTGTGTACAGCCGAGATGTGGTGTTTAGAGAAGTGAAAGATGTTGTTAAACATGAAGTCCTACCAAAGGAACCTGAGAAGATAGAGTTTGAGCTAAAGGAGGATGAATCAGACTCTACAACAAAAGAAGACTCAGAAGAGGAAGAGCCACAAACTCCAGCTGTGAGAAGATCAGTTCGGGAAAGAAGACAACTTAGAGAGGCAGAGACAGCATAGGCTTTCAAATTTTGCTGAAGAAGAGAATCGGGAAGATGTGATCCCAAGTTAGGGAGGTAGTAGATTGAGAGCGTGGAGAACTCTTGAAGGAGGCCATGGTTGATGAAATGGCATCCTTGCACAAAAATGAGGCATGGGATCCGGGTGGAGTCGCTGCTGAATAAAGCCCATCGGAGAAATGGTGGTTAAGAAGAAGATGAATGTAGTGAAGGCAAAAGTAGAAACATGCTCACTATAGCAAAAGGTTATTCCCTGTGTGCCGGGAACGTGTCTGATTTTATATTTTTTTTTCTCCTGTTGCCAAAGTTACTTCTATTAGATTACTTTTATCTGTTACTGCTGCATTTGATTTTGAGGTAGAACAGATGAATGTGAAGACAAAATTTCTTCATGGGGATCCGGAAGAGGAGATCTACATGAAACAACTTAAAGGCTTTATGGTGAAGGGGGAGAAAGAACTACTATGCAGGTTAAAGAAGTATATGTATGGGTTAAAGCATGGCACCAAGGATGTGGTATCAGAAATGTGATACCTACATACGGGGTCTTGGCTTCACCAGAAGCAAGGAGGATCACTGTGTTTATTTTAAATTAATTGGTGATCATGTTATTTATTTGGTCTTGTATGTGGACGATATGTTGTTGATTGGAAATGACAAAGAAATTATCCAAGATTTGAAGACCCAACTGTTCTCCAAATTCGACATGAAGGATCTTGGTGCTGTAAACTATATTTTGGGCATGGAAATTAAGAGAGACCGCAAGAGGAAGCTTCCTGTTAAACCGCAGGAAGTATAATGAGACTATACTGGGTGAAAGAGGTTCAATGTGCAGGCAGTGATAAACCGAAGCAATACCCATTCCTCAGAGGTGTAAACTTGTTCTGTCAACTTATCCTGCAGACACAAGAAGAAGAGAGATATGTCCCATGTTCCAGTGCAGTGGGTAGCCCGATGCATGCAATGGTTTTGTACTAGACCGTAAATTGCACATGTAAAGGGAGTATTGAGCAGGTTTATGTCAAACCGAGGGAAGGAGCATTGGACAACAGTGAAGCGGGTTTTCAGATATTTGCGTGGCACTAGTGATTATGGCTTGTGCTACCAGGGAAGACCAGGATTGGAAAGAGTGTTGGACATTCATGGTTTTGTTGATGTTGACTGGGCTGGAGATTTGGGCCAAAGAAGATCTACAAGTGGGTATGTGTTTAGCCTATTTGGAGGTGCAGTTAGTTGGATGAGTAAAATACATTTTTTAGTGGCACTTTCAACTATAGAGGAAGAATACATGGCAACCACTCATGCAAGTAAGGAAGTAGTTTGGTTGCAGATATTGTGTTCAAGTATGGGGTTGGTGCAACAAGCTATAAGGATAGAAAATGATAGCCAAAGTGAAATTTTCTTGGCTAAGAACCCTGCTTATCATTCAAAGACAAAGCACATTGATGTTCAATATCACTTTGTGAGAGATATGGTGAGGCTAAAAGGGTGTTGCTGGTAAAAGTGGACACTTTGAAGAATGCCGCAGATGCATTGACGAAGCCTGTGACCACTCAGAAGTTCTCTTAGTGTAGAGAAATAATGGGTGTTGCAGAGCTGGGCTAATGACTAAGCTCTCCTGTGGCCCCCTGCGAAAATAAAACAATAAGTGGGAGAATGTTGGGTATGTGTTATATTCTTTCCACAACTAGTCATGTGCAGTGGGGTTACAAGGGGGGAAAAAGCCCACCTTGTACGTTGCGTCGGGTGTAGCAGGGGGGTCACAGGGGGCCCCCCCTGTTTGGCGTCTGGGGAAACGCCCCAAGAAAATTTTTTTGGACCCTATTTTTCGGTGGGCGGACCCACCCATGGTTTTGTGCATGGGTTTGCACATGGTTTTGGGGCATGATGGTTTTCGGCCCTTGGTATTTTGTAGATCTGGCCAAGGGAACTATGGTTATGTTCTAATATAGGGTTAATGGATTGGGGTTTATGTATGCTTTGGCATGTATATATATGTGTTGTAACACTAAAAGGAATATACTGAAAAATCAAGTTGGTCATCCCGATTTGGGATCCAGGGGAAAATCTTTGTGTATATCTGTTTTATGTTTTATGCTCTCGCTATTATTTATTTTTTGTTTTTAAGTTTTGTTTGCAGATAATTTCTGTACAGGGTTAAAACCTATACTTTTAAGGTAACCCACTTGGTTCCTGAAAAACCAACAATATTTAGAAACAATATCATATAATTATTTCTTGTGAGTGGGGTCACAATCTTGGAAAGATTCATATGCTTCTACATCCTTTGCACTCACAACCATGAGCATGCAACCTTTGTTGAAGTTTATCAATCTCTTCATTTGACCTATACTAACAATAGTTTCACTGATCTTCACATGATGGGCCCTGACAATATACTCCACCTCATCTTTCTTGAGATTGTATTTGTTTTCATGTCGGAAGAAAATTTCTTTCTTTTCATACAAATATGGAGATCCCAACACAATGCCACAAATGATGATTTCTTGGGATGATCCCCCTTGTCATGTTTACCCTTTCTTTCAATATGGATGGCCTTCACACTGGCTTCATAAATAGTATTAGGCTCAAACTACAATAAAGAATGCTTGATATAACTACGTAATCGACCAATATACTTTGTTACAGTATTAGGTGAATCTAATGTAATAGCCAAGTTTAAAGCTTATTTCCTAAATTCCTCTATGAAACTTTGCACATTTTGGCCCTTTCCTTGCCTCAAATATTTACATTCAATTAAATCCTTTTTTCAATATCCCAAACGGTATAATTTATCTTTCAATGCAGAAACTAAATCAGACCAGGAGGAAAGTAGATTACCCAAATGTCTACTACCTTTATGAAGCTTTCTCTCCCACTAGACGAAATCGATGCCACTCAACTGAAGAGAGCTCTAAAAAGAAGATAAAGAGGAGGAATAAGAAGAAGAAGAGTTCTCTCTATAAATCATCACCGACCTCTACTAGTCATGTTGGAGATGAGCCTTTAGCCATTGCAAGTCTTGCTAGGGGCATAATTCTAGTCACTCCTAGCCATACTAGTAACGGGTCACCTACCTCTATGAGTCATGTTGATGATGAATCACCTGCTTTTGTGAGTCAGGATGAGGGCACAAGTCCTCTCTCTCTTAGGAAAGAGTCTCTAACCTTTTTAAGTCATGTTAGAGACCCTCCACAAGCCGTTGTTAGTCATGCAGGGGGCACTAATGTTGATAAAAAAACTAGGCGTAAAAGATTTAAACCTAATTTCCCTTGCAATATATGAAAGGGAGATCATATTACTAATTTGTGCCTTGGTATTTCAGTGGTACAAAGGTTGTGGTATGATTATATAGGTTCTTCTACTCCTGAACATATTATGGTTTCCCAACAATCAACCCAACCATTGGTTGATGAAGTGGTTGAGCCAGTGAAATATCTGGTCGATCCCACTCCTCTTTTGGGGGGTGAAATGTATAACAATAGAGGCTTCTTGATTTATAGTTCAGAGTCTTCTGGTCTAGGGGGCATGTAGGTCTCTTCCAGTGTACCCACTCCAAGTTCTATGAGTGTTTCCTTTGATTGGGATATCTTATTTTTTGGGCAGGGTTTACGGGTTTCACCGAAAGCCCACCTAGAGGAGCCCATGGAAAAATGAGGTATATATGTTGCAAAATAATATACAATTTTCAATTATTTAATCTTAATAATCAATAAAACCATGTTGAATTATAGGAATACATGTTATTTAATCGATTCTTATTTTCCTAGGGAGACATTGGAGGGTGTATGTCATCTTATAACCCGCATTGATGGATTATCGACTTGACTATGACCCACTTGGAGGCCCATGAGACCCATTTAGAGCCCACAAAGCCCAAATAGAGGTTTGGAGATGTTTTTCATCATATTTCCCTATTCCCACTACTGGTCCTTTTCTCTTACTTCAAACATTTGCATGTCGCCTTATAATGCCTCAACCTTAGCATATACCCTCCTTTCTTGTAGAGCGATTTGAGATGGCTGGCATTGATTTGATTGGCCTCATTGGAATCATCCAATTCCCATTTGAGTTATTTTATCTAAAACCATGTCTCTGTCATGTTAGAGTAATCCCACAATTTTTTTTAATGATATGAGTATTATCATTGGAATTGGAGGAGTTCTAAGTTAAAGAAGAGTGGCACCAATGCATTTTGTATAATGCTCGGTTTTCATGACCCAATTTTGTTCTTTAAAGCATATGTTTCCTTCTCATGTCCTCCAAATATAGATGCAATAGGCTCTCAATTGGCTTCCCCTTCTGAGTCATGAGATTCAAAATGTTAGCGAGGTTGTCCATGTAGATGGTGAAGCCACCATCATTGGAGATCCTTAAATAGGGTTCCTTGATGGCCACCTTGGCACCCATTGGGTAAAGCTTCTTGATGTACACATAGGGAGGAACCACATAATAAATTTCCAACCAAGCCACAATACCATTATCATTTTCGATCAAAGTTCTGACAATGCACATATTATATGCCTTCGCGCAGAGTGTTCCACATACTACCTAGTCGCGGTGGACTTCCCCAATCTACAATTTGGTGAATGAAATGGGTCTCAGCCTTTTGAAGGGAACCAAAAAAATTGCACCACCATTTTCGCTATCTCTGGGATCCATAGAAGATGATTGTAAAACAAAACAAAATCCTGCCTCAACTTCCCTTTTCTGATAGGAAAGATTATGGATGACATCAAGATGGAGTTGGAGGAGGGTTCACTTTTCATTTCTATTTGAGGAGTCTCGGAGGGGGGATATCGTCTCAAGTCTCTTTGAGGTTCCTTTAAGGAGTGATTTCCCAAAATAATTCCCAGAAATAGGTGGAAGTTAGGCATCCATTAAGCAATATAGGTCCTCCATCCTTCTTCTTACTCCTCTTCTTTTTGTTCTTCTTTCTCGGTTAACTATCAACTTCACTACCTTCTTCGTTTTTGTGAGCCAGGGTAGATATTATAGTGGAGATTTAAATAAGATGTTGTAATGAAACATTGAATTAAAAATTATAATAATAAAACATAATACCACTCAATTAAAAAGGTAACAATAAAAATAATAAGCCAAATTCAATTTCTTATATTGCATTTTTCTTTTTATTGATAAGGATATAGCCAATTTATTTTTAAAAATTCCTAAAATACACATAAGCCTCTTCACCTTGGGATTTATTTCCCTTGGATTTCTTTCCTTTGCTGAATAATGCAAAGTATTGTTCTGTTTCTTTGGAAGAGGTCCCTTCTTTAGTGTTCCTCCTTGTCTCTTCTTGTACCAAGTTAGACCATAATTGCTCCCACTCTGGTAACTTTTCCCTCCTATTTACTGAATCCTGTTAGATGTGCCAGCTCTTGGGAAGGCCTAGAAGTGCTAGACTCACCATATCATCCTTGGAAATGGTAACACCAACACTTCCAAGCTCATCCCGACATTGGGTGAACTTGGTAAAGTAATTTGGTATTGTGTCTCCCTCCTCCATCTTGATTTTTCTGAGTTTTTCCTTCAGTGCCAACTTCCTATGGTCGTTTTTTTATGAAAAAAATATGTCAAGGCCTACCACATAGAATATGGAGTTTTATTTCCATGGAGGTTCTAGAAAATATGATATCAAACTCCTTCCAATAGAATCCTTCTTGCCTTTGCTACGTTCTTCTTCCATGCTGCTAGATCTTGAGCATATGTTGTTGCGGGGTGGAGGCACTTGGTTTCTTCTCAGCTCTTCTGACTCGAGTCTAGACACCTTATTGGATAAGATCCTTATTAGCCTATTCATTTATTCAATACTTTATTTTTTATGTCTTTATTATGTTTGGAGTGGTTAGGGCGCTCACCCTTTACTTTATTCCTGTCTTTGTCCTTCCCATTTCCTTTTTCTTTCTCTATGCCATAGTTTTCATCCCCTGTCTTAGTTCTTCTTAATTTTATAGTAGAAGTTAGGTTTCCTTCTATTTTAACTATGTCATATTGCATGTTTTTTAGGGTTGTGAGTTTTCTTTCTCTTAGCATGAACATAAAATCAATTTTTAAAGTTGTGGCATAATTTACAATGGTAGTGGTAGGTTTAGGTTTTATCTCATTTGGGATCTTGTTTTACACCTTGTTAAGTCTCTTAGTAAACTCCTCTACATTATCTTAGGGTTTCTTCTTAACTGTTGAAATTTCTGAGGTAATATTAGAGGTATTTATTTTCACAACACTACATACGAAATTTTGTTTCTAAGTCTTCCCATGATGTTATAGAGGGAGGATGAAGAATACATAGCCATTTTAGCACATATCTTTCTAGGGTTTGTATAAAGAGCCACATAGACACATAATCTTAACCTACCATGAATTTATTAGTAAAATATTGAAAGCATTGATATGTTCCTCAACCATCCTTTTATTTTCCTTATCGAATTTGGGTAGGAGTTTCAACTAGTTTTTTGGAATATCATGTAAGATATAAGGTAAGGATAGGGGTGCATATCAAATTGATACTCAGGATAATGAATGATTAGGCAGGTTTTATTATTGCGAGGTGGACCTTTTCCTACCATGATATGCTCCAGAATAACATTTCTAGTAGTCACAACAAATGATATTGGGGTTTTGGTTCTCTTTGTTGGCCCAAGAGTTGAGAAGGGTGTGGATGAGTTGGGAAGGGATGTGAATAAGGTTTCGAAGTAAAAAATAGTAATGTGCTCCCTAACCAGTCAATAGTGTTCTCAACCAAGTGGTGGAAAACTTATTTTTGGGTTTTCACCTGGGTTCATATTGATGGGTAAGAAGACGATCCAATGACATGAGTGCCACAAAAGAATAACACAACTGGGCACCCCACCCAAATGCACGGGAAATAAAATGACCCAAATGATGGAGAACTAAGTCGAGGTTCTATGTATGGAGTACATGATGGCTTGGTGGCATGAATACCACAAGAACATTTCATAATTGAGAAATCAAGCATGCAATGAAGCGAGTTGGCATGGTAAATTTGGATCGAGCGGGGTATCGGAATGGGTTGAGAACGTGAGTTAGCATGTTGGCTCAAAATGAAACAAGGAATAAAATAGATGAGCCAACAAAAGTGGAGGGAAAACCAAATATGGAGTAAGTTTACTTGACAAGGGAAAATTGCACACAAAGGATTTGGCCCAACCTCAGACGAAGGGTCATAAGTGTGGACTGGAATATATGGCATGCACGCACACACACATACACACACATGTGTGCAAGGTTCCAAAATAAAGGAGGGGAGAACATAACGAGAAACATGCAAAAGTGAAAGAAATAAAGGAAGAACTACAAGAATGCAAGAACAAGTCAAGAGAAAGGAACATAACCAAAATGAATAAGGGAGCTCAGCGAGGTATGTGCTATGGTAGACAAATCGAGAGAGCCAAGAGTAGAACTTTTATTGGTAATGGATCTCTGTTTAGATAGCCATGGTTACAGATCTCTATTTAACTAGCCATGGTATTCATGATAGTATTTGTTTCACAATCCTCTCTAGGTTGAAACATGTTATTCCTTTTTCCATCTATGATTGCAATTTAGTCTCTATTACTGGGGTTGCATGGGTAGTGCTCAATTTGAAATCAACTCTTTCTTTTGGTGTTTTTTATTTTCCCTCTAATATTTGGTATACCTCCCTTTTGACATAGTTTCCTTATGATGGCCTTGATGAGGTTGGTCCTTTAACCTTTGGGTATGAAGTGTGAAGGAGTATGTGTGCTATAGTTTCATTTATATACAAACTATCATTGACCATCTTTCCCACCCTTGATTTTATGTTGCTCCCTCCAACTAGAATTGTCCTTCCCTCTCCACCTTCCAATAGCTAGGGTTACCCTTTAACTCTTAGCTCATTTCAAAGCTTTTCTGCTAAGATTCTTGGTTCCTAGCCTCAAATATATTCCTTGTATTTTTCCATATTTTCCGCCCATGTTTTTGTGTTGCTCCCTTCAACAAAATTAACCCTTATATTTTCTCTTATCAATCACCGGGGATACCCTTCTTTAACATGTTCATACCATATATTTTCTTCGACGCTTGCTAGTATCTTGTTTGTCACAATAGTCTAATATGGTCATCCTCATCTTGGGGGGTGTAGATAAAGAAGTACTCACACACTCCCTTCTAAATCTTGTGATAAATTTTTGATTAAATGATTTGCAAATATCTATGTGCATTCAATCCCTCTTGAAATTAAGAAATAAATTTAGAAAGAAGATAGAGAAGCTATAATTGAAAGAAATTTTACGACATATAGACACTAGTAATATCAATAAATGAAGACTATATATATGCAAACAATAGATATATATTGGAAATTAAAACCCACCATGGAAAAATTTTGGGTAGTGAGTTGCAAAACCTAACAGGGAATTCTTTTGTGCATTGAATCAGACCATATTTATAGGCTCAGAAAAAATAATCATATATTCATAGTGTGTGAGACTCCCCAATATTGTTGCTTATTCTAAATAATTGCATACATTCATTGATAGAACGCCGAAGCTTGAACTAGACAAGAATCCACTGGATCTCAACGCCATAGTTCCAATTATTTGTTGGCAATGCAGTATCGATGTTGACCGCACTTGTGAAGGAAATACAACGTTCCTTGCGCAGGCGTATTATATGAGATCATGGAACTGTATTTGAGATAAGTGCAATAGATCTTGTTTTGGCATGGACCAGCTTCTTTCATGCCCTGCACAAAATGATGACAAAGATTGCTTGAGGTGTAGTTGAGAGGGGAAAGAAATAAATCTTCATAGAAATTAAACAACATGATGGTGTTGCACTTAGATATGTTGAATGGAAAATTATCATTGAGAACAAGTACATCATCCTGAAAATCTGCAGAAATGCATGTATCATTTGCCAACACTAGCAGTCTAATCACTAGACTAAAAGCAGATGGCTCTATAGTCTCACTGTCAATAAGTCAACACCTAAAAAAAAAAATATACTCTAAAGGTTATCAGCAAGCAGCTAGGGAACATAACTCTATTTGATAACCACCACTAGTTGGAGATGAAACCAAGTATCACAATGGCTAAAAGAGAGAGTCGACCAAATTTATAGTTATGGTTACTCCTGAGCTTTGCCCAAACCTCGGTAAGAACGAGCAAAGTACTCTCGTGAAGATGAGTGCCCTCCCAAAAAAATGAAGATGGAATAGGTTTGTCTATTTAGGTACTAGGTTAGCCCACCCGAGTCACCTTGTGTTCATCCCTTAAAATTCTAGCCACTAAGGTTACCTCAAATCACAAACACCACTGGGGGGATCATGGTCGTGGACTGTACGCTGTGTGGGAAGGACACCTAAGTCCTCGACTCAATTCCGATATCAAAGGAGGCTAAATTTTAAAGTTACATATTTTTATGGTAACATGAAAATATTTATTATATTCATATGCATTTTGTAGATTTTGTTTTTTAAAGGTATAGAGTCTTATTTTAAATGAATTTTTTTTCTTAGAAATGTAATTTATTTATTTATTTTTTATGTTTCAATTATTTATGAAATTTATCGTAGATCTATTCTCTTATTTTTTTAGTGATTTTCATAAAAAAAAAAAAAATAGTATTAACAAATAAATTACACATTTTTTTTCTTATTTTTCTTATTTTTCATGTTATGAGTGGACATTTTCTTTACAATATTTGTAACATATAAGTATATATTGTTTCTTGTTTATGTTAAAGAATATATATGTGAGAAATGGAAATGTTGAAGGGTATTGGGATTGGATGAAAGTTATATTTTCTTTCATGTATGCAATGAGTTTCATTCAAATTATATAATATATATTTTTTTTCATATCAAACATGGTAAAAATTCATATTCAATATGACATTTATGTATATATCCATTGACATAGTGGGATAAATGTGTCAAATGGAAGGCTTTGATATGAATATATAGTCTTGAGTGTGGTATTTATCTTTACCCTAATTTATTTCTCTATTTTTTTATTAAATTATAAATCTTAAATTTGGAATTCAAGGGCCTAAAAGGAGTTGATATGACATAACTTGTGATAGTTTGGGTTACCCTTTTAGTCCAAGAGCCACATTGACATCTAAAGGTCAAGTTTTCCTATCCTCGATAAGGTGTTTTAGAGTTTTTCTCTATGGGGGAACAGCATGAGGACTAACACATTATTTAGTAATGTTGTCATCTTGTTAGAGCTTATCACATTAAATGGTTTCTCTTTGATACTTTTTGTTTTCATTCCTTCCAAGGAAAATATCATGAAACGTTCTTAATTATTAAGAGTCGTTATTCCCAATGATTATAACTATTGGACCCTTAATACAACATCAATAACATGCTTCAACATTGAAATCATTGGAATATCCAATGCATACTCCCTCATAGTCCTTAACACTAGAACTTTCTTAAAAAAATTATGCCACCTTGATCTACAATCATTACTTGAAACTACAGTGTTGGATGTATAAATCAATTGAGAATTTTGGCTAGTTTGTTACTAATGAAGTTATAGTTTCTACTTGAATCAATCAACACTATTTCCATTTTCTTTTTAGTATGTCTTTATATCTTGAGAGTTTTATTATTGTTGATACCAACCAATGCGTGACAATATATTGTTGGAGTAGTCTCTTATAATTATAACTCTTATGATAGGTCTATTTCTTGATATTCTTCCTCTTTACAATATATGTGGAATAATTTCCTCTCACCACATTATCATCCTTACTATAATTTGTATTGAAATTAGAAATAGTACCTATGATCTTCCCCATTTGTACACTGAGTGAGGATAGGAGAGGGAGCACATTGTTCTATATAGTTTTTAGTTGCCACCCTTTTTGTAGCCATTTTTATTTTCAACTTTCCTTGTCAAACTAAAACATGCTCTAGGGATTCTTCCATAATGTGTTGTTAATTCTTCCATAAAAATGTGTTAAGACAAAATAGAATCAATTTCTTATTCAGAAAACTATTGGTACAAGACAAATTAATTAGGTTCTAAATACATAGATGCAAAAGTTACCTTTTGTAAAGTTTTACATGGTGTAGATCAAATAACTACTACATTTCAAATATCTATTGCAGAAATAAAATATCCTATTAAATAGGGCCAAACTATCATTATAATATCCAAAGTTCTGATTCAAAATTCAATAGATATATTTTTATATGGTGGACTACAAATATTATCTATATAATGGTTTTGAATATTATTAATAAAATACATCACTAACTATATATGAACAAGAAAAAGAGTTATAGGTGGCTATGATCACATGAGAGGAGGGCAGCTATTTGAATTATTGGAGAAATGGTGGGTATATGAACTTATTTTTGAAACCATGTGGCATTATGGTGGCATGTTATATAACCTCAAGTTTAGGCTTCTTTAGGGTGCATTATTCATTATTCTCATTAAATTTGGGGTTCCATATTCTAAGGGGACAAGAAAAATTATAATATTGTTGGATGTGTGTTAATACTTGTAAGTTATAGCACGAGAATATGCTTGAGTGTTGGCATGCTTTGGAATAACTCATAAAATTTTTCATGGCTAAGAGTATAGGGAGATTCTAGCATTGAGATTTTCTAACCAGTTGTTAGTGTCAGATTTTTCATCTTTCCACCAGTGATCAAAAAATATCTTTTCATATCATAGTAGGGTCCAATTTTGAAATTTTTGTCATTCCATTAGGTTATCATGCAAAAATTTGGTCATTGGAGGTAGCCCAAGGTCAAACCTCACTCTTTTCAAAATTTTCATTACTTGCTGGCTCATTTCACCACTTTGCTGAGTGTACATCAGTCAATAGTTATCATCATCATTTCAGTCTTTTCATCATGAAGTTCATTCAATCAGGGTTTCCATTAGGTATTAGGGTTTTCAAGGTCCATCAAAACACCATCTTCATGCATAAAAGTCCAACAAGTAAGAGAGTGACAATAAACACATTTTATTATGTAAAGCTTAATTTTTAAATTTAATTTCAATTTCAATATGTAATTTCATGTTTTATATACGTAATAAGTACTTATGGTTCCAAGCTAGCTGCAAAATCAAGGTTCCAATTGCCAAGAAAGTCAAAGTTCCAAAAGTCTCAGTGTTCAAAAAGTCCACCAACTAATAAAATTCAAAATATCAAATGAAAGGTAAAAATTGAAATATTTAAGTTGAAATGTGAAAAGATAAAGTGGGTCCCAAGACCAAATTTGAAACTTTCACCAAGGTATAAAGGAAATAAAAGAAAAGGAAAGGCTAATTCTCACTCTCATCCATCGAGCTCTCACTTCCCTAAGCCAAAAAATAAAATTTTCAAGCGAAGAAGGAAATTTTTTTGGAGGCGCTATGCTCCTGGCATTGAGGCACTGTGCTCCTAGCATTGAGGCATTGTGCTCCTGTGAAGGGCACTATGCTCATGGAAATTTGGCGCTGTGCTCTTGTGAACGGTGTTGTGCTCTTGACTTCAGCACTGCACTCCTGTGTAGAGCGCTGCGCTCCTGTCAACTCTCCCTACAAGATACCACAACTCGAAAAACCTTCTTCCAAGCTTTTAAAACATAAGTTGAAGTTATCTACAACTCCAAGAAAGTAAGTACATAATTTCATGACCTCCTATCCTTGCTTTATAATCAAATTGTGATGAAAACCCTCTTCATGCTTAAATTCATGTTTTAAAGCTAAGAAACCCTAATTTTACTCCCATATGATAATTTTTTTCCATAGACACAATTTATCCCTCCCATATTAGAAAACACTTTCCCTATCCCTACATAACTTTATTCCTCATTCCCAAGCCCTATTTCCCAAAACCATAACCCTAGGCTGTAAATTTCCTAGGCAACCTCACTATCTCTGTAATAAATTTCCCTACCCTGTTTTCCTAAGTTTTTCTACCCCTACCATTTCACTAAACTCCCTAAATCCCTTCCCTACTTCCCTAATTTTTCCTACACCCATTCCCACTCCATAAACCTACTTCCTACCCACTTTACCATCCCCTTCCCTAGGGTTTCCAAAACAAAACAAACACATGGAGGAGGAGAGAGATTTCATAGACGAAGACAGAGAGGAAAGAATACCACACAATGGAGGGAGGGTTTTGAGGCTTGAGCAATCTGACACCATAGAATTAATGTCCTCACCCATGATAGTAACTTGCTTCAAACATTTGGGTTGCTTTGATTTTTGTGAGCTATTCTAGAGAGTTCAACATCACCTTGCATTGACCAGAGTTTTCATCTCCAATATTCAAGACAATCAAGTGACCATTGTAGGGGTGAACTTTACCATCTCTATAGATATTATTGTTGCAACCACAAGGATACCCAATGTGGAGGAAAAATGGTTCAAAGCCATAAACATAGATGCCCAGCATTATGAATCATTCCTCAAGCCAAGATATAAAAATCAGAACAAGAAGGTTTTTCCTTTCAACCACCTATTTGACAGATTTTCTCCCATGATGAAGATCATCATGAAGTACTTCACTTGTCAGGGAATATTCTCCCGACTGTACTCATATCACATCAGGTTTATTATGCACATCAAAAGGGTAAAATTTCTCAACATCCCTCATTATTTATACAGGAGCATTGACAATATGTCTTACAAAGTGCAGAGCAGAGAGCCAGAGCATTAGATGAACAACCTTTTTTGTCATTCTCTTATCAAGATAATTTTCATACATCATCTCAATCAGCTAAAAATTGATTGGGAAACCTTCATTGATAATGATGTCTTCATTACTCCACCATCTCATCCTGTTAGACCAATTCCATCACTAGTATTAGTGCCTAAAAAAGAAACATGATCATCTAGCATGGCTGCAGTGAAAAAGACAAAAAAAGGACAAAAAAGTCAAGACCTATCAGAGGGGACCTAGAAAAGTGTTTTCTCCACAGTCTATGGAAGGGGCCTTTCCTTCTTCATCAGCAAAGCATGTACACCAGGATGCACATCAGAAAGAGGCAGTTGTCCATGAAGAGGAAGACCTTCATGAGGAAGAAAAAGAATTTGAGTTGATGGATCTAGATGATCAAGATGATTAGGAGGCCTCAAATATGATCATCAAAGAGAAGGATTCCATGATCAAATAATTTCAAGATAACATTTCTAGAGCTCAGTTTGTTATATCATTCCTTGAGTAGGACAACAAGCAGCTGAAATATCAACTAGTACTCATGGAGCTAGAGATGATAAAAGAAAAAAGAGGTAAGGCTATGATATAACTTGATGATTCTGACCATGATGAAATTCAAACCAATAGAATAATACCAAAAACAAGAGGTCTTAAGAGAGCTCTACAACACCAGAAATTTGAGGTTGAAAACCTCACTTTTGAGGAGAGGATTGCCAAGGAGGTTGAATACGATAGAGAGATATGTCTAAATAGGGTAACACTCCACCTTGAGAAGCTCCTCCACAAGAAAAAAATAGATAACAATATGCTCATAAACATTTCCAATAGGTACATTACAAGAAACAAGATCTGTAACATTAAACTCAAGCAATTGGAGGAAAAACACAAGCAAACCCTAATAAAGAAAAAGGAGGAAGATAAGCTTGAGATCCTTGCTGATGCCTCCATGATTGTTTTAGGCACATCATCAGAAATTTATCCACCAATTTTGAAAGTTTTTGGGCAAAGTTTTGAGATTTTGTGCATTTTGACAAATTTTGATTAGTTTTCAACACGATTGCAAAAGTGCAGCGCCTAGGGCGTTGCGCTTTCTATGGGTTACTCCAAATGAAAAATGTCCACCACCATTGGATTCATAAGGCCCTCTAAAAGAAATTTTTACTATTGTGACTAAAAAATTGGACAATCTGGCAAGGATAAATGGGCAAAAACACCTTAAAAATCACCTTTCTGCCCTTATTTTCAGGCTGGCGCTGTGCTTTGAAGCAATGTTGGGAGATTTCACTTTTGGACACCTTAAACTCATCATCTTCAGAAACCAAGGGAAGTTTTGGAAACTATACAAGAGGTTATTTCCAATGAGCTATCCTTATCTCAATTTGGACTTCAAGAAGTCCCTCAAATTCAACCTTGAAGTTGGCGCTGCACTCCTACAAGTTTGCTGATTTTTTCAAAAAAAATCAGATTTTCTTATTTTGGTCCAAGAAATCATGAATTTTACTGATGTAAATTGATAATGCAAATTTAATCAAGTTAATTTTAAGTTACTAGAGGGTAAATACATTAGGTAAAAGTAGATTTTTGGATAATATGAATCAGTTTCACCAAAGTTAGGGATGAGTTTGTTGACCTCCCTAGTCTTTAGGTTTTCAATTCAGTATTTTGGGGATCAGTTCCTCAGGTCAGGGATTCGACCCCTGAGCCGAGGAGAATTATTTTTTTGCCTATATATTCCACTCTCTTTCTCATTGCAAGGGTTGGATGTTTTTGTATTGATTAGAGAACAGTATTGTATCAGACTTTTGGTAGGAATTTATTAACAGAGTTGCAACTATTTTGGTGGGATTCTTGTGGTACTGTATTTTGACATAGTTTCTCATTTTTTAAAATATGTATGCATGTTTTGTACTTTCCATGATCATGCCACTTCTATAATGTGTTGATTCTTAAGTGAGATAAGAAAAATTCATGTTTAATGCTCTGTTTTGGGAGAATCATCATACTTGTGTTTCATTTATTCAGTTAAAAAAGAATTCATGTATGTCATGCTCTTTTTAGCACCTCACCAATCTAATCCATTCCAAAAAATCTCCTTAAAGTGTTAAAGTACCTACCTACCTTGCCCCATCATATGTATGCAATTTTTTGTCCTTTTGCCTTGACCTAGTTTCCTCTTTGACCTAATTCACTCATCCAACACCCAAATCAACTAATCAAAACTCCTGTGATACTATACCTAGCCTTAAACCTAATTGGTCCAGCCCTCTTGGCTGTGATTCCTTGAAGATAGCCCTCTCCTGCCTAGTAGTTCTAGCTACTTGGAGAAATCTTGGTCTGTGGTTACCTTTGTTGGTCTCTTCTCAATCTTGGAGATCCGGTGGAGTGATAACACCAGTAACACTAGATTCTTGGAGGGAAATAAAATATTGTAGAGAAGGATATTATTTTCTTGGAGTTGTGCAGTTTAAAATGGAAATAGAGCTAAGAGTTTATATTTTCATGGGATTATTGAGTAATTATGAAGGTTAAAGTGGGAAATAGATACATGAGTTGAGATTTTCATAGGACTAGTTGAGTAATTGTGACTAATGTGTATATGTGTGAACAAAGAAATATTGAGGGTTGATTTCGTATGAGAGATAGAGTTGGCCTAAGAACCCATACTTTTGATATCATAGCCCTATATTTAGGGTGAATTTTTGTAGAGAGTGAATGTGCAATAGAACCTATGCTTATGTGGAAAGTATTACTTCTACATTTAGTTGGTGAATATTTCATAATGATATGTGTATTTTTTGTGCATTATGCATTAATATTAAATTTTTTATTATAATGGTTATCATTCTCTTACTACTATGTATTCTTATGAGAATTTGGATAACATATATTTAATTTTTTAGGTATATTACATGAGTTCTTGAGTATCGTGCATAAGTTTTTCATTTTCTTGATTTAAATGAATGACATAAGAAGCTGAAATTAATTTAGAAATTATAGTTTATAGGTTACTTAGGCATGTGAGATCAAATTTCCTCCTATGACATATTTTACTCCATGAATCTTACCCAAGATTTGAAAGACTGGGGGAGAGATCACTTGTAGATTTGATAGACTGAGTGATATATCACTTGCAATCCTAATTGGTGGATTAATTTTACAATTTTTTTATACACATCAAATGGAAAAGAAGATAAATTTAAGCACACATATTATTATGATGGGTGTGATGATCATGACTAATAAAGGGTGTTGAGTCAGGAAATTTATATGATTAAATTTTATACATTAATTAACAATCGATGGAGGTGTTCTTATGAAGTGCTTACATTGTATGTGTATGAATTTATTGATTATTAGCTTCCTAATTTAATATTGAATTAGTATCTATGCGAAGGAATTTAACATTAAAGGAATAATATAAAAGATTATAGTATCAAATGATACAAGCATCATTTCGATCACTCAATATTTTCCTCAATTGTATCACAATTCCATGTCCCATATCACTCTCTTTCATTAATCAAAGACTTGATTATACCTATGATCAAGTGGTTAAGAAATATGTTTAATGGTAGTTCATGTGTTAATGCACTTACAAATCCTATTCATTTGTTTTCATAACGTAAATTTTATGAACATTTAATAGTAGAGAATAAATGAAACTAGAATTGAATTAAATTAAAACATAAATCAAATGTTGTTCTAATAGAAATCATACAACACATAACAATGCATAAAGGGACCTTCTTAGCTTATTTTACATTGTAGATAAATTAAATAACTAAATAAAAAGTAATACAATGCATAAAGATCAATGCATGAACTTTGGAAATTGAGAGTCTTTTATATTAAAGTTTCAAAGTTAAATCATATCACTCTCTCTCTCTCTCTCTCTCTCTCTCTCTCTCTCTCTCTCTCTCTCTCTTTATGTATTTGTGTGTGTGTGTGTAGATATATTCATACCTTGTGTTTTCCAAACTTCTATATATTCTCATTATAGTGATACCCATAGGTTGTGATCTTCCAATCAATGGTAACTTCAAAATCAAAATAAGGGATCTAGTTAAATTTATAATTTTCTTGGTTAGCTTATTAAGGATTTCATGATAGGCATGCATGAAATTATTTGTATGATTTGTTTAACTGATATTTGGGTCGAGGTTTGACTACTTATCACTTTTCCTATTTACTCTAGAATGTATTTGAAGAACACATAACCTTCTCTAGAGGATGTAGAATCATCTCCAAGTGGTGGTTTCCAATTTTAACTCTTGCAACCATATAGACCATTAAAACTACTATAAGAAGTATATAATTTCTACACGATTTGTCATTCATGTAGCAGCAAGTTAGTAAAATTATTTTAAAATTTATTTGAATTTGAAAAGGTGAACAAATGTATGAAATTGTAAATTTTAACTTTGATTCCTTCCTCTTATGCAGATCATGTAGGAAATGACAATAATATGTGGACAAAGTAAATACGAAAGAGTTTGGGTAAAGGCTTAAAGATTAAATTGTGAGTAGAAGTGGAATTTATTTCGAGATTTTGAGGGCATCATTGAGGAATAGAACATTGGCCAAATATTCTTATTCCAAAATACATAAGACAAAATATGGCAATGTAAGTAGAGTAGAAATAGACAACTTACTTGGAAATTTATCTTCACAGTTGGATAATTTGCAAAAAAAGAGAAAAAAGAGGTCTAAATTGAGAAAGCATTGTCAATGGCTAAAATTATAGGAAGAATCATCCTCTCATAGAATTCTCACTAAAAAAGCTATAAGTATTTGGAATCTATGAATAGAATCATCTGATAAAGTTTTTCCCATCACTCTCAATATTAAAATCAGTAGTTAAAGAATCTGGCAAGGATACTAAGCCAACATATGTTATTGGCTCTAAGAAGCCATGGCAAGCTCTACTGAAAATTCAAGTTTCCTTAAGGATGTTATGGGGACTCTTTCTAAGGACAATTTCCTTTTCCAACATAGATGCTTATAAAACATAAATAGTAGAAGCTCGCATCCAATGCACCACTAAGGAATCCTCCTCTGTGACCCTAGCTACCTATGCAATCTAACCCAAACCAAAATAATAAGGTGGTGCAACAAGTTGAAGCTCTCTTCTTCCTTACTTATTACATATCCTCTATTGAATGTAATGATATACACTTGATGTTAATACGAGTAGTAAATTTGGGACGTACCCCTGTAATTATAGAACATGACGAAGATAACTCACCTTTGGAAGAAGATTCGATTCTTGAAACATTAAAATAACCTGATGTTGAAACTACTATAGCATATGACATTATTATTACTTGAATAACATTAAATGTAATTTATGTAGCATTTTATGTTATCGTTAGTACTGAAATAGTTATGAATCCAACATACCCAAAGTGATTGGTTGTAGAAAACATTTCTCCATAGTCTGAGTCTGATTTATTAAAGGAGCTAAAAAATTTGTATGTTAGGATTCCATTAGTACAAGCTATTAGAGATCTTCCAATTTGTACATAAACAATAAGGTAACTCTGCATTAAAATACCTGGTAGGAAACCTCAATATCCTCACAATATTGTTGTTGTGGGAAATTTTCATAATCAATATTTGGAAATACCCCACCTACAAAATATGATGATCCTAAGAATTAGGCAGTAACTATTCAGATTTGAAAAATGACTATTCCAAACACATCAGTTGATTTGTAGGGGTGATCAACTGTGTATGGGCCAGTTAATCCCACATCAAGGTGCACCTATGTCATTTAAAATGGTTAGTGTTTATAGAGTATATAGGAGACCTTGGATTTAATGCAATATTACTCATGAAAGCTCTCATAACATAGCTATCTCTTATGACAATTTTCATGTTTACCAAGGTAGTTCACGGTTCCCAATGTAAAATGGTATAGTTGGTCAGTAAATAAACCTAATTTCAAATTGCACATCATGGTTAGAGGATTCCATGTCATGTGAAAATTTTATAATCATCACATTTAATGAAAATTTATGGCTTAGTCAAACTTGGGTAGGAGGATAAGGGGAATGATCCACGTGGATTTTCAAGAAGAGAGTTTGGAAAAATATTTCATGCATTACATCCAAAGTGATTAGCACAATGAGATAAATAATATCTAGATATTATAATTTTGAGATCATGAAGGGTAATAGAGATCAGGCATAAGGGAAAGATGACATGGTAGTCAAGATGATGATGTGGCAATGCCCTATATGGTTGAAGGTTAAATCCCTACCATCCACCTAATAGATATTGAAAATTAAATTAAAATTTTGGAAGCGCTATTCCAACATAGACATGTATATAAGTGTAATTAGGTGAGTGGTATGGATTTAACTCTGCGAAATATTTTGAAACATTTTTAAAAACAATCACGGATCAATGATTGTGATTTATCTCCAAAGTAGTTATGTTTTTTCTATTGTTTTTATTAAATTGACTAATTAAAAGGGAAAATGTCATATGAACATGAGTCATGTTTTTTTGGGCATGTAGTATTAGTAAGCCATGGTGTTGTAACCGAGCCTAATTACAGATTAAAAATATCCATGGTAAAGGGGAGTGAATCTCCATTGTTAATATTCCTGTTAATAACAATTTAAAATAAAGCTATCTATATATATAGATAGATATATATATATATATATGTATATATGTATATATATATATATATATATATATATATATATACTATACATATACATATACATATACATATACATATACATATACATATACATATACATATACATATACATATACATATACATATACATATACATATACATATACATATACATATATACATATACATATATACATATATATATATATATATATATATATATATATATATATATATATATATATATATATATATATATATATATATATATATATATATATATATATATATATATATATATATATATCTATATATATAGATAGATAGGAATATGAGATGTATGATGCAATAAATGTTTTGATGTCTATAAATATTTACCAACCATTTAATTTATGTCTTCCCTAGTATATCTTTAATTGACATTGAAATAATAACATTGAAATATTTTGTTTTCAATTGTTTTATATAATATATAGATACTTGACATTGAAGCTTTTTATTCAAAATGGACATTGAAATATATATATATATATATATATATATATATATATATATATATATATATTAGGTTGTTTTTCATGGAGTTAAAAAATTAAAAAATTAACTTTAACATATTATTCAAGACTAGAAAATGCCAAAAAAAAAATTGCCCCACCATGGAGAAAACCGATAACTAGAAACAAAATGGACAACCTTTGGTGATTGCATAGTTTGAGTCAACAAGAAAAGTAAATGAAACAAAGACTAAAAGAGAAACATATAACAACAGTCAACAACCCTAGGGGAAAAGCTAAAAGAGCAATACCAAACCTCAACATGAGGATGAAGGTGAAAATTAAGGTTAATGGGTTGTTCATCAACCATGCATGGCAGAGGAATTGGAGAACTAGGTGGCAAACCCATCTAAAGCCTAGCTATTTGTCCTTCCACAACTAGCATAAGATATCTAAGCTCATCGAGCCTATGCATGAGATTGACTTAGGACCATATCCTATCAACACAATTTTTTCCTAATAGTGGCTTTAAATTCTAGTACAAATAAATTGTATGAAAATATTGATTTCGGTGGCCTCATGAATTACTTGTGTGCAGAACCTATGACACAATGGAAGCCATTCCATTTGAATCCAATGTGACCTATCTTTCATAATGAATTTTTTCCTCCACAAGATATATTTCCTTCTACATGTTTGGTGGCATGCTAGCTTAGAAGTTATGGGTTGAAGACTCTTCTTGTCAACATGACTAGGATCCCCCATAAGTGCCACAACCGCTATGGCTATCATGATGGCGCGAAATAAAATTAAATTTTAAATTTTAAATTTACGGGAATGTCATCCATGCATGGATATGTGATGGTCATCAGGAAGATGGCTACATGATGCCATGTTTTGGATGGACCGGAAACAAAGATATAGATATACTTTGACAGAGACAGGGGAGTACGTTGAGATGGGTGTGATTTCCTAGGAAAGGTCAGATGCCAGAAAGTTGTCCCATTGGGCTCTTACGGTGTATTAAATATCATCTAGACTTGGAAATATTTCTTTCCCTTGCTATATTATTTCTTTTTAATATGATACAATGTATTATATGAGCCCGTCAGGAACTTTTTACACTTCCAACTCTAAACCTTACGGTAATTAATGTTTTTTCTGCCCATGGGTTTTGTGGTGGTCTTGATCCAATGGTGTAGATTATAGGTTTTTGTTTCAACAGTGGATATGGTGGATATGGGATAGGGAGTTACAATGGATATGGTGGATATGGGACATGGAGTTATGAAAGTAACTAACTCCTTTCCCTCTCTCACCTCATTCGAGCTTTTGGTTATCTGAGAAGGCAACCAATATTTTTAAATTTATAGCTCCATTAATGCACAAGGTAGAGTATGTCACTCTTTGGATTTTGTACTTATGTAAATCTAATGGGTGACATATAGTTCTAGAAATATTGATAGCCCACCCTTTGGATTTTGTACTTATGTAAATCTAATGGGTGGCATATAGTTCCACAAATATTGATTGCCCACTGCAACATAATTTCCTTGCCATGAGTCTTACCGCGATGCTACGTAATTTCTTGTAACTAAAATTACATTTATAGTATTTCTCTCTCTACAACTTCCTTTACTATTCTCGTTATTCCATTGCTTTGTTAGTTGCATGTTGAATCTCTAAATTTCCCGCATAGTATGGACTTTTGTTTTCTTTAGATACCCTCCCTGGTGAGCTATGTCATGGGAGGATAAGAGAACCCCAACGTTTCGCTACCAGATACGCACATAGATGTGTATGCACATCTTTCTTTTAAGTTGTTTTTCAGTAACATTCTCTAATGTTGACAGTTTTATGACTAATTTCTTTCTACATAGGATGTGAGGATTTATGGTTGCCTTACATGATTTCACATAGGTATCTTTCCTCGCAACCCTAACCCTTTCAACTCTTTTTAAGTTTTTTACCCTCTGGCCGATATCTTTACTAATTTTTCCTATTATTTTACACTTGCAGGTTCGCATTTGGCTATATTTGTTTACAAAAGCATGTGCTCCCTTTTCTATTCGTTGGGTGCCAAGTTCTTCTTTTAATTTTCTCTCTATTATTTGCCACATGTCACTATATTATAATAGTTTAGAACCCTTTCAGTTCATCACTGTATAATGTATGTGATTACTTAAGCTTTGAGTGAATATTTTATTACAACCTTCGACCCTGGTATGCAAATATATTACTTATGTTCACATTTCTTTGAAATTATGTACTGGAATTATGAACCTTCTTCGAGTTGGTTTTCTGTGAACCCTAAGAATATAGGATTTATATTTTTTTTTTAAATTATAAATATTATTTATGTTTCTCTGTTATACCCAAATTCGAAATGGGTAAAATTTCTCGTTGTCATTTTGAGTTTGTTTAACAGTATCAGAATGAGGTCGTATGCGGTTGTTGTAGAAAATATCTAACACAACTATAATACCATGTAGAAATGATATCAATGGACTCAATTTGATCATGAAATCTACTAAATAAAGATACTGAATCCTTCTACAATATTTGCAGAATATAAAACATGATCGCTCAATCACATGCAAGTAAGAGAAAGGAATTATCAATCACACAACACAAGATGTATATGGGGAAAGAACCTGCTCAAAACCCCTCTATCATATATTATACATAGTCAAATATTCATGAAACAATACGATTATTTCTCAAACTGAGAAAATCCTGCACTATGCTGACTGTCTTACTTTGATCCTGCTAAAAAATGTCTAGCAATTCTTAGGAAAATTGACCAACACTTAGCCCATTCCCAGCCCTTGCTTAGCCTAGCCTTGCTCACGTAATCCCGAGGCAATTAATCCCTATTAAATAGGATAATTAGCCTTCCTTGACTGCACAATATCTATGGAGCCTTCCTCTTACTTTATAACTGCACCTAGGAAATTCACCAAAAATACAACTGATAGTTACTTGTCTTAAACCTTTGTCTCACCAGGGTCTCCATGAGAATTGACATGCATAAAAATATTAATAGTGAATCATTATTTACTTGGTAGATCACTACTTTTGAGTTAAATCTATTTTAATTCACTTGATCTTCCACTAACTCATTGTTGGAGCGGGGTCCCCTAGGACCATATTTTGATACATTTTTGAAATAATTTTGTAAATTTTTTGTAAGTATAGTCATGCACAACACAAGTCAAGGGGATTTGGGGCAGGTCAAGGCCCCTCATGAATTTTAATGGATCAAAAGTGTAGAACTAGGGGCCGCAAACCACAGTTTGCAAACCTTAGTGAGCGCAGGCTAAAAGTATAAATATGAGTCTAAACTGAGTCGATAAAGGCCAATATTATTATTGATGATAGATATCTGTCTGTGTTTTGATATTCTAGTGGATTTTTTTGGGTAAAAGGGTTCCTGCCGGCTATGTGCACGGAGACCTTAGTCCTGTTGTGTGCAGACTGCGCTAGCTATGTGCGCGGGTGAACTAAAGGTTTTGTAAGCGAAATCTAAACTGTTAATGAATGAAGAATTTTTTGGGTGATATATGAGTACGAAATGCATCTGCTATTTGCTTTATGATCGCTTCTACATGTTATTTATGATTATTGTGTTATCTGTGTTCAAATTGATTGTGTAACTGTTTCTGGCTTTAGATGAATGATTATTGAATGGATCTAGTACTGTTAGGCTCTATTAATATGTGTTAAGGGTTATTACATGGATTACAGACTCTGTTTGAGCATGCACGCAAGGTATTCTATATAATATACCTAAATATGTCTGGTTAGGGTTCTCTGGTTAGGGCTTCTGTTGCAGAGGTATGTTCATGGTTGTTTTAGATCTAAAGGCACCCATGTCATTTAATTCTCACTCAGGGTGCAGAAACCTGGTTCCAGCACCCCCCCCATACTACTTCTGTAATATTCCTAAATTAGCATGCATCTAATTGGATGATCTGAATGGAATGTATTAGTTTTGCTGTGCTAAGTATCCAAACTTAGTAAAATAGATTTCCGTGTGAGGTTAAAACATGCTAATTGCTTATAAAACACTATACAAAATTAAATAATAGAGAATTAAACATCACATGTAACAGTACTCAAAAAAATTGATGAAGTAGTTCACCCCTCTTGGGCTACATCTGCTGGTCCAGCTCCCAATGGCATGTCCCTCATATCTTATTGCTAAAAAATGGTAAGTACATGTGAATAAAAGCTTCAAATTGTTGTTATCTATATAAAAAAATCTTCATAATGCTTTAATTAGTCAGGAATGACTATTCATTTGCAGAAAACAGAGAATGGATGCTCGATACACTGAAAACACCCTAGTGGACCTGGTGGCTCCTTCACATCTCCTGAAGAAAAACATACACAAGATGACCTTTTATGGCTCTAAAACTTCTGCCAATGTGTTCATAATGTCGAGAATACCAAAAATTTACTATTCATGCATCACAATTGGTCGAATATCCAAGCAGTTATGGCCAAACAATAAACTGCCCAATATCCCTTAAAAAACTCCACTAAATGTGGAGAACTGGAGTTAACTCCAGTTAAGTTGGCCATTCCTGCCAAATATGGCGCACCCACCATAAGTTACACCAACTTAAAAACCATATTAGATTAATTAAATGTGGATTAATGGGTGGATAAGCATGGTTTTAGTGCTAAGCGCACTTTAAGTGCTAATGACAAAGTTAGTGGCTAACCAGGTATTAGTGGTTAATTAAACTTCATTAAAAAAATTTCCACCATTTCTTTTAAGTTCCTAGATGCTTGGTCTTGGTCACATGAGGGAGGGGCTGGCCCTTCCCAGTCCCCCATACACACAACCTTAACATTCGAATTCACGCGCTGTCCAATATATATGAGTGAACCAAACTTTGGAGTGATGGTTGGGCGCTGCGCTGTCAGGCGGGAGGTCTGCGGTTCAGTTCTTGTTAACTCAAAAATAATTTTTGATATGTCCTTCCTCCTTCGGCTTGGCCACGTGGCGACCTCCGGGCCTACCACATGGCACCCGTTGATTGGCCCGAATTTAACAAGTCAAATCGACTTTCAATCAAATGCTGCCACATGTCAAACTTTGATTGGCCTTGATGGAATATTCCAAGGAATATTTTGAGGAATATTCAGAGGAATATTCCAAGAATATTTAGAGGAATATTCAAAGAATATTCCCTAGAATATTCTTTTAAAATTTTTTCAAATTACAAAGTCAAACTTGGTCAAAGTCATTTTTTTTGGAGTTTATTGGGCCTTTCAAACCTTCATAACTTCTGTATACGACCTCCGTTTTGCAAATGTTCACGGCGCCATAATCACAACGATGAGACCTTTTCGGTCTATCAGGTTGCAAACATTTTTGAGCACTTTCATTTTTGATAATTTTTGAACTATGAAGATGATGTATTGATCATTGGAATATTCATTTTTGCTTTTATCTTCTAGATAGATGAATAAGTTGGTAGGGATACCTATAAATCTCTTTAGTAGGAATAAAATACTTATTAATGTGAAAAGGGATCATCATGATAGCTGGATATAGCACCTCTATGTGTGAACAGGGGAAAAAGCATGTGGACAAGGTCAATGTTGACCAAATCAGCATCGCTGGTATTGAGAGAGTGGAGCATCAATGTGATACAGTGCAGAGTTAATGAGAGATAGTCTTCATGTGAGTAGTGTCTTTAATGAGCGGGAACCAAGGTGAGAAGGCTCACAATGCATATAAGGAACGAAAAGGCAACCATAGAAGGCATGTTAGATGATCATTGATTTTTATCTTCTTAGATCGAGAAATTTTCAGGTGACATTTCTTTGCATGATTTTGCTGTTTAGCAGGGTTTAACGTACTGTTTAGTACAAGGATGTTCCCGAGCGGGAATCCAACACTCATCCTACTTAGGAGAGATTTTTGAACTATATATTCCACATCCAGGCATCATACCAAGCTTCAGTCTTCAGCTACAGCGCAGTTTCTCTTCAAAGTTGTGTTGTGTTGCATGGTGTAGCAGTGGAGGAGAGAGATCTCCAATTTCTGAGCTTGTTTCCCAGTGAGGGGACCAGCCCTTCACCTATTGAGTTGATTGCATGCTGTTGTAGATGATATATCAAAATTTCAGCCCCATATCAGTATTTGTCTTTAGGGAGTGCGTAACTCAGCCAACAAGGGTGCAGTGTGCAACCTAAAAAGGGCCGAAAATCCAAATTTAAAATATGACTAAAAAATTTCTGAGTTTTTTTGGGTTTTTTGAGTAGAATCTGTGGTTAAAATCCCGGATCATTCTGAGCACTCCAACAACCTTCCACACATGGTTCTTCTTCCCTGTAGCAGTAGTTTCCCACAGCAGCAGCAGTAGCAGCACACATTTCCAGTGCTAGTTTCCTTTAGTGTATTTCAACCATCTTGTGGCTTGAGTGCATTCATTTTTGGAGCACTGTGTACTTTATTTTGTTGTTGATTATAATGATATGGCTCAGCTGTTTCTTCTCATATATTATGATGTCTTAATGTAATTTCCAGTTGCAGCATATTTTCGGCATTTTCCAGATTTTAGTTCTATGTTCATGTTTTGATTATTTGGAATGCTGCATATGTTCTATATTCATGTATTTTCCATTTTTGAATATTACAGTGGTATCAAAGCATAATCTTGGCCTAGGCTATGAGTTTCAGCCAATATGTTATAAGAAGAAGAAAATAGATCTACAAAGATGGAAGGAATGAGCTTTGTCTCATCACTTTTCACATCCTTGAAGAGCCTCTCCAAGGAGGTCAAGAAGATGAGAAAGGAGAGATGCAATGAGACCTCTAGAGGGTTTCAATATGAGGAAGGTCCATGCACTTCCTATCAGCAGAAGAAAGAACCGGTATTTCATAGAGCTCCAAAGAAATATACTATGCCCTTTTCTTTTGAAGCAAAAGACAAGAGGCATGGAGATGGAGTAAACTTAGATCATGAGATTCTAAGTGAGTATATTGAGGAATACAAATCTCAGTCAAGAGCTTTCAAGGAGAATCTGACTCTCCCATAGTTCATTCAGCTCAAAGAAGAAAGAAGACCTTGCAGAAATAGATTTCTATTGTCTACGATTGATGGGTCACGCACATGCACAACAAGGGATTGGGTAATGAAGTTGGATGCATTCTTCCTACTACATCCAGTAGTAGAGAGAGAAGCTATTGATATTGCATCGCTTCGCCTTGAGGGTGAAGCAAAAATTTGGTGGTTTAGCCATTTGAGTCATGCAAAAGTGACTGCATATGCATATTTAACTCAAAGGATGATCAAGAAGTTTGAAAAGAAGAAATCAGAGGAGAATAAAATTCCACCACCACTTGCTACAAGAGCACTTACATCAGAGGAAGAACACTTGCGCCTTTGCAAAGTGGTCTTGATCTCTTGAAATTTAGAGTCCCATGCACTATTCTAGAGATGCATGAGGAGGAGGAGACTTATACCAGCGCTGGTGTAGCCATAGAGGAGTAGCCATTATCATCAGTAGTTGGGGAAGTCATCACACCAGTGGGAGGAACCCTTGTATTAGTACAAGATGTTCCCAAGAAAAACCAAGGTATGCAATTTTTTCCACTTTCTATTATTTCAGCACATCGTATGTAAGGTTGTGGGGACATGCCAGCGGCATGACCTAGGATTAAAACACATCGCTGATTTGGAGAAGCAGACTATCACTGCACAGAGGACCCTTGATGGAATCAAGGAGGAAATATACATTCATCCTGGTATGTCATTGTTGAGCTTGACACAAATCTTGCGGGTGGAGTGTAGATTTTTGGAGGATAGGATGACTATTGTCCTAAACAATCCAATGCAGAACTATATGTTCAACATTGAGCATGATCATGAGACAACAGATGCACCATCATGGAGATCATTGAGTAGCAGTGATGAGTTGGGGGCCCAACTAGTATTGGGACATTTTGATGACCAATATAATTGTGTAGTATTGGATAGGCAGATGGTTGATGAGAGGCATCTTATCTCCCATTGTTATGATGGATCTTTCTTAATGAGCACTTCACATCTCAATAAGAAGTTTTTCCCTACAACATATTTGGATCCTCATGGGGTCAACTTGGTCATTGATGAGTGGTATTCATTTGGAGATCTCCAGGAGGTTGTACTTCAACATCCAATGAAGTGCAAAAGTAGTAACCTGATTTGGGAGGATGGTATTCTCCATTGGAGGGATACCAAAATTGAGCATGGTAGGAGACACCCACATTTGGATGAATGGGTGTGGATAATGAGCAAGGGGTTGTTGAGCCAATTGTAGATCTATGACACAGGGCAGCAGGAGGCATGGCTGCACTGGCTACTCTTGAAAGAGTTTGGCCATCATGTGACATATCCTATCTCAAAGGGTATGTTTTGGGTTGGGTCTTTGCATGGCACCCATATGTTATGGCAGCAGAATATTTGGTTGTATGGGGCATTCTACAAGTCAATCATCATGATGCTATTCCATGACTTATATGATGAGGAGATGAGGAGGCAACAAGAGTTGTTGTTGCTTTGGATACTCTTGGGAGAGTATGGGCTGATTTTCTCCCATACTTTGCATGATGTTGCAGGAGTATATGGTGGCACAATCATGGTGCAAAGGGGCTACTCCTTAGCTTTGGAGGATCAGGAGGTAATTCCACTTTGGAAGGAGTCTTGCATATATAGTAGCACTATGGTAGATGAATTTTGCATTTGGCATGTCAAAGAATGGAGTCATAAGATGACAGAAGCCTTATCACAAAAGCCATGAACGTTGTCACTTGGGAGATTGGATTTTTTGATGGAGTGTTCCTAGGATCACTTCAAATATGATGCACTTGATGGCCAATTAAGAGATGAGAGTGATGGAGTAGTAGATGGAGACATCTATTACCATGATATGATCTTCTTGACTTGGATCTCCAAGCACAAGAATAAGACTTTGTATGTAGCACATGGTTCATTCCTTTCCATTCACAAGGATCTCATGGAGACATATCATAACACTATGGAGAGATCATCCATGGATCTAATTATCATCCTACTCTCAGTACATGGTAAGAGTTGTGTTTTTGCACTTATTGATCATCTAACACAGTATTTGCATTCTCTTGCCATTTATATACAGTGCATTGCTCCACAAGAGGGCAAGATTCTATTTGAGCTTCATGGTCTTTGCAAGACCAACATCAGTGATGGAGATAGCCACTTCTTGTATGGATTTGGGCAAGTGTTGTGATATTATGTTTATGCTTAGTTGATACACAATTCCATTTACTATTTTCTAGTAGATGAGATGACATGCACAACTAGAAAATGGTTGGAAGACAACTTGCCATATTATGTTTTGAAACAACAGTTAGCAAAACTGCGCTGTGACCACTTGGGAAATTGTTGGTACCTTCCAGCACTACATGAAACCTTCAATATATTTCTCATTTGGATGCCATATGGTGATGATGTCCTATTCATCATATATGGGATGGTTTGGGAACACATGATTCATGACAATAGAGAGAGGATATTTGAGGATCCAGTTTTCTTCTTGCCTCTTGAAGAAAACATTGCAGCCCGACATCAGCAGCCACTCTACACTTATCATAAGTGGAGAGAGATAAAATGTGAGATAGATAATTTGGTCTATCAATTTCAGCTATGCAACCCACCTACATTGCAGGAGCCTAAGGTGGAGAAGTTTTTCTATGAGTTTCCATTTTGGAGGGTGACTCATTTTGTGTGGACGATAGCTTGGGGATGGGAGCTTCACATGGGAATGATGGTTTCCAATATATTTTAGATTCCATGCCTCAAGAAGCCCTCTAGACAGCATATAGTTGTCTCCATGGATATCCCACTACTTCATGATGAGGGCCATTTGGATTTTTCACCAAAGGCTAGCTTATACACTTGGGAGGAGCAACTTGGAGACATATTGATGAGAAAGCATATTGTTCATTGGAGTAGATTATCATATGAGAATGCTATAGGAGGAGGAGATGAGGTTCTTTAGTTATATCCTTGCAGTTGCTTGAGGACAAGCAACATTTGGGAGGGGAGGACTATAATATTCCTAAATTAGCATGCATCTAATTGGAATATTCATTTTTGCTTTTGTCTTCTAGATAGATGAATAAGTGGGTAGGGAGACCCATAAATCTCTTTAGTAGGAATAAAATCCCTCTTAATGTGAAAAGGGATCATCATGATAGCTGGATAAAGCACCTCCATGTGTGAACAGGGGCAAAAGCATGTGTACAAGGTCAATTTTGACCAAATCAACAACGCTGGTATAAAGAGAGTGGAGCATCAATGTGAAACAATGCAGAGCTAATGGGAGATAGTCTTCATGTGAGTAGTGTCTTTAATGAGTGGGACCCAAGGTGAGAAGGCTCAAAATGCATATAAGGAAGGGCAAGGAAACCATATAAGGCATGTTAGATGATTATTGATTTTGATCTTTTTAGATCAGGAAATTGTCAAGTGACATTTCTATGCATGCTTTTGCTGTTTAGTAGGGTTTGTTGTACTGTTTAGTACAAGGGTGTTCCCGAGCGGGAATCCCACACCCATCCTACTTAGGAGATATTTTTGAGTTGTATATTATACATCCAGGTATCAGGACAAGCTTCATTCTTCAGCTACAATGCAGTGTCTGTTCAGAGTTGGGCTGTGTTGCAGGGTGTAGCAGTGGAGGAGAGAGACCTCAAATTTCCGAGCTTGTTTTCCAGTGAGGGGACTAGCCCTTCACCTATTGAGTTGATTGGGTGCTGTTACAGCTGATAGATCAATATTTCAGTTCCATATTAGCAGTTGTATTCAGGGAGTGTGTAACTTAGCCAGCAGGGGTGCAGTGTGCAACCCAAAAAGGGCCAAAAATCCAAAGTTAAAATCTAGCTAAACTATTTCTGGGTTTTTCTGGGTTTTTTTAGTAGAAACCGTGTTTAAAATACCGAATCATTCCAAGCACTCCAACAACCTTCCACACATGGTTATTATTCCTAGAAGCAGTAGTTTCCTGCAGCAGCAGCAGTAGTAGCACACATTTCTAGTGCTAGTTTCCTTTATTATATTTCAACCATCTTGTGGCTTGAGTGCATTCATTTTTGGAGCACTATGTACTTTATTTTGCTATTGATTATAATGATATGTCTGAGTTGTTTATGCTCATAGATTATGATGTCTTAATGTAATTTCTAGTTGCAGCATATTTTCGACATTTTCCAGATTTTAGTGCTATGCTCCTAATTTTATTTATTTGGAATGCTGCATATGTTCTATAGTCTCGTCTTTTCCATTTTGGAATATTACAGCTTCGGGTGAGACTTTGACTTGTGTAAGAAGGTCACTGCCGAAAGGGTCAGTAGTAAGAGGGTTTTTTTGGTTAACCTTAACTTCGAACCTAGGTTAGGACCCCTCAAGCCAACAAATGGTTCCATTGCCGGGACCAAGATAATTTTGAGAGATATTAGATGTTGTGGCAACCCTTAAAGCCTGAACTAGAGGATTGGTTTGAGAAACAGATTTAGGAATTTTCCCTAAAAGAAAAAAAATTAAGAACTTGTCTACTGAGGAGTGGAAGAACAAGTATATTTTCACAGAGGTTCATGAGATTTTATTTGTGACCTTTTCACAGGAATTGTAGTAGTGGTTGTCAAGATTAGAAGAATTCCAAACTTGTTGGAAGGAAGACAAGGTCACATAGTGGACGCTTGAATTGATCCAACAGTTGGAAAAAACTGATAACTCCATCACCCATACTATATATCACTAGGTTGACAACATCTTGGGTGGGTTTTTGAAAGAATTTGTAGTAGATTAGTTTGTGTCGTATTTTGAAGCTGAAAGGATATTTTTCAAGGGATTGAGAGGTAAATTCTTACGAACCTTGCTTCTGTTGATTAAGATGCTATTGTGTGAAAAGGGTGTTTTGTGCAGCCACAATGAATGAATGACCCCTGATAAGGTCGTAAGCACTACGCACAGTGGAAAATATTATTGGGTCAATCAGAGAGGGGACAAATCTATATACAACCCTCTGAGAAATTCACCTGATATAGAAGGTAGCGAGGCTACACACGCTGAAGGTAGCCCTGCTTCCACGCCATAATCGAACTCGCATAGGGGTAAGACATCTCCTACCCCACTACCATCACCACCAGTGGAAAATATGGTTGCACATATGAAGCTACCCACATTTAAAGGTGTGGGGGATGAGGATATGGATCAGTTTTGGTTTGTTGGAAATGCAGTGTGGAATACACAAAAAATTTTAATACTAATATTTTCAAGAGAGCGTAGTTGTCTATGACGTTCGAAGGTCACGCTTTAGATTAGTTCATGGGATATCTCACTCCCAAAATAGATCCCATGATTGCGCAGATTAAGGATGCCCCGAAACAACAATTCTAGAAGCCGAAGTCCCATTCACAGTGCATAATAGAATTAAAAGATATCAAGCAAGGGTCGAAGGAATCAGTTTGGGAAGCTGACCAACAACTAAAGCAAACCATCAGAGACGCAGGATTCATTTACGATGATAAGAAACAAAATGAATGATTCATTGCTATGTTTTTGCCACATATGCAATGGCCTATGGGTCAAAAAAATATTGATACTCAGGTCGAAGCCCTGGAAGTTGCTATGAAATGAGAAGTTGTGCCTAGAGAAGATGCTCAATTCGGAGCACTACAAATTCAAAGCCAACTAGAAGATATGCACTTAGAAATTAAAAATTTATGTAGATATCGGGGTAAAGAAGTTTGCACATATATTTGGTACATACGCTACAAAGGTGTTGGCCACACCAAAGATTAGTGCCCTCTGTTATTGGATTACCTCCAAGCAGGGGGATGAAATCCACTGTGTCGCAAAGACGTTTTTGGGCCAAGTACCCCCACACTATGGTGAACTGACTGTAGGTTAGCTAGATGACATGATACAGACCGTTTCCCTCAACTAGGAGCCTACGTTCTAGAGCTAAAGTAGCAGTGGTGTATATTTTTCTCCTTAGTTGGTCATGATGAGCACCATTGTCAGATTTTTGACCTAATGATAGACAATGTGAACCTTTACAGAGTGCAGGCTGACACTTCATCACCAACATCTCCCTCTGGATGAGGAGGATCCCCAACAAGAGGAAGGGGAGGGGGGAGAGGTGGAGGCGTAGGTCGGGGAAGAGGGAGATTAATCTTCTATAACTATGGAGACACTGGACAATATGCACGTGACTACCCAAACCCAACACGAAAATCCTTCAGGTACTGTAGGAAATTTTATCATGTAATCGAAGATTTTCCTTTGTTAATTGCTAAGATGTAGGAAAAGCAACAAAAGACACCTACGAAAAATATACAATTGGTTAAAGTTGAACCACGCGATGACGGTTCAAGTGTGAATGTAATTACACGCAGTGGTGATGCCACTAGAGGAGAGGAGGAAAATAAGGCTGATGCAGAGCCACTGATCATAAAGGCGTCTAACAAGAAAGAAGGAGTAAACCTGCAAAAGGAAAAAAAACACTTTTATTGAAGCCAGGAGGGATTTTTCTATTGCAGGAGCGTCCATATCAAGGTATATCATGGAACCAAAGGTCGATGATGAAGTCAAACCATTCCTACAAGATTGCATTAATCTACTGCAAAATAATAAGGCAGTAGATAATCTTCAGGCCCTGATAGACAGCTGCGCAGAAAAATAAGTACCTCAAACAGAGACTAAGGCTATGAACAAGATTTATAAGAACAAGAAGAGAACTGGTCGAGAGATGCACATGAATGTGCATATTGGAGAGTATGAGATGGATCAAGTCATCTTGGGTCTAGGGTTTGATGAAAATTTTCTACCTAAGAAAACCTGGCAGAAGATGGGAGAATCAAAGCTGGAATGGTCCACCATTCAGTTACACGTGGCTAATTAGCAGAAGATCATTCCACTAGGAAGACTTCCATAAGTCCTAGTAGACATTGCTGGAGTAAAGGTACGTGAAGATTTTGAAGTAATAAAAATTGTGGATGATGCAAACCCCTACCCTGTGCTGTTAGGGTTGGATTGGGCCATTGATATGGGAGGAATCATCAACCTAAAGAAAATAAGAATGATCTTTAAGAATGATGGTACACGGGTGATAGTCCCACTGGATCCAACAAAAGGGGAAAGAGATATAGAGCCAATACGTGAAGGAGATGATGTCGACCATATTTACAAGCTGACTGCGCGGGACGAAGATTGGATCAACCCTACAGATGATGGGTGCTGAATTAGGAGAAGGATAGTTTGTGTTTCTTAGATTCGGAGGGTGAGATGGAGAATTGGCAGAATTGGCTGCACAATGTTTTTGCGCTGCACTGTCTCAAGATCACAAAGAAATTCCAGTGCATCTCCTCTGAGGTAAGAGAACTACCCTATTTGGATGGTTCTGGTAGTGTCAAAGTATTTCTGGAAGCATTGCAAAAGGTTGTCCCAGAGGAACGAAGGTTCTAGGCGCTTGATTTGGCTATGCAAGCAACACCAGTGCATTGGTGGGATACACACAAGGGTGTGTTTAAGGATTGGGAGGAATGTAGCAAAATGATGAAGTTGCGCTTTGAACCTCTCGCTACCCCGCCAACTGAGCTTTTATATTATCAGGGAGATTTGCACAAGCACTTAGCCATGTGGATGGAAGTTTGGAAGGAAAGGACTTGGGACGAGTGGGTTCATAAGTTTATTCATTCTGACACAGGGTTAACCTGCAATACCCAGGATCTTCAATAACCATGCATATAAGAATGCGTCTCAACTATTTCCCCAAAAAAACTCAAATCTGGCAATTTCACACTTTATCATTTGCATGCGAAAGCTCTTCAACATATGTTCTAAAAAAAAAACCATACTCTCATAAGCGGAAGCTAATAACACCATTTCTCATTAGCTTTGAAAACCATACAAGGTTCTTTTATGAAACCCAAATCTCAAATCTTAAAACAAAACTTTATACAAAAGTGCAACTCCAATCCATGTGTATACGCTTTCATACCCACCATTCAATTACAAAGCCTAAATCTTGTACATACACCCTTTTAAGATCGGATTTCACAATCAAAAGTCATCAAACAAATGCGCCCCTTGTTGTCATTATACATGTGTGTCATTGGTTTTAAAACGAGCTTGCATTGTTTTAATCCATCTTATTCCATCAATAAACCATTTGAATAACATCGCCCAAGGAATTTACCTCAACGTGCTTACTGTTATAACACCCTGCAAGTTCAACTGCACCTTCAACGCTTCCATCCATGTTGTTCAAGTCTGTGTATGGCAATCATATAACATTCTTTTGATGAATTATAACTTTATGTAAACACTATCATATCTTACCCATTCGAATTCTTGCAATAATCTCCAGACCATGCCTTCAGGTTCTGGAATTCACTAGCAATCGAACCTTTCGATTCCACTGCACTCTGCAACTGAAAAAATTGACTGGCTTTAAAACCCTTGACTCCATTTCAAAGTTCGAACATCATGCTATCCACGATTCTCTGCAATTAGATTTCTTCACACTGTCTGGAAATCTCTGCGTTTTATCACCCAATGAACGGTAGCCATTCAACGCAGAGCGGTTTTGACCTGCTTCACTGGGTTACAATCTCCATCCTCTCAACATTCCAACTACAGTATTCATGACGCATTCTCTTCCACTTCGGTCCGCAATTTGGTTTAAAATAAACACTAGCATTTTCACTCCACGCTTTTGTTGCCACTGAATTGTAATTGAATCTGCGCTTTGTTCAAAACTTCCAACAAGCTGCAAACAAATATAACCCCATTGATTTCTGTAATTAACAATTACAATATTGATCCACATAGAACAACGCATCCAAATTATCTATAGATGAGATCGATTTAAAACTGCTATTGTTCTACATTACCGCACAATCAATATAGCAGTTGGATTTTTAAATCAACGCATATAAAAGTACCCTGTTCATACTCAGCTTAACGCTTTCCATAAAGTCGACTCTCCAAGTCGATGTGTCAACATTATCCAATTGACATTCATCTAATCCTCTTCCAAGAGGATCGACACCTATTCCTGCGTTCTTTCAACAATACACATTCAATTCACAGTATTATATGCCTTTTTACCATTCAGCTCAACAACGATCTCAACGCACTAACGAATAGTAATTTCTGATCACTCAGAATTACATAAGCCCGACATAAAAAAGTTTTGCGTACAGGATTTCACACCAAACTGTAGACTTAAAATGTATTAAAATACTCCCTTACGTAGAGGTTTAACGCCTTTTATACTTACCGAGTATGCATAACGGTTTTCACATTTGCTGGCGCTCTTCTCTTTCCATTTTCTATCAATCAAATTCAGATAGATATAACATAACCACTCATTCGACATAGATAAGCTCATGCATGGATTTATTTAACACAGATGACAATTGTTATATTAATATCAATCCTTTTAGCTTGGACGTATAAATCGATCTCACAATTTCTTTTATTGCACCTTCCTTTGGTCGATCTTTCCAACAATCAATACCTCAATCATATATATACATTTAACCAGAAATAAATATAACTTTCACAATCAATCACCCAATGTATATATATAATCTGAAATCAAAACAAATTACTTACAAACTCTTGTTGGCCAGATATTCCAGATTGATGGCCCTTACAATTTACCAAAGGTTTACAGCCTTGGCTGTTCAAAACCAGCTCTCTACCACTCTCCCTATTCAAGTGTCATTTTCCTTTGAGGCCTTCTAATTTATACAAATTAAAAATGCACTAAATTGAGTTCTATCCCTTTAAGATCTCAACAAATCCCTAAATCTCTCCACATCCCTAAAAGATAGATTTTTATCCCTAAAACTTAGAAACTAATTCCAACTTAGTCTCCATCATTAATTCTAAATTATCTAGAAACTAATTTCTCTCATGTTTCCAGTTGTTTGGAAACATTTACAAATTCTCACAAATAATTAATTAAAATATAATTAATCACTCAAAATAATATTAATATTTACATTAAATTTAATATTTCTTCAAAACATGAAACCCCCTAGCCTAAAATACAAGGTATTTTTCCGGAGCTAATGCTCCTGCATCAGACTCCCCATGTAAGAAAATTCATGACCACCTGGTCATAATTCTGGATAGTTTTTTGCTCCTGGATCCCAAATTTTATTTTGTAATCTTTCCTTGCTTGTCAATTGCTTTACTGCTGTTGTTATCTGCTGTTGTCCTCTAGGTTTCCATATTTTGTGCTGTAATGCTCCACTTGCTCTGCCTTCAAGATCTGCTACTGTCTTCCTCTTGTTGTCACTCCTTTTCTTTCTTGCTATTGTCTTTCTCTGAGACATTTTCATCATTAACCTCCTTATCAACTCAATTTCTCTGTCCAGTATATCCTCTGTCTGCTGATTGTTTCCAGCATCTTCAATAAAACATGTTGCTCTAGCTGTCACTATGGATGTTGCTAACATCGGTTTTACTCCTGCAGATGCTACCCCACATGTTGCTTCAACTTCCATCATAGATGTCGCTACCTCCCAAACTTCCTGTCCCTCTGCAACATTCTTTTGCTCGTCACCTACAATTTCATCTGCAACTTCTTTCTCTGGTTCAAATGTCCCCAGCAAACATTTCAGCATTTCATCAACATGCTGCAAATTAACTCCAGCATAATCTCCATCTTCCCCTTCGACAATCTTCAAAAATTGTCCATCATCATCTTGATTGATTCTGGAAATCCAATCAAGTTTTGTAAACACTGTAGCTTCATCCTGTACTACTGCAGCAGCTCCAAAATTTTGTCCACTAGTCTTCTCTTGGCTATACAGACAAGCCAAATCTTTCTTGTCACCCACGGTAACAAGCCTCTGCATATGAGACATGATTGTCTCATCTTCTTTCTGCAACTGTTCTCCTTCTTCCAAGACAATTCCAAGTGATGAACTATCTTCTGTATCACCTGTAAACACAATCACATTGTCAGCTTCAAAATCACAAGACCCAATGGTCTTACTTGTTGATTCAGTCATCCGCAGCTCCAAGTCTTCTTCAGGACTCAGAAAATCTTCACTAGTTTTCTCTTCAGCTTTCTCTGGCAACACTTCAGTATACTGCTCTGAGTTCCTTTCTGATTCCTCTGTCAGCACATCAGTATGCTGATTTACATTCATCATGAGACTGTCAGCTAGTCTCTTCTTCTTTCTATCCTCTGCTTCAGAATTGTCATTCATGGAAACTTTCCTGCCTTGATTCCTCAGCAAATTATCCTGCACATAAGTCCTCTGTCTCTCCAATTCTCTTCTCTGGAGATCTAGTTTCCTATACAATTCAACAACTTTATTAGGAGTAGAACTTGGAAACTTCACACAACTTTCCATACCTTCACCAATTCTTGACCAATCATCAGCTGGTCTTTCTCTCTCTGCATCAACATTCTGATTAGACTCCTTTGTCTTCATTTCCTCCTGAGATCTTGCCATCTCAGCATCGATCTGAACAGCCTTCAGATTCAATTCTTCTTGAACAAACTCTAAAGCTTGCTCATCTTCCTGTGCTGTACCTGCAAACATACACAACTTATTAGTTTTAAAACTACAAGACTTTTCAGTCTTGACTGCTTCCTCCAACACTTTCCTTTGAACATATCTGCGTGTGGAATCTTCAAATTCCATCTCTGGCTCAAGAACTCTAAGTTCCTTTTTCAACAAGGAAATCACAATTTGCCTCAACCTCCTCTGCAATGGTTGCCAAATCACTTTCTTTCCCTTCAGTGGAAAGATCCATTTTCTATTCAGGTTTTCCCGCTCTTGCAGCCATTCTTCTAGTACCTGCAATTGTACCTTCATTACTGCAATCTCTCTTTCTCGAACTTCTGCAGTCATCTCATCTCTGTGGCATTCCTCTGAACCTCGTCTCTGATCCTCCATGATCATCTTCTCCATGAGTTTCTCACTCACCATGAGTTGTACTAGCCTCTATGACAGCAATCTCTTCTGCTGCCACTTACCTCACCAAGCTCTCCTCACTCAGTCTTTTGGTAAGTACTTGGTTCACTGCCTCTGGAACCTTTTGAGCACTTTCCTCTTCTCTCTCTCTGGGCTATCTCTTCAACTCACCTTCTTCTTCAGGACACTGCAATTTTCCTCCTTATCCAGCCTTTAGTTGAATGCCAGGTTCACTGCCATCATCTTCTCTGCAACCAACCATAAACTGCATTTACAAATTTCAAATCAGAAAAATCATCTCACCTCTTACGATCTTGCATGATCTTTTCCTCCCTGCAATCCTGTTCACTTGTGTAGTTTTCATATCAGATTTAGAAATTTGATTTTCCTTTCAATCATTCATCATATATTCAAAAATACATTTCAGTTCTTCAACAAAACCTTCTTGCATTCATTCAGAAACAAACATCTTTCATTTCAACAGAGCCAAGCTCTGATACCATAAATGACGCAGGGTTAACCTGCAATACCCAGGATCTTCAATAACCATGCATATAAGAATGCGTCTCAACTATTTCCCCAAAAAAACTCAAATCTGGCAATTTCACACTTTATCATTTGCATGCGAAAGCTCTTCAACATATGTTCTAAGAAAAAAACCATACTCTCATAAGCGGAAGCTAATAACACCATTTCTCATTAGCTTTGAAAACCATACAAGGTTCTTTTATGAAACCCAAATCTCAAATCTTAAAACAAAACTTTATACAAAAGTGCAACTCCAATCCATGTGTATACGCTTTCATACCCACCATTCAATTACAAAGCCAAATCTTGTACATACACCCTTTTAAGATCGGATTTCACAATCAAAAGTCATCAAACAAATGCACCCCTTGTTATCATTATACATATGTATCATTTGTTTTAAAACGAGCTTGCATTGTTTTAATCCATCTTATTCCATCAATAAACCATTTGAATAACATCACCCAAGGAATTTACCTCAACGTGCTTACTGTTATAACACCCTACAAGTTCAACTGCGCCTTCAACGCTTCTGTCCACGCTGTTCAAGTTTGTGTTTGGCAATCATATAACATTTTTTTGATGAATTATAACTTTATGTAAACACTATCATATCTTACCCATTCGAATTCTTGCAATAATCTCCAGACCACGCCTTCAGGTTCTGGAATTCACCAGCAATCGAACCTTTCGATTCCACTGCAATCTGCAACTGAACAAATTGACTGGCTTTAAAACCCTTGACTCCATTTCAAAGTTAGAACATCATGCTATCCACAATTCTCTGCAATTATATTTCTTCACACTGTCTGGAAATCTCTGTGTTTTATCACCCAATGAGCGGTAGCCTTTCAACGCAGAACGGTGTGACCTGCTTCACTGGGTTACAATCTCCATCCTCTCAACATTCCAACTATAGTATTCATGATGCATTCTCTTCCACTTCGGTCCACAATTTGGTTTAAAATAAACACCAGCGTTTTCACTCCACGCTTTTGTTGCCACTGAATTGTAATTGAATCTGCGCTTTGTTCAAAACTTCCAACAATCTGCAAACAAATATAACCCCATTGATTTCTGCAATTAACAATTACAATATTGATCCACATAGAACAACGCATCCAAATTCTCTATAGATGAGATTGATTTAAAACTGCTATTGTTCTACATTACCGCACAGTCAATATAGCAGTTGGATTTTTAAATCAACGCATATAAAAGTACCCTGTTCATACTCAGCTTAACGCTTTCCATAAAGTCGACTCTCCAAGTTGATGTGTCAACGTTATCCAATTGACATTCATCTAATCCTCTTCCAAGAGGATCGACACCTATTCCTGCGTTCTTTCAACAATACACATTCAATTCACAGTATTATATGCCTTTTTACCATTCAGCTCAACAACGATCTCAACGCACTAACGAATAGCAATTTTTGATCACTCAGAATTACATAAGCCCGACATAACAAAGTTTTGCGTACAGGATTTCACACCAAACTGTAGACTTAAAATGTATTAAAATACTCCCTTACGTAGAGGTTTAACGCCTTTTATACTTATCGAGTATGCATAACAGTTTTCACATTTGCTGGCGCTCTTCTCTTTCCATTTTCTATCAATCAAATTCAGATCGATATAACATAACCACTCATTCGACATAGATAAGCTCATGCATGGATTTATTTAACACAGATGACAATTGTTATATTAATATCAATCCTTTTAGCTTGGACGTATAAATCGATCTCACAATTTCTTTTATTGCACCTTCCTTTGGTCGATCTTTCCAACAATCAATACCTCAATCATATATATACATTTAACCAGAAATAAATATAACTTTCACAATCAATCACCCAATGTATATATATAATCTGAAATCAAAACAAATTACTTACAAACTCTTGTTGGCCAGATATTCCAGATTGATGGCCCTTATACCTACCAAAGGTTTAAGGAAGGATCTTGGCTGTTCAAAACCAGCTCTCTACCACTCTCCCTATTCAAGTGTCATTTTCCTTTGAGGCCTTCTAATTTATACAAATTAAAAATGCACTAAATTGAGTTCTATCCCTTTAAGATCTCAACAAATCCCTAAATCTCTCCACATCCCTAAAAGATAGATTTTTATCCCTAAAACTTAGAAACTAATTCAAACTTAGGCTCCATCATTAATTCTAAATTATCTAGAAACTAATTTCTCTCATGTTTCCAGTTGTTTGGAAACATTTACAAATTCTCACAAATAATTAATTAAAATATAATTAATCACTCAAAATAATATTAATATTTACATGAAATTTAATATTTCTTCAAAACATGAAACCCCCTAGCCTAAAATACAAGGTGTTTTTCCGGAGCTAATGCTCCTGCATCACATTCGTTAGGGCCGGTACCTACCACTTGGTATTTGGAAACAAAGCGGCACCGAGGAACTCTCCATTGGATTACAATGACTAATGATTTCCTATCAACCTTCAGCTTGGTTATGGGATTGGAAAAATTGGATGAAGCCCTGCAGGACATATATGCTCTTGTATTTGATGAATCTCGACCTTGAAAGGAATGTGCTACGCTAGCATGGGATGTGTAGATGCAATACATTGTAAACTGCATTAACTTGTTAATAGAGGACAATGAAGATGATCCAAGAAATGTCAACATCCCTGAATCTGAAGGGTAGAGCGCAGTTGTAGGGCCCTCATTAGGGATGGTAGATGTAACTAAACCTCTGAAGTTGAAGGAAGTCAACATTGGGATAAAAGAGAAGCCTAAGTTGGCCAAAATTGGGGATTACTGGGATTATGATACAATAGGGAAGATTGCAGAGATGTTGATAGAGTATCAGGATCTGTTTCCCTCAAAGTTCTCTGAACTCAAGGGAATTGTAGGAGACCTAGGTGTTACGAAGATCACGTTGAAACTAGATGCGTGCCCCATCAAGCAGTGACCATACCGATTGAATCCTAAATACAAGTAGAAATTAAAAGAGGAATTAGAAAATATGGTGGCTGTAGGAATTATTGAGCCTGTAGAACAGTCTGATTGGGTAAGCCCAATGGTGGTTCAGGAGAAGAAGATCAAAGGAGAGATAGGGATTTGTGTAGCGCAATCTGAATGATGCCTATGTGCATGACCCCTTCCCTACTCCATTTTCTGATGAAATCCTGGATAATGTGGGAGGATAAGAAGCTTATTATTTTACTGATGGATTTTCAGGGTATCATCATATCAGAATTGCGCCTGAAGACTGCAACAATACCACCTTTGCAACAGAGTGGGGGTCTTTCCAGTACATTTTCATGCCTTTCGGATTGAAAAATTCACCTGTGATCTTCTCGTGCGTAGTACTGACTGTGTTCAAAGAATTGATGCATAATTTTTTTGAAGTATATTTTGATGACTGGACAATGTTTGGATTGTTAAAGAAACATGTATCAAACCTGCACATGATTCTTGACACTTGTAGGGAGCACCAAATTTCTCTTAACCCAAGAAATGTATATTTTTCATGCATTTTGGAATTTTGTTTGGGCATATAGTATGCCAGAAAAAATTGATGGTAGACCTATCCAAGACCACAGTTATCATCAAACTAAAAGTTCCTACTAATGAGAAACAACTGTGCTCCATCCTAGGACACACCGGTTACTATAGGAAGTTCATTAAGGGGTATGCTCTGATCACTGCGCTGATGGAGAAGTTTCTTAAGAAGGATGTGTCATTTTTTTGGGATAAGGAATGTCAGAAGAGATTCGAGCTGCTGAAGGAGAAAATGGTCACTGCACCTATTTTGATATTCCTAGACTGGTCTAAGGTTTTCATGTGTATGTAGTTGCATCTGGTATAACACTTGGGGCTATTCTAGCGCAACTAGGAGAAGGAGTCATTGATCACCCAGTTTATTTTTTTAGTAGGAAGCTCTCTAGTGCCGAGCACAACTACTCAACCACAGAAAGGGAAGGATTGGCCATGGTATACACCCTGCAAAAATATAGGCACTATCTGCTAGAAGGTCACTTCAAAATGTTCACTGACCAATTTGCTTTGAAATACCTGGTCAATAAGCCTATGTTGGGTGGGGGGGGGGGGCGAGATTTGCAGATGGTTATTGTTAGTTCAGGAGTAGGACTTTGAAATTATTGTGAAGCCTAGAATACTAAATGTTGGACTTGATCATTTGTCATAGATCGATAATGGGGAAGAACCAACCTGTCTGGAGGAGGGGTTACCTGATGTACAACTCTTCACTATTAAATTAGTTTATTATCACTTTGTTGATATTATTCACTTATTGACTACTGGAAACATGCATGCTGAATATTCGGTACAACAGAAGAAGGAGTTGGTTGCGCGCGCAGTTGATTTCACCCTAATTGCGGATCAGTTGTATAAGTTGGGGGTAGGTGAAGTATTGAGAATATATGTGCTGGAACATGAGAGGCAGGATATCTTGGTAGAGGCTTGTGGAGGGTTAGAAGGAGGCCACTATGTTGGGAAAGCCACTGTGAATAAGGTATTGCAAGCTGGATTATGGTGGCCCACACTACACAACGATGCAAATGCATATTGTCGGGCCTGTGATGCATGTTAGAGGACATGGAAGCCCTTGTGTAGAGATGAAATTCCCCTGCAGCCACAGAGGAACCTGCAAGCCTTTGATAAATGGGCTATAGATTTTGTTGGACTGGTTAATCCTCTAGGGAAGAAGACTGGATCACGCTATATCATCACTGCCACCGATTATGTAACCGGATGGGAAGAATCTAAGGCAGTTAAGGAATGTACTGCAAATACTGCTATGCACTTCATTTTTGAACATATTTTGACTAAATTCGGATGCCCAAAGATAATGATGAGTGATAGAGGTACACACTTCGTTAATGAAACCATTGAAGCTATGATAGAGGAATTTTAGGTCCATCACCAGAAGAGTACCCCTTATCACCCAAAAGAAAATGGCGTGGTAGAGGCTTTCAAAAAAATCTTGGATAATGCACTCACAAAGATCTGTAATACCAATCAAAATGACTAGGACATGCACATCCCTTCTCTGTTATGGGCTTATAGGATGACATGCAAGAAGTCGACGGGGAAACACCTTTCAAGATGGTCTATGGGAAAGACGCAATCATGCCAATGGAGTATATTTTCCCAAGCTTGTGCATTGCATATTTCATTGATATGGTTGAGCCTGACATTATGGAGGAACATTTTGCGCAATTGGTTTCCTTATAAGAAGATCGGTTCATCGCTAACTTACATCAGCAAGTAGAGAAGGCGTGCAAAAATGCCTAGCACGATAGGCATATCAGATAGAAGGTGTTTAAGGAGGAAGACTTGGTATTTTTATATGATAGTAAGTTTTCACAGGACCCAGGGAAGTTTAGGAAAAATTGGCTAGGGCCATACGTTGTGAAGGAAATCACTGATGGAGGTGCGGTGCGCTTGGCCACGCTGTGCGGTGAGAATCTTCTTGTGTATTTCAATGGAAGCCGTCTGAAGCCATATAGGAAAAATCCGGTGCCATCCAAATGACTATATGTTCAGACCATAATAATCCAAGGGTCTGCGCGTGACACAGAGGAAAGGTGCAGACAGGTGTGACGAGAGCATAGGGGTAACACGCAGGAGAAAAAACTAGCCGTTGGAAGAGTGAAACTAGGTGAAAAAGTGATTTTACCGTTGGATGGAGTGGGGTTTATGCATTTAATGAGGCGATATTACGGGATTTTTGACCACTTTTATGGAGATAAGTTGCATTTAATGAAGATCCAACCATTTTTATCTTGGATTGCTTATAAAAGGAAGGGTGTGGGTCACAATTGGTTCATTTTCTTTCTGAATACATTGCGCCTTGAGATTATTCGTGATTTGTGTTGTAAATATGCTTGTAAGTACTGTATGTCTGTCTAAGAGACCCCATCTGATGTGAGAAATACTGAGGTTATCTTCCACCCGAGAATGAAGGCCACCAATCTGGAGAGTGCACCTGCTGAGGAGCACTCTGTGCCCCTCACAACATTTACTGAGCCAGGATCAGACAATATCCATGAAGTGATCCCTGAAGTTGAAGAAGCCATGTCCACGTCAGTTAAGGGAAAAGAAAAAATATTGAAGTGGTCCACCTCGAAGTCGCAGACCTCCCCAAGTAATGTGACATCCCCGCATCTAGCTAATAAGGACATGTCGCCTATCGGTGATCCCTCTAAGAGACCAATCAACGCCATTTAGGAGTATACATATGTCGAGCCCATCTCATGATGACCGCCATATGTCAAGCCATGTAGACCCTCTGAGCGCGCCTCGAAGAATGTAGACACAATGCAGGACTACCTACTGACGCCTCTGGTCCCGCACGCTATCCCTTTGGTGGATGATGTGTTTGGAAAGATACCAAGTGTCAAGTTCGATGATCATGACTTGGCGAGCAAATAAACATTCACAGAGCTCGCACCAGAGTACTATTTGGAGAGGGTGCTCTACGATGATGTAGTAAAGGTTGAGGCGATGTCGTGGGTGTGTGGGCTAGGTAATGATAGGATCCTAAATTTTCTGCAGATACCGTATTTTGGAAGATGTCTAATCACTACTATCTGTGTGCACCAATTGTTGGCGTTAGTTCATGAAGGATGTTTGTGGATCCAAGGACGTATTCCGATTGACGCTGCACTGATCCACCGGATCATTGGCCTGCCCAAGGAGGGGCCTTATCCAATGAAAGGCTATGGAAAAAGTAGCGATCTCAAGGTCGCGACAAAAGTAAAAAAGGCTTACAAGGTTGAGTGGGAAAAACAGGGATTCCTGGTTCAAACCATCGCTGACCTGGGAGTGCACTTAGGAAATTTAGTCCTAGGTAGTAAGTTGAAGATAAAGTGTCGACCAAAGGCAGTCCCCGTGCATGTAATTACGCTGGCAAGACGATGTGAGAAGGGGGTCAGTTACAACTACTCCCAATACCTTTGCAAAGAATTTTTGGAGAATGTGCACGAGGTGTAAGAGCAAGGGAAGCTATTTTACTACTCCTGGCTGATATTACTCATTGCACTGATAGCATGGGAGACTTTGATGGATGCAGTCCTCCCAAAGCTAGAGTCGGGTGTATGTGAGGGGGCGCACTACGCCAACCTATGGGACTTCGATGATCCCAAGTGCGTGAAAGAAAACAAGATATTCTGGGTATTATTTGAGGGTGCAATGGCCACTGCGATCCACTCTCGACCAAGATTATCACCGATCGTATATCAAAAATATAAGAGCATCGCAGATTTTTAGATCACAATGCACCATGTACAGATCTGTGCGCATTGTGAACAGGTATGGTATAAATTAAATTTTATGGTGATAGAGGCAAAGGTCTATCAGGTCATTGGAAGCTGGCCAGTGGCATGGAAAGTGGGGCTTGGCTCCACTCATCCCGTTACAACCTCTACCTCAGGGAAATAAATGAATCTAGGAGAAAAAGATAAAGGGGTTGAGCTGCGCACTAAAAAAGATGCGGAAACAGGCGTGCAGAAGGATGGAAAGAAGTAGCCTGATGCAGAGAAGGATACAGAGTATGACTAGGGCGGTGAGGCCGATGTGGACCCTGGCAGCTTAGATGGATTAGACGGTGATGGTGTCAAATCTCCACGGCACCAAGCATGGCACAGAAGCTTCAAAGGGTCTACAAAAGAAGTGGAAGGGATCTAATGTCAAAGGAGCTAAGGAGGTCAATTTGACAGAAGAGGACCTAGATAAAATCTCGGACGTAGCCACTTAAGTTTCAGAAAACAGGTGGACTGCCATGGAGTAGTACAAGACTGTGGTGGAGGCCTTACAATCTAGATTGCAGGTCTTGCAGTTGAAGGCAGACAACATGCAAGTGAGCGTGGATCAAGCAAGGCCGATTTAAGCGAACCTACTGACAGCCATGATCACCGAAAAATCAGATAAAAGAATATGCCCCTTCTCGGGCACAACCGTGATAATGGAGCAGTCGAAACTGTGTGCGCAGGTGTAGACCTGCTCAGAGGTCGGAATTGATCTAGCCAAGCCACCAAGTGGAAAGTTACACACTCTCCAAACAATTATCTCCAATGAGATATAGTGCAGGGAGGCACGCGTGTAGCAGCAGTTGAGCGAAGAAGAATAGACAGCTGCAGTAAAAACCGAAGAGTCGCTCCTAGCACAAACATCACAATAGGCGATTGTGGCTCAACGTGTGGAATTGGAAAATTTAATTGACAGACTATGAGGTGATCTTCCTGAAGTGTTCATCCCAGCATTTGTCACACCACAAGTCAATCTTGAAATATTGGTTGCCACATTAAAATCTTCTTGAACATAAATGCAGATAGTGAATGTGGAGTTTGAGCAGAAAATTGTAGCATTGTAGGCTACGATTCAACCCGAGACTCCCCCGTAGGTTTGCGCGCAGCGGGAAGCCTTAATGAAAGAAGCATCAAAAAGCATCTTAACGAATGTTAACCAAGGCTCCACACTGCTTGAGACAACAATGGGATTGTGAACCTCTATGAAAACAGACCCATTGGTAAAGAAGATCAATTATAAGTTGCGCGGAAAGAAGCAGGCATTCGACGATCTGCAAGAGGCCTTTCCCACTTTCATTCCTGTCCAGTGCATGGCCCGCCTGCAAACTAGCCAAGTACTACGAGATGAAGTCGAGGAGCTCCGAAGGAAGAAGAAAATTTTCACTGAGCATATAAAGCCTTGGGAAGACAAGGCAATGATGTTGTCTCAAGACTTGGATGCAGCTGTCAAGAACCTAAATCAGACCCTGTAGAGTATCAACCTAGCTGTAGAAGGGCCGATATCACAGGAGCTGGTAGATACCATACAGAGTGCAACATATCAGAGTGCGGGTGTCCTAGCGCCCTTTGCTGCTACTATTGAAGAGCTGCAGAACAAGATGAAGAACTGAGTGCCGCTGTGACTTGGGACGAGTCACAAGATTGTGTTGGCGGCCTGTTGGAGCGGGGTCCCCTAAGACCAGATTTTGATACATTTTTGATAAAATTTTGTAAATTTTTTGTAAGTCTATTCGTGCGCAGCACAAGTCAAGGGGATTTTGGGCAGGTCAAAGCCCCTCACGAACTATAATGGGTTAAAAGGGTAGAACTAGGGGCCGCAAACCATAGTTTTCGGACCTTAGTGAGCGCAGACTAAAAGTATAAATAGGAGTCTATATTGAGTCGATAAAAAACAGTATTATTATTGATGATAGATATCTTACTGTATTTTGATATTTTAGTGGATTTGTCTTGGTAAAAAGGCTCCTGATGGCTGTGTGCAGACCCCGCTGGCTGTGTGTGCGGGTGAACTGAAGGTTTTGTAAGCGAGATATGAATTGTTAATGAATGAAGAACTGTTTGGGTGATATTTGAGTATGAAATGTATCTTTTATTTGGTTTAAGATCACTTCGGCATGTTATTTGTGATTATTTTGTTATCTGTATTCAGGATGATTGTGCAACTATTTATGGCTTTAGATGAATGGTTATTGAATGGATCTAGTACTATTAGGCTCTAATAATATGTGTTAAGGGTTATTACATGGATTGCAGACTCTGTTTGAGCATGCATGCGAGGTATTATGTATAATTGTCCTAAATCTGTCTGGTTAGGGTTCTCTGGTTAGGGCTTCTATTCTAGAGGTATGTTCATGGTTGTTTTAGATCTAAAGGCACCCAAATCATTTAATTCTCTCTCAGAGTGTGGAAGCCTGGTTCCAACACCCCCCCATATTGCTTCGGATGAGACTTTTACTTGCGCAAGAAGGTCACTGCCGAAAGGGCCAGTAGTAAGAGGGTTTTGTTGGTTAACCTTAACTCCAAACCTGGGTTAGGACCCCTCAAGCCAACACTCATCAAATAGTTAGAACTAGTTAAACTGATTTTAACTCAATTAATGTGAGTTAACTGATACCACTCACACCACACTAGTGATACAATTGCAACTGGACCTTGTAAATAATGGAATCACTCTACATGCCTATCTGTTAACCCTCAACTCGAAATTCTTGAGCTAACTAAGTCTATCACACTTAGTTAACTATTACAAGTTGTTATGAGATAAAATTACAATTTACTTTTAATTTAATTAAGGATAATTAAATCAAAAGCCTCACATGGTAACCATTTTTAGGTGCCATTTTCTAGATTTTGTTTCTGGATGCAAATTTGATTGTTTCTTGTTGCAAATTTCAACACTCCCTCTCAACAAGAAAGGAATCAATCTGTCCCGATCCGGTACCTTTGGAATGTTATACATGCAACAGTTCTCTAGTGTTGTTCCCACATGAAACTCTCCTAAAACTGAATAGCCTCCAAACAAATGAATTAGTATAATGCATCTATCATCAGAGTCTTCTGATTGCTACTAGTTACTGCACATGTTTACTAGACTAACCACGCTGCTGCTGATATCTGCATTTGTGCACTCTGAACTGATTCCAACTTTGATCTGCACTCCAGTATCCGACACCTGTCACTCTGTTTGATGTCCTCTTGACATCTGACTACATCAATCTAACTGATCCTTCTTGCTACTGTTGTACTGTGGGCTCCTCGTAGCTAGGTTCGATCCATGAGACACACCGTCTCATTGGACCCTACCCAAATTTCTTCTTGGGATCACATCTACACATCGACCCAACCAACACCTAGAGGTATAGTTGTGTGTACTCCCTCTGCCCATCTAGCTCGAAAATTCCCCCTCCTGGAGGTCTCTGCTTGAGTGGACTCTTCCAATCAGCCACCTCTATGCTTCTCTAATTGTGGCTGATCCACAACCTTATTAGACTGCTTCTAAGGCTGCATGTTGAGAGATAATTTCTCCCTCTCAACCACCAAGTCATTAACCACTTCTTTACTCCTCAAATACTTGCATGCATTCTCAACCTTGAGAGCATACAAGTTCTTGACTCTTGAATCGATCTTCTTCACATGTCCCGTGGCTATGTGTTTAGAGAACACCTTTCCTTTTCTAAAAATAACCTAGTAACCACAGTCTTCCAATACCACTATGCACGCAATATTAGTCCTTAAGCTTGGAACATACAAAACATCTGCTAGTTTGAGAGGGGAGCCAGAATCCCTCTGAAAGGTACTATACCTATGATGGTCGTGCTATACCTCTCGTCATCTCCAAACACTATGTTCTGCTAGAGGTCCTTATCCTCCAAGTCACTGAAGAGATCTCTATTCCTCGTCATATGGAATGAGGCACCACTGGCTAGATACCACATACTTCACCCGCTGCAACTGCAAGCTTCTTCTTGCTTGCCTTTTCTATGGACAATTTGAAGCATAGTGCCCATGCTCATGATAGTGAAAACATCTAATCTTGGACAAGTATCTCTTGCCCTCTTTTCCTTGGGATTTATTTCCCTTGGCATTCTTTTGTTTTCCCACTAATGCACAATATTATTCATTGTTTGTGCTGGAGGTCCCATCTCTGGTGCTCCGCCTTATCTCTTCTATTACCAAATTTGACCATAGTCGCTCCCAATCTAGTAACTTCTCCCTCCCATTCATAGAGTCCTGGTAACTATGCCAGCTCTTGGGAAGGCCTAGAAGTGCTAGGCTCATGAAGTCACCATCGAATATGGTCACACCAACACTTCCAAGCTCATCTTGAAATTGAGTGAAATTTGCCAAGTATGTTGGTACCGTTATGCCCTCCTCCTTGATCTTTCTAAGCTTGTCCTTCAGCGCCAACTTCCTTTGGTCGCTGCTATTCTGAAATAGATTTGTCAAGGCCTTCCACATAACATATGGAGTCACCTTCCCATGGAGACTCGATACAATATGATCTCTAACTCCCTCCAACAAGATCCTCCTCACCTTTGCTACCTTATTTTGCCATGCATCAAGAAGTTGGGCATCTGTTGCTGCAGGCTTGGGAATATCATTATCTATGAATTAATTCAACCCATTGTCCTCCAACACTGCCTCCATCTTGTCCTTCCATGCAATATAATTCGAACTTCCCTTGAGTGAATATTCGAGTCTCAAGCCATTGAAAGACATCTTGATCTACTTCTAGCTCCAAAGAAAGTATCTGTAAATTTGAATACTCTTCAACACAAACTCAATTTCTTCTCCACTATTGTGATTCCTGGTGCTCTGATACCATGTAGAAAATATCTAACACAAATATAATACCATGTAAAAATTATATCAATGTATTCAATCCGATCATGCAATGCACTAAAGCAAGATATTGAATCCTTCTACAATATTTGCAGAATATAAAACACGATCACTCATCACATGCAAGTAAGAGAAAGGAATTATCATTCAGACAACACAAGATGTATCTGGGGAAAGCACCTGATCAAAACCCTTTTATAATATATTGTACATAGTCAAAGAATCATGAAACAATACAATGATTTCTCACACTGATAAAATCCCGCACTATCTTGAATGTCTCACTTTGATCCTGCTAAAAAATGTCTACCAATTCTTAGGAAAAATTGACCAACACAGCCATTTCTCAACCATTCGTTATCCCAACCTTGCTCACGCAATCCCTAGGCAATTAATCCCTATTAAATAGGATAATTAGACTTCCTTGACTGTGCAATACCTATGGAGCCTTCCTCTGACTTTATAACTGCACCTGGGCAGTTTGCCAAAAATACAATTGATAGTTTACTTGTCTTAAAGCTTTGTATCAACTAGGTGTTGAGATTGCAACAAGATGATGAGCTTAGTGGAAAGAAGTCGCCTTCACTAAGTGGGCTCGCAGGCTATTTTTGGCGCAAAGTCTATTTTTAGACTATGTCTATTTTTAGACATATGGATCATGTTCTATGAGTTGCAGGATGCTATTTGTGGATGGTTGGTCAAGTCGGAAAAATAGATGGACTTCTATTTTTAGACATACTGGGTGGAATCTATTTTTAGATTGCCAGTCTAAAAATAGATATGTCAAATATTATAGCTCTTAATAATATTTAGACTCTAAGCATTATCTTATTCTCTTGGAGCACTTCAGTTAAGTGCACAGATGTGGCACAGAAGTTGACAGAAGGAATTACGCTATTCCTAAGGGTTATGTGGAGCTATTGCATGGATAATTCAGTTATAACTCATGTGACAGAGTTTGGTGGAGTTGGTTGAGGAAGTTAATGGAGTTGTGTTCAGGGTGAAAATGTGAAGCTGGGTTACACTTTTTGCCCTTTTTTGAGAAAATTTTTTCATTTTTTTCGGTTCTTCAACTTTCTGCAAACTATAACAAGTTTTCTGTGTAGAATTTCATTTTGCGGTAAAAATAAAAGTTGTGAGAAATTTTGTTAGCTTTCTATTACTTATTTTTTGAAATTTTTTTATGCAGATTTGATATGTCAACTTAGTGTTTCTTTGAGTGTGTGTTTCTTAACAATCAAAGAATTCATAAGAAGTCATGTTATGTGGCAACATTGTATTCATTGAAAATTTGTGTTTTTGAAAAAAAAAAATGTGTTACAACAATCTAGACAGAGTCTACTTTGGTTTCGTCATAATTACAAAGCAAATGGATGCATATCATAATTACTAGAATTTTCTGAACTGGTCCAATACGAAAAACTACGTATTTTTGATATGTTTCGCGTGGCAACAAATTTCTTAACATACAAGTTATAAACTAAAAATCTAAAAGCTACCCATTACAGTCAACGGACCAATGTAATGCCCCATAATTTTTTCAATTTTTTTTACAATGTATTTTGGGAGATACAAAATTTTGATTTCACTGAATCACGATGACCCTCAAAAATTGTTTGCACTCATTTTATTAAAAAAATAATTAAAATTAATAAACGTTTACGAAATTCCATAAAATTTATATTTCCTGAAAGTAGATTCAATTCTGAAAATGCTTGTCTTGGTTCCGACAGTTAATTAACAAGTTTTCATGGAGTTTAATCAGTCCAAAGTTGCAGAACCGTTTTCAGAACTTGGTTCTGCGTAATCGGTGACGCGTTAGTTCGGCCGAACTATTAGCGACAGTTCGGCCGAACTATGTTTTCCGCTTACGGGCCGCTAAAACTAACGGCTTAATAGTTCGGCCGAACTTTTTATCAAAAGTTCGGCCGAACTATTGTGCAATTCTCCGTCGACCGGAAATTTTTGTGGAGCCCCCTACAAAAAACACATTTCGCGTCAATATAAATTGCCGCGAAATGAGTCACAATTTTCGCACATTTCGCATTGATTTAACTAATGTAAACATAGTTGAGCTATTTGTATTCGGTTTAACTAATTGATACAATTAGTGAGAGTGGTGTGAATTAATTATTAATTAATTCACTAATTATAAACTCATTAATCAACTAAAGAATGCATGAGTTAACTTCGATTGCATAGACCGATTTCGGTGGAGACCGGTGCGAAATAGGTGAAAGAAGCGAGGTTAACTATCGAGTTGTGACTATCTTGTTGCTATTTGCAACACACAGATAGGTGGAGAAGCCCATGAGGATTGCGCAGTACAAGCCAGGTGGTTTATCTATTTAATGAAGCCATCCCATAGCATTGATTACGCAATAGAGGCTAGCTATCAAGTGGAAAAAGATTGGAGCATGTGTTTTTGCTAGATCTAGCTTGATATTGCGTAGCAATTGAGGGTGTGCATGAGAGATTGTGAGGAGCTTTTGTATTATGATTGTTACATGATCTCCATGACATATAATATAAAAATATTTGGGGTTTTCAGCTTTAAGCTTTCCCATTAAACACTGTGTTCATATGGGTGATTGTTTGTGGTTTTAATGTGTGCATGCAATTGATTTTATTTCTGCATGTAATGATCAATGGTAGAAGAGATTCTGTATTATGCATGAAGCTAAAATAGTGTGTGATCAGGAGAATCTCGGTGAATAATATATCAGTTATTCAAATTTCTACACTAGGTCTCCATTAGAATTGACATGCATGCATATATTAAAAGTGAATCATCAGTTACTTGGTAGATCAATATTTTTGAATTAAATATATTTTAATTCACTTGATATACCACTAGCTCATCAAATAGTTAGAACTAGTTAAACTGATTTTAACTCAATTAATGTGAGTTAATTGATCCCACTCACACCACACTATTGCTACAACTGCAACTGGACCCTGTAAATAATAGAATCACTCTACATGCCTATCCTTTGACCCTCAACTCAAAATTATTGAGCTAACTAAGTCTATCAAACTTAGTTAACTATTAAAAGTTGTTATGAGATAAGATTACAATTTACTTTTAATTTAATTAAGGATAATTAAATAAAAAGCCTCACATGATAACCATTTTTGGGTGCCATTTTCTAGATTTTGTTTTTGGATGCCAATTTCATTGTTTCTTGTTGCAAATTTCAACACTTGTATGATATATGAGGTTATTCATATTTTCACTCACCATTTTCTGCATAAGACTATTTGTGGTTCTGATTCTAATTGTTCTTAGTAGTTTTCTTCTTATATGAATTATTCAAATGCATTTACGCTACCCTTTATGTTGGTAGCTTAGTTATTCTATTTATGGTATTATATATATTTTTTGTTTTCATTTGTGTAGCTCGATGTTTGTTTTATTATTCTCATAGTACCCACATTTTCTAGCAAACACAATTTTGATCTTTTAAAGCAGTAATACTTTTACGATAAATCTGGAAGCCTTGACGGGACCTGATTTATGGGACCCCTATTGGCCTTAGCCTGGAACTAACCTATGCCAATACTTTTTCACTTTACACAGAAAGACAACAAAATACATATTCCCATTAATTTATGTAGTCTCATACGATACATCAAACAATAAAACATATTGTATACTCATTCAAATAATCAGAGAACAAAATAATGGCTCAAACAATCATTCCAATTATATGTGTTCTCAAGTATGTCCAGTCTTCCACAAATTTATAGTTCACACCCATTGTAAAAAATTCATCCTTTATGCAGAAAAATATAACTTAGTACAACCAAAATTTTTTTTAACACATATGGGAGGAAGAAACATGCAACTGAAACACATCAATAATACTTATATTTCCTTTAATGTCTGAGAAAACCACAAAATCACCAGGGATAATAGTGCTCAACCCAACCAATGAGTATGGTATCGACTACCAAAACTCCCCCCGAGCCAGTTTCACTTCCAGACAGTCCTTTGATAGAGACCATATCAATTCCAACCCTATACATTATTTGAGCCCATAGGGTCTAGTCTTAGGGCTAAAATTGAGCACACATGCTTCATTTTGGATTCCATTGGCCAACCAACTCAAGAATCCCTTACTTCACAGCGTCTTGCCTCCCTCGACAACATCAAGTCTGAGGGTCACAAGCTTAAAACTTCATTCTCATCTCTTGGACCTCCTCTAACCATTTACCAAGTTCACAAGGTTGCCTCAGGTTTTCTTCCCTCTCGCCCTCTTGGATCCCTTTTCTCAACTGAGATTATTTATCTCTAGGGAGAGGAATCACTTTTTTCTAATTTTCTGGTAAGTGAAACTCTCATTTAACACTTTTTCCTGTAATATAACGGTTGACCAGAAAAAATATTTATTAATTAAATTTAAAAATATAAACATTTATGTTTATCACTTATTGTTGGGCCATAATTGTAATCTACGGATAAATTACGCTTCCTTAGATAGGTGCTAGTCTAGAACAACAGGTGAAAGACTATACAACTATTTCTCATAACTCAGAATAGATATATAGAGAGGATTGGAGGCTTACTTGTTCAGTTGCTTCCAAATGGCTCCTTCTATCACTTCTGTTGCAGCTTCAAATTCAAGAGGTTTGTGAGCTGAATGCTTCCTGCAAGAAAGAACACTGAAACAAAAAAAGATGCAATAATATAGATATCTATTCAATATAGTTAGCTAAATCAGTAAAGCATAAACTACATTCATCAACCAAGATCTTAAAATATGGAAAATTAGAGTCAATACAGATGCATGTAGGGAAAAATAAGAAGTACTCTTTATTTATGATGGAAGGAGAGGTTACAACCTAGTGACTGATTTGAAGTGACCTTCCAGCAAATTTCCTAAGCCTCATCACAGTATAAATCTCTCCAGCAGCAGCTTCACAAATCTAGCTCTCAATTGAAAATCCCCCAGCATTTCTCTACTCAAATTCTTCCTTCTCAAACACTTAGATCTGTGTTCAATTTATAGATGAACTGTAGGTTGTTTTGCAATCAATAATTTTCCAAAAATAGGAAAGACATGTTTCCATCCATGTAGATGTAAAATGGACACTTGGATCCGAAGCTTGACACATGTGAAATCTTCTAGAAGGCACTGGCCAAGTGGAGATTCTGGAACAATGAGAATTCTACTCCCAATGTGACCAACACACCAGTGAATGTCGGAAAGTGCTTTGTAGAGCAGCCTTGCATGGGGCTACCTACATATGAAACGCACTTAGGCCCCTTAAAGCTTGCGTTGGTGAGCTCTCATATGCTAAATAATAATCTTCAAACCATGGAAACCTTTGCTTGATGAAAGTCTTGCTTGATTTGTCTTATTTATTGTCTTAGGGCATGTAGCAACTGAAATGATAGGGAATGATAGACCCTAGATCATTGGTCCTAGAGATGATGTCCAGTTAACCAGGTCATTGGAAATGGTGCCCAAATTGACCTATAACACTTATTTATACCCAGGCCTTCAACATGGCCTACCATTTGCCAAGTAACTGTAGAAATTATGATGTATATTTGCAACTTATCATGATGTTTTAATCAAAATCACAAGACAAAAACCTACTCTACTACTTTGCGGACATTAATTCACAATTTAGAACAAAAATATCAAACATGCAATAAAAAATCACACAAAAATAATATTTTTCCTAGGGAAAGCAATCTGCCGAAATCCCTAATGTATGTGTGCATCAATATGATCAATATAGGTGTATTACAATTGATTTTATCAATTGAGCACAACCAGCAAGTGCATAACCTATCTCTCTGCTCATTGAGAATCTCTCACCCAGAATTAGTCAATTTATGCCTCTAATTGAGCTCCTATTTCCTTGTGCTATTCCTTGAGAAATTAGGCCCCCATTATTTAGGAATTTCTCCAAAATGGATTGCGCAATTCCTTAGGTTGATCATCTGAATGAACGCAACACCTGTACACTCAAGACTAGTCTACAATTGATGTTACACTACATTGTGATCTCCACCAAGCCTGGGGAACTTGAATTCTTTGCATGCACTTACAATTTTGAGCTGATTGATTAGTTAACTAGATGATCACTGAGTTTGAATGAAGTCCCATTGTACAATTGATACTCCATTATTTCCTTCAACAATTAGAACTAATCTAACTGAAAACAACCTTATATAACTGACCTTTATTGCTACAAATTAGCAATCACACATGCTTAATTGAACTCTAAGTCCTCCTACTCAAATTTACTGAGTAAACTGGATGACACAAGCCATTTCACACAAGTTGATTGCAACCAAGTTGTCTGTTGATGTGGAAATTTGAATGTTCTCAATTTAATTAAGGCAAAATCAAATTGAGAATTTCTTGCTGCATTTTTAAACACTCCCTCTCAGCAAGAAATGGATTATAAACCACCCCTATCCTCCACGTGTGAAACTTGAACTTCCCTCTTGACAAGGCCTTTGTAAAAATGTCATCATCTTGTTCCTCTATGGAAATTTACCACAACCACATTATTTGGCTTTGAACAAAGTACCATCAATGGTGATACCAAATATCTATATGCTTGGATCAATCGTGAAAAACATGATTCTCAGAGAACTTGATGCAGATCTGATTATCACAGTAGATCATAGTTGGATCCATCATTTGACAAAACAATCCAACAAGTATATTTCTCATCCAGATTGCCTCACATGTTGCTTGACTTGAAACCATGCATTTTTTTATTCCTAGTTGAGTGCCACAAATATTTTCTTCCTGTTTTACCAGGAAAATACTACGGACCCAACACTAAAAATTTCACCTTATGTACCCTTTCAGCCTGATGGGATTCCTGCCTAATCTACATCTATTAAGCCACACAAATTCACTCCCTTTGTCCTTCTGTACAATAATCCAAACTGGGTAATGCCTCTCAAGTACTATAGAACATGCTTATCTACGTTCCAAAATAATTTGGCTGACCTAACCATAGCTTGGCTCAACTTTTTGAATGCATAGCACATATCTGGTCATGTGTTCACAAGTTACATCAGTGAATGCACTAGCTGCTGATAAATGGTAGCACCCACTTCCTCACGTAAAGTGGCATCCTCCTTCCTCTAGTTGGTCACTAGAGGTGTCTCCATGGGTGTAGAAATTATATAACTGATATGTTATATGTCTAATATTCTCCTCATCATACACTATTTGACTTCATGCACAATACATAATCTATTCCACCATTGATCATCATATGCGGAAATTAAATCAATTGCATGCACACATTAAAACCATAAAAATTCACACACATTAACACAGTGATTTACGGGAAAGCCTGAGGCTAAAAACCCCAGCTATCTGTATATAATATATGTCATAGAGAACATGTAAAAATCCTCATACAAAGCTTCTCACAAGCTCTCAGTACAATCCAATCGCTACACACTAATCAGGCTAGATCTTGCAAATCCATGCACCAATCTTTGCTACCTGCTATTCTGCTTCTACTGCGAAATCCCTGCTAAATATGGGCTCTGAATGAACTTGAATTGGTCTAGCCTTTCTCATGCAATCCTCATTGGCATCTCCAATCACTGTGTGTTGCAAATCATGCAACACTATAGTCACAACTGATAGTCAACCTGCTCTTTCACCTACCTCTCCACTGGTCTCCACTGAAACTATCCATGCCGCGTAGTTAAGCATTGTATTCTTGAGTTGATTAATGAGTTAATATTTCTTTGAATTAATTAATAATTAATTCACCACTCACTAGTGTATCGATCGGTTAGACTAGATACAACTAGCTCAACTATGTCTTGCAGAGTTAAGTGAACACAACTCCACAAACCACCTCAATAACTCCACCAAACTTTGTCATGAATTCTAACTAAAGTCTCCATGCAATAGCTCCATAGCAATCGGGAATAGTGTAATTCCTTATGTCAGCTCTGTGCCACATCTCTGCCACTTAACTAAAAGTGCTCAAGAGAATAAGATAATGTTTAGAGTCCAAATATTATTAAGAGCTAATAATATTCGACATATCTGTTTTAATTGGAAATCTAAAAATAGATTAACGATATGTCTAAAAATAGAAGTCCATCTATTTTTCCAACTTTACCAACCATCCACAAATAGCATCCTGCAACTTATAGAATATGATCGACATGTCTAAAAATAGACTTGCGCCAAAAATAGCCTGTGGGCCCACTTAGTGAAGGTGACTCTTTTCAATAATCTCATCATCTTGTTGCAATCTCAACAATGGGTTTGGAACTCTCCATGAAGAATCTCTGGAGTATCTCATTTGCATACTTGCCTTGAGAGACAAATGATTCCCCATTGCTTTCCATACTTCTAAGTCAAGGAAGTAACGCATGAGACCCATGTCCTTCATTTCAATTTCTCTTGCAAGATCCTCCTTGCAATATTTGATCAATTTTTCATCACCAATTAAAATCAAGTCATCAAACTATAAGAGAATAATAAAAAATTTACCTTCTACCAAGATATAATAGAGGTTTGCATCTACTTCACTTTTGGCGAAGCCAAAACCAGTGAGATAACTATCGATTGTAATATTCCTAACGATAAATTATAGCAATAATAAGCCCTCAAAAGACATTAATAAAACAACAAATAAAATCACGCCATTAGAACACAAATTGAGCCATAAAATTGAGCTGAGTCATTATATTAATTTGATAAAAATGTGTACAATAGAGATGCTGGAATGAAGGCACCTGGGCTTGCTCAAGGCAAGATAGAGAAGCCCTCTGAATCAATGCCAAAATCCCCATTGATGGTATGCAGTATGGTTGTGGCTCTGGGCTGCAATCTACCAGCATATTGTTGCTCCTCTGAATGAAATGCTTCTAGGGCTTACTATGTTGCTCAAAAAATTCCGATACTTTAACCCTTGACTTAACTTAAGAAACCCACAATAACCCGCAAAGGGTTTTCCAAATGCTTGACCCCAGAAATTAACCCTCTTGGGTTTGTCTCACTGTGACGCTGGGTAAATCACTTCTCCTTTAAATACTGCTGCTAGAAGTATCCAAAATGCCATGAAAACCCCTTTCAGGAAGCTCCTAGCCTACCCACCAAGTCTCCTCCAAAATATCCTTCACTCCTCAAGCTTCACGTTAAGCAATAGAAAGCACCTCACTAACTTCGTAACCTTTGCGCTGCTATGGATGCCACTACGCTACTAAAGTGATGATTGTGTTGTGGATGAATATCCTACTACTATAAATGATTAGATATGGTAATACACCTTCCTTGGGCTGGCACTCGAAGTCCACCGAAGCAAAGGATGGGATCTCCGCTCGAAGATATGCGTGTCTTGAAAAACACATGCAGATTTGGCTCACTGCTCAAGCGTGCTCTTGTCAAATAAAAATTCAAAATTGATGAATGAATGATGAAAATGATCTTGATTGCTTCCTTTTGTCCCAAGTTTCCCAACGTTCCCTTGGGCCCCATATCATGACTGTGTTGCCTCTTCTTGGACCCAATCACTCCGTTATCCCCATGTGCTACGCATTCCCTCCTCATTAGGCCTACGCTCTCCACTAAAGCCATAATTTTTTCCTTAGTCTAATGTGAAAACCTATAGCCTCTAAAGTCTTATTTGTGGGTCCCCAATCCCACATCATTTTGGAAAAAACTTTAGAAAAATAAAAAATTTTCAAAAAATAATATTCTAATTAGCAGAATTTCTAATTAGGAATATTAGAGTCCTCCCCGCCAAGATGTATCTTTTCCTCGAGCAACTGCAGTGATGGGTACTGGAGGATTTGATCTCCCTCCTAGGTGGCATCCTCATCTAGTAAATTCCTCTATCTGATCAAGAAATACTTGACCACCCTATTACTCAAGTGCCTCTCCCAGGAATCCAAAATGGCCTTTGGCTGTAGCACCAAGTGCCCCTCATCATCCATGGGGGGTAACGCGGTAGCTTATATAAAATATTGCCCCAAGGCATTCTTCAAGAAAGATACATGGAAACTTTTGTGCACTCCACTCACCAGGGGTAGATCCAACTCGTAGGCCATCTCCCCCACCTTCCGAGTGACTCGGTATGGTCCAAAAAAGCGAGGCTTAAGCTTCTCATACCCCTTTTCTTTGAGTGTGGACTTCTTGTAAGGTTGAAGCCGAAGGTATACAAAGTCCCCAGCTTCGAACTACTTCTCCACTCGGCCCCTGTCTGCATAAATATTTTACTAATATTTTTTATCCTTGAGAGCCCTCAAGATGTCCTAGCTATATTGGATCCAATATTTGGTCCATGGGGCCTTGCTGTCTCCAAACATAAAGTTAGAAAACAAAGCATCATAACCATACAATGCACGGAAAGGAGACATACCTATGGACATGTGATAGGTGGTGTTATAGCAATAATCCCCCATGTGCAACCACCGTAACCATGCCTGTTGCTGCCCTGTCACATAGTTAGACAAGTAGCCCTGCAACCACTTGTTAACTATCTATGTCTTCCCATCCATTTGAGGATGGTATCTCGTGTTAGGGGTGAGATCTGTGCCCACCAACTAGAATACATCCTACCTAAATCCACCCATGAAATGACTGTCCCAGTCATTGACAATGGTCTTGGGAAGACTGTGCAGCCAAAAGATCTCCTTGAAAAATAGTTCAGCCACCTATGAGGTTGTGTACCAGGCTGAAATAGCGAATAAGTGTGTGTACTTCGTCAAGTAGTCTAGCACCACATAGATACTGTCCTTGCCCTACAATGTGGGCAACCCAGTAATGAAATCCATCGAAATACTCTCCCACTTCTCCTCAGGGATAGGAAGGGGCTGCAACAAGCCTTTTAGGTGTGACAAATCAACCTTGTTTCGCTGACACACCTCACACCCCTGGATATGTCGCAGAACATCTTCCTTAAGGCCCTTTCAAGAAAACTGCTCCTGAATGGTCCTGTAGGTTTTGGTAAATCCTTGATGCCCTACCAAAGGTTAATTATGGTCAGCTTATAGAATATTCTCCTATAGATGGGAGTTGGCCACCAAGTAGATCCGATCCCTATAATATATCATCTCATCCATCACCTGATATCTATCATCATTCACCTGCCCCTCAAGGACCTCGCATGCAAATCGATCCTTGGAAAACTCCACCAACAGATGGGCCTTCCAATATGGAGCAATGATCATCAAAGAACAGGAAGCCGACCTCCTAGATAATGCATCTACCACTAACTAATGCTTCCCCTTGACATACTTGATGTCAAAATCATAGTCTTGAAGCTTTCTCACCCACTTCTGTTACCTCTCTTGTAGTTTAAGCTTCGCTCCAAAAAGAACTCAAGACCGTTGTGGTCAGTTCTCACTTTGGTCGGTTCTCACTTTGACTCTATTCCCCATGAAGTATTGTCGAAACTTGGCTAGCGCATGCATGATTTATAGCATCTCCTTATCATATATGGAGTACAGTCTCTCATGGGGTAGTAGCTTCTGACTCTCGAAAGCTATGGGGTTCCATCCCTGCATCAAAACGACCCCCACTCCTCCTAATGCATCGCACTCCAAGAAAAAAGGCTAAGTGAAATCAGGGAGCCCTAGTACCGGAAAACTGCTTATCACCTATTTGAGGTGGTCAAAGGCCTCTTGTGCTGTGGTGGTCCAAGAAAATGCCACCTTCTTGGTCAAGTCCATAAGGGGCACTGCCAACTATGATAATCCCTTCACGAACTTCCGGTAATAAGTGGAGATGCCCAAAAACCCCAAAGCTCTGTGAAATTTTTGGGCTCTGGCCAATCCCAGATGGCCCTTATCTTCTCTTCATGCACCCTCACTCCATCAACACCAATGATATGCCCAAGATAAAGCATCTTGGTCAACCCAAACTCGCACTTTGACAATTTTGTGTAGAATTGTTACTCCTCTAGGATACGCAACACTGTCTCCACATGTTACAAGTGCTCCTCCCAAGTTCGACTGTAGATAAATATGTCGTCAAATAACACCAACACAAACTTCCTCAAATGGCCACGAAATATGTGGTTCATGCAGGACTGAAAAGTGGTTGTAGCATTGGTTAGCCCAAAGGATATTACCAAAAACTCCAAGTGCCCATAATGGCACCTAAACACTATCTTAGGGACATCCTTGTCCCTTAGTCGGATCTAGTGGTACCTAGAACATAGATCAATTTTAGAGAAGAACTTGGCACCCCGCAACTCATCAATCTGGGGGATTGGGTAGCGGTTCTTCATGGTTTTCTTATTAAGGGCCTTGTAATCAATGGACATCCATAGAGATCCATCCTTCTTCTTCACCAGAACAATTGATGAAGTGAAGGGGCTACAACTAAGCCTGATTTTCCCCAATGACAAGAGCTCATGGATAGCCCTCTCTATATCATCCATGCAGGCCTTAGGATGCCGATAGGGAGTAGTGCTCACTTCCTATACCCTAGGGCCTATCTCAATGGTGTGCTCAAATCCTCGGTCAGGTGGTTGGTTGGGTGGTATATCTCCAAATACTACAGGGTACTTGTCAAGGATGGCCTGAATCTCTGGATGTGGTAGCTTGCTCACACCCCCAGCCTAAAAAATTCTCAACTCTACAACCCACTCGTTATCTCCATGCCTAAAATCAGCATCCATCTTGTGAGACAAGACTGTATGTGGTGGATAGGAGTGCATACCCCTCAGCAAAACTGGTTTTCCATTAGTATCCAAGAACTCCATCTCCAACTTCTGCCATTCAGTTGTGACTTTGCCAAGTGCGTAGAGCCACTGGAACCACAACACTATGTTGGTGTCTGGAATGTCAACCACAAAGAAGTGGTATCTCATGGAGTAATTCCTAATGGTCATAGTCAAAGCCAGGAAATAACATGTGCACTACATGGTCCTATCACCTGGAACCAACAATGATAATCCCTCAAAATTATCTGCAGTAATGCCTCTCTTCTGCACCATCTAGGCATCAATAAAATTATGAGTGGATCCATTTCCCACTAAGATCAAGACACGTTGCCCCTATTATGTCCCTCTGATCCTCATATTAAAGAACTTGGGTACCCCATGAAATGATGCGAGAACCCCTGAAGGTGAAAATGCAACTCCTGCTGCTGCTGGTGGGGGTGGTGGTGGAGGCCCTCCCTCCTGGGGTGCTGCGATGTCATCTCCTCCCACCTCAAAGTGCGTCTCCTCATCCCCATCATTGTATAATAATACCTCTATGTTATGGGCCTTCCCTTCTTCACACCTATGGTCTGGTGTCCATGGATCCTAGAAAGTAAAGCAAAGCTTATTCCTCTGAAGGCCCCTCCTGGTCTCATCATCTACCTGTCCCATTCCCTGCTTGCCTCTCGGGGGTGGAGCTCTCATGTCTCTTCCTCTCTGCTGGAAGCCTAGTTTGTTTGGCAGTGGTGCTCTAGCCCTTGGTAGGTCAACCTGCAAGTCTCTAGCTCTCCTCGCTATGTCTTGCAATGTACTGGGTCATTTGGACCTCACTAGGCCCCATAATTGTTCTGCCAATCCCTCTATGAACATATAGATCCTCCTAGACTCAGACATGTCTAGGAACATCACTGATAGCCTCGAGAACTAAAAAATAAAAACCCCTGCATTCCCAATATGTTTGAGCTTGGTCATCTCCCAATAATACTCATTCGTATCCTTCATTTCAAGCCTCTCTAACACCCTCCTGGTGAACTCATCATACACTATGACACCTGCATGACCCAGCGTGGTCAGCTCATCGAATCACCAGTCATGAGCCTCTCCATATAAGTGCAATGTGGAAATCTTGATTGCCTTTCCTTTAGTCATTTGGTTCAGCTGGAAGTAAACATCCAGCTTCTCAACCCATGCCTTAGCTGAGCTCTAAGAGGATCCATCAAAAGTCAAGAGAAACAACCTCCCCAAGGTAAGTTGAAGTTCACTCCCCTATGTGTAGCCTTCTCTACTCTATCCTCTAGGTTTATTACTTCCCTTCAGTCGGTATAAGTCTTTAAAATTATTGGCTCTCCCAAACTCTGGGCCATAAGACTGGTACTCTAAGAAGTACTCCCCATAGTGAGCCTCCTCCTGCTCTTGAGGTCCTCTCGCTCTTGAGGCTAGGAACGTAGGAATGGTATATTGTGGGGGTGTATAAGGTATTGTAGGCATATTTGGGTTCAGTGATGCCTGGTGCTGTGAGGTTCTAGATCCTTATCCCACCTTGAATTTTGCTTGGACTGCCTTCCCTTTGCTACCATTATTTCTCCGGTGTCCCATCTCCTCAATGTTCTTGGAGATATCCTGCACTAGAAAAATTCAAGAGGTGAACAAATCCCTCCTCCTTGTTCCTCTTCTCTTATGGGTCCCCCATGCTTCTCTCTTCAACCTCTGGTTCACTATTCATAGGGTCTCAAGTGATTTTGAGTTCTATTTCTCTTCTCATGTACCTTCGTCTCTATTATGTCATGTTCTGCTTGTCTTCTGGTGTCATAGACTGCATTGTTGTCCACAAGATGAGCTAAGTCTATGAGCTATAATACCACTGTAATATTTATAATGGTAAATTATAGTAATAAAAGAGACTCAAAAGACATTAAGCAAACAAAAAATAATATCACGCCATTAGAACACAAATTGAGCCAAAAAAATGAGTTGAGACACTTTATTAATTTGATAAAATGTGTACAGTGGAGGTGTTGGAATGAAGGCACCTGGGCTTGCTCAAGGAAATCTAGATAATCTCTCTGAATCAATGCTGAAATCCCCCAATAATGGTACGCTGTATCGTTGTGGCTCTATGCTACAATCTTCTAGAAATACTACTACTGCTTCGAATGAAATGATGCTAGGCCCTGCTACGCTACTCAGAAAATTAAGGGAATTTAACCCTGGACTCTACTCAAGAAACCCACAATAACTCACGAAGGGTTTTCCAAATGCTTGACCCAAGAAATTGGCCCTCTTGCGCTTGGATCACTGTGCTGCTGGGTAAATCAATCCTCCTATAAATGCTACTGCTGTAATTCTCCAAAATGCCATGAAAATCCCTATTAGGAAGCTCCAAGCCTCCGCCAAAATATCCTTCACTCCTTAAGATCCCTGAGTGATTCTCCTCACTGATTGTGCAGCCTCTACGCTGCTATGGATGCCACTGCGCTGTTGAAGTGATGATTGCACTGTGGATGAATCTCCTTTTGCTAGAAATGATCAAGCTATGGTAAGATACCTTCCTTGGGCTAGCACTCGAATTCCACCTAAGCAAAGGTTGGGATCTTCACTCAAAGACACCTGTGTGCTGAACAACACATTCAAACTTGGATCACTACTCAAGCGTGCTCTTGTCAAATACAAATTCGAAATATATGATTGAATGATGAAAAACTTTAGAAAACTATTAAATTTTCAAAAAATAATATTCTAATTAGCAGAATTTGTAATTAGGAATATTACATCGATCCTAGTGTACCAAGCACGAGGTGCTTGTTTGAGACCGTACACCACTCGCTTGAGTCTGCACATATGAGACTTCTGATCTAAATTCTCAAAGCTTTTTGGCTGTTCAAAGTACACCTCCTCGTCAATAAATCCATTGAGGAATGATTTCTTACATACATCTGGCGGATATTCCACCCCATTTGCGCAACCAAAGAAATAATTTATTTAATGGATGACTACCTTTCTACATGAGAAAAATTATCCTCATAGTCAATCCCTTCAAGTTGAGAGTACCCCTTGGCCACAAATCTAACCTTGTGTTTATCTATGCTTCCATATGTTTCCTTATTTACCTTGAAGACCCATCACAAACCCACAATTGACTTATCTGATGGTCTTGGGATAATTTCCCAAACATTTTTCTTTATAATGGATTCGTATTCCTCCACCATTGCATCAACCCATACAGGTTTCTCTACTGCTTCCTTGAAAGAGGATGGCTCAGTCTCTACAAGCTCAATCATTAGAGCCATGTAGCCAATGTACTAATCTGGTGACCTTCTCTACTTGCGCAAATTTGAAGGAGCACCCACATTCTCCTTCACATCTTGCACAAGTTTCTCGGCTTCCTTGGTTATTTTTGTGCCTTCTATTGATGGTTCTTCTTGAGTGGTGGTCTCTGCTATCTTCTCCTCAATTTGTGGTTTCTCCACAACTTCTTGAGGCTCCTCCTTTTGAGCTAAAAGATCTTCTTCTAGTGGGATATGAATCTCCCTCTCAAGAGAGCACCACATCGCTTTCTCCTCATCAAATTTTACATCCCTTTGTACCACTATCATTCATAGGGATGGAAAGTACACACGGTAATAGTGGGGATTTTCTGTGTAACGCACAAGTACCCCCAATTATGTTGTTGACTCTAGTTTCTTACTTGATTCTTTTGAGGCATGGTAGTAAACAGAGGCTCCAAAAAATCCTAAAGTGCGACACATCTGACTCTCTTCGCGAGAAATCCTCCTCTACTGTAATCATGCCCAAGATCTGATGAGGACTCTCGTTCTGTGAATATAATATTGTGTTGCATTCGTCGATCCACAAATGAAAAGGTAGGCCTTGGTCACGCAACATCGCCCTTGCTGCTCCCACAATGCTACGGTTCTTTCTCTTAGCCACCCCATTTTGATGTGGGTTGTGGTATGTTGTCAACTCTTGTTGAATGCCTTATTTTGCACATAAATTTTCAAATTCATTCGAAACGTACTCATCTCCATTATAGCTCTTGAGAGACTTCACGTTCTTGCCAATTTATTTCTCAACTAGTGCCTTGAATTCCATGAACTTTGAGAATGTCTCATCTTTCTTTTGCATGAAGAACATACAACACTTCCATGAGAATTCATCAATAAAAATGACTAATATTTGTGTCTGGAAGTGGAGGCTATCGAGAAAGGTCCATAGACATCAGAATTGATCCTTGCTAGGAATGCATATGCTTTGATGTTCAGAACATGGAATGTGGATTTTGGGTACTTCCCCAAAGTAAATCCTTTGGATACATCTTGTTTCTCAAGTGCTCCTTTGGAGAGGCATGTAGTTATCTGCTGCATAATCTTTAGGGAGCCTGATGCAAATGGCCAAGTCTTCTATGCCAAAGTTCACTGACATCATGGCTTTGCACCTTCTCTACCTTAGTGCTTATTGAAACTAAATCCTCCACATCTAGCTTATATAGGTTCTTCACACAAACCTTGATCTACTTCACCTGTCCCGTGGTTATGTCTTAGGAATGCTTTTCCTTTTCTAAAGATCACATCATAACCACAATCTTCCAAAACTACAACAGAGATGATATTTTTCTTTAGGCCCAGAACAAACATAACATCCTTGAGCCTAATGGGGGAGCCTGAATCCCTGTGAAAGGTGATTGTACCAACCCCAGTCGCATTATACCTTTCATTATCCCCCATCTCAATGTGCATCTGCAAATATTTTTCTTCTAGGTCACTGAAAAAGTCTCTACGCACTGTCATGTGGAATGATGCACCTGAGTCCAAGTACCACATGCTCCTCATTACTATGTTGGTCATGCATGCCATAAAGGTAAATTCAAGATTGAACTTGAAGCCAAACCTTCACCTGTTTCTCCTCCTAAGGTCTTCTTGCTTGCCTTTTTATGTGGACACTTTGTAATAGACATGAGCTAAAATTTCATGTAATAAAAGTTGATAAAGGAAAATTAAGACCATGGTTAAGGGAAACTTATTCCAATCTGAATGTTGGGAAATATATCCTAGTGGGCATCACTTGATGTGTTTATGGCTAAGGAGAAATTTGAAAAGACAATGGTGTTACACAACAATTTGTCACCATCCCTGCAATTCCCCGTCCCGCACATTGGATGACTTATTCCGTGACCTGTGAGCAGTGACATGATCTGAAAACACTTTCATGGCATTCCCCTAGACATGCACTTTCATTCCTCTGAAGATAAATCCTTGTGAAAAACCCTAAAAATAGCCTTTTTATCCTTGGCGCGACTTCTCAGTGTCATACCCGTGCCAATGGGGGAAATCCTCCAAAGAGGGCGCGCCAACTGGCACACTGTCTCAGTGTTGTAACCACGCCAAGCTTAATAAGGAGTGTTTAAAAAAAATAAATGGCAGAAGATTGACTCCAACTAACTCCTAAACTAGACTCTAAATCGAGTTGGGACGTTTGGCTCCGGTTATCCATGTAGAGGAAGTATTTTTCCACCTCTCATGGAAGCTTCCTTGAGGATAGGGCCAATCCCATGATTGTAGGGATCCCAACTCCCCTTCCACCATCTATATAAGCTTGCCATTTCCCTTTGAAAGCTAGTCTCCAAGAGCCTTCATAGCCTAAAGAATGCTGCAAGAGCCTTGATAGTCCTCATAGAGCCAAATCAGTAGCAAGGAGATTGACGATTGAAGAGAGAGGCTTGTCCCCATTCTCGACAAGATTTACCGAGACGTATTCCGCTGACGACCCGCCGAAGGAAGATTCAGCGTTAGAGCCAGGTTGTATTTTCCTTTGTATGAATTAATGATAAGCGACTTTGGTTATGGTTCCACTCGTATTGTTCATTATGATCATGAGTTGTGTCCTCTCTGAATAATACATAATTGCATATATCGGGTTTTACGCTTGTGTTTGTCGTGTTTCTTGTGTGTGCAGGTGTTCGATCGCGACGAGTGAGAGGATTGTGATCTGCTAGAGCAAGGAAATGGGAGTGCCATCTTCTCTACAAACAATAGCGTTGGACTTGAGGTAGGCCTTCATCACAATTTGGTCTATTGCAATTAGGAACTTGCACCTTAGCGTGATACGATTGTTGCTAGACCCGATCTGGGCTAGTAGGGATCGCCTCTGTCCGTAGAGGGGATTTACCTCTACAACAAATGGCTAAGGCTTTAAAAAGAAAAAAAGTGAATTTTATCACATTTATTTATGAAAATAAAGGAAATTAGGAGAAAAGGATGGTGACAGGTCATAGGTTGCATGTGAGGAGGAAAATGAAGGAAAATAATGGAAAATGAAGAAAATAGAGGCCACATTAATAAAAATACTTTTAATGATCAATTGGTACCTTTCTTCAGTGTAACATTTTTTCAGTTCAGTTTTGGAGCTCTCTTTCTCTTACACTCTTAGACACTGAGTTTTCTTGGAGCACTTCAACATTGGATCAAGGAAGCAAAGGAAGGACAAGGAAAGGAAAGGAAAGGAAAAAAAATATCAAGCAAGGAAAGGTTGGAACATGACGAGCACTAGCATTAGGTATAATTGGAGGGGTTAATTGTCACCTTTTTAGCCTTATTAGTCTCTCTTTCTCACATTTAATTACATTATGGTCATATGTTGCTTACTATAGATGGTGATTAACACTTGTCATACTTCGAATGCCTAATATGGTTTAAATGCGGGATAATCACAGAGGTATTCCATTTTTGTTGAATATTGTGCAATCAAAGCTCAGAGAAGAAAACAAGGAGATATTATAGGAGGGTTTTCCACCTCCTTAACTCCTAAAGGCAGCCAAAGGATCCTCGAGATTCCCTCCAACAACTCAAAATCAAAGGCAACCAAGCAAGTGGGAGATCAAGTGAACCAAAGCTCCACTTATCTTGCAATCAAAGGGGACAAATCAACTAATTTTTAGGGAGATGTTGGTAGCTACCATTTAGATTAAATAGGTCAAAGAGAGAGCTCATTAGGATTCAAATTTTGGAGGAAGCTAGGAGATGCTTAGCTCTTGTGATAGAATTTTGATACTTTCATGGTTATGTAATGAGACTATTTCTGCAATAAAATTAGTATTTAGTTTGTCCTTCACTGATTTAGTTTCAGGGAGTTTATCTTGTGGGTTAGGGCCCAATCCATTGGCATCATTCTCTCGCTTGTGTATTTATTTTTATTTTTATGCCATTGTAGCTAGTTTACTTCATGAGTTTTAGCTAGTTTGCTTACATTTCATTTTACTGTTTTTGATTTGCTTCCATTTAAAATTTTTTGATGTTAGGCTCTTATAGATCATGGTACAGTAGCATATAAACTCCAAAAGCTATGTGTCAAAGACACTCTCTCTCACCTCTTTCATTGGAGCTTGAGGAGGGTAGATCTTCACTAGGAGTCCAAAATTGCTCTTTAGTTTATGATTTATTAGAAAGAATAGATAGGTTTTTTTAGTTGTCATGAACATATTGAGAATGATGAGTTTTATTTTTGTTTTAATGCATAAGTAGGTTTTCTTATCGAATTTAACTCATCTTTTCTATCTTCATCATCATATATTTGTCAGTATTTATTGCGTGAACATGCAGTTTGTTTGCAGGTTTTAGTAGAGTAGCATAGGAGAACTCCACCAGCATACGTAGCTCCATTTCTCACCCTTCATCAAACTCCTTTCAACAAAATCGCCCTCATCCATGTTTTTGAGATTTTCACCACCACATTGAGAGAAACCTTAGAGGTGCAAGACAAGATTTGAAATAAGTTCTGAGCTTGTCCTAGGGGTTTTCCACCTTCAATCCACCTAAATACACCTTCATTTCACCTTCCCTACCCCTTTCCTCATCAATTTTGGCCTCAAAACACCCTCAGCCTGTTTCTTGTAATATTACAGGACATCCTATAGCACTATAGGAAACTTGTAGCAGATCATGTAGCAGCACCAGTTAGCCTCTCCTTCAGCCTAGAAACCATCTTCCACCTCACCTAACCCCGCCATAGCCTCTAAGACACCTTTAGCTTTGAATCCATGAGTTCAAGACCTTCTTAAGCCACCTTAGCACCTCCTACTTTTGCTGCAAAATATATTATTTACAAGCATAGTTAGCACATGACTCGATGCATTTTTAAAGCATAACAATTAAGCATAAAATAGTTAGAGTTTACTTAGCCATTTGGCCCAACAATGTGTTATTATATTAGTCTTCCTTTCTGCAATTTCAATTCAACAATTTACTTCATGAATGTTTCCTACTTTACTTCTATTTCTTGCAATAGCCTAAATTGTAGATTTCCTTCCTTAGAAATAGTTAGATGTATCTTTTGGCTTTAGAATAGTCCTTTGATTGTTGATAGAGTAATGGTTTTGAGTCATTTGTATTTCTAGGTCTAATTCTGAAGTGTGTCAGACTTCACTCAGAAACCCTAGAAATAGCACCCTTTCGTAGGCCTTAAAAGAGGATGGCATTAGTAGAATTCATATGTTGTGTATATAGCACTATCACCTCCAAGTTTTTACGAACCCCGGGTTGATAAATTATATTAGAGTAGCCTCTGGGAGGTGCAAAAATCTTGGTGCAATAGAAAGGCTCACCACTTTTTGGCACTGTTGCGGGGGAGGTGTCCAAGTAGATTCTTTGATTCTATTTTAGCATTCTATTCTTCTTTTCTTTTACATGTAGTTCCAAAAATAATCAAAAATTCAAAAACATTCTGACTTTCATGCCTCATAGGAGTAGGGATAACCAATAATTTTTTTTACTGAAAACCCCCACAACCCCACACAATCACCCTTCACTCTTCTTCAGTGACTATGAGGTTTAACACACCATAGGTTAGTCTCTTTAACACTTTGAAGAACTTATTGGAGAAGAAGAAGAACTTGCTTCACCTGAGGAACCTGCTTCACCAATCCAATCCATGGTTGAGACTAGGACCGAAGGAGTCTTTCCCATTAGAGAAACATATGGGGAAACCAGGATGAAGAACATCAGTCCCTCATCCCTTCCACATTTCCATGGACTCACCTCTGAGGATCCTGACACCTTCATGTTTGAAATATTTTTTCTCTGCAGGATCTAAGACTATGCTTCAGATGATCAAAATTTGAAGCTATTCCCATCCACCTTCAAGGATGTAGCCTTGCACTGGTTCATGGGTCTGCCCGGGAACAACATCACTACCTGGGCATAGATGCAAGAGGCCTTTAAAAAAAAGTACAAGTGTTATTGTAGGTCCAAGGAAACTAAAGAGGAAATATTTAGGATGACTATAGGGCCTCATGAATCCCTAGAAGATTATGAAGAAAGATTCCAGCTAAATTATAAAAGAGCCAATTTCACCCTTGATCCCGTATCACTTAAACTAGTACTTCTTAGATTGATCAGGGAGGAGGTGATAGATAACCTTAATATGCTATCAAGAGGAGATATCTACCAGCTACCTTATGAGGGCATCAAAATTGTCTCTAGGAACCATTCTAGGGCAGCTAGGAAGAAATGTAGATCTAGCCAAACTATGACCAACACCCCTTCCTCTTCCACCTCCATCAAGCATGAGATTTGAAATATGTTGGAGGACTTCAAGAGTGAGATTTTGAACATCTTTAATTTGCAAATGGACACAATGAAGATCAAGAGGAAGCAAGAGGAAGAAAGAGGAAGCAGAAAGAGCTTGGCTATATTCTGCCTTAGATGTACGAGAAAACACTCTCAGAATGAATGTCCATTAAATGTCATAGAGGTTTTCTTAGTCTGTGAAGAGAATCATTCCATAGATAAGTGTCCCTCCATACCTGGGCTCAAAGTTGTATATCAAGGTGGGGAAGTAGGACCAGAGAAACTCTGTTTGATAAATCAGAGAAGGCCTCAAGGGCCTAGGTCATATCAGCAGGGTATGCAAGGTGCACCTTACTCCTATTACCATAAAAATCAAAATGCACCAATGTAGTATTGGTACACCTCCACTCCTCCATAATGGCCTACACTTCCTACTTGGCCCTACAACCCTTCATATCACCCTCAACTTGTGAACCAACCATTTTAGTAGTATGTTCCTCAACCACCTCAGTGGAGAAACCCATCACAAGGGTGGAGGCCTCAACATAATCAACCAATTGATCTATTTCCTCCACCCCAACCTCAACCTTAGCTCACTCAACCTGCTCCACCCAAGCTGCCTCATATGCCTGCACATCCCAATCCGAACTCGAACAAGAAGCAGACACAACAGGTTTACAATGGAGATACATCCTATGCAACTTATGTTGTGGAGATACATGGGATCAATCTTAGGTCAGAGAGAGTAATCCAGGTAAATCATCCTCCATATCCACCTATAGAGGTTGAAGAGGAAAATGAAGAAAGTAACACTCAAATCCAACAACCTCCTTCTCCTGAGCGCTTGATCCACTCTAGCTAACACACCCGAGAGGAGACTGAACTTCTGGGAGAACTGAAAAAATTTGTGTGTGAAAATACCCCTTCTCCAGGACATTAAGGATGTCCCTATTTACAATAGGCTCATCAAGGAATTTTTCTTTAATAAATTTGGGAGGAAGAAGAAATATACCCCCACCATCAATGTAGTCGGACATTTGTTCGACTTAATGTTGGGAAGGGTGATCTTCCAGAAGTACTTGAACCCTGATAGTCTAGCTATAGATGTACACATAGATGGTGTCATAGTCCCCAATACTCTGATTTATCTTGGGGTTGCCATCAATGAAATGACCAAGGAAACTATGCTTAAACTCAACCTCCAAGGGACTTTGAGGAAAACCACAATGGTTCTTCAACTTGCAGATCGGTCCAAAGTAGCTCCAGAAGAAATTGTTGAGGATGCTATGGTTTCAATTGACTCTTGGTAATACCCTGTAGATTTCCCAATTCTCCTACCAAAAAAAATGTTTAATGGATATCCTCTCATTTTAGGGAGACCTTGGTTAGCTACTGTCGATGCTTATATCAGTTGTCGAGCCAGAAACATGACCATAAAGAGTGGGCCCTTGTCTAAACAACTGGTATTATATCCTCCTACCCAAACTTCCATTGACCATAAACTACCTTAATGGTTGGAGGATGAAGAAGAAAAATATGAAGTATACAACGCTACGCCCTACCCCATTTGTGTCATAGATATTGTTCTTAGAGGGGGGGAAATTGATGAGGATGACCTCATTGATCAAATAATTCAGAGCCAGCCCCCCACTAACAATCCACTTGATAACCTAGTCAAAGAGTTTGAAATCCACCCTTGGATGGAAATGCACTCAGTGGATTCAACTTCTAAAACCACCAAGGCTGTGGAATTTGGCCCATCAAAATCTTTGAAAATTAACTCATCTCCATCAACTAAAGAAGAAGAGCAACTATTCCAGAACTTGAAAGAAAACCTTGATGCATTTTCTTGGGACTACAAAGACATGAAAGGGGCACAACCCTCAGTGTGCACACATCATATCTACATTAAATAAGGGTGCAAGAATGTGTGCCAACCCCAAAGAAGGATGCACCTAGCTCTAAAGGACATAGTAAAGGAAGAACTGTAGAAATTATTGGATGTAGGTTTTATCTATCCTATATCAGAGAGTGAGTGGGTATCTCCTCTTGTATTAGGCCCAAAGAAGAAGGTAAAATGGTGAATCTATGTTGATTAATGGGATATCAACAAAGCCACCAAGAAGGACCATTTCCCCTTGCCATTTATATATCAAGTTCTGGATGGCCTTGCACGAAATAAATTATTTTCTTTCCTAGATGGGTTCAATGGGTATAACCAGATCCAAATTAACTTGAAGAACAAGACAAGACTACTTTCACATGTCCTTGGGGCACCTTCGCTTACCGAGTCCCTCCCTTTGGGTTGTGCAATTCTCCAACTACTTTCCAAAGAGTTGTCTTGAGGATTTTCTTTGAGCTAGTCCATGAATCGGTTGAAATCTACATGGATGATTTCACACCTTATGGTGATGACTTCCAAGAAGCTCTCTCTAGTTTGGAAAAGGTGTTGAGAAGGTGCACTAAGATGCATCTCTCCCTAAGTCTGGAAAAGTGTGAATTCTTAAAAAGATCAGTAGTATTGGGCCACTCAATATCACAAGAAGGAATAAAGATGGATCCAAACAAAATCACCATCATAAAAAGGGTGCATGTTCCTCAAAAGAAAAGAGATTTCAAAAGTTTCGTAGGTTTAGCTGGTTACTATAGAAGGTTCATCAAAGACTTTGGCAAATTGGCTTCGTCATTATTTGGTTAGTTGGCCAAATATTCTGAGTTTATCTAGTCCATTCTCTGTCAAGAATATTTTGATCTCATTGAGGAAAATTTAACTACCACCCCCATTCTCCTAGGCCAAATTGGGCTCTACCTTTCCACATCCACACATATGCATTAGACATATATGTGGGGGAAGTTTTGGGACAATTGGAAGACAAATTACCCTATGCCATATATTTCATTAACAATATTTTTTCCAAGGCTGAAATCAACTATACTGTCACAGAAAAGGAATTGTTAGCCATTGTCCATGCTTTAAACAAATTTAGACATTATGTCACTGGTTATCAGACCTTTGTACACACTGGCCATGCAACCATCACATACTTAATGAATCAACCTGATGTTAATGCTAGAAATTAAATGGTTGTTGTTATTACAGGATTTTAACCTGACAATTGTTGATAAACTAGGGAAAGAGAATGTTGTTGCAGATTTATTATCTAGACTAACCCTACCTGCAGATGAGGAAGCAATGGTGGATGAATAGATTTTAGATGAACACCTATTTTCTATCTCAACACTCTCTCAATGGTTTGCTGACATATCTAACTAATTGGTTGCTGAAAATTTCCCTCCAAACCTCTCAACCAGGGAGAATAGAAAGATCATCAGAAAAAGCACCCCTTTCACCTGGATGGTGGAAATCTCTTCAATTTGGGACATGACCAAATTATCAGAATATGTGTGAGGGAAGAAGAAGTTTTTGAAATCCTCTCGGCATTTCATGATAGTCCTTGTGGAGACCACTTTGTTGCAAGAATAAAAACCTTCAAAGCTTTGCAGGCAGGCTACTATTAGCCTACCCTCCACCAAGATTCCAGGAGATACATTAGTAGGTCTGACCAGTGCAAAAGGATGGGAAAACCTACACACAGGTATGGAATTCCTCTACACCCTCAGGTGTCTCTAGAGCCATTTGAAAAGTGGGGCATGGAATTCATTGGACCCATTGATCCACCATCCAGTCAGAAGAGGTATATCATGGTCTTCTTTGAATACCTGAAAAAGTGAGCTAAAACAATGGTTGTAAAGGTGGAAAAAGAGGAGAAAGTAGTAGAGTTTCTATGAGAGAATGTGTTCTATAAGTTTGGCTACCCCAGAGAGGTATTCGCTGATCAGGGGGCTCAATTTATATCTCATCTCTTTGAAAATATTCTGAGGTGGCACAAGATAAAGCATAAAACTTTAAAAATTCCACTGCCTACCATCCTCAAGCAAATGGACAGGTGGAAGTGGCAAATAGAGCCTTGGAGAATATCCTCACCAAGGTTGTGAGCAACAATAGGAAATATTTGGCAGACATATTGGTGGAATCTACTTGGGCCTACAATACCACTTGGAAGACACCCACAGGGTTCACTCCTTATGACTTAGTCTATGGGAAGAAATATTTGATTTCCATTGAGTTTGAATACAACACCTTGAGGATGGAAGTTGAGTTAAAAATAGATATAAAAAAGGCTTAACAAGAAAGGTTGTTGCAATTAAATGGTTTGGATGAGTTTAGGATGCAGGCACTCCTTCACACAAAAGTGATTCGACTGCAAAGGAAGGTTTGGCATGATAAGAACATTAAGGAAAAGACCTTTCAAGAAGGAGATTGGGCACTACTCTATGACTCAAGGTTCAAGGAATTCAAAGGAAAATTAATGATAAGATGGTTGAGACATTACAAAGTGGAAAAATGCTATGATAATGGTGCGGTTTAGATCAAGACCATAGATGAGGAGGGGATCCCCCTGCTTGTCAATAGTTATAGGCTCAAAGTATACAATAAGCCCTTGTCTAGGGCAGAGTTTTTAAATTCCATAAACAAGGAGGTGTATGTCATTGGAAGCTCCATAGTTTCCAATGCCTCTCCCTCCTAGAAAAAATAAAATAAAAATAAATAATAAAGAGGCATGGGTGAAAACCTCTCTGAGGCACCCAAGGCCAATTCCAGGGTTGAAAACCCCAATGAGGCAGTCTTGGAGCAGAAAAAGAAGAAAACAAAGAAATAAAATATTCCTTGGGTGAAAAACTCCTTGAGGCACTCAAGGAGGGCTTGTGGGTTGAAAACCTTTATGGAGGAAGCCCACCTGTCCTTAGGAAAAAGTGAAAAAAATACAAAATAAAAAGAGAAAAAGAAAAATAAAAATCACACCTTTGCATTCACTTATTTTTGTTTTGTAGGTTGCTGATTAGAGGCAGTTTTAGACACAGAGGAGCAGTTTTATTACTATCTTCTCTCTCTCCTCTGCCTACCCACTCCATTAGAAAATAAAACATGCATCCATCCACCCATTTATCCCTTCAAGTAAGCAGAAAGCCCATTTTTTTTCTCCTGTCTATAATTGCTACAGGATGTCCTAGCTGCTACAAGATTTGTTATAGTTCTATAGGAAACCCTATAACTACTACAGTAAACTCATCTGCAAGAGAGGAATCTCTCTCAATGGCATCTAAAATTCAATAAAAGCATTAAAATGGATTTTTTCCCTATACCTACCACTCCTAACCCTCACTCCACTCCATGCATGAGTACTCACTCTATAAACCCTATTTTTCGCCACTAGCAGCTAGGTTACATATATATGGATATGGTACCTCTAACCTCACCTCTCCATCACTCCACTCACTCCATAGCTCCATCCCTAACCTCCATACACTAGTTCCCTTCATTTCTCAGCAATATGGAGCTCCAAATAAGTAGAGAAGGGACTGCTATAGGAAGTTGATTACTTCTTGTACCAATCTTGTACATGGCACAACAAAGTCAAAAAGTGAGAAGAAATCGATAGAAATGGATTCGAAGGACCACCAGTAGACTCCAAGAGGATTATCACACCAGCAAGAGAACCTGAGGACCTCCATGAAACACCTGCAAAAAGAACAAGAAAATAATAAGGTTAAGCAACTCACTCAGAAATAAGCAGGTCACTCAGAAAATGTATACAAAAAACAAAAAAAAGGAAAAATAGTCATGGCTATCACCAAAATCCATCTCCCCGCATCAAATGATGTCTACAAATCCTCAGTAATAGGTAGGCTCAGGTATGGCCCTTCACTCTCTCGCTATGCACTCATGTTGACCAAAATGAATTAATGTCTAGAATTAGAGATTAAAAGGGAAAAAAGGTGGCTAGTTAACTTCGCCACGCCCCTGAAGTTAAAGTGAATGAAAATTTGAGTGTGCATGCCACCTGGGAAAGTAAAATCAGTTAAGGGTGAGTTCACAAGGACATGGAAGTGATTTCGAGGTAGAGGCAATGATTAAGTAGAGTGGGACCAACAATCCAAAAGAGAAAAAATTGTGCCACAGTCCAAGTCATCTCTCCGCTCGAAATTTCGTTAAGTTTCCATAAAGGGAAGTGTTGGCTCATCCTTCTCATGTCATTTAGCATTTCGAGAATAGTGGGAGGAAGGAAGTTCAGAGGAGCCATCGAAGAGCGCAACACCAAGGCTAAGTCTGTGTGCAAACCCCCTGCTACAGGAAACTATGGATGCTACAGGAAAATTCACAAAAGGTTTAGTAGTGAGAGAAAGTGTAAAGAAGAGCCAGTCATAGGTGGTATTAACTCTTGATACCACCATCTCCCAAGAAAAAAAAACACCAGAGATCAGAGGTAAGTGGTTTACACTCCCAAAAAATGTGAATTTTCCATGAAATTTATACACAATCAGCAATAATTCAGAAATTAAGAGGTTGAATCAAGGTAGCCTAAGTTTATTTAAAAAATATAATCTCTAAGGCCACACTTCACTAATAAATCTCAGAAAAAATAATTCAGCCAATTCCTAACACAACCATAAAATGGGATGAGGATTTCACAGAAGGGAGCCCACAAATATCAAAAGGATAAGATCACAGCCTCATATGGCGAATATTTTCAGGAACCACCAGTGGTTAGGTTTCTTCAAGCTCCTCAAGGGATTTGATGAGGAGAAAGCTTGATAATTAGTGGCCCTGTAATCACAAATAGATGAGAGGGCCACCACTATGGTTATAGGCCTAGCTATCACAATTACACCTGGGATAATTAGTAGAATCACCACTTTTCCCCTAGGATTCAAGTGGAATAGGGAAGATAGGGTGTCCAAAACTGCAACTAAAAAGAGCTTCTTTCTGCCAGGTGAAGAATTCATTGAAGAAAAAAATGGAGTGAGGAGAGAAATCCTTCCATTTCCTTAGGATGAAGTAGCATTCCACATTATGAAATTCATTTTCTGTGAGGGCAGACTTAGTGTGGTTTATGGATACCACTTCAGGTTGTTGAATGAACTTAGATTTCAAGGAGAACTCCCTCTAGAATAAAGATTGAGCATTCCCTATTTCCTCTTGCATTCAAATAGGGACATGAGCCAAAAGGTGAGGGAAATGAAGTACCAACACTTAGCTCACCATGGCCTCATCAAGATGATAGTGAATGATGCTCTAAACATATTGAAACTCCCTGTGTCGTGGTCATCATTCTTATATATGAATAGGGAAGCTTTCATAGCCACAAAAACTAGATAAACCTCTGTGTCTAGTCTTGAAGAGAGGGGAATGGAAGAAGAAGAAGAAGGTGAGGCTGAAGAGACAGAAGGAGAGCATGAGGAAGAAGAATATATGGAGGTTGAAACAGAAAAAACATAAACCCTAGAAACAAAGGAAGGAAAAGAAGAAGAAAAAAAGGGAGATGAAACAGAGGAGGAAGAAACAGAGGAGAAGAAGGAAGAGAAGACATGTGAGGAGGAAATATTATACCCTATGTTAGGCGTTGATACCTCTCCTCAACAGATTCACATATCACCTGAGATAACAGAGAAAGAAGTGGCTACTACCTTAGCCACTTTGAGCATACCAATGAAGGCCAAGAGAAAAAGAAAAACACCCATGTACTTCAGGACTAGAAAGAGTTCCAGAGTAAGGCAGGGGAAGCCACAGACTCCAACCAAAAGCCCTATAAAAATTGAGGAGTCATCGAAAAAGGATGATGAGATAAGTTTAGAGGAAGGGAAAGTTCAAGAGGTCACCTCACCTGAGAGGACACTTGTGACATATAAGAGGAGACATTCATCTATGTTGGCATCCCCTACACATCTACCAACCCCCACATACCGTCAAAAGACATAAAAGAAGGAAAACAAGTAAGGGAGGGTTTTCTACAGGCAAAATAGAGTTTGCTACAGTAAACTTTGTATGTGCTACAAGAAACTCCAGTAGTTCTAGAAACAAAGCAGGAAGACTTGGGGGAGGGAGATAAGGCACCCATGGGTGGGAAAGAGGCCCAAGAAGTTGAGAAAGAAGCACAAGTTGAAGGGCAAGATGCCAAAGTTTTATGAAACCAACTCAGAAAACATAATAAAATATAGATCAACACAAGTTAGAAATCAGCCTCTTCGAGGGGGAAACCTCCTTTACATTACATAAATGAACAATTCTTGGATGATACAAATGAAAAAACCTCATTTCTATATATAGGATTCCATGGGGTCACAATATGATCCTAGCCAACCTAACAATAATAATGTAAGGGCACAACAATAACAATAGTGGGATTTTATGGGGCACAATAATAACAATATGGGGAATAAAGGGGTACAACAATAACAATAAGGGGGCTACACCAACAACAATAAGGGACTACACTAGTAATGTAGGGACCTAACATGCTCCTCTCCTTAAAAAAAGTGTTTTCCTCAACACTTGAGTAGTTATGGATGCTTTTGTATAAAATTCTCGTCCTCCCATGTGGAATCTTCAGTGGGTAAGTTCTTCCACTTGAAGAGATAATATGAAATTGAAGGATTTCGTAGCTATCAAGTTCTTGTTTATGTGATTGGTTCAGGTTCCAATATGATTTTTCCTTCCTCATTAAGTTTGGCAAAAATTGTTTGAACTAGTATTTTGTCAAATATAACCTTCTTTAAGCATGAAACATGGAAAACTGGGTGCACTTGGAAAGAAGCAGGAAGCTCCAATTTGTATGCCATAGTACCAGTATTTTGCAACACCTTGTAAGGACCATAGTACTTTGGCGATAATTTATTATCATTCTTAGCTTGCTTGAGGGAAATGTTTTTGTATGGTTGTATCCGTATAAATACCGAGTCGCCTACATCAAAACTTCTCTCGATGTGATGTTGATCTGCATGTTTTTTCATTCGATTTTGTGCCAAATTTAGGTTATCCTTTAAGAGTTGGAGAACTTGTTGTTGATGCTCGATGTGATCTTCCACTACCTAAACCATAGAATTTTCTCTTAAAGATGATGTGATGGACAATGGGTGATATCCATAAAGTGCCATAAATGGGGTCATTTTTGTTGCAGTGTGGAAGGAAGTGTTATACCACCATTCAACCAGAGGTAACCACTTGACCCATTGTGTTTGTTTATCAGATAGAAAGCAACGAAGATATCCTTCCAAACATTTTTTCACTATCTCAGTTTTCCCATCAGATTGAGGATGATAAGATGAGCTATGAGCTAGTTGACTACCCAAACAATAAAATAATTCCGTCCAAAATTTTCCATATCCGTCGCTTACAATAATCTTTGAGTTTCCATGTAGATTTTGAATTGTTTCCATAAACACAGTAGCAATTTTAATCACTTTAAATGGATGATATAGCGCACAAAAGTGTGCATACTTGGTAAGTATACTACCACCATGATGACACTCTTTCCTTTGGACTTAGGTAAACTTGTGATAAAATCCATTGAAACCTCCTCCCAATGTTGACTTGGAATGGATAAAGGTTGTAGCAGACCCAGGGTCTTAATTGTCTCAACTTTATTTTTCTGGGAAACCAAACATTCCACCACAAACTTTTGAATATCATGTTTAAGGCCATCCCAAAAAAATTCCTTTTTCACCCTGTGGTAATTTTTTAAAAATATTGTGTTTCCTCCTAAGGGAGAGGTGTGCAATTCCAAAAGAATATTTTGTTTTAGTTGGGAATTATTACAAATATATAAACGATCTTTGTACCATAAAGAATAATTTTTCCAACTAAATGTATCAGATGTACTGGGATCTTGTTGCGACTTTTGAATGAGTGTCCACACTTCTTCGTCATTCTTCCATTCCTCCCTTGATTTGGTTATCCAATTTGGTTGAATAATAGAAATGGCACAAAGCAATGCTTCCACATCCTCATCTTTTCTTGAGAGTGCATCTGCAACAACATTTAGATTCCCTTTTTTGTAGATGATTTCAAAGTCATAACCCAACATCTTTGTGACCCATTTTTGTTGCTCGCCTGAAGATAGTCTTTTTCCAAAAACTATTTAAGAATATCATGATTTTTTTTTATCTTGACATGTCTTCCCATTAGGTAAGGTTTCCATTTCTTTAGTGTATGTAGTATTGCCAACATTTCCTTATCATAAATAGCTTTTTGTAAATACGTTCCTTTGATTTGATGGATTTCAAAAGCAATGGGTCTTCCTTCTTGCATTAAAACAACACCAATTCCATTTCGTGAGGCATCGCATTCAACAATAAAGGTTTTTGTGAAATCTGGCATAGTTAAGACCGGTGCTTGGCACATTGCATATTTAATATTTTCAAAGGCGTTAGTTGCTTCAATATTCCATGAAAATGCATCGTTCTTCAATAATGTTGTTAGATGTGTTGCTATTTTCCCACAATTATTAACAAACTTGCGATACTATCATATTAACTCGAGAAATCCTCGTAGCTACTTTATGGTTGTGGGGGCTTTCCATTCCTTAATAGCTTTAATTTTTTTAGGGTCTACCTTAACACCCTCCTCAGATACAATATGACCCATATATTCCACCTCTTGTACTCCAAAGAAACATTTGAAGGTTTTTGCATATAAATGTTTATCCTCCAATAGTTTGAGCACCTTGCCAACATGTTGAACATGATCCTTCCAAGACCTATTGTAGATTAGTATATCATCAAAAAATACTAACACAAATTTTCTAAGGAGGGGTTTGAAAATGGAATTCATCAACCCTTGAAATGTAGAAGGTGCATTGGTAAGGCCAAAAGGCATGACCAGAAATTTATAATGACCCTCATGAGTTTGAAATGTTGTTTTTAGAATGTCTTCAGTATTCATTCTAATTTGATGATATCCTGAATGGAGATCCAACTTGATGAAATAAATTGATCCATGTAATTCATCCAATAATTTATCAATCACAAGAATGGTAAATTTATCTTTAATAGTGAGCTTATTGAGCTTCCTATAATCTGGACACATGCACCATGATCCATCCTTCTTGTGCACAATTATGCTCACTAGAAGTTACAACATCAAAATTATCTATTTCTTCAGATCTCCAAAAAGTCTTGGAAAACAATTCCAAGGTGTTTGAAACTCCCAAAGGACTCCCACCTATTCGTGATCATGACCATGTTATTCATTTGATTCCAGGAAGTGTTCCTCCAAAAATTAGGCCTTACATATATCCTTATGTCCAAAAGAGTGAAATTGAACATATGATTGCATAAATTATAGAGGCTAGTATAATTCAACCTATTCAAAGTTATTTCTCTACTCCAATAGTATTTGGTATCAGAGCTTTGGATTCTAGGGTTTTGATGCTACAAACAAGTCATCGTGGAATTTTCTCTATAACTTTTTTTCTACGAAGTTTTAGATGTTAAAAAAATACCCCATTTGAAACAAAATCCGGAGGAACTTTGTGTAAAAATTTCAAATATTGGTTCACTATAGTTTTGGAGATATGATCTGAGGAATTTAGGGTTTTTGTAAGCTCTAGAATTTCATCTCAAAGAGGCGACCTTGGGAAAATCACCATAACTTTCTCTCTGAGTATCGGATTCGAATTCTGTAAAAAGTTGTCGAAAGTGCATGGATTGTAGTTTTTCGTGCATACATTTTAGAACCAAACAACCAAATAGTGGCACATGGAATTCCGTACAAGTTATCTTTTGTTCGAAATTTTATGAAACCAAATCACAAAATAGAAGAAAAGATAGATCAACGCCTTAGAAATCAGCCTCTTCGAGGGGGAAACCTCCTTTACATTACATAAATGAAAAAATATTGGATGATACAAATAAAAAAACCTCCTTTCTATATATGAGAGTCCATGGGGTCATAATATAATCGTAGTTGACCTAACAATAATAATATAAGGGCACAACAATAACAATAATGGGATTTTATGGGGCACAATAATAAAAATATGGGGACTACAGGTGTACAAAAATAAAAATAAGGGGGCTACACTAACAACAATAAGGGACTAAACTAGTAATTTAGGGACCTAACAAAAAGGGGAGGAAGAGAAGGAGAAAAAGAAGGAGCTTACCTCCCCAAAATTTGTCCCTAAAGATATATCAACAGTTTCACACCCTATCCCTAAGCCAAATATCGGTTCTTACTGTACATATATTTAAGGGGGCATAATAATTCCTCAAAAGCTTCCAGCCCCCTTATTTTATCAGTTAGAACAAGAAAGAGCACACACATATCATTGAATGGAAGTTGCTACAAATTTTTTTTGGCATGACATAAGGATCGTGGAGGAGAAGGTCACCGAGCTGGGAAGGGATTTGTCTCATGTTAAACTCAGAGAATCCATGTTTAAAGAGAAGGTTCAGGAAACATAGGTAGAGAATGTAATATTGAAAATTAATTTCAACAAAAATACAAAGAAATTTCCACCATGGCATATTTGCGCATGGAGGCCATCTAGCACATATATCCATCAAAATCCTATGCCATCTACCTCAAAGAACAATAGCTCCAATTTCAGATTAATTCATTAGACTCTCATGGGTCCTTACCTTTTCAAAACTGTAGGAAATTCATTAAATTTTGCAATCAGTCCAGCATGGGAGACAAGGCCAAGATGACATAATTCTACATGCACAATCTTATTTTGACAGACTTAAACATTTGGGACCCTAACCCTAGCTTGGGAGATATGTAGTTAATGGCATTAACTTCTTGGATGGTCAATAAGGAAGCAAGAGTAGAGGAAGTAAAGAAGGTGATGAGAAGAGAAAAAATAGAGCCTTTAGACATAAGGGAAAAACTATTCAGCCCTAGGGGAGTCATCAACAATCACCTCATGATAGAAAATTATGCCAACCTTGCAGACAAGTACCTCATCACACAAGCATAAGCCATTGCACATTTTGATGATATTTATAGGTTGTTGGGAGATGAATGTGTAAAGGAAAGTCAAAGAAGGTGGAATGGCCTCCCTCTTAGTCTCAGACACATGGAATATCATACCCCATAGATATTGAGGAGTGCCCTAGAAAGGGAACCATTATACAAGAGGGCTATGCAGGCAATGAAAATACAATGGCTTGGCTTGAAAATCAGTCCACCTTTGTTGCTGGGACTAGGTGAAGGGAAATACCAAGATGAGGAAAATAGAGAATGGGCAGAGGCATAAAAGAATGTTGGACTCTACCCTCCTAAAGGAACTCCTTCACTTCTTCCTTGGGAGGTCAGAGGGGCCACTAAAGTACTAAAAGAAATGAAGAAGGAGGAATAAGTTGCTAAGAGGATGAGCAACAATTTGGTAGGGGGGTGATGATGAGAAAAATCATTAGGTATAATTGGAGGGGTTAATTGTCACCTTTTTAGCCTTATTAGTCTCTCTTTCTCACATTTAATTACATTATGGTCACATGTTTCTCAGTGTAGATGGTGATTAAGGCTTGTCACGCTTTGAATGCCTAATATGGTTTAAGTGCAAGATAATCATGAAGATATTCCATTTTTTTTAAGATTATGCAATCAAAGCTCAGATTAGAAAGCAAGTAGAGACTATAGTAGGGTTTTCCACCTCCTTAAATCCTAAAGGAAGCCAAGGGATCCTCGAGATTCCCTCCAACAACTCAAAATCAAAGGCAGCCAAGCAAGTGGAAGATCAAGTGCACCAAAGTTCCACTTCTCTTGCAATCAAAAGGGACACATCACATAATTTTTAGGGAGTTTTTGGTAGCTACCCTTTAGGTTAAATATGGCATAGCAAGAGCTCATTAGGATTCGAATTTTGGAGGAAGCTAGTAGACTCTTAGCTCTTGTGATATTTTTTTGAGACTTTCATGGTTTTGTAATGAGACTATTTCTGTAGTAAAACGAGTATTCAATTTATCCTTCACTGGTTTTGTTTAAGAGAGCTGAGCTTGTGGGTTAGAGCCCAATCTATTGGCCTCAGTCTCTCTCTTGTGTATTTTTTTCTTATTTTTATGTCATCGTAGCTAGTTTACTTCATGAGTTTTAGCTATTTTTCTTACATTTCATTTTGTTGTTTTTGGTTTGATTTCATTTCACATTTTTTGTTGTTAGGATCTTGTATACCATGGTACAATAGCATATAAACTCCAAAATTTGTGTGTTAAAGCCTCCCTCTCTCACCTCTTTCATTGGAGCTTTAGGAGGGCATATCTTCACCACAAGCCCAAAATTGCTCTTCAGTTTATGATTTCTTAGAAAGAATAGATAGGCTGATGTAGTTGTCATGAACATTTCTATTTGAATGCATAAGTAGGTTTTCTTATCAAATTTGACTCATATTTTTCCATCAGATTCATCATATATTTGTCAATATTCATTACATGAACATGTAGTTTTCTTGCAGGTTTGAGTAGATCAGTAGAGGAGGAATCCACTAGCATCCATATCTCCATTTATCACCCTTCACCAACCTCCTTTCAACAAAATTTTCCTTTGCCCTCTTTTTGATATTTTCACCACCACACTGAGAGCAACCCTAAAAGTGCAAGACAGGATTTGAAAGAAGTTTTGAGCTTGGAATATGGGTTTTCCGGCTTCCATCCACCTAAATACACCTTCATTTAACCTTCCCATTTCCTCATCAATTTTGGCCTCAAAACACCCTCGGCCTATTTCCTATAGCATTACAGGACATCATGTAGCACTACAGGAAACCTGTAGTAGATCCCATATCAGTGCCAGTTAGCCTCTCCTTCAACCCAAAAATAATATTCCACCTCACCTAACCTTGCCACCGCCTCCAAGACACCTTAACCTCTAAATCCATGAATCCAAGACCTTCTTAAGCCACATTAGCGCCTCCTCCTTTTGCTGCAAAACAGAGTATTTAAAAGCATAGCTAGCCCATGACTAGATGCATTGTTAAAGCATAGTAGTCAAGCATAAAATAGTTAGAGTTTACTTATCAATTTGGCCCATAAATGTTTCATTATATTAGCCTTCCTTTCTGCAATTTCAATTCAGAAATTTACTTCATGAATGTTGCCTAGTTTACTTATATTTCTTGCAATAGCCTAAATTGTAGATTTTCTTCCTTGCAAAATAGCTAGATGTATCTTCTTGATTTAGAATAGTACTTTTATTGTTGATAGAGTAATTGTTTTGTGTAATTTGTAGTTCTAGGTATAATCCATAAGTGTGACAAAATTCACTGATAAACCCTAGCAATAACATCCTTTTGTAGGTCTTAGAAGAGGATGGAATGAGTATAATTCATCTGTTGTGTATATAGCATTGTCACCTCCAATTTTGTACACACGCCGAGTTGATAAAGTAAAGTAGAGTAGCCTTTGGGAGTTGCAACACTCTTAGTTCCATACCAGGGCTCACCAAAACAAGCAAGCTTAATAAGGAATACTTATATGTAACATATTGCATGTATGATTTCCTAGTTGGTTTTGACATGCATGTTATGTGCATATTGGTATTTGGTTCTTTTGTTATCAGTGGCATGGTTTTTCCAGGTTTTGACAATGGTTTTTATCATTTCCTTTCCATTTCCAGATAGCCATGGTGTGATGGGATTGTTCTTGGTTTTGAGCTTTGGAATTTCTGGAAGGTTTCAGAATCCAAGTCGGAGGTGGTCTTAAGAACATTCGCAAAAGCCAAGGAATCCATTGACCGATAATGTAGTGATACATGGTAAAGCCAAAGAGTGGAGTCTCAATTAGGGCCTAGTGATCCGGTGTGGATTGTGGTAAAGCCTAGAGACTTGGAGATGAAAAATTCCTCAAATATGTTGAAGGAATCCAGAGGTATTCCAAACTCGGTTTGGTTTTGTGATCCAAGAGTCAGTTTAGGTGAGATCATAGTATGGTGAGGGTGGAGGTGGTTTAACCTATCGATTCCCTTGGTTTTTTTGTATTGGTTCATCCCATGAGATTCCACATTCATGCTTGGAATACAGAATTGGGGTGAATGGATGAAATAAATATTTGGTTCAATCATGTCTCCAGTCAGGTGGTATGTGGAAGTATCGAACCTAGTTGACTTTTGCCTATGTTTAGTGAAAGCTAAGTTCTCTTTCTTTTTATTGGTAAATTTACTTGTTATTATATGGCTTACATGGTTGTTATAGTATGGTTTTTTATATGTTTATATGTTGCTTATAAGCATGGATATATGATTGGTTTTAGTCATGGATCTCTTCATGTTTTTACTTGTAACTAAAATAATAATGGATGTAAGACCTAATTGATGTTAAGACAGCTAATGGGAGATGGTGGTTATCCTTCTTGTTAATTATTATATGAGTTTTTAGTCCCTTATGCTTAGAATTTCATTCATGACCTGTAGATTCCAGGTTCACCAGGTGTTTGACGGAAGGCCAGTCCCAGTTGGGGATGGTAAGGTCTAGTACTGGTTTCAATTTTTGGTTCATAATAATTAAATTCATGTATTTTATGAGTTATAAAATTTAAATGGATTTCCAGGGAGAGGCCTAGCCCCAACCCTGAAAAATATCCTTAAATTTTGTAGTCACTAGCACATCACTAGGAAAAAAATGCCACAGTTGCACTGATGCAGGCCTATGGGAGTGAATATGGGTTTCTAGTCACATGGAGGCCTTAGAAAGGGAGCGACTCGGGCTCTAGGTTAGGAAAACTTAAGTTGGCTCAGGGGATGAACACCTGGAGGGGTTGGGTTAGTCTTGGAGGGTCCTAGGGGCACCTAAGGGAAGTCAATAGGGTATGTTTTGTCGACTCCATTTCCTTAAGGTCACCTAGGAGGTTGAGTCTTTTCTTAACTTCCCCTCATCTCATGTTTACCCCAGGTAAGCTGGTGAAAGTGGGTAGATGTGAGGGGAGAGGTATGTTATCGGTGGTATCAAAACTGGTTTCGCTCTTTTTAGATTGTATCTGATACCACATGCAGGTGGTATCAGAGCGTGGTTGTGCTCTCTTTGGTAAAACTCTGATATTTTCAAGGTCATGGTTATCATCCATGGGGTCAGAATATATTGTTTTCATGGTCATGAATGATGGTGTATATTGATATGTTGTTATATGGATATGTTTATGATTATACGTGTACATACTAATGTGAGTTGATCTTGTAGATGAGATAAGCCTCTCTTGAACATCAATGAGGTATGGATTTTATTTTGGTATCTAAATTTTTTATATGACATGATATACTTGTAGGAAGAAGATAATCAAGTATGATTAGAAAATTGGTAGACTATAATTCCCATGACTCTCCCTACCGCTCAGTTGGGCAGCAAGGAGATGATCATTATCCTCATGTAGTAGATACATTGAGGAGCTTGAGGGAAGAGATCATAAGTTTTAAGGAAGATAATGACAAGCTGGTTAAGGCTCAGGAAAAGTAGATAGAGGTCATGCAAGGATTCTTCAGAGCTTGCTAGAGTTGTAGAAACAAGGATAGATGAGGATCAGTCAAGAGAAGGAGGAAAACACTAATGGAACTTATGGTAGCAGGTCTCGATCTAGATACAGGTTGGATAGAGGGGAAACAATTAGATGTGGTAGATCATTGGACACACCTGACAAGAGGAATGGTATGTATGGGAATCAATATAGTTTCTCTTCTAGGAGAAATCATCATAATTGTCAGTGTCATCATCCTTATAAGAGGGGTGAGTATTTTCCAGAGGATTTCAATAAATTCAAGCCTCCTACATTCAATGGAGAGATGAATAAGTTAGAAGATGCGGAGGCATGGTTGCTTTGGATGAAGAAATTCTTCAGATTGCATAGCTATATAGAGAACATGAAATCAAAGATAGCCACTTTCAGTATTAAAAGGGAAAAAATATCCAATGGGAGCATTTGAAGAATGTTAAAGGTATTTAGGAGGATGACTTGACTTGGGATGAGTTTGAGAGGCTCTTCAAGAAGAAGTACCTATCGAACAGGTACTATGATGCCAAAGCTAAGGATTTTTATGAGTTACAGATGGGTTCCATGACAAATGATGAGTATAATAGAATATTCCTAGAGCTATTGAGATATGTGCCTTACCTCAAGGAGGAGAAGGCCAAGGTTCATAGATTCATCAGTGGTTTTCCAGTAGCATACATAAATCGGGTTGAGTTCAACGAGCCTAGAATTATAGAAGAATCCATTTGGAACCTGAAACATTGTTATGAGCAGTCAAAGTGCAAATTTGATCATAAGCATGACTTTAAAGGAAATGAGAAAGCTAAAGGAAGATGGCCACCAAAGTAGGGAAGAACTCAATATGCAGGTGAGAAAGAAAATGTGGTTCCTTTTAAGAAGTTGAATACAGTTGATAAGGGACATGGATCACATCCTAGAGAGCAGTAGGCTAGAGGGGATGGTAGAGCACCCTTTCAGTGTTGGATATGTGGCACAGATCATTGCAAGAGAGATTTTCCACAATATCAGGGTGGTAGACCTCAAATCTATAGTGCACAAGAGGCACAAATAGTTGGGGATGTTGGTCATAGTATTTCTCAGATTTATGCAGTTGTGGAAAATATGAAGGAGGATCGCTAGAAATCTATCATTGAGATGGATGGTAAGATTTGTGGTCAAGTTATTTATATTTTGAGTGATCCTGGATCTAATTATATTTATGTTAATCCTAAACTGGTGGATAAGTGTGGCTAAAGAAAATAAGTGCATGTAGAATATTGGTTGGTGCAGTTGGATACAGGTACTAAGAAGAGAGTTCACCATTGGGTATGAACTTGTGTATTTGAGTTAAATGGTATGCCTACAATACCAAATTTTAATGTACTACCATTAAGATCGTATAATATGATTTTGGGTATGGATTGGTTGTACCTTCACATGACCAAGCTAGATTGTTATGACAAGGCCATTGAGTTCCTAGATGATAATGGATAAAAGAGAATTCTGTAAGGAAAGAAGAATCCTACTTCACTGAGGATGGTCACTGGTATGTAGGCTAAGTTCAATTGCAAAAAATGTTGTGTGATGTTTGTAGTGCATATTTCCAGTGAAAAGGGTAAGGATGTTGAGGATGCATAAATATTCTAGAGGTATCCTGTATTGCAACAATTTCAGGATGTGTTCCTAGTAGATATTCTAGAGTTACCTCCTCATAGGGAAGTGGACTTTTATATTGAGTTGGTACTAGGGGCAACATCAACATCAAAGGCACCTTACAAGATGGGCACACTAGAATTAGTAGAGTTGAAGTTGCAGCTGAAGGAAATGCTTGACAAGGGATATGTTAGGTAGAGTGTATCACATTGGGGTGCACCAACATTGCTTGTAAAGAATAATGATGGTACTCTCAATATGTGCATTGATTACAAACATACGAACAAGGTGACAATCAAGAACATGTACCCATTGCTTGATTTGTTTGATCAGTTGAAGGGAGCAGTAGTGTTCTCAAAGATTGATGTGAGATCAGGATATCATCATGTACGAATCAAAGAAGAGGACATCTACAAGGCCACCTTTAGGACCAAGTATGGGCATTATGAGTTTGTTGTATTTCCATTCGGTTTGACTAATTACCCAACTACATTTATGTGTTTGATGAATAGTGTGTTGCATCCTTATCCAGACAAGTTTGTTAATGTATTCATTGATGAAATATTGGTATATTCTAAGAATGAGGAACAACATGCTAATATGTTAGAGACAGTGTTTAGATTGCTAAGAGAGAATCAATTATATGCTAAGCTTAGCAAGTGTAGTTTCTTTTAGACATAAGTACACTACTTGGGACATGTTGTTTCATAAGAAGGCATAGAAGTAGATGCAGAAAAGATAAAGGTCATCATGGAGTGGGTAGCTCCTAAGAATGTGGAGTTAGTCAGATAATTCATGGGATTATGATGTTATTATAGGAGGTTCATCAAGAAATTCTCATGCATTTCATATCCTATAACATCTTTGCAGAGAAAAGGTATTAATTTTGAGTGGACATAAGAAAGCGCCACTATTTTTGAGTAGCTGAAGCAATTGTTGACCAATGCTCTAGTTCTTAAGATCCATATAAAGAGTTCATAGTGTACTATGTGCAGATGCTTCTAAAATAGGACTTGGTGGAGTCCTTATGCAGGAGGGACAGGTGGTATGCTATGAATCCATGAAATTAAATGAGCACAAGAAGAACTACGAGACTCATGATCTTGAGTTGGCAACTATTATTCATGCTTTGAAGATGTGGAGGCAATATCTTATTGGCAGGAGATTTGTACTGATGAGTGATAATAGTGGCTTGAGGTATCTATTTGACCAACCAAATTTGAATGCCAAGAAAGATATATGGATTTCCAACCTTAATGAGTTTCTCTTCGAGATCATATACATTATGGGAAAGGAGAATAGGGTTGTAGATGCTCTCAACAGAAAAGTACAAGTGAATCATATAGCAACTATGAGTTCCTATGGGATAGACTTACTGGATTGTATCTTATAGGTATGAAAACATGATGACAGGTATATGGAGATCGTGCACATGTTACATCATAGTATAAGTACATATAAAAATGTAGGTACAGGTGCAAGTGCATGTACAGGTTACCAGGAAGCAAACTATTGTCTCACGATAGATGGTTTGGTAAGATTCAGGGATATGATCTATGTGTTGGACGACAGTGAGCTTAAGAAGCTTATCTTATGGGAGTTTCATTTCAATCCATAATTGGGTTACCCAGGATATCATAAGACATTGAAAACGGTGAAGAAGTTCTACTATTGTCTGAATCTGAGGAAGGAAGTGGCAAAGTTCAGGGCTAGATGTTTGGATTGTCAGTAGGTGAAGGTAGAATGTTAGTGATACAGGTGGATATTGGTGGCCACCTACCTATTCCACTTGGACCCCCACCATTGTTTCTTTTAGCTTTTCGGTTTCCTTAATTGTAGCACAATTTACTATTTTGGCAGTTTTTTGGGTCTTGAACTTGTGGAGCCATTTTGAGGCCCTAAATGATGTTTTTTTGGAAAAAGGGGACAAATAAGAGATATTAAATAATGTTGTTCACTCGAAATTTGTAGTCCTCACATAGATCTTTCTAATGAGTTATTTTGCACATCAAACGGAGATCATATGCCAAGTTACGTCCTCAGAAAGTGGATGTACCAATTTAACCAAACGGGGCCCATGGTTTTGGCGCTTCATCTCCTAGGGTTAGGTTTTTGGATGTTTAGGGTTTTCCAATGTTTCTAAATCATAAATATTCCTTGGAGCCTCATTTTAACATAGTTCATAGGCCTGTAGTCACCACATCTCTTCTCAAAGATAAGCTACCAACGCCCTAGCTAGTTTATTTCCATTTTTTCTGTAAGCATATTTCAGTTATTTGACATTAATGAAATGAAGGGTTATTTCTGCTGCATCTTTTTATTTATGGTTATATTCATTTTCCGTTTCATTTCTGCATAAATCTAGATCAGTAAGCATCCATATAGTTTACTAGATCCTATTCTTATTCCAAAATGGAAATGGGAGGTCATTTCCATGGATTTTATTACAGGTCTTCCAAGGACAGTGAGGCAGCATGATTTTATCATGGTTGTGGTCGACAGATTAAGCAAGGTGCTTCACTTCATTCCAATGAAGACCGCATATTCAGCTAGTGAGGTGGCACAAGTCTTCATCGGGGAAATTGTGAGATTACATGGTGTTTCGAATAATATTGTGTCAGACAGGGATGCCAATTTCACTTTCAAGTTTTGGAAGGTGTTGTTTGTAGGATTGGGGACATAGTTGGCCTTCAGTACAACCTATCATCCACAAATAGATGGACATACAAAGAGGGACAACAAGTTCCTAGAGTATATTTTGAGGATGTATGTGATGTATTAATAGAGGAGATGGGAGGAGTACCTTCCATTGGTTGAGTTTGCATACAATAATGATTATCAGAAGTTGTTGAGGATGGTTCCTTTCGAGGCACTCTATGGGTGGAGTTGTAATACTCCCATCAGCTGGAGTGATCCAGTGAAATGGGTACTTATTAGACTTGACATGTTGGGAGACATGGAATAGAAAATGAAGGTTATAAGGAAGAATCTAAAGGAAGCATAGGACATGAAGAAGAGTTATGCAGTCCAACATAGGTCATTCAAGGAGTTTCAAGTTGGGGAGCATGTGTATTTGTGCATCAAGCCCAAGAAGATCTCCTTGATGATTGTATCATGTGCCAAGTTGGCACCATAATATTGTGGGAATTTTGAGATCCTTGAGAGGATTGGACCAATGGCCTATCGACTTGCACTGCCTCCAACAGTGAAAGTCCATGATGTTTTTCATGTTTCATTGCTTAAAACGTATATAAAGGATGTTGATCATGTTATTTATTGGTATGTATTGTAGGTGGAGAAAGAGGGAGAATTCCAGCCGGAAACTCATTGCATATTGCAGTGGAAACATCTCATGCTCCAAAATAGAGCCATCGAGCAAGTTAAAGTGAAGTGGAAGCACTTTGAGCTCGAAGAAGCTACATGGGAGATGGAAGATCAAATGCATGCTATGTATCCTTCATTATTTTTCAATTGAGGAAAATAAGTTTTGATATTTGTACATATTTATGTATGGTTTCTATTGTAAATACCACCATGAGCTAAGTTATAAAGCTCCAATAAGCATTATGGTTTTTATATTATCATGTTGTCATGATGGTTTTTTCTTTTGAATAGGTTACTCATTGTAAATACTGCATCGAGCTAAGTTATAAAGCTCCATGGGAAGTATGTTTTATTTTTGATGGTTTTGCTGAGGTATAAGTGTGTTTTAACACTGAGGACGACGTTCCCTAAGGGGGAGGGTTCTGTAAGAGACCCAAGCTAAAAGTTCATGTAATAAAAGTTAAAAAAGGAAAAATAATACCATAGTTAAGGGGCACTTATTCCAAGATGAATGTTGGGCAAGATATCCTAGTGGGAATCACTTGATGTGTTTATGGCTAAGGGGAAATTGGCAAAGGAAATAGCTAAGGCTTTGAAAAGGTAAAAAAAAAAAAATTGGTACATTTATTTATGAAAATAAAGGAAACTAGGAGAAAAGGAAGGTGAAAGATCGCATGTTGCATTTGATGAGGAAAACGAAGGAAAATAATGGAAAATGAAGAAAATAGAGGCCACATTAATAAAAAGGCTTATGAGTATCAATTGGTACCTTTTATCAGTGTAACCTTTTATTATTTCATTTTTGGAGAGCTCTCTCTATTCTCTCTCTCTTTCTCTCTCTCTCTCTCTCTCTCTCTCTCACTCTTGGACCCTTGAGTTTTCTTGGAGCACTTCAGCATTGGATTAAGAAAGTAAAGGAAGGAAAATCAAGCAAAGGAAGGACAAGGAAAGTAAAGGAAAGAAAATAGAAAGCAAGGAATGTTTGGAATAATCAGGAGATCAAGTCTTATGCTAAAAAATGAAAGTGCTCGAAATAGGTTCGAACTTGAGCGACCGGAAAGGTCTCGTCATTTTGATTCCGGTGCCATGAACGGTTCGAAAAACTGATGTCATATAAGGAAGATATCATGTTCTGTTCGTTTTCCCAAACATCAAAATTTTGGTGACTGGATGCCCAGTCAGCTTGCAGGTACAGTCAGCGAAATATTCTTGGAATATTCCATTTCTTCTAAGCCAATAGAATCATGCCATGTGGCTCAATTTGGGCCATTGATTGTTTATTGTATGAAGGCTTTCTAGCCATTGGATGAGGTTTTGATGAGCCAATGGATGAGCGACACGTGGCCAGCCCGGAGGCTACCACGTGTCGTCAGGAGCGTGTGACAAAATTTTATGGTGTTGGGGGGGTGGGGGGGGGGGGTGGAGGGTCAACCCCACGACCACTGGCCTCCATGAAAAACCTCTTAACAAGTCTGCCTATCCATTGTTCCTTACCCTATAGGGCTAACAGATAAATTTAAGTTTTTAATACAGTTTCGATGGATAAAAAAAAGGGGTTAGCCCCGAAGGGCCAGCCCCAACCACCATGTAACCGTCGGCTTCAACTGTGTTCATAAGCCTATCTGTGATGGTTCCAAAACTTAACGGTTTACATATTTTTCGTTCACATGTTTTAAACCATGGCAACATATGTTATAACTCAACAACGAACATTAACCCCGACGGAAAGGTTTCGAACGTGTTCACATGACGGTGTTTGCGGAACAGTTGGTTAACGGTTGTGATAACCGTAGCCTCCAGCGGGTGGTTAAAATGGAAGTCACATGGCTGGGCTGATGTTTTTAATATGATGATTAAAGGATTTCGGAACCACTACTCTAGGTTATGAAATATATGGTGGAGAATGTTTATACCTGTCACATGGTGGAGGTTCAAATGGTTGGGTAAACTAAATAGTTTTGGAACCTTACCTTCCATGTTCCACGCTCCTTTTTATGCATGGTTTAATTATATAATCATGACTGCGGGGTAAGGGGGGTCAGTTTGTGACCACCCCTCCCCTAACCACATAATTTTAAGTTCGGCAGTCAATGATTGGCGGGAATTATAGTGCCAACCCTAATTTTATGGATTTTGTTAATTTTAACTTAAGTTAACTACTAGTTCTCCACAGTTAGTGGAGATTTTCTAGCTGACATTGGGAAAACAACATGGAGAGGTCAATTTTCGACCAATTTTGGTGAAACAAGAGTCTACCTAGACTAATTTGAGTATTATGGAGCCATTGGTGCAAAGAAAACAACCATTAGAGGCTTGCAAACATATGTAATTTACAATTTTGAGCATTATGACAAAGAGGGACATGCTATTGGGAGTTGGACCAGTAGATGTAGCCCAGGAGGGGTGAACTGCTTCATCATGCGTACTGTGTAAAATTTATGTGTGAATTTTTTTCTCTGTTATGCATTGTTGTTCAGTGTTTTTAAGGCTTATTTACATGCTTAAAGTTCACTAATTCATCTAATTTTCATGGTTAAAAATCTCATACCTTAAGCAAACTTATGGAGACAATTTGTACATGTTTATTTAACTAAAATGACACTTAGCACAACAGAACTAATACACTCCTTTCAGATCATGGAACAAGCAAGATTCAGGAGGAATACTTGCAAGTAACATATTGCATGTATGGTTTCCTAGTTGGTTTTGACATGCATGGTATGTGCATTTTGGTATTTGGTTATTTTGTTGTTAGTGACATGGTTTTGCTGGTTTTGACAGTGGTTTTCAGCCTTGCCTTTCCTTTTCTGGATAACCATGGTGTGATGGGATCAGAGAAAATTTTAAGGATGAAAGTTTATCTTAAATTTTAGAAACCTTGGCAAATCTTACAAGTCCCTAATATGTAAATTGTAAATAATTTTATGATATTTTTGTAAAAATATTTAGGTTTATATTTATTTTATATATATATATATATATATATATATATATATATATTGGCGATTTTTTGGGTAAAATAATTTTATACTATAAAATTTCGGCAAATCAATTTTCAAAAAAATGGAAATTGACGAATATGTTTTTTGGAAAAGACATAAAAAATTAGCCCACTTGTGTATATTAGCCCCTAAAATTTTCCTTGGATGGGATTTTTCTCGGTTTTGAGCTTTAGAATTGCCGAAAGGTTTCATAATCCAAGGTGGAGGTGATCTCAGGAACATTCCCAAAGGCCTAGGAATCCCTTGACCAGTAATAACGGGATACACGATAAATCCTGAGGGTGGAGTCTTGGTTAGGGCCTAGTGATCTACTGTGGATTGTGGTAAAGCCTAGAGACTCGGAGATGGAAAATTCCTCAAGGATGGTGAAGGAATCCAAGGGAATTTTAAGCTCGGTTTGGTTTTGTGATCTCAGAGCCAGTTTAGGTGAGATCATGGTATAGTGAGGGTGGAGGTGGTTTAACCTCTAGATTCCCTTGGTTGTTTTGGATTGGTTTATCCCATGAGATATCACATTCATTCTTGGAATATGGCACGAGGGTGACTTGCTGAAAGAATTATTTGGTTCAACCATGTCTATGTGTAATATTCCAAAACTGGAATTTTCTACAACAATAAGAATACCTTAAGGTATTAAAAATTTGGACAATAGAAAGTAATCAACTCATGTAGTGTTTTTGAACACATAGGCATCATAATAAAAATCACAACAACAAACTATGCCTTTATACAATTCACCAAGTGGGGAAAAGCAGCTATTTTTGCTTCAAAAACGTTATTTTCTGAATATTGAGTTATAACAGTGGAAAATAACGGTTTTTTCACTTAGAATGAACAATATAGGACATGAATGCAAAATATTTTCAGAAACAAATGCCTTTAGCCTAGTTAAACAGGCCTCCCATGCTCAAGATAGCTAAAAATTGCCAAAACCCAAAGACTGCAAAATGTCGGAGCTGCTGCATAAGAGAATGCACAGTATAAATAGAGGTTAACTTAGAAAATAGAGAAATATATCTGATAATATTATTATAATACTCAATGAGGCATAAAAACAGAGATCTAATCTCTTTTATACAGATCAAAGAAGACTCGGTAAGGGTTTCTTGACAGAAAATATATACAAGAGAAAGCTACTGCAAATCTGTGGCTGAATAATGCTGTATGGCTGAAGCTCTACATAATATGGCTGAACATGCAAAGAAATGGCTGTATATGCTTCCTCTAGATTCCCCAAAGAAACACTGATCCTCCTCTTGGGAAACTAGCTCCTCAAAATGGGGTTTTGACCCCTTCCACTGCACACCTTAAGAAATAACGTATTTTTCTGAATGGATTGTGTTTTTTCCAAAGGTAGGTGCTTGGAACAACACCAGGTAGTGGAAAATTCATATCAGAAGTCTCCTCCTAGATTTTTCAAACAAGATCTCCAAGAAAGAGTAGGGAATCCCCACCCGGGAAAACCCTTGCACTAAACAGTGCAGCAACTTAGCTAAACAGCCAAGTATGCAAGAAGTCTAAGCAGACCACATAAAAATATAATCTCCAATATTTCCCTATGCTTTCCATCTCCTTCATTATATAATTGACGGGCTTCCTCACCAAGGGTCCCACCCATTATGAGGTTTCTTCCATGCAAAGGCTCCTCCACAAAAACTGTGCTGTCCATCAAGATGGTGCAATGTATCTAGACAAATTTTTTGACTTGGTCAACCTTGACTGATTCTTCATGCCCTGTCCCTTTTCACTCTCAAGGTTCCTTCATTTTATCTAGCTGGATTGATCTCTATTCACATTGAGATGGCTTTATTTAGAATCCACTTCTTTGAGAATAAATCATGTTGACTTGGTCAAACTTGACCTTGTCCACATATTTTAGACCTTGTTTAGACATGTGGATGCTTGAATTGGTTATTTCATGATCCCCTTTCACATTAGGAAGGATTTTTATTCATACTTGAGCAAATTAGGAGCCTCCTTGCTCAATTATTCATGCATCTAGATTTCAAAAGAAAAATTTAATATTCCTATTAGCTAAAGCTAAATTGGGAATATTACAGTCTCCCCCTCCCAAATGTTGCTTGTCCTCAAGCAACTACAAGGGTGCTGCAAAATCTCCCCTCTTCCTCTTGTGGCCCTCTCATCCCATAGTCTCCTCCATTGCTTCAGAATTTTTGCAAAAATTCCATCTCCTAATGGCTCCTCCCAAGTGTGCAAGTTGGCCTTTGGTGAACAAACCCAACGGATCTCATCATGAAAGAATGGAAGGTTGCTATGGAAACCTTCTTGCTGATCCATGGCCTTCTCAAGATAGAAGTGATGACAATCATGGGGAATTTCATCATCAATGGAGGCCTCCCTCCTCCATGCTATCATCCAAATAAAATGAATCACCTTCCATCTTGGTAATTCATAGAAAAGCTCCTCCCAATTGCTCATGAGAGGCATGCCCCAAGTGCTCCAGCTGAACCTATGGTCCACATCATAAAGAAACAAGTGGTATGCAATGGTGGCCATATAGTTTCTCATGCTCCCCTTGGAACATGTAGTGCAGAAAAAGTAGGGACTATCTTCCCCCAAAGACACACCCAACAAATGTGTCTCTCCTCCAACCATGTTCCCAACAAAAATAAGAACATCTTCAGCATGTGGGATCATAAGTAAGATCATGCTAGCTGCCATATATAATAAGGGAGAAGGACAATGGTCCCTCATGTGCAACCAATGCAATTTTACTCCTAATTGCCATAGAATATGATATGAAAAGTGTTCTCCCCAACAGTTGTTTGCTACCCCATCCTTCTTGCATGCTTGGAGAAGGTGTATGATGGTTGGTGTTAATGAATCACACCATGAAGAGTACATCACCTCTCCAAGATCTCCCAAGGATTGGCTAGCATCACCATTGTTCATGGCCCAAAGTGGCTCATGAATCCTATCAGAAAAAGTGCCCTGTCTTGGAGCCAAGACCTACACATGAGTGTTAAGAAAATGCAAGTATATAATAGATACATCATGAGGTTCATCAATACAATGTTTATCATACACTTGTTTAAATTTAGCAAGGTAGCTCATGGATGAGCTCCCTCTCACACTCAATGAATAAGGAGGTGATAATGATAACTCTTCCCAAGAGCTATGTTCCTCCTCAACCAACAAATGATCCGTGCACTTACTCATATGAGAGTGCATCTCCTATTTGAAATTTTCCCACATGAATCCATATAATATAGTATGATATGTTCTAATGAAATCAGTGGGGTTTGGAAGCAAGACCTCATAAGTTGTGTTAAGTAGTTTATTCTTGAGTTTGGAATCTTTAGTTAAGTAGATCTAATCATGAATATAAATGATCCCATCAACTAATTTATACTTCCAATCCTTTGCTTTCCCATCAAGAACCTTACATGTGTATAGGTCCTTAGAATATTCCATCAAGAGTTGGGACTCCCAATAAGGGTCTAGGCTTCCCAATATTGACAACGCTTTAGAAATATGAAATGATGCATTTTTCATATGATGGCTCTCCTCCTTGACATGCTTGATGTCAAAGTCACATGTTGGAGTATTCCCAACTTTATTTTGTTGCCTTTCTTTCAGCTGATCTTTCTCAAGACAAGATTGATTTTTAGGAAAGTCACCCTCCCCTTGAAAGGTTCTCTTTCTCAAAAACTTCCACAATTTTTCTCCTGCATACAAAAATGAAATTATTTTTTTGTTATGTTCAGAAATATTCATTATGTATTGGAGTATCCTTTGCTACCGCAAAGCTATGGAGTAGCCTTTTGATACTATGCTCATATCAGCACAAATTTCTAAATCTATTCCCTCCAATGCAAATAGATGAATGGAAGAAAGCAAGGTCAATTTCAGAAAATTGCCTAACCTTCCATCCATTATTTTCAGCGCTGTAGTGGCTCCTTCCAAGGTTCCCTCTTTAAACAAATAGGTTGCTTCTGCATATAGTTGAGAGAAAACTTTAGTTTCCCTCCAATCAAGAGGTCTTTTTGCTGAAATGCCTCCTTTCAAAGAGGCATCAAGGCATAGAGTAGGATGTGAATGTAGGTGGATAGATTTTCCCCTACCTTTATTGCATAAGTCCTCTTGCCTTTTTTGTTCTTGAAAAATTTGAAATAGAGAAGGGTACATGCTCTCCATCTTGTGATGCCATTCCTCCTCTTTTCCTTTTCCTATCTTCAAGATCTCAACATTTGGAAATGAAGGTACATGCTGCTCATGTGTTATGCCAAGAGCTCTATGTGTGAGACCTTTTGGAACTCCTTGCAAGAGTGCAAGAGTTTCTTTCTTTGGAGCAAGTGCTCCATCCTCTTCTTCATGAGGTGCTTGAGGTGCCCTTATTATGACTGAGTTATCTTCTCCTACCTTCCCTTTCTCTTCTTCACTAGTTGAAGTTGCCTTACCTTCAACAAGAGACCTTAGATCTTGGTACTCTTTTGAAGAAAGAATCTTCATGTCTTCCTTTTGAGAAGGAATCCCTTCATCCAAAGGATATCTTGCCCTTGGCAAAGAATCAAACAAGCTCACCTCTTCTTCACTGGTTTTCAGAAATGGAGTTGGATTTATAGACCCTCCCAACTCATGCAAAAGTTTTGTTTGATGTGGTTTGATAGCTGCAATAGAATATGTTTTACATGAAATATCATCAAACCTCTCTACTAATATTTTAATGAACCTTGCATAAGTAGATGTATTTTCATTCTTTAAGGAAAATGATTCAAACAACCACCAAACATAGGCCTTACCCTCAAAATGCAGTGCTGCTACTTTGATGGCTTCAAATTCTGAAACTTGATGTTGCTGCACAAAGGTGTCTAGCTCCTTCACCCAAGCCCTAGCTGGACATAGAAGTGATCCATCAAAAGTAGATAGAAAGAATCTACCTGTTGAGGAGGTAAATCCCCTTTGCAGACAGAGGCGATCCCACTAGCCCTAGATTGGGTCTAGCAACAATCAAATCATGCAATGACGTTGGTTCCTAGTTACAAGAAAGACAAATACTGCGATAAGTAGCCTACCTCAAATCCCACGCTACTATTGTCGATGAAGAAGCGGTGCTCCTCTTCCCTAGCCTGACAGATCACAATCCTTCCGTTCTTTATGTCTGGACACCTGTACACATGCAGAGAAACGATGACATACAATGTAATACTTAAAGCATGTAACTATATATCAGTCAGAGAAGATATAATTCGTTGCATTACATAAAAGAGTAAACACAAGAATGGAACCAAAATCAGAGTCTCTTATATTATAAATGACAAAAGGGAGATTACAACCAAATGCTTTGACGCTATGATCTTCCTTCGGTGGGGATTGCAGCGGAGCATGTCTCAACAAAGCCTGTCGGGAATCTGGACTATGGAAAATTTTAGGGGCTAATATTCGCAGGTGGGCTAATTTTCCATGGTTTTTCCAAAAAAAAAGATTCGCCAATTTCCATTTTTTTATAAAAATGATTCGCCCAAATTTTACAATATAAAATTATTTTACATTAAAAATCGCTAACATTATATAGAAAATATATATAACATCATTATAAATTTGAATAATTTTACAAATACATCAATAAACATTTTATAGTTTTCATATTAGGGACTAGTGAGATTCGCCAATTTTTTAAACTTCAAGATAATTTTCCACCCTTAAAATTATCCCTGATCTGGACGAAGCTCTCTCTCTTATGTGATTCTCTTTGGCTCAGCTCTCAATAGTTGCCCAGCTATAATTTCCTTCCTACAAGTTCAGCTAGCTAGAAAATGGAGAGGGCAAGCTTTTATAGATGGAGGAGGGGAAGTTGGGATCCCTATAATCATGGGATAGGTCCTATCTCTTAGGAAGGTTCCATGAGAGGTGGAAAACCACTTCCTATACATGGAGATCCGGAGCCAAACCACTCAAATTCTTTTGATGATTCATTCTGGAGTTTGTTAGAATCAAACTTCCGCCATTTATTTTTAAAAAACATCCCCTAATAAGTTTGGCATGAGTGAAACACAGGGAGAGAGCACCAGTTGGCATGCCCTCTAGTGTGGATTTCCCCCATTGGCGCGAGGGATGAATTGGCTAGTCGCGCCAAGGATAAAACATCTTTTTTATGGTTATTCAGAGGAAATGTTCTTCAGGAGAATGTTTTTCCTTATGCAGGAGGATGCCATGAAGGTGTTTTCAGGACATTTTACTGTTCATAGGTCACGGGAATAGTCCTCCAATGTACGGGATGAGGGATTGCAGGGATGGTGATAAAATGTTGTGTAACAGATGCCCCCTAAAGCATGAGGTCCGAGAGAGAGGGAGGGGTGAAATGCTTTATAAGAACGCGCATAATTGAAAACACTGTCGTCAGAAGTCCTGCAAATATAAATACAACTGATATATCTGATACATGATATGTGGCATGGGCGCAACCATCCATAACAGAGTGTACAATAACCAGGATCCAAGGTATGGACAGAACCATCCAGCAAAGAAGGATCAACAAGTAGACTCATGTATGGTCGCAACCATCCAATAAAATGAGTCATGTAACCAATTATTATAATCCAAAAAGAATCTGCAACCTAGATTTTATCAGACAAGATCCAAGGTCTTGCACTCCATCTCGACCCGAACAGAGTACAAGTCCGAGCATGCAAACAAGTGAGCTGAAGTCGAACATGTAGGAACATCGCCTAATTACCAGCCAATAATGAAAGCTATTAACAGATGTGAGAGGAACCACCAATGACGACGATGGCTCTCAAGGTACAAGAGGTACAATCCACGAAATGTGAACAGTGAGCTGGTGTCGAACACCCACAGAATCATTCGATCGAAGGCCAATAATGAAAACCTTGCGTCGAATGCAAAGAACCTGCCATTGAGGCATGCAAGCTCCAAGGTTCTTGAAGGGAGTCTCTAGATCAGCTTCCTGGATAATGAGCTGAAGTCGACAGGAAGTGAGCTTGATCGAAGGTGGCCCATAGTGTTTCCCACATCATCGACATGAGATAGAGGAACATGATGTTTGTGAATCAAGATCAGTAGAGAATCAGAGGGAGGTTGAAAACTGCAGAGGCCAACTTCTCTTGAACATATCGGTGGAATGACACTGTTTTTTGAAGTATTTGACATCAAAGGATCTGAGGTCATGATGACATGGCAAAGAGCAGATGAGTGGTCAAAAGAGATTACCCAAACCCACGGAGGCAAGTAGATAACGAGATGAGATTTCCCCAACCCGACACAAATGCAGACAAGTGCCATGTTCAAGAGTGACATACTGCTGACATGACGGTGATACTGGTTCCATTTTCCCCCACCATTTCTGGTGATTACCTCTTTATTTTTACACAATCTTGAAAAGGATACCATATGCTTGTCATATAAGTTTGTCCTTCGGACAAATCCAACCTAGTACATTTTACGAGCCCTAGGAAGGAGTAACTCGAATAACGTCAGTACGATGGAGTCTGATGTCATCAGTTTTTAACGAGTCTGAAAAAGGAAGAACTCGACGACTTTTCATGTTTAGAGAGTTTGAAAAGAAGCGGAAAAGAAAACTCCAGCAGTCCCTTTTCGTAAATAGTCTCTCAGATCCGAAGAGGTAGAAAACAAAATTTGAGAGAACCTCTTAGTCGCGATAGGCTAAGGTATTCCTTTTTCGTAAATAATCTATCCTAGCCTGAAAAAGGGGTAAATGTATACTGGGTAGATATCGCTTCGCACCCATTTAACGAGTTCAAAGTGACAAGCGTCTCAACAATCTTTTCAATTTTAGAGAGTCATAAAAGAGCTAAAAGTTGACTCTTCCTGGAGGAACGAGTGGTATAAAGGGTAGCTACTAGTTCCGGTGATGGTGGAACTACTCAAAACAAGTAAAGGTTAAGAGGCTGGCTAACAAGACCACTCATCGCAACGGTTCCTCAGGAATGAGTAAAACAACCAAGTGAAGGCATATGATCGGCTAAGTAGATAGTGACGATGGAGTGAGAAAACCAAGGTTCATCTGGCAAAAATACGCTGATAAAATGGAAATCACAAGAGGTAAAATGGGACTTGTTTCATTTTTACACAAGCTTGAAATCAAGAAACTCTTCTTGAATTTGGTTTCATTTTTACACAAGCTTGAAACAAAGATAAACTATGCTTGAAACCAGTTTCATTTTTACACAAGCTTGAAATGGAAACAAACTATGCTTGAAAAAAGTAAGCATGCCCCCAGCATGGTGACTCAATTCGAGGTACATGCCCCCCAAGCTTCAGTCTATATGAAAGGTAGATGGAGTGAAGGTTCAAATTACGAGATCAAGAGAAATACCCAACTGGTATTTTATGAGAACTTATCAAAGGCTCGAATTGAACGGGAACGTGTTTCATTGTTTGAATGAGGTTGACACATTAAAAGAACTATCCTCATAAGAGCTTGTTTCATTTTTTAAAGAGCTTGACACAAGAAAAGGAACTTTGCTTCGACAGACCTTGTTTCATGGTTTAAGGAGCTTGACACAAGCAGATGAACCATGCTCTGACAGACCTTGTTTCATTTTTTAAGGAGCTGACACAAGAAAACAAACCATGCTCCGACAGACCTTGTTTCATTTTTTAAGGAGCTTGACACAAGAAAAAAAACCATGCTCTGATAGACCTTGTTTCATTTTTTAAGGAGCTTGACACAAGAAAAAAAACCATGCTCCAACGACAACTCATCATGATGAATAAGAAGTCATGGCTTCTAAGAGGTTCTCACCGGATAGGAGAACAACATCTCGGAAATCAGGACCCAATGCCCCTAGCACATGATGTACAATGGCACTATCACTCAATACGGGCACAAGACAGGTAGCCACATAATTGACATGCGGCGGGGAAGATACAACTGGATGATAAAGATCCGACAGGGAGATGGTGGACTAGCTGCCGTATTTGGACCAAAGAATGCAAGCTGATCGATGGTCACGATACGACCTTGGTGTAGAAAACACATCACACAAAAGAGGGAGGAGACAAGAGCACCCATGACATAAGTATAGTCACGCCCCAAGAGAAAATTGAAATCCAAGGGGCCTAGAACAACCATCACGTCCATATGGATGGTTTTCCCTCCCAAAGTAACAGGCAACTTTGGAAGGATCTCTAACGGTTGACTGGTTCCTTTGTTAAAAGCCAACAGATTCTGCGTAACAGGCACAAGCGGTGGCGAAAAAAAATCTTGCCAAGTAGTTGAGGATAAAATACTAACAGACGTGCCTTCATCTATAATGGTGTTAGGTGTTAGTACCTAGATCCACCTTAGGCTGAAATAAGGCAGAAAAAGGACAACACCAAACCACGCTCAGCCTCGTAGCTAGCCCTACGAGGACAAGAGAGGGCTCTCTACAGGTCAATCTCAATGAAAATATTCAAAGGGGCTTGAGATGACTAAAACAACAACTGATCTTAGGCTAGATAAACAAATAGGAGGGTTTGATTTTGTTTTTTAGGGATTTTTGTTGGAAAAAGGGAAAAACAATTTTTGGGCTTGGGGATGAGGCCAAATATTGCAGAGTTCAAGTTGGGGAAGGGTAGGCAATGAATTTGATGTCTTAGATCAAATGAATGGATTTAAAATACTGCTGAGGAGCTGAAGAGGGCAAGAGAGTGAAAGGATCCTCTTCAAACTGACGAGAAACATGTAAAACTAAACAAAAGTTTAAGGCAGAGCACTAGCAAATCAATGAATTCTACCTCAATTACTCATTTGTTTAATTCAGAAGCATAGAGAAGTATGGAATACATATAAAATTAATGAAACTTACAATAACATGAGAAGAACATCATCAAAAATCAGAGGCCACAAGGATCCCAACAAGTGCTGCAAAACGCTGGTCTTTCCTTTGCCAAAAACTGAAAATGGATGTACAATGAGGTGCCAAACTTTTCCCAAGTATCCAACCCTGAAAATGTCTCAGAAAATAAAATATATAGACCATCCTAACCCCATCCCATGCCTCTAGGGGTCGAGTTCATCCTTCCAGGAGCTGTTTCAACCAATTCTAAACATGGAGCTAAAATCTAGGCAGCCAAACAACTTGCCTCTATATGCTAGGAAACTGATCCATTCACTCAATTTTCACTTTTTAGTGAATGAATCCTCTAGAAAAAGTAAAAACATGCCAAATTTACATCATAGTCATCAAATTACATCATGGTAGGTCAATCATCACATGAAAAAGTAAAACTAGTCAAAACTGGGCGAATTTCTGAGCTGAAGAGTGAAAATGAGGCAGAATTTATCTATGCGCCGCACTCAAATTCTCTATGCATCGCGCCACTTTGGAGGTGATTTTGAGGCACTTCCTGAAGTCAAAATTGAGCTCATGATAGCTCGTTGGAAATCCCTAGATGTCTTCTATCCAAAACAAGTGGAAGTTTTCAATTTGGATGTCATTTGCCCCTCCAAAACTGCAATCTCCCAAGACTGGTTCCCGCTGGTGCAAAAAGTGGCAGAAATGCCATTTTTGGAGTGTTTTTGGCCCTTTAGGCAGCCCAGAATTTGATGAAATGCTTCGGCCATTCTTGAACATACATAATATATCATGAAAAACCCAAATATGCAAATTTTTCCTCCAGAAGATGTCTCAAACGTAAGCGCGCGTCGGGTGGCGCAACGCGTCGGGCGGAAAAACCTGTTTTGCAACCAAAATTTTCAAAAATGACAAAATCTTCTCCAAATTTGCTGAAATTTGGAGTGAAGGTCTCCCATCATGTCTCATTCTCAGCCAAGGAATCTTCGGCCAAGATTCGGAGTGGATTCGGCCTTTTCCGACGTTTCAGTGCCTTTCTCAGCCTCGCCTTCAGGATCTTCATTTTTGCTCTGCAAACGTGCGTGCGGGCCCAATAGTGATTCTTCATGTGTATGAGCATGTATTTGTCCCTATTGGCCTTCGCCAACAGCTTCTCCAGATGAAGGCAAGTCTCTCGCTCAACCGGTGTCATGTCACCTGGTCTCTTCCGGGCCAATTCACGGTCTTCACGGATTTTCCACAACTCTATGAGTGTGTGCTAATCCTCCAGTTGTTTTTTACGCTACTCCAAGTAATATATAACCCACTAAGCTCTCTGCAACTTCACGGTCAAAGTATCAATCTCAGCCTTTTGTTCCTGGATGATTTCTTTCAGCTTTGAGCTAGGAGAGCTTGCATCAACATCGATCAAAATAAAATCAGTATCTTGGCCTCGCGAGGGGCCCTCATTGTGCATAGGCTTCTTGCCTCTGTCTTGTACCTGTGCTGATGTAGAAGGTGAGACCCCTTCCACGCCATGTGGAGATATTACTCTCACTGCTGATGAAGATAACGAGACCCCTTCCACCCCTGGCAGAGATAGTACTCATCGTGCTGCTGCAAATAAGGCTCTGTGGCCTCTCTGATATGTCACACACACTGGAGCACTAATAGGCTCAGTCTCAAGAACCTCGAACTGATGTGAAGGCTATGCCTCATCATGAACAATCTCGGGAGGAGGCTCGGGGGCTGCAAAGAAGTCACGAGAAATGAACTCATCCCATGTGATGCCCTGCAAACCAAGCTGATGTACCACAATGATTTTGATGAGCGCATAATGATAAATGATGTTATGTTGCTGCTCCAGAGTCTTCTTCTGCACTAGGGTATTCATCCACTCTATGTTTCGGGACATGAAGTATGGAATATTCATCATTCGCACTCTTGTGAAATGCATCAAAAGTCTGATATGGTATGCATAAAGGCGCGAGAATCTACCCTCACAGCTGAAGTATCTAATGATGAGCTTCATTAATGGCGCATAGGACTCCTTCAGAAACCAAAACGGGAATACCCTACTCAACTGCCTCAAATATCCAGGCCCGATGTAAGGCTCATAATATGCTCTATCCAGCTGTTGTCTCTTATTCCACTCCTCACCAATGTTCGGTATCCCGGTCGCCTCAGAAATAGTCTCTGGTGTCAAAGTGAAGTTCACTCCAGCAAGATTTACATGACCATCACGCAAATGTAGGACAAATAAGCGAACCAACTCTGGATGGTGTTGAATCTGAGATATCATCTTGCAATATCGAAAACATGAATGTTGCTGAAAGCATGTCATTGCAAGCGGGTAGGCCTGCAATTGAGCCAAAGAAGTGGGCTCCTCCCTGACGTGCCTGCCACTCTTATGAGACCTCCTCGGTACATTTAGCTCTGCAGTTGAATCACTGTCCTACTCATATCCCTGCTCATATGATGAATTTGTCTCTGACATGATGCTGAAAGTAAGGTGTTTAACAAGTATGCGCTGATATATGTATGGTGAAAACAATAATTTGGTGTATGCTTTGATGCCAAATGTGTCACATATATGATAAGATGCTATGAAGAAATATCACAGTGGGAAAAGGACTGTCAAATGAGGTTTAAGTGTGAGGACAGTCACTGTTTGGGGGACTTAGGGATTTGGGGATTTATAAGTAATGGGAATGAGTGATAGTGATGGGGGGTAGTTTAGGAACAAGAGTCAATGAAATGGGAATATATAAATGAAATCAAAGACATAAAGGCAGCCCTTGAATATCATGGAAATTAGGAATTTATCAATGAAGGGAAGTGGTGACAAATGATAGGGTTTAAGGATTCAAAAACATGGGAATAAAAGGGAAAAAGGGATATGGGACAACAGAAATAGGAGAGGGACTGTGGTATGAGAGTGTAACAGTAATAGCAGTGACAATAATGATAAAAATGACAAGGGAACAAATGAAAATGGAATGAGAGCTTAAGCACCAAAGTTCAACTTTTAATCACTCTTTTCAAACCCTTGGGAGAAAATTTCAATATGGGTATAGGGTTTACTCTTTCACCATTTAAACTCTTGAATTTCGCCTTTCAAATAGCATCCAACAGGAGTTAAACTCAAGTGGTAAGGGTGCACACTTACTTGGTGACAAAAAACTGAATCAAATTGATTTTTGATGAATCGATGATGAATTTCGGCCTTGGGGCTCTGTGCGTCGCGCACAAACCCAATGCGCTGCGCGGGTTGAATGCATCGCGCCCTTTAGAAATTTGCACTGTGTCTTCCGGCTCTATGCGCCACATCACGCCTATGCGCCGCACCTATGCCCAATGCGCCGCGCGCAACTTAACACACAGTCGGCCTCTTCTCAAATGGCAGTTTTGCTCTCCAACTTTCAAACTCGACTTTTCTTTGAGATTTGCTCAATAACACCTGTTGCAAATGAATTAATAATCTTGGGAAATATCTCATATAGAGATGGTTTTGATTTTTACTTCTTCAAAACCCATGTTGTAATGTTTTTTACCTTTGGCACTTGTTCATTTAATACAACCTTTGTCTTTTTGTTTCCTCACTGACTTTCTGAGCTTGAATGATGAAATTGGTTGATTTTTTGTAGGGCTGATGGCGTTGAACTTTGGCAAAGGAAAGCCAGAGTCTGCTTTGAAGTCTTCATGGCTGAAAAATACCTGATTATTACAAGAACAATTTTGATAATTTCTTCTTCAAAATAGAGTTTTGAAGAAGAAACATCCTCGAGCATATTTGCTGATGAAAATTTTGAACTGAAAACTTATTGAAAACCTCCTCATGGCCTGTGGGCATTATTTAACATTTTGAAAGACCAAACCCTAGACCTAGAAGCTAGTATGACTCTTTTTGACCAAAACAGTATCTATGACTGTAAATGACATGAACTGAACTTTGATAAATTTTGAGAAGATTTGACCAACCCAACAGGTACAAGCATGAGGGAAACTGAGAGAACAAAAACCTTTCGTCAGTCAATGGCATGCCCCTAACGGAATGCAGATGAATGAGCGGAATGAGACACCTAAACAATGAAATGCAATAAGAGAAATGATCTTTGACAGAGGGATGTAAAGACCGACTCTAACATTAGGTATGACCAGATGGGAGACCTGTACCGTGATATCAAAGGGCAGATAAGAAGGAAGGTGATAACCTGCGAATCGACCCCAATCGAAGGAAGCGACCAAACTACTTGGAGGGGCTACCATCGAACCGAGATGGTCTTCCCCTGGTTTTATGGGAGAAGAAGGAGCATCCTCTGCCACCTCCATCATGGAGGCAGAAGGAGTATCCTCCGGGATCTCCATCATGGGAGGCGAAGGAATAGCTTCCTAAGATATAGGGATAGGAGAATATTTCTCCAAGTCTGAGGAATCTGAAGAAACAAGAAGAACCCGAGGGATGTGAGATCCACTCTCAACGGAAAAGACCTAGTGCACCGTAGATGGGGCCAGCTCAACTGATCCCATGACCAATGGTTGGTCAGGGATGGATTTATGATGGTAAATTTCCGGGGGAGTGGGATCAAGCAAGGATGACTCTTGACTGATCGCTGAATCAATTGGTGAAGGACTCAAAGAAAGTTTTTTGTAACCAGTCAGAAGGCACGGTGCAGAAACAGTCGAGTTGTCCAAAACTCTCTTGGCTTCATCCATATACGGACAAAGGTGAATGGCATGGTGCCCTTCACACAACTTACAGGTATTGGCAAGCTTACCCTGCTTCTTAGGAGTTTTACCAACACTATCTGAAGGTGTGCCCCCAACCTGACTCTCGGAAGCCAAAGGCAATGGTAGACGACCATTGGACCATACTTCGAGCACCTTGGGAATTCCAGGGAAATCTCGAAGAAGATGGTTTCCCTGGCACAACATGCAAGGGAACTTAACTTTCTGCGGAGGGTTGGAAGGTTGATCGAGAGCAGGTGTTTTAGAAGAAACAACTGTAGAATTAGCCTCTCGCTTATCTGAATTCTTCTTCTTAGTCTTCTTCTTCTTCTTCTTAGCCACATGGGTACTAGAATCCAAACTTTCACCAGGCGAAGTAGAAGACGAGGATGAATAAACAGGCAAAGAAGGGGAGTGGTCCACCTTCAAATCAACATGGTGTTGCTCAGGCGGAGGAGTGGATGGTACAGTAGCAGGAACACTTGAGACTACAGAGGTTGAAAACAACCAAACAGGCAACCCAACAGTTAACCCAGGGAGGGATAACGTGGCCATATAAGGATCACCAATATTTCCTAAAGTAGGAAAAGGACTAGGACTCCCTTCAGAGGGGACTCCTTGATTGGAAAACTCCGGAAAAGTCGCCATCGGAAACGACCTTGAAATAAAACACTAAGGACAAAAATTATAACCAGGAATATTTCATGGGCGATTAATTTTTAAGACATTGAAACCAGACTTTGTTGTTTCATATTTTGAGAGTCAAGAAACAGGAAAAAGGTGACTCTATCGCTTTCAAGTTGGACACGAGCTTGAAAGGACAAGAGCTCGATGATCTTTTCAGTTAAAAGAGTCAGTAAATATCAAAGTGACTGCTCTAGTAATCTAGGTAAATGGGTGTACCAGATATCCGTGAACTGCCATATACACCTTGGTAAAAATGAAAGAGAAATCAACCAAGGACTTAACGTACGCGCAGATAATCTCCTCGAATGCTATGTTCGATGTTTCACGGGTAAGAGGTGGCAGACTTGACTTCCTACAAATAAAGGATTGCAACCTAATGGGGTCTCCCTTTATATACACGACGGTACGGGGAGCATAAGTCCGTACTAGCACTGTTTGTATCCAGATGGTGAGCGACAGCTGCTAGGCTTAAAGACGCTGAAACACGTCTCTACCTTATACTACTAGAGGTTCCATTAATATTTCAATGTTTCCTTAGGTTAATTCAGTAAATTTTAAAGTTGATCTTCAATTTACGTTTCAATTTATAGGCCCTATCGAATGTTGGATCTCATAAAACCTCTTAATGCACACTACATGCCACAAAATATCATTTTGTTCAATGAAGAGCTATCTACGGGAGTGTTGAGATATTTTCAAATGACAACAAAACGAAGACACAAAAACATCCACTACTGTTTCAAATGCAAGCTAATGAAACTAGAAAACTCCTCTCTAGAGTTATACAACACTAGTAATGTGAAAGAGCTTTCAATTTTCACTAGGCTAATCAAAATGCAAAAGAATTTTTTTTATTTTTTTTTCACTAAAATAGAGAAAAATGCACTAAATGAATGAAAAACTAATGAAAACACCAATTCGAGAAATGACTAAGAGAGAGCTGAAACAAACAAGTTCACTCAATCCAAACACACACAATGAAGACTCAAACTGATGATGAAATCCCTCAAAGCGAAGAAGAATCTCGGAAAAGACTCAAACAAACCGTGTAATCTAGGCTTGGAGTAACATAAAGCGAGATTGAACGAAAGAGAAAGCAATCACTCAATAAACACAATGATTCGATGGGATTGAAGAAGACGAATGCAGAGAAGCAAAAACAAAATTGACTGAGCAAGCAAGGACCCAAAACTCCCATGGGAGGCTCAGCACACTGAAGCACCTAGAAGCCCAGGGCTAAAATGAAAAACTGATAGTAAAGGGAAAAAAACTGGAGTAAAAGGGCCAAACACAGCGAAAAATGACTTCAAGGCACTCAATCAATCAGAAAAATGACACCAGGACCAAAACTCAAGCTCAGAGAGCCCAAAAGCAAGCAAACCCTAACACTAAGCAGAGTTGGCACGCCTGTTTGGCTGTATTCTGTGCCAAAAAGGCATTGGCGCGGGCACCTAACTAGCAACAAGCGCCAGCTGGCGTGACTGTCAGGGGCAAAACTGCACCAATCAAGTTTACCCTAGAAAAATGATGAAAATGGACAAACAGAGATTGGATTTGGTTTTCTGGGGGCTAAACAAGGGTTTAACACCAAGGAAGGTGAACCAAAAAAGCAAATAAATCAATCAAAAGCCAAAAACAACCCAAAGGAGGAAGGACTAACTCCAATTTAATCCCTAGTGGAGTCGCCAAATTGTTGAGGAGGTAAATTCCCTCTGCGGACAGAGGTGATCCCACTAGCCCTAGATTGGGTCTAGCAACAATCAAATCACGCAATGACATTGGTTCCTAGTTACAAGAAAGACAAATACTGCGATAAGTAGCCTACCTCAAATCCCATGCTACCGTTGTCGATGAAGAAGCAGTGATCCTCGTCCCTAGCCTGATAGAACACAATCCTTCCATTCGTCACGTCCAGACACCTGTACACACGCAAATAAACAATGACATACAACGTAATACTTAAAGCATAACTATATATCAGTCAGAGAAGATATAATTCGTAGCATTACATAAAAGAGTAAACACAAGAATGGAACCAAAATCAGAGTCGCTTATATTATAAATGAAAAAATGGAGATTACAACCAAATTCTCTAACGCTATGATCTTCCTTTGGTGGGGCTTGCAGCGGAGCGTGTCTCAACAAAGCTTGTCAGGAATTTGGACAAAGCTCTTTCTCTTACGGGATTCTCTTTGGCTCAGCTCTCAATAGTTGCCCAGCTATAGTTTCCTTCCTACAAGTTCAACTAGCTAGCAAATGGAGACGGCAAGCTTTTATAGATGGAGGAGGGGAAGTTGGGATCCCTATAATCATGGGATAGGTCCTATCTCTTAGGAAGGTTCCATGAGAGGTGGAAAAACACTTCCTATACATGGAGATCTGGAGCCAAACCACTCAAATTCTTTTGATGATTCATTCTGGAGTTTGTTAGAATCAAACTTCTGCCTTTTATTTTTAAAAAACATCCCTTAATAAGCTTGGCGCGATTGAAACACAGGGACATAGTGCCAGTTGGCGTGCCCTCTAGTGTGGATTTCCCCCATTGGCACGAGGGATGAACTGGCTAGTCACGCCAAGACCAAAACATATATTTTTAGGGTTTTTCAGAGGAAATGTTCTTCAGGAGAATGTTTTTCCTTATGCAGGAGGATGCCATGAAGGTGTTTTCAAGACATTTTACTGTTCATAGGTCATGGGAATAGTCCTCCAATGTATGGGACGAGGGATTGCAGGGATGGTGAAAAAATGCTGTGTAACACTACCCTCACCCCGCTTCTTGCTTCTTGTTCTCTTTTCCTTCATTTGGCAAAACCCTTGGAAATTCAAGTGATCTTTGAACTCCTCGGATTGATCTTCACATTCGTGCAAATAATCACCAAGAGTATCTCTCTTTGGCACATCTCCTTTCTTCCTCTTCATGAAGAAATTGATGATAGAACGTGGTATATATGATGATATGGCTGAGTGCTCATATCCATAAGATGAGGATTTATAATCTTCCTCTTGCATAGATATTGCTGAGGGATTTTCAGATTTCTCCCTCCTCATTTCTTTGATGCCCTTGCTTTCACCCTGCAGATTTGGAAAAAGAAGTTTTGAGAACCTGCTTTCTCTAGACAACAAGGGTTTGCTCTGATTTCTTATGCAAATCTCCTCCTCCCCATGAGAAGACTCCATGATTCTTGAAGCTCACAGGCTGAGCCAAGATTGTTGCTTTGATACCACTATAATATTACAAAACTGGAATTTTCTACAACAATAAGAATTACTTAAGGTATTACAAAGTTGGAGAACATAAATTAATAAACTCATGTAGTGTGTTTTAACACATATCCATCATAATAACAATAACAACAACAAACTATGCCTTTATGAAATTCACCAAGTGGGGAAAAGCAGCTATTTTTGCCTCAAAAACGTTATTTTCTGAATATTGAGTTATAAAAGTGGAAAATAATGGTTGTTTCCCTTAGAATGAATAGTATATGACATGCATGCAAAATATTTTCAGAAAAAAATGCCTTTAGCCTAGTTAAACAGGCCTCCCATGCTCAAGACAACTAAAAATTGCCAAAACCCCAAGACTGCAAAATGTCGGAGCTACTGCATAAGAGACTGCGCATTATAAATAGAGGTTAACTCAGAAAATATAGAAATATATATGATAATATTATTATAATACTCAATGAGGCATAAAAATAGAGATCTAATCTCTTTTATACAGATCCAAGAATACCCGACAAGGGTTTATTGAAAGAAAAGATATACAAGAGAAAGATGCTGCAAATTTGTGGCTGAATAATTCTGTATGGATAAATATCTACATAATATGGCTGAAAATGCAAATAAATGTCTGTATATTCTTCCTCTAGATTTCCCAAAGAAATGCTGATCCTCCTCTTGGGAAACTAGCTCCTCAAAATGGGGTTTTGACCCCTTCCACTGTACACCTTAAGAAATAACGCAGTTTTCTGAAGGGAATGAATTTTTGCTGAATTTAGGTGCTTGGCCCAACACTAGGTAGTGGAAAATTTATATCAGAAGTCTCCTCTTATATTTCTCAAACAAGATCTCCAAGAAAGAGTAGGGAATCCCCACCTGGGAAAACCCTTGCACTAAACAGTGCACAAACTTAGCTAAACAACCAAGTATGCAAGAAGTATAAGTAGACCACATAAAAATATAATCTCCAATATGTCCATATGCTTTCCATCTCCTTCATTATATAATTGATGAGCTTCCTCACCAAGGGTCCCACACACTATGAGGTTGCTTCCATGCAAAGGCTCCTCCACAAAAACTGTGTTGTCCATCAAGATGGTGCAATGTATCTAGATAGCTTTGTTGACTTGTTCAACCTTGATTGATTCTTCATGCCCTGTCCCTTTTCACACTCAAGGTGCCTTCATTTTATCTAGTTGGATTGATCTCTATTCACATTGAGTTGGCTTTATTTAGAATCCACTTCTTTGAGAATAAATCATGTTGACTTGGTCAAAATTGACCTTTTCCACATAGTTTAGACTTTTTTCACACATGTGGATGCTTGAATTGGTTATTTCATGATCCCCTTTCACATTAGGAAGGATTTTTATTCATACTTGAGCAAATTAGGAGCCTCCTTGCTCAATTATTCATGCATCTAGATTTCAAAAGAAAAATTTAATATTCCTATTAGCTGAAGCTAAATTAGGAATATTACACTTGTTGGGTATGTGTTATATTCTTTCCACGACTAGCCCCACGCGCTGTACATTGCACCGGGCGCAGCGGCCCTGAATTTTTTTTTTTTGGTGTGCGGTCCCACTCATAGGCGGACCCACCCATGTTCTGTGCATGAGTTTGCACATGGTTTTGGGGTACGATGGTTTTCGGCCCTTGGTATTTTTTAGATCCGGTCAAAGTAACTACAGTTATGTTCTAATCCAGGGTTAATGGATTGGGGTTTATGTATGCTTCGGCATGTATATATATGTGTTGCAACACTAAAAGGAATATAATGAAAAATCAAGCTGGTCATCCCGATTTGGGATCCAGGGGAAAATCTCTGTGTTTATCTGTTTTATGTTTTATGCTCTCGCAATTGTTTATTTTTGTTATAAGATTCGTGTGTAGATAATTTCTGTTCAGGGTTAAAACCTACATTTGGTATCAGAGCTGTTTCGGCTTCAAGGGGACGCCTTTGTTGTTGAGGGTTTTTTGCTCGGGCCTGTGGTAGACCCTGTTCAGTGGGAGATCTGCGGGATCGATTCTTGCGGTGAAAGAAGATGGCGAGCGGTGGAAAGATAGAGATCGAGAAATTTAATGGTCAGAGTTTTGAGTTGTGGAATCTCAAGATGGAGGATCTGCTGGTGGATAAAGATCAGTGGATCGCGGTAGATCCAGGTACTAAACCAACGGCAATGTCAGATGAAGACTGGAAGAAACTGGATCGGAAGGCTAAGAGCACAATACGGTTGTGTGTGTCAGATTCGGTATTGTTGAATGTATCTGGGGAAGCTACGACGAAGAATTTGTGGGAAAAACTTGGGACTTTGTACCAATCTAAGTCTCTGGTGAATAAGTTGTTCCTACGGAAAAAGCTTTATAACCTGAGGATGAAGGATGGAGACTCGGTGACAGAGCATCTGAATGCCTTCAATACTGTGGTAAGTTAGCTGTCATCTGTTGATATTAAAATCTCATATGAAGATAAGTGCATCAATTTGTTGTGTTCTCTACCAGACTCGTGGGACAGTCTGGTTATTGCAATAGGTAGCAATACAACTACCTTGAATTTTGATGACATTGTCTTAGCCTTGTTGTCGGAGGAAATGAGACGGAGAAATATGGAGGGCCAGAATGGAGATGCCTTATCTGTACGAGGAAGGTCCCAAAACAGAAACAAGAATAAGGTTTCGAGTGGGAGATCCAAGTCTAGAGGGAGATCTAAATCTCCTGGAAAGTTTGTAATGGTATGCTGGAAATGCAGAAAGGAAGGGCACTACAAAAAGGAGTGCAGATCTAAAGCTCCTGAGAAAGGAAAGGGATCTTTTGATGCTCCTTCTGCAGAGGCAAAAACCACCTCAGATGAAGGTGGGGATGTGTATTTGGCTTCTTCTTCAAATACACATGTAGATCATGAGTCATGGTTGATTGACTCAGGTGCATCCTTTCACTTCACTCCCCATAGGGAGTGGTTCTGCGAGTATGAGAAATGTGATGGTGGTGATGTCTTCCTAGGGGATGATAGGAGGGCCAGAATCATCGGACGTGGAAAGGTCAAGCTGAAGCTGCAAGGTGGAAGGATTAGAACACTTCCTGGTGTTCTGCATATTCCTGCATTAGCTAGAAATTTGATTTCTGTAAGCAAGATGGATGATGCAGGTGTAAAAACAGTGTTCGAGAAAGATTCCTGCAAGATGGTTCGGGGAGCACTGGTATTAATGCGGGGAGTTCGGACTGGAACTCTGTACAAGCTACAAGGTAGCACTGTTATTGATGGGTGTAACAATTCTATGGTTCCTGAAAGTGGAGCGGAAAGCCTAGCTGTCTCTGGAGAAAAGACCATGCTATGGCATCAAAGGCTTGGACATATTGGAGAGAAGGGCCTTCGGATACTGCATAGAAATGGTATGGTAGAAGGTATGTCTAATTTCTCTCTAGATTTTGATTTCTGCGAACATTTTGTATATGGGAAGTATAATCGGGTGAGTTTTCCTTCTGGTGCTAAGAGGGCGAACAAGATATTAGAACTTGTGCACGGTGATGTGTTTGGACCTGTGTCAGTTCCATCACTGGGAAAGTCTGTGTACTATGTTTCATTCATAGATGACTTCTCAAGGAATACATGGATATATTTCTTGAGGAAAAAATCTGAAGTCTTTGACAAATTTAAAGAATTTAAGGCTCTGGTGGAAAACCAGATAGAGAAGAAGATAAAGGCGTTGAGGACAGATAATGGTGGGGAGTTCTGCAAGAAGGAATTTGAAGAGTTCTGTAAGAAGTGTGGTATAGCACGGCAGAAGACTACTCGATACACACCTCAGCAAAATGGAGTTGCAGAAAGAATGAATAGAACACTAATGGAAAAGGCAAGAAGCATGCTCAGTGGTACCGGGTTAGGACAAGAATTCTGGGCAGAGGCAGTGGAGACTGCATGTTACTTAGTTAACAGATCACCTTCATCAGTGTTGGAGGATAAGACTCCACATGAGGCATGGACTGGTAAGAAACCCTCTCTTTCACATCTAAGGGTATTTGGATGTGATGCATATGTACATGTTCCAAAGGAGAAAAGGACCAAGTTGGATGATAAATCTGAAAGGTGCATCTTTATTGGGTATAAGGATGGTTTAAAGGGTTACAAGCTTTGGAACCCAGAAACAAGGAAGGTTGTGTACAACAGAGATGTGGTGTTTAGAGAAGTGAAAGATGTTGTTAAACATGAAGTCCTACCAAAGGAACCTGAGAAGATAGAGTTTGAGCTAAAGGAGGATGAATCAGACTCTACAACAGAAGAAGACTCAGAAGATGAAGAGCCACAAACTCCAGCTTTGAGAAGATCAGTTCGGGAAAGAAGGCAACCAGAAAGGTATAGTCCATCTGCTTTCTATTCAGGTTTTGCCTTAACTATAACTGATGATGATCCCAAAACTGTCAGGGAGGCAGTAGATTCAGAGGATGGAAAACTCTGGAAGGAGGCCATGGTTGATGAAATGGAATCCTTGCACAAAAATGAGGCATGGGATCTGGTGGAGTTGCCGGCTGGAAGGAAGCCCATCGGGAGAAAATGGGTGTTTAAGAAGAAGATGAATGTATAAGGCAAGGTGGAGAAATACAAAGCTCGGTTGGTAGCAAAAGGTTATTCCCAAGTGCCAGGAATTGATTTTGGTGATATTTTTTCTCCTGTTTCCAAAGTTACTTCTATTAGATTACTTTTATCTGTTGCTACTGCATTTGATTTTGAGATAGAAAAGATGGATGTGAAGACAACATTTCTTCATAGGGATCTAGAAGAGGAGATCTACATGAAGCAACCTGAAGTCTTTATGGTGAAGGGTAAGAAAGAACTGGTATGCAAGTTGAAGAAGTCTCTGTATGAGTTAAAACAATCACCAAGGATGTGGTATCAGAAATTTGATACCTATATACAAGGACTTGGCTTCACCAGAAGAAAGGAGGATCAATGTGTTTATTTTAAATTAATTGGTGACCGTGTTATTTATTTGGTGTTGTATGTGGATGATATGTTGTTGATTGGAAATGACAAAGAAAATATCCAAGATTTGAAGACCCAACTATTCTCCAAATTCGACATGAAGGATCTTGGTGCTGCAAAATATATTTTGGGCATGGAAATTAAGAGAGATCGGGCAAAGAGGAAGCTCTGGTTAAACCAGAGGAAGTATTTCGAGACTATATTGAAGAGGTTCGATATGCAGGATAGTAAACTGGTGAATGTTCCTATTCCTGTAGGTGTAAAGCTGTTTGCTGAACAATGTCCCAAGACATAACACATAACACATAACCTCTTCTACAATTGATCATTAATATGCAGAAATAGAAACAGTCGCATGATTACATAAACACAATATGTAATGGGGAAAGCTTATAGATGAAAACCCCCAGATATTTTTTATATTATAATAGAAGAGAACATGTAACAATCTCAGTACAATACTCCTCACAAGTACTCAGTACTGTCTCCAAAAGTTACACACAAACTAGCTCAGTTTTGAACAAGTCACAGGTTCAAAACTCATCCACCATTTGCCTGCCTCTATTGCGCAATCCACGTTGGTGTAATGAGATATCCAAGTTCGAGTCTCCTTGGCTTCAAGCTAGCATAATCCTCATTGGCAATCTCCTCCAATGCTTGTGCAAATATCATGCACAACTAATGTCGCAACTAATAGCAAACTCACCCTTTCATCTACCTCTTCCACTGGTCTTCACTGAACTGTCCATGCACTGCAGTCAACTGATGTGTTCTTTAGTTGAATAATAAGTTAATGTTTAGTGAATTAAATAATATTTAATTCACCCCACTCATCTCTAGTGTATTAGCCAGTTAAAATAAATACAACTAGTTCAACTAAGTTAACCAGAACACAACTCCACCAACTGTCTCATCAACTCCACCAAACTCCGCCACTTGAGTTATAACTGAATTCAAACATGCATGAGCTCACCAAACCCCTAGGAATAGCATAATTCCTTCTGTCAGATGCATGGGCCACATCCCTAAACCAGCTCCAAGCGAAGTCTTTGCGAGAATAAACTGAAGTTTAGAGTCTAAATATTATTAAGGGTTAATAATATTTGACTGACCTATTTTTAGACAGGAAATATAAAAATAGACTTCGACCTATATGTCTAAAAATAGAGGTCCATTTATTTCTACCAACTCGACCAATCATCCAAGAATAGCATACTGCAACTCCCAGACCATGCTTCATATGTCTAAAAAATAGACATAGTCTAAAAATAGACTTTGCGCCAAAAATAGCCTGCGGGCCCACTTAGTGAATGTGACTTCATTTCACTAAGCTCCATCGTCTTGCTGCATTTTCAACACTCCCTCTCAGCAAGATATGGATTATCTGCAACCCCTATCCTGCCTCTGTGGAATTCGAACTTGCTCCTGGTGAGCGCCTTCGTCAAGATGTCAGCATCCTGATCCTCCGTGGGAATATATGAAAGCATCATGATTCTCTGCTGAACACAATCTCTGATATGATGGTACCTGATGTCGATGTGTTTGGATCTATCATGAAATACTGGATTAGCCAAGAGTTTAATGCAACTTTGGTTATCACAATAAATCACTGTAGGCTCCAAGTGCAACCCGAACAATCCAACGAGGATCTTCCTCATCCAAATAGCCTCGCATGCGGCCAAGCTTGCTGCCATGTACTCGGCCTCTGCTGAACTGAGTGCCACGGATCTTTGCTTCCTGCTGTACCAAGAAACTGCTGTCGACCCAATGCTGAAAACTCCTCCAGATGTGCTCTTTCGGTCCGTTGGGCTCCCTGCCCAATCTGCATCAGTGAAGCCTGAAAGCTTCGCTCCATCCTCCTGTCTATACCATAGACCATATCCTGATGTGCCACTAAGATAATGCAATACATGCTTGCCTGCCTTCCAGAAGAGCTTGGTAGGCTTCACCATAGCTTATGAAAGTTGGTTAACAGCATAGCATATATCGGGTCGTGTATTGACCAGATACATAAGCGACCCCACCAACTGTCGATAGACAGTGGCATCCACTACCTCCGCTGAAGTAGCATCCTCCTTCCTCCAACCACCAGGAAGAGGAGTGTCAACATGCTTGCAGCCATGCATGTTGAACCTCTCCAGTATCTCTCGGGCATACTTACCCTGAGAAACAAACAGTCCACCACTGCGCTGCCAAATCTCCAATCCCAGAAAATAATGAAGGAGGCCCAAGTCCTTCATCTCAAACTCTCTAGAAAGATCCTCCTTGCATGAAAGTATCAACAGCTCATCACCCGTCAAAATCAGATCATCTACATACAGTACAATGATCAGCAACTTCCCCTCTACCACAATCTGGTACAGGTTAGGATCTGCCTCACTCTTGGAGAATCCAAGTCCGGTGAAGTAACTATCTATCCTTGTGTACCAAGCATGAGGTGCTTGCTTCAGCCCGTACAGTGCTCTCTTGAGTCGGCACACATGCGACTCACTTCTGAAGATCTCGAAACCTTTGGGCTGCTCTATGTACACCTCCTCCTCAATGACTCCGTTGAGGAACACAATATTCACATCCATCTGATGGATGTGCCACCCCATCTGCGCTGAGAGAGCTAGGATCGTCCGTATGGAAGAGTACCTTGCGACAGGTGAAAAGGTCTCCTCATAATCGATCCCCTCAATCTGTGAGAAGCCAAGGGCAAAAAATCTTTCCTTGTACTTCTCCACACTCCCGTCATCCGCCTGCTTCACTTTGTAGATCCATCGCCAACCCACCACTGATTTCCCCTCCAGTCGCGGGACAATCTCCCATGCATTGTTTCTGACAATCGAATCATACTCTTCCACCATGGCATCTACCCATGCGGGGTCCTCCACAGCTTCCTCAAAAGAGGATGGCTCGCCACGACACAGCCTGCCTCACGAGCCATGTATCCATGGTAATGGTCCTAAGGATCGTCTCTGTCTCATAAGCAGCTTCGTAGGTTGTATCACAACCTTCTCTCGCATCTCAATTCGCCGCTCACTGATGCGCTGCGCCTCCGATGGTTGGCGCGACAGTGGGTCTCTTTCCACTTCATGAACTTCCTCTTTTGGCCGATCCACATCCCGAAGCTCCTCTTTAGGAACTAATAGCCCTTCTATTGAAAGTGTGTCTTCTCAAGCGAACACTTCATGGCTTTCTCCTCCCGAAATTTGATATCCCTTGCCGCACGCTCAAGGATCACCGTAAAATACACACGATAGTTGTGGGGCATATCGTTGTACCCCAAAAATATCCCAACCTCCGTAGTCGGCTCTAGCTTCTTCCTGGTGTCCTTCATCACATGAATGTAAACAGGTGAACCAAAAATCCTCAAATGGGAAATATCAAGCCTCTTACCAGAAAACGCCTCCTCGGGTGTACTCATGCCAAGTATCCTATGAGGACAACGGTTCTGCACATATACTGCAGTATTGCATGCCTCGGCCCACAAGTGTATGGGTAGGCCCTGATCATGCAACATTGCCCGTGCAGCACCCACGATCATTTTGTTCTTCCGCTCAGCAACCCCGTTTTTGTGTGGGTTATGGGGTACGATGAGCTCTCTCCGAATCCCTTCTGCGCTGCAAAAGTCCTTGAATTCAGTAGAGATGAATTCACCACCATTGTTGCTCCTAAGAGCCTTCACATGCTTTCCCGATTCCTTCTCAACCAGCGCCTTGAATTCACAGAACTTTGAATATGTCTCGCTCTTCTTCTGCATGAAGAAGATCCATCACTTCCGAGAGAAATCATCAACAAAGATCACATAGTATTTCTGCTTTGCTGTCGAAGCTACTGAGAAAGGACCACACACGTCTATGTGAACTCTCTCAAGGATCGTCGTGGTGCGACTATCCTTCTCATGAAAGGTGGCTTTCACATATTTTCCCAAGGTACACCCCTTGCACTGATCTGACTGCGCAAGAGTGCCCTTAGGAAGCCCAGTAGAAATCTGCTGCAGTATCTTCAAGGATCCATGGTGAAGGTGGCCCAACCTCCTATGCCACAGCTCGCCATCATCCCGGCTCACCACTGCTTCCGCCTTGCATGCCATTACTGCGCAGCAATCTACTTGCAACTGATAAAGGTTCTTGAATCGAACCCCTATCTTCCGGGTCTCTCCAGTTGTCTTACTGCGCAAGAAAGCCTTTCCTTCGCTGAAGACCACATCATACCCCTTGTCTTCCAACATCGCCATAGAGATTAGATTCTTCATAAATCCTGGAACATGCAATACTTCCTTCAATACAAAGGGTTTACTAGACTCCCTCTCAAAGGAAATGGTACCGATACCGGTCGCACTATATCTACCATCATCGCCCATCTCGATGTGCACTCCAAGATCTTTTTCCTCCATATCTGAAAACAGATCCCGATCTCCTGTCATGTGAAATGACGCACCACTGTCCAAGAACCATACTGATCCCATCACACTTGAGACCAAGCATGCGATCAATGAAAAATCCAATTCAAACTGGGAGGCCAATGCCTCTCCCACTGCAGATCCAGCAGCCTTCTTATTTTTCTTCTTTTGCGAACAATTTGTGGCATAGTGTCCGTGCTGGTGACAGTGAAAACACTTCACCTTGGACATGTCTTGCTTCTTGCCTTTCGCACCGGACTGAGAAGCTTTCTTGCTCTTCCCCTTCTTTGCTTTGGCAGCCAAAGCGCAATTTTCTTCATCAGATGCCTTTGATGAAGATATGTCCCTGGTAGTCCGCCTTATCTCCTCTTGCATGAGATCCGCCCAAAGTTGCTCCCATCCCGGCAACTTCTCCCGACCATTGACAGAGTCCTGATAGGAATGCCAACTCTTTGGAAGACCAAGGAGAGCCAGTTCCACCAAGTCCTCTTCATCAACAGTCACCCCCACACTTCCCAGCTCATCTCTGCATTGAGTGAACTTCGTGAGGTACTTGGCGATACTGTCGCCTTTCTCCATATTAATGTTTCTGAGTTTATCCTTGAGCGCCAGCTTCCTTTGGTCGCTCTTGCTCTGGAATAGATCTGTCAACGCTTTCCACATCAAATATGGAGAATCTTTTCCATGCAGGCTAGATACAATGTGATCCTTCACGCCCTCCAACAGAATCCTTCGACATTTCGCCATCTTCTTTTGCCAAGCCTCAACTTCAGCAGGATTAGTAGGCTTTTGGACATCCATATCTACAAAATCCTTCAGCCCATTGTCTTCTAATACTTCCTCCATCCGATATTTCCATGCAACATAATTCGAACTGCCTTCAAGAGCATATTCGAGTCGCAAACCGTTGAAAGACATTTCAACTCCGGCACCAAGAAAACAATCTGCTGCAAAATTTGAATTCCAAGCTCAAAACTCAACTGCTTCTGGATCTGTGAGAACAAATTATTTCTAGCACAAAGATCGACTGTAGGGGCATTTACTAGATATATCACCTTTCAAAGAAAGGATGGATCCAGAGGCTACCTGGCCCGTTACAGACTCTGTCTACCGAAATAAAATTGTAATCACTGTAATAGATCCCGATGATCAATTTGCTCCGATACCATGTAGAAATTTGCTGAATAATGAAGATTTATCCACTGAGATTATCCTGGTCACACATTAATTCAAATTCATGCATAACACATAACCTCTTCTACAATTGATCAACAATTTGCGGAAATAGAAACAGTCGCATGCGCACATAAACACAATATGTAATGGGGAAAGCTTATAGCTGAAAACCCCCAGCTATTTGTATATTATAATAGAAGAGAACATGTAACAATCTCAATACAATACTCCTCACAAGTACTCAGTACTGTCTCCAAAAGTTACACACAAACTAGCTCAGTTTTGAACAAGTCACAGGTTCAAAACTCATCCACTATTTGCCTGCCTCTATTGCGCAATCCAAGTTGGTGTAATGAGAGATCCAAGTTCTAATCTCCTTGGCTTCAACTGCGCAATCCTCATTGGAAATATCCTCCAATGCTTGTGCAAATCTCATGCACAACTAATGTCGCAACTAATAGCAAACTCACCCTTTCATCTACCTCTTCCACTGGTCTTCACTGAACTGTCCATGCACTGCAGTCAACTGATGTGTTCTTTAGTTGAATAATGAGTTAATGTTTAGTGAATTAAATAATATTTAATTCACCCCACTCATCTCTAGTGTATTAGCCAGTTAAACTAAACACAACTAGTTCAACTAAGTTAAACAGAACACAACTCCACCAACTGTCTCATCAACTCCACCAAGCTCTGCCACTTGAGTTCTAACTGAATTCAAACATGCATGAGCTCACCAAACCCTTAGGAATTGCGTAATTCCTTCTTTCAGGTGCATGGGCCACATCCGTAGCTCCAACTGAAGTGCTGCAAGAGGATAAAATGAAGTTTATAGTCCAAATATAATTAAGGGTTAATAATATTTGACTGACCTATTTTTAGACAGGTCGTCTAAAAATAGACTTCGACCTGTATGTCTAAAAATAGAGGTCCATCTATTTTTACCAACTCGACCAATCATCCAAGAATAGCATACTGCAACTCCTAGACCATGCTCCATATGTCTAAAAATAGACATAGTCTAAAAATAGACTTGGTGCCAAAAATAGCCTGCGGGCCCACTTAGTGAAGGCGACTTCATTTCACTAAAATCCATCATCTTGTTGCAATTTCAACATGTCAAACCCAGGGAAGGAGCATTGGACAGCAGTGAAGCGGGTTTTCAGATATTTACGTGGCACTAGTGATTACGGCTTGTGCTACCAGGGAAGAACAGGATTGGAAAGAATGTTGGACATTCATGGTTTTGTTGATGCAGACTGGGCTGGAGATCTGGACCAAAGAAGATCTACAAGTGGGTATGTGTTTAGCCTATTTGGAGGCGCAGTCAGTTGGATGAGTAAAATACAGTCTGTAGTGGCTCTTTCAACTACAGAGGCAGAATGCATAGCAGCCACCCATGCAAGCAAGGAAGCAATTTGGTTGCAGAGATTTTGTTCAAGTATGGGGTTGGTACAAAAAGCTATAAGGATAGAATGAGATAGCCAAAGTGCAATTTTATTGGCTAAGAACCCTGCTTATCATTCAAAGACAAAGCACATTGATGTTCAATATCACTTTGTTAGAGATATGGTTGAGGCTAAAAGGGTGTTGCTGGTAAAGGTGGACACTTTGAAGAATGTTGCAGATGCATTAACAAAGTCTGTGAGCACTCAGAAGTTCTCTCGGTGTAGAGAAACAATGGGTGTTGAAGAATTGGCCCCAAGGACTAAGCCTTTGTATTCCCCCGTGGGAAAGAAAAAAAAAACAATAAGTCAGAGAATGTTGGGCATGTGGGTTATATTCTGCTTCACGACTAACACCACGCAACAGACGTTGTGTCTGCCAACAGGAAACAATAGGGCTGCCACTTAATTTTTTTTTTTTTTTTTTGTGTGTGCGGTCCCACTCAGGGACTGACCCATGGTTTTGTGCATGGTTTTGCACATGGTTTTGGGTTCGATGGTTTTAGGCCCCTGGTATTTTTGTAGATCCGGTCAAGGGAACTACGGTTATGTTCTAATCCAGGGTTAATGGATTGGGGTTTATGTATGCTCCGGCATGTATATATATGTGTTGTAACACTAAAAGGAATATAATGAAAAATCAAGATGGTCATCCCGATTTGGGATCCAGGGGAAAATCTCTGTGTTTATCTATTTTATGTTTTATGCTCTCGCTATTGTTTATTTTCTGTTACAAGATTCGTGTGTAGATAATTTCTGTTCAAGGTTAAAACCTACAACACTATGGTTGGGTGGTACATGGAAGTCCCGAACCTGGTTGGCTCTTTCCTATGTTTAATGAAAGCTAAGTTCTCTTGGTTTTTATTGGTAAATGCACTTGTTATTGTGGGGATTACATGGATGTTATCTTATGGTTATTTATATGTTTATATGATGGTTATAAGCATGGACATATGATTGGTTTTGGTCATGTCCCTCTTCATGTTTTTACTTGTAATTGAAAGAATAATGGATGCAAGACCTAATTGATGTTAAGACAACTAATGGGGGAGGGTAGCGATTCTTCTTGTTAAGTATCTATGTGTTTTTAGTCCCTTATGCTCATACTTGCATTCATGACCTATAGATTTCAGGTTCACCAAGTGTTTGACAGAATGACAACCTCGGTTGGGGATGGTAAGGTCTATTCCTAGATTTAGTTTTTGGTTTATAATCATTGCATTCATGTATTTTATGAGTTCTAAAATTTATATGGATTTCTAGGTAGATGCTTAGCCCCAACCCTAAAAATAACCTTAAATTTTTTAGTCGATGTAGAAATTATACAACATGCACGTATATATTGGATTCACCTGATATAAAAATGTACTAAATTTAAATACTGAATCGCTTCTACAAATATTTTGTGGAATTAAAAAAACAATCGCCAATCATATGAAGTAAATAAGAATCAAATCAAACGACAACACAGATATTTTCCCAGGGAAAGCTTGCTGCTCAAAACCCCACTATATTCTATTGTATATTCAACATGGATCATGAAATAATTACATACAAAAATCTTCTCACAAGAGCCCTCCAATACTCAGCTAATTGTCTCACACTATCATACAAAAACTGACCAATACTTAGCCAATTTACTGCCTCCAGACAACCTGCCTTGCTCGCGCAATCCTTGATGAATGAAATCCCTAAAATATAGGAATTATGGCCTTCCTTGACTGTGCAAGTATCATGGGCACTCCAATGGGTGTTTGGTTGCATGTGTGCAACCCAATAATCCTACAACTGATAGTCAACTTCCCTTTCACCTAGATCTCAACTGGGTCTCCACTAGATCTGACATGCATGCATCTAATAATAGTAAATCCTCAGTTGCATGTGAGATCACTGATTGTGAATTAATTAATATTTAATTCACTTGATCGCTCACTAGTGTATCTCCAGTTACAACTAGCACAAATGATTTTAACTCACTTAACTGAGTTAAAATGGTTACAACCTGCATTACATATTGCACCACTGCACTTCAAACTCTGTTACAACTAGAATTACTATACATGCCTCACCAACTACCTCTAACTCAAAATATACTAGCTAACTGAGTTTATCACTCTCAGTTGACTATTACAAGTTATTATTGAGAATATATTACAGTTTATTGTCCATATTAATTAAGGGATAATTAAAATAGACATGCAGCAAAAATATCACCGTGGGTCCCACCCTAGTGTAGGTGCTTAATGCACTAGGCGTGGGCATTGAAATTTTATTGTTGAATCTAAACACTCCCTTTCAACAAGAAAGGGATTATCCTTCACCTCGATCCTATCTCTATGGTATTCAAATTTTCTCCTGGTAAGAACCTTCGTTAGGATATCTGCATGCTAATCTTTTGTGGGAATGTATTGAAGAAACATTATCCTTCTTTGCACATAATATCTAAGATGATGGTACTAGATATCTATATGCTTGGACCTATCATGAAAGACAGGATTAATAGAGCATTTAATGAAACTTTGATTATCACAATGAATCATTGTTGGATCCATCTGAGAACCAAACAAACCAACCAAGATATTTCTCATCCAGATAGCCTCACATGCAGCTTGACTTTCTGCCATGTATTCTGCTTCCGCTGAACTAAGTACCACATATCGTTGTTTCCTGTTGTACCAAGAAACTATTGTTGATCCTATGCTTAAGATCTCTCCTGATGTGCTCTTTCTATATGATGGAATTCCCGCCCAATCTTCATCCATGAAGACTTGAAGCTTCACTCCCTTTGTCTATTTGTACCATAGACCATACTCTGATGTACCCCTCAGGTATCTCAAGACATGCTTCCTCGCCTTCCAAAAGAGCTTGGGAGGCTTAACCATAGCTTGAATCAGCTAGTTAAATGCGTAGCAAATGTCTAGTCTGATGTTCACTAGATACATTAGTGAACCAACTAACTGCCTGTAGGCAGTAGCATCCACTACCTCTCCAGAAGTAGCATCCTCTTTCCTCCAATTTCCTAGAAGAGGAGTATCCATGGGTTTGCATCTTTCCATGTGAAAATCACCCAATATCTCCTTTACATGCTTTTCTTGAGACAAAAAAATTTCACCATCCCACTGCCATGTTTCCAATCCAAGGAAATAATGAATGAGTCCCATGTCCTTCATTTCGAACTCCCTTGCAAGATCCTCCTTGCATGAGTGTATCAAGTGCTCATCACTAGTCAAAATTAGATCATCAACATAAAGAACAATAATCAATAGTTTACTCTCAACCACAATCTGGTAGAGTTTTGCATTTGTTTCACTTTTGGTGAAGCGAAGTCCGGTGAAATAGCTGTCTATACGAGTGTACCACGCATGGGGTGCTTTCTTCAACCCATATAATTCTCTTTTGAGTCGGCACACATGTGAATCACCGTTGAAGATCTCAAAACCTTCAGGCTACTCTATGTACATCTCTTCCTCAATGATCTCATTGAGAAACACAGTTTTCACATCCATCTGATGAATGCCCCAGCCAATATATGCTGAGAGTGTAAGGATGGATCTTATGGAAGAGTACCTTGCAACAAGTGCAAAAGTCTCATCATAATCTATCCCCTCGATTTGCAAGAATTCTCGGGCCACAAATCTGGCCTTGCATTTCTCCACACTCCCATGAGCAGCTTGCTTTACCTTGTAGATCCATCTCGATCCAACCACTAATTTGTCGACTGGTCTTGGGACAATCTCCTATGCACTGTTCTTGAAAATGGAGTCATACTCCTCCACCATTGCATCAACCCAAGTTGGTTGCTGCGCTACTTCCTTAAAGGAAGATGGTTCAGTCACAATACATTTTCTTATAAGAGCCATGTATCCATTAAATCAGTCAGGAGATTGTCTATGTCTGCGCTATGAAGTAAGGCCTCCTACATTCTCTGCAACATCAAATATCAATCTATCAACTTCCGTGGTGTGCCTTCCACCATTTCTGATGGATGGATTTGCATGAGTGTTTTCCTCCACTCCATGAACCTCCTCATGTGGCTGCTTCACATATTGAGGCTCATCCTTGGGAACCAACAGTTCCTCCTCTGCATGCAAGTCCAGCTCCCTCTCAAGGGACAACTGCAGGGATTTCTCCTCATCAAATTTTATATCCCGTCGCAAAATAGTCATTCTATTATTTGTAAAATACACTCGATAATTATGGGGTGTTTCAGTGTACCCCAAAAAAATCTTGATCTCAGCTTTCAGTTCCAACTTCTTCCTGGCATCCTTGGTCACATGCACATAAAAAAATGAGCCAAAAATCTTAAAGTGTGAAACATCAGGTTTCTTACCAGTGAAAGCCTCTTTAGGTGTACCCATGCCAAGTATCCTATGAGGACAACGGTTCTGCACAAATACCACAGTGTTGCATGCTTTCGCCCACAGATGCATTGGTAGGCCTTGATCATGCAACGTCGCTCTTGCTGCACCCACAAGCGTTCTGTTCTTTCTTTTTGCAACCCCATTCTATTGTGGGTTATGAGGCACTATCAGTTCTCTTTGAATTCCTTCTTTGCTTCAGAAGTTCTTGAATTCGTTAGAGATGTATTCTCTACCATTATCGCTCCTAAGAGCCTTCACTTGCTTCCCTGACTCTTTCTCCACCAATGCCTTAATCTCAAGAAACTTAGAGAATGTCTTATGAAGAAGATCCAACACTTAAAATAAAATTCAACAACAAATATTACATAACATTTATGTTTTGTTGTCGAAGAAACAAAGAATGGTCCACACACGTTTGTGTGAACTCTCTCAAGGATCCCCGAAGCTCATTTATCCTTCTCATGAAAGGTGGCCTTTACATATTTTCCCATAGTACATCCCTTGCATGTGTCTGACTGTGCAAGTGTACCCTTGGGAATACACATAGAAATATTTTGCATGACTTTCAAGGCTCCATGGTGAATATGGCCCAATCTCATGTGCCATAATTCGCCCTTATCCCAGCTCACCACTTGATCCACCTTTCCCATCATTTATGTGCAGCCATCTACCTCTATATTGTAGAGATTCTTAACTCAAATCCCTATCATTTTGGCTTTTCCTGTTGTTTTATGTCACAGGAAAGCTTTTCCTTCACTAAAAACAACATCATAGCCGCTATCCTCCAACATTGTGACTGACACTAAATTTTTCTTCAAACCTGGTACATGCATTACATATTTTAATTGAAAGGGTTTACCTGACTGCCTCTGGAAGGTAATGGTACCAATCTCGGTAGCACTATACCGCCCATCATCGCCCATTTCAATATGCATCTGTAGATGCTCCTCCTCCAAGTCACTGAAAAGTTCCATGTCTCCCGTCATGTGAAAGGAAGCACCAATATCCAAATACCACACAAATCCCAATGCACTTGACACCATGCATGCGATTAATGGGAATTCAAGCTCAAATTGTGAGGCAAGAGCCTCACCAACTGCAGATCCTCCAGCCTTCTTGGTATTCTTCTTTTTTGGACAGTTAGTACCAAAATTTCCATGCTTGTGACAGTGAAAACACTTCACCTTGGACATGTCCTGCTTCTTTCCATTCTTGGACTCGGATTTGGAATGGAATTTCTTTCGCTTAACCTTCTTTGCCTTGGCATACAAAGCACAATCCTCTTCATATTTATTCTTATATGAAGATACATCTCTAGTGTTCCATCTGAACTCCTCCTACACCAAATATAACCACAGTCGTTCCCAATATGGAAATTTTTCCCTTCCATTGACAGAGTCTTGATAACTGTGCCAACTCTTGGGAAGTCCTAGGAGAGAAAAACTCACCAAATCATCATAAGTTACTATTATACCAACACTCCCCAGTTCATCCCAAAATTTAACAAACTTTGTTAGATATTTTGGTATGGAGTCGCCCTTCTCCATCTTGATCTTCCTGAGTTTATTTTTTAGCACTAATTTCCTATGGTCACTGCTACTCTAGAATAGATCCTTCAAAGCCTTCCACATTGCATATGGTGTGGATTTCCCATGGAGGATTGAGAAATTGTGGTCTCGTACTCCCTCCAACAGGATCCTCCTCGCCTTTGACACTTTCTTTTGCCATGCATCAAGATTTGCAGCATTTGTCACAACAGGTTTAGGAACATCATTATCAATGAATTATTTCAATCCATTGTCTTCGAGTAATGCTTCCATCCAGTCCTTCCAAGAAATATAGTTTGATCTGCCCTCGAGTGCATACTCCAACCTCAAGCCATTGAAAGCCATTTCGATCTTGGATCAACTGTAGCACCAATAAATTCTGCAAATTCGAATTCTATCCAGTCAAAAACTCAACTCCTCCTTCACAATTGTGATTTCATGTGCTCTGATACCATGTAGAAATTATAAAACATTCATGTATATCTTGGATTCACTCAATCTAAAAATGTAATAAATTTAAATACTGAATCGCTTCTACAAATATTTTGCGGAATTAAAAACACAATTTCCAATCACATGAAGTAAAGAAGAATCAAATCAAACCACAACATAGATATTTCCCGGGGAATGCTTGCTACTCAAAACCCCACTATCTTCTATTGTATATTCAGCATTTATCATGAAAAAATTACATCAAAAATTATTCTCACAAGAGCCCTCCAGTACTCAACTAATTGTTTCACACAGTCATACAAAAATTGAACAATACTTAGCCAATGTACTGCCTCTAGACAGCCTGCCTTGCTTGTGTAATCCCTGATGAATGCAATCCATAAAATATAGGAATTATGGCCTTCCTTTACTGTGCAAGTATCATGGGCACTAAAATGGGTGTTTGGTTGCATGTGTGCAACCCAATAATCCTATAATTGATAGTCAACTTCCCTTTCACCTTGATCTTAACTGGGTCTCCACTGGATCTGACATGAATGCATCTAATAATAGTAAATCCTTAGTTTCATGTGAGATCACTAATTGTGAATTAATTAATATTTAATTCACTTTATCTCTCACTAGTGTATCTTTAGTTACAACTAGCACAACTGAGTTAAACTGATTAGTACACCCCGTAGTAACTAATGCACCATTGCACTTCGAACTCTGTTACAACTAGAATTACTCGGCATGCCTTACCAACTACGTCTAACTTGAAATCCACTAGCTAAATGATTTTATCACTCGAGGTTAACTATTACAAGTTATTATTGAGAATATATTAGAATTTATTTTCCATCTTTATTAAGGGATAACTAAAATAAACATGCACCAAAAATAACATTGTGGGCCTCATCCTAGTCTAGGTGCTAAGTTAATGCACTAGTGTTGTCCAGGAAAATAACCTCTGCGGATAGAGGAGATCCCTCTAGCCCTAGGGTGGGTCTAGCAACTACGGAAACATACTAACATCTACCTCCCTAGATTGTAAATGAAATTTAGAGCAAGGAAGATGACCTACCTTGTCCTGATGCTATGTTGTCGTCTTCCATCGAAGCTTCTTGATCCGTCGCTCTTCTTAAGCTATATACACACTTCTACCAACGTTCGATTACCTGTACAGATAGTCAAGACAACACGACAAGCGTAAAACCATCAAAAACATAAAACAATTACAACCTATCTAACTAATCAAGGAATGCTAGAAATCTCATTATAAATGTAAACAAGAGTGGAAGATAAACATCAGATGCATTTTATTATGATAAAGACAAGGGGTGTTTACAACCAAGCCTTGATTTTGAGGCTCTCCTTCGGCAGGTCTGTATCCAAGCATATTTGCCACACCCTCATGAACAATGGTCCAAGATCTCACTATTTTCTCAACACACACAAACAATCACACTCTGCACTATTCTCTCGATGCTATGATTGCTTCTTCTCTATGCTAACTTTTTCATCTATCTGTTCAACTAGAACATCAATGGAAGATGGATATATTTATAAAGGAGAAGAGGAGGTTGGGATCCCTACAATAGTGGAAGGGAGGCCTTATCCCTTGGGAAGTTTCCCGATAAGGTAGTCAACAAGAGGCCAAAGGAGGGAGGCCGTGGTTATTCAGTCGAACCACTCCTTATGACTCATCCACGAAGTTGTTGTGATCGAAACTTCGCCTCTATTTTAAAAAACTTTCCATAAATAGATCGGCGCTGGTGCTTAACTGGGACAAAGCACCAATTGGCATGGGCTCAGTGTTAATTTTCCAGCTCGCGCGAGAGTGTAACTGGCTACTTACGCCAAGGCAAAAACATGTTTTTTTAGTGGTCTGCTCAGGAAATGGTCAACAGAGGGAATGTTGTCCTCATGGCAAGGGATGCAATGATGGTATTTGTAAGGCATGACACTTCTAATTAGTCACAGAAATGACCCTCCAATGTGCGATATGGGGATTGCAGGGACAATGACAAATTACTGTGTAACAACTAGGCATGGGTGCTAAAATTTTCTTGTTGAATCTCAACAGTCGCAAGCACAACATTGGGTAGAAAAGGCCACAGTTGCAATGATGCAGGACTATGGGAGAAACTAGGGGTTTCTAATCACATGGAGGGCTTAGAAATGAAGTGACTGGGTATCTAGCTCAGAAAAATTTAAGTTGGCTTAGGGAATGGACACCTGGAGTGGTTGGGTTACTCCTGGAGGGTCCTGAGGCACTAAGGGAAGTCAGTAAGGTTTTTTTTGTTGATTCCATTTCCTTAAGTTCACCTAGGAGGTCGAGTATTATCATAACTACCCCTCATCTCATTTTAACCCCATGTAAGCTGGTGAAAGTGGGTGGATATGAGGGGTGAGGTATGTTACACACTTCATGACATAGTGCCCAAATTCATGACAATGGAATAATTTAATTTTGGAAAAATATTTCTTCTCTCCCCCTTGGCTAAATTTTGGTTTGGTTTGAGATTTATTCCCTTTTACCTTCTTTGCCTTCCTAGCCAATGCAAATTTTTCTTCATCCTTTCTCTTGGATGAATTCCCATCTCTGGTATCCCCCCTTATTTCCTCCTATACCAAATCATATCATAAGCGCTCCCATTTCGGTAATATCTCCCTTGTGTTCATCGATTCTTAAGATCTATGCCAACTCTTGGGAAGGCCCAAAAGGGAAAGGCTTACCAAGTTTTTTCAGGAACATTTATATGAACCCTGCCAAGTTCATCATGAGTTCATTCTTCTGCATCTTGATACTTTTAATTTTATCCTTAAGCCTCAGCTTCCCATGGTCACTATTATTCTCGAAAATTTCTGTCAGTACTTTCCACATTGCAAACAAAGTTTATTTTACGTTGAGATTTGAGACAATGTGATCTTGTACTCCCTCCAATATTGTTCTCCTCTCCTTGTATATGTATTTATTCCACTTAGAAAGTTTATGGGCATCAAAATCTGGTGGTTTTGCAACATCTTTCGATACATTCTAGCTATCCATTGTCATCTAATACCGCCTCTGTGACTATCCTTCCATGCAAAAAAATTAGAGGTTCCTTCCAGGGCATACTCTAGCCTTAATACATTAAAAGGCATAGTCTCAACTCTGAAAAAATCCTACTTCACTAAGCTCCAAAATCGAACCTTCTGAGAAACAAGTTTGAATTCTTTCTCTAATGTGAATCTTGCTCTGATACCATGTATAAATTATGATGTATATTTGTGAATTCTCATGCATTTTTAATCAAAATCACAAGACACAAACCTACTATACTGCTCTGTGTACATTAATTCACAATTTAGAATAAAAATCTCAGACATACAATAAGAAATCACACACATGAAAATAGTATTTTTCCTGGGGAAAGAAATCTGCTGAAAGCCCCAATGTTTGCTTTGATTAATATGGTGAATAGAGATGCATTACATTTGTTTTTCTCAACAGATCACAACCTGTAAGTGCATAAACTATCTCTCTGCTCACTCAAAAGCTCTAACCCAGACTCAGACAATTTATCTACTTGAGCTCCTATTTCCTTGCATTGTTCCTTAAGAAATTAGGGCCCTATTATTTATGAATTTCTCCAAAATGGATTGTGCAACTCCTTAGGTTGATCATCTTGTTATCACTCCGCCGGATCTCCGAAGGTTGAGAAGGAGACCAACAAAGGTAACCAAAGACTGCTTTGGCCCAGTAACTAGCCTTACTAGGCAGGAGAGGGCTCTCTCCATGATATCACAAACAAATTGACTGGATAATGAGTATTTTAGGCTAGGTATAGTAAGCTCTAGGGTTTTTATTGATTGATTTTGGGTGTTGGATGGTGAATTAGGTCAAGGAAGAACTAAGTCAGGGCACTAAGGATGAGAATTGCAGAGATCTGATGGGGAAAGGTAGGCAAACACTTTAGTGCTTTCAAGTATCTTCATGAGTGTTATTAGACTGGTAAGGTTTCAAAAAGAGCATGGAAATCATGAATTCTTTTCTATAAGAAGAAAGTGAAACACAACTATGATAATTCCTCAAAAACAAAGTATCAAATAATGAATTTTAATTATCTAACTTAGGAATCAATCACATTGAGAGATGGCATCAGTATGGAAATCATAATACATTCAAACATATGAAAGCATAAGAGGAAACACCGCTAAAACACATACCACGGGAATCCCACCAAAATATCTGCAAATCTGTCTATTAGTTCCTGCCAAAAATAATTGATTACACTAGTGTTCAAAGATAAATTACACAACATCCAACCCTTGAAATGACAAAGGAAATGAAAGATATAGAAAAAAACAAACTTCTCCCACTCTCAGGAGTCGAATCCATGACTTGTGGAATTGTTCCCCAAAGTCCTCAACTAGAATCCTAATGACTAGGGAGGTCAACAAACTCATCCCTATCTTTGATGAAACTGATACACTTGACCCAAAATTACATATTTACTTGATGTATCTACCTCTAGTAACTATAAAAGACATAATTACACTTTTAATTTTACATTTACATCAGTAAAAATCCTTGGAATCCATCAATCAACTGAGAAAAAGTGAAATTTCTGAAGAAAACAACAGACCAGAAAAAGTGCAACGTGCCCTGGGAAAAGCACAACGTGGGCCTTCAGATTGACTTTTGACTGCCTTCCTAAAGTCCAAATTGAGCCCAAGATAGCTCATTAGAAAGCTCCTCCTGTCTAGTTATAAAAAAATTACTCAATAATAGAAAATTATAGAGTGAAGCTCCTTAAAAATGAAATCTCCCAAGACTGGTAAAAAAGTGCAGCGTGAGGCTGAGAAAGGTGGCATAAAGGTGTTTTTTAGGAGGTTTTTGGGCTTTTCCACCTGTCAAAAGCTCATATTTTGGAGTGCCAATAGTAAAATTTGATGTAGATAACATTATCTCTCTAACCATGTATATTTTCATCATTTAGAGGCCTCCATAAAAAGTGCAGCATGGCCTATGCTACGTTTTTGCAGGCTTACAGTGAAAAACGCTTGAAAATTTTGATCAAAATGCCCAAAAAACCAAAAAATTGCCCAAAAACCTTCAAAATTTCTAGATGAAGTACTGATGAAGTATGTTAAGCTACCAAGGAGACATCAGCAAGCAAGTTAAGTTTACCCTTCTCCTTTTGGCTGATTAGGGTTTCTTGAGCTTATCCTGCAACTTTTTTACCTTGACATTGCAAATTTTGTTTCTGGTGTGATTGTGGTCAACCATGTGCCTCAACATCTGATTGTCCTTGTTGGACTTGTGAAGAAGCTTCTCCAGGTTTATGTTTACTCTGTCAAGCCAAACTTATATGTTCTCATTAATTTCCATGACAATCCTCTCCTCAAAGGTGAGTTCTTCTGCCTCATGTTGTTTTTCTTCCTCCAATGCTCTTTTAAGACCCCTTGTTTTTGGTCTCTTTTTGGTGATCTAGGCCTCATCCTCATCAGACTCATCATGATTCATCACTGCTTTTCCTTTGACATCTTGCCTCTTACCCTTCAACAAGTCCACTTACAAGAGTACTTGTTTTTCACTCAATTTTTGTTTTCCTGCTCATGGAAGGAGATAAAAAATTATGCCCCTGCCAAATTATCTTTCAACTCTTTGATTTTGGCATCTTTCTCTTTGATGACTAGGTTTAAGGTTTCATGTTCATCTTTGACATCCAAGTCCACCAGGTCAAAAATCATTTTCTTCCTCATGGTGAAGGGCTTCTTTCTCTTGGACAACTACCTTCTGCTGCTTATGATATCCCTATTTTGTTTATGTAGAAGGCAAGGCCCCTTCCATAACTTGTGGAGAAAACACTTTCCTATGTCCTTTCTGTTAGGTTTTTACCTCTTCTTCCTTTTTAGTCTTCTTCACTGTAGCCCTGCTAGATAACCAAGTTTTCTTGTGAGAAACAGATGTTTATGGTGGAATAGGTCTGGCAGGATGATTTGGTGGTGCAGTGAAGACCTCTACCTCAATGAAATTCTCCCATGCACTATTCTGCTGTTTGAGGTGATGAAGTACAATGATTTTAATGAGTGAATGATGGAAGAGACTGTTCATTTGAAGCTCATACTCTCTGTTATGCACTTTATAACCCATCTTGTCAATGCTCCTATACAAATAATATGGAAGGTTGAGCAATTTCACCCTAGTGAAATGCATGAGTAACCTGATGTGATAGTTGTACAACCTAGAGAATCTTCCCTCACAAGTGAAATATTTCATGATTATCTTCATCATGGGAGAAAACCTATTAAGAAGTTGACCAAAAGGAAATATCTTCTTGATGTTTTCTTTGTAAGGTGCTTTGATGTAAGGTTCATATAGCTTGGCATCCAAATATTTAGTTTTGAACCACTTTTCACCTACATTAGGTATCCCTGTTGCAACTAAAATGATGTCTGTATAAATGATGAATGTCACCCCTGTAATGGTCACTTGGTATTTTTGTAGGTTGGTGATGAAGATCCTGGTCAAATTAAGATGGCCCTACACTCTTTGTACCATCTCACAAAACTCAAAACAACCTACATGATGCAAACATTTAACTACTTGGGGTGATGATATCAATTTCCTAGTCTATGATTGCTCTAGCCTCAAGATTTTCCCTCCTTTATTGTAGGTCTTCTTCTCTTCTTTTGTGGTGTTTCTCTCTTCCTCCATGATGTTCAGTTTTGTTTAGAAAACCTATGGGAGAAGGGGAAGGAAAAGGGAGTGGTATGATAGGGTTAGGGAGTTGGGATAGGTGAGGGAAAAATTATAGAAGATTGTAAGGGTGTTAGGAGCCTTAGGGAAGTGATAGGGAGTTGAAACGATAAGGGGAATGGGGTAGGGAATTCAATTATAGGGATATAGTCTAGCTACCTAGAAAAGCACAGTGTAGGTGTAGGGTTTTAGGGAATATATCTTAAGAGTGGGGAATGAAGGGATGTGAGGGTAGTGGGGGATGAATTAGAGTGTGAGGGAAGTAAATGGGTCTAGGGAGAAACAAATTAAATTTGAAAATTTGAAAAAATACGTTTTAATCACTAGATAATATGGATAGAAACGAGGGGTTTGCACCATAAAATTATGACCATGAGTTGAAAGGAGGGGTATGGAAGATGAAACTTACTTGGAAATGAGTGAATAAAATTTTTATTGTTGTTTAGAACCCTTGGAAATAAAATTTCATGGATATTTCACTGCAAAAAGCGCAAAAATCTTGAGAAAGGCGCAATGAGCTGTGCAAAAAGTGCATTGTGCTTAAGAAAAGCGCAACGTGCTCACTGCAAAAAGCGCAGTGCCTATGGAAAAAGTGTAGCGATGGACCCTGAAACTTAGTTTTTTGAAGAAAATTTTGGTTTTTGACTTGAAGAAGCTAAGAGCTCAATGCTGGAGAATGAAAATGAGAGACTTTTTGTCTTTTAGGGCCTTTTATACTTGGAGAAATATCATTAATAGACATGGACCCACATTTTTTTTTCGAAATCAACCTTACATTTCTTTTTACCTTTAACCTTTGAACTTGATCTTTGAACTTTATCTTTTGATGGAATAGGAACACTGAATTGGTTTTTGGAACCTTGATCATTTATTGATGGAACTTTGATTATTTGCAACTACTTGGAACTCTAAAGTACTTATAACAAATTAGGAACATGAAATTAAATTTTTATTTGAAATCAAATTTACTTATGAAAATACTTTATTGTCACTCCTTCACTTACTATACTTTATGCATGAAATGATGATTTGATGATGTTGGAACCTTGAGACCTAATGGAGACTCTGGATTGAATGAAACCATTAAGAAAATGAATGTAATGATGTTGACAACTCATGAATGATGGTACACTCAACTGAGAGGTGAAATGAGCCAGCCACTAGTAAAATTTTGAAAGGAGTGAAATTAGACCTAGATCTGTATCCAGTGACAAAATTTTTACATGATGACCTACTGGAATGACAAAATTTTGAAAATGAGACCCTAACAAAACATGATAAGAGTCTATTTGATCACTGGTAGCAGGATGCAAAAAATGACACTAACATTGGCTCCATCTTGGGATGGTAGCTCCTTGGAGGTGTCAAGAACACTATAGACCAAGTAGCCTAACCATTGGACATGGAGTCAAAAGATTAAAACCAAACTGAATGCTGAAAACTTGATATAATAAACTGAATCAAAACTGGACTAACTTGACTTTGACTAAACTTTAAAAACAGTAGAAAACCAGTGAAACTTTATGGCCTTCACCTCGGGCTCCAAGCTCCGATGATTCTCCGCTTCACACTTTGTAGAAAAGTTAAACTGATATATACAATGGAATTGGTAAATTTTCAAAAAATTGCATTAGAAAAGTTAAACTAATATATAGAATGGAATTGGGAAATTTTCAGAAATTTGCATCAGAAAAGATAATGCTTCAGGAGCCTACCATTGACTAGTCCTCCCAAGTACTCTTCTCCATTCATCTCTTTCGATATGAAAGCATGATGTCCAAGAAAGGCTGAGATCTTGTATGGCACTTTCCACAGGTTCTCAAATTTTCCATGCTTCCCTTTTTCCTCGTTCCTTGCATCCCATCAGAGGACCGCATATTCAATCTTAAAATCATCCACCTTTGTCTTGTGGTCATATACCTTCTTTATATTTTCATGAGGCTTTAAGGTGTTCTAAAATACCTCATCTCTTGTTTGCTAAAGATGGATCATTTGATTGATCCGATGATGTACATCATTCTCTTCACTTCCTGCGTGTAACAATTTCATGACCGGGACTACAAGTGATGTAGGAAAAATAGTGTCTACACCATAAACTAACTAAAAAGGGGACATTATTATTTATTTCTTACTACTCACCATGTCTGCCCACAAATCATTAACAAGATCTTTGTGTCATTTCTTCTTGTTTGCCTCCAACATATTAATCAAATATTTATTAGAAGACTATGCTAATCCATTACCTTGTGGATACTACGCGGTTGAGTGCCCCAATTTGATGTTGTACTTGTCACATAATTCAGCTATTTTCTTCGACTTGAATGCAGTTGCATTGTATGTAATGATCTTATGAGGACAACCAAAATGAGACAAAATGTTATTCTTAAGAAACTGAATAATTACTAAATCTGTTGCTTGCCTTGTTGGGATTTCTTTGATCAATTTGGTGAAGTAGTCGGTGGCCATTAAGATCCATTTATGTTGTACAGATGATGTAGGGTGAATCTCTCCAATAAATTCAAGGCCCCACTGATGAAAATGTGCATGTAATGAAATATGCTGCAAAGCTAATGGAAGAAGTTTTCTTTTACCTTGAAATACCTAACACTCATGCAAACTCATCACTGTTTTATACAAATCTACAAAAAGAGTTGGCTAATAATATCCAACCCCAGACACTTTGTTAGTCGTGGTTTTCCAAAATAGGTGACCTCCACAATCTCCCCTATGGAAATCATTAATTACTTCTTTGGCTTCATTTTCAACTAAATATTTCAGCAAAATACCTCCTGGGTCTTTCCAATAAAGAGTGTTGTCCAAAATGTAGTATTTGGAATCCTTCAACTTTAATGACCTACCCTTACTCTTGGGCGTCCCTAGAGGAGGATTAAAATGTTGAAGAACATATATAATGTGTGAATACCAAGGAGATGAAAGAAAAATATCACATACCTATATGAGAGTGCCATCCTCTTCTTCATCGGACAAAGCTGAAATGAGGTTGATGTCTAGAGCATTTAAATTTGACTCAGCCATGAGCTTGGCTAAACCCTGACCTTTGATCAGATTTGTGGGCTTGATCTCAAGGTCATATTCTAACATTGCTGCTATCCACTTACCTCTTCTACCTTTTGGATTAGTCTACATGAGAACATTTTTTAATGATGCATTGGGGACATATATAAGCTAGAATATGTGAATTTAAGATGTATATACAAAAATCCTTCAATTCCTTTACCAGAGCCAAGGCTTGCTTCTCAATGATATTGTATCGAAGGGCTTCATCCCTTATGGTACGGATGAAGAATGCAATGGGATGCTCGGTCTTATCCTTATTTTGCATCAAGACAACAACCAATGTATGCTCAGAGGAAAATGAGAATATGATAAAATCAATAGGGTAATCGGGGCTGATTAAAATAGAGGTTGTAGTTAAGGAAAAATTCACTGAGTTAAAAGAATTTTTGGCATCCTCATACCACTTTACCTCATTGCCTTTCCTTAATATGTTGGTCATTTCTCGAAGATGCTCGTCCAGATTTGGAATAAATATCCTTAATAAGTTCATCTTACCATTGAAATCTTGGATTTATTTCTTACTGTGCGGAAAATCAATTTTCTGAATAGCCTCAACCTAATAAGGATCAATCCAGACACCATCCTTGGAGATGATGTGACCGAGAAGTTTTCCCTCCTCCATGGAAAAAGGGATCTTTTTTGGATTAAGAGAATTTTTGAATTTCCTGCATTTCTAAAATATAATTCTTAAGTGATACAAGTGTTCATCATCAGAATGAGAAAAAACATTCAAATCATCAAGATATACAGCTAAGAAAACATCCTTCTCATCTGCAAAGGCTATTTCCATCGCTTGCTGAAAGGTGGCCCCTGCATTTTTGAGTCCAAATGGAATATTAGCATACTTAAGTGTGCCCCAAGGTGTCGTGAAGGAAATTTTGTCTTGGTCCTTCTCATGCACTAAAATTTGATTGTATCTAGAATATCCATCAAGAAGTGACATTCGGGAAGCCCCAACCACTCTATGTAGGATATGATCCATTTTGGGAAGGGGATAATTATCCTTAAGAGACACCTTGTTTAAGTTTCTAAAATCAATGCAAAGCCTGATTTCTCAAGTTTTCTTCCTTACCGGAAATATATTTGATATCCAGTCAGAAAATTTGATGGGAACAATGATGTCAGACTTATTAAGTCTTTTCACTTCCTTCTCTATTGATGGCAGAAACCTCGGGTTGATTCTTCTTAGATTTTTTCTGAAGGGATTTTGGCCGGGCTTAATTGGAATGGTATGTTGAATGATATTCTTATCATAAAATTTCAAGTTTGCATAATCCCAAGAAAATACATCACAAAATTCAGAAAATAAATTAGTGTATTTGTCTTTTACCTAAGGAGATAAAGACTTGGAAAGTTTGACCATCTTAGGCTTGTCCGTTGTTACGATGTTCACATCCTCCATACCTTTCTTTGTAGGAACCAATTTCGTCTTCCTAGCAACATCATCTAGATCAAACAATTCTTCCAAACGTATGAGACCTCTTGGAATATTGTTATCCTTAAACTGTAATATATCAACCTAAGTGGATTTGATGACTTGAACATCCTTGTCATAAACTTCATCAATGAAATAATTCTCAAATTCACCTTCACTTTGCAGAAAATGTTTTACCTGTTTTTCATCCCAAAAAACTTTCCAATACCACAAGTTGTCAGGGACAGTTGGCTGACGTTTAAAATGGATTTCAAACTTCTTATTGGAAAATATGGGAATTTGGAATTACTTGTTGCTATAGCAAGCAAATCTTCCATAAGATTCTGACTTATTGGCACTACTGACAATGTATATTTGGGAAACATCTTCAGGATATCTAGTACAACATTTATGTATGCTCTAATTCATGGATGCTTGACCAGGTATTCCCCTTTTACCTATTTTATCACAAGCTCAAAGTCGCCATAAACTGAAATTTTTTATGTATATTTTATTAATTATTAGTTAGATATAGTTATCTTAGGTTTTTTTAAGTGAAAGGGCATGATCAAAGATCATGCCTCTTCACCAAGGGACACCATGAGGCTATATTTAAAGCCTCGGTGATTCCCCATTGTAATCATATCTCATATCTCATATTTTATCAACAATAATATATATATTTATCAAGTTTACCAGAGTTTTTACACTCCATTGGTATTGAAGTCATCGCTCTTAGGGATCTGTGTGATCACCCAGAATTAAGGAATTACAAGAAAATTCCAAAATTGTAGATATTTTTAAAAACCAAGTGCTTGTGGGTAGCAACATTTGTTTTTTAAAAAAGAAGAAGGAAGAAATATATATATAATATATATATATATATATATATTAATAAAATCAAAAGAGAGAAGGAAAGTTAACATAAAGGGGGAAATAAATTAAAAGGAAAAAGAAAAAGTAAAAAGAGAGATATACGTACATGTGAAGACAAAGTAAAATTAAAAAGGAAGAGTAATTGCTTGTGGTTTACAAGCTCGTGGTTTTTGGGCCCATGGTATTAAAAACCCATTTCCCCTTTTCAAAACAACGTGCCTTTTCAAAACAAAGTGACTTTTAAAAACAATATTATATATATATATATATATATATAATTCAAATAATGAAATAATAATAATAATAATTGTTTGTGATTGGGAAGCGGGAAGCGGAGCTATTGTTTGTGGAAACCCTAGGGCACAGAAATCTGTTTCATTGGCTCTTGCGGCGGCGGACCTTTTCAGAATCGATTCAGAGGCGCCGCACCGTTCATGTGAGCCGGATTTCATTTGCTTGGTGGCGAGCCGCTCATACCCACTCGTATGCACATACCTCCGGCCATTTATTGAGGCAGAATGCAAACATTTTAGAGGATTTTGGGAAATAGAGAGGCGTTTTTGCACACTAATCCATGGAGGAACCACTGCATTACGATTTCATAGTTCTGGATCGGCTTTGGTGGAATACTTTCTTCGGCAACAGATATTCGCACCTGCGGGCGAAGGGTATCTTACCCTCCTCAGCTATAGTATTCATAGTGCATTGTGCTGGGGTCTCGACTTTTCGTCCCTGTTCACACCCCTTCCGTGCCAGCGAAGCCAAAGTACAAAGGGAGCCACTACGTCAACACTGACTTCGATCTCCGGGTAGGTTCTGAACCTTTTCAAGTTTTCATCAAGCCTCCTGTAGGCAACAGCTTTATAATCTGGATCCGAAACACAGATTCTATATTACTCTTGAAGGATAAAATCTAGTCTGTGGTTGGTTATCCATCCCACCTCCAGTCATTGATATTTGGGGGAAGAGCTTTGGCTGATACCAGCTCTCCAAATGAATATGCTATGACATCAGGATCCACTGTTTATCTCAATTTAAGACTGTGGGGGGGAAAGTTTGGACAGAACCGTGCACATGGAACCACTCTGGGTGCCAGTGCGTCCAACACTGCATACAATAAAGGACCCTCATACAGGAATGTCTTACAGGGGGATAAAAGAAAAGCTGCTACTGCAGCTGCGGCTCAGGCTGAAAACTCTCCCAAGCCATACATTGTGGAACAGCAGAACTGTGTGCCTGAAATAAATATTGACATTCCTGAAATAGATGTACATAGAACCGCATTTGAATCCCAAGCAATAATATGCAGATTCAACTGTTATTGGCCCAAACCAGTGGAACTCTTCCAATGGATTCTTACCAACTGGACCATGGACTGTGAAATACACTTATGCTCAAAGGGTTTTTTCATCGTCAAGTTTTTATCATCAGATGATAGAGATATCATACTTAAGGAGGGGCCATGGTTTTGGGGATCTACTGGACTCTTCATCACACCTTGGTTCCCGGAATTTGATGCCAACACTATGGAGGTGACCAGAATGCCAGTTTGGGTCCGGCTTCACAATCTTCCGCTACGCTTCTGGCAGGAAAGTGTTTTGGGCGGCATTGGAAACATCCTTGGCAGATATATTAAAAATGATACCCAAAGACTGGAGGAGCGAATCTACACTTTCGCACGAATCTGCGTGGAAGTGGACTTGAGCAAAGGCCTACCAGAGTGCATTATATTGAATCATAAACAACAACGATGGACACAACATTTAGACTATGAGAACACAACATTTCGATGCCGGATCTGCAGGAACACGGGACACCTACAAAACACATGTCCGGCAGCCACAAGAGATAACAGGAAAAATAAGAAAACAGGTAAAGTAGCCAAAGGATGGAAATTTCCATCAGATGTGCCAGAAAAACAAGAAGAAGAGGAAGAACCCATCCCACCAGCTAGTATACAGACTGATGCTACTCTGGGCACACAAGAATAGGAAATGCAAGAACCCATAGCTGCCACCACCATGACACATCCGGATATGGACCCCGGGGCTCCAGACAGTGGGGGAAATAAAAGACTACACACCTCAGACACATCGGACTCTGACAAGGACATTGGAGCTCGCGTGGAAGATAACCAACTTGTCCTAGTTTCGTCCTCGCCAACACAAGATGGTTGGCGAAAGGTTGAAAAGAAAAAAGGGAGGAAAGCCTGATTCCTCCCATTGTATATATCATTTGCGGCTTACTTGACTGTCTTGCATGACACATACCAGCTCATATAACATGTAATTTTGTTTTTATAATAAAATTACAAATTTTTCCTTTGTGAAAAATAGAAATTATTATTATTATTTCAAAAAAAAAAAATTTAATTAATTAATTAAATATTAATTAATTAATTAATTTAAAAATAAAAAAGGGGAAAACTGGCAGAAAAATATTCCCCACCTCATACACGTTCAATGTCTTCATCGATGTCGATGGCTGAATTCCAGAAGAAATTGGGAGATCTTGAGAAACAAATCAATAATAATTCCGAAGAATTCGGAAAAATATTAGTCGATCTTGAAGGTACAGTTACAGGGCACTCCAACGACATCAAAAAGATTCATGATACGACAAATTGAATAGAAAGACAAATGTGGCTAAATCATCACGAGGCCACAGAAAAGCATAACGAAGCAATGAACAAGATGACAGAGCATAGCGAAGCAATGAACAATATGACAGAACTCTTCAATAAGCTAAATGATAAGATAGATAAGTTAAGTCAGACACAATCCCCAATATGTCCTAACATGGAACAAAATCAACAAAACAATTCCGCAGATTCAGGAAACTCAGAAGAGCATCAAGAAAAGACCGATTCCCCACATCATCAAGAAGATAGTAATGCAGATTTTCAAAATAAGCAGCTCTGGAATGCATTTGCTAATCAATATCCCCTTCTTGTTCCACCAGTAGCATATTAGCGAAGAGCCAAAATCGAGCTACCCAAATTTGATGGTAATGAAAAAAATAGTGTTGCATGGCTTAATAAAGCGGAAGAATATTTTGAGATTTATGACATTACTAGTGATGACGAAAAAATTAAACATGCTTCCATGAAAATGGAAGGAGAAGCATATAATTGGTATATGTGGTGGAAAAAGACGACGCTCGCTATCATTTGGAGGAAATTTAAGGATGCATTCTTCAAAAGGTTTCAAGGCATAAAAGAAGAAAAGTTTTTTTCAACGTTTATCAAATTACGCCAAAGAGGAGATGTGGATGAGTACACTCGAGAATGGGAGACCTTGGCAACACGAGTACCAGGATTTTCGAAATCTCGTCTAATCTAGTCTTACATCTCAGGACTTAAAATCCACATACAAGAAGAGCTCAAACTACATGAAATTACGTCCGTAGAAGTAGCAAGGCAAAAAGCAAAAGCTGCTGAAAATAAATTTGAAAGATTATCAAAACCAGAAAAAGTATATTCGAGACAAAGATTTCCTCAATCTGAAAATATAGATGACACAAAATATGTCCCACTCCATCTTCGTGAAGAAGAAAAAAATAGTGTGGAAAAACAAAGAATGAGAGAGGGCAAGTGCAAGCGTTGCGGTGAAAACTGGGACCCTAAGCACAGATGTGCTAATGGAAAAGCGAAAAATCTATACAATTGTGAAGCAACTAATGACGCTAACAATAATGATTCATATATAGAAGGATTAGAAGACAACTTAGAGTTCTCTCCAGAAGTGGATGGGGAAACTATTCCGCAAGTGTCATTATCAGCTATGACAGGCATATCACAACCTCAAACCCTAAGGTTAAGAGGAAATATCAAGAACAAGAACGTAATGGTTCTCGTCGACACTGGCAGTACCCATAATTTTCTAGATTCAACCATGGCAAAAAGACTTAACATATTCACCTTCCCCATGCCTAATATGAAGGTAATGGTGGCTGATGGTAAGAAGATTGAGAAAGTAGGGAAATGCCATAAGGTCAAACTAAAGATAAAAAACTTTCATTCAGAATCTCCATTCTACACCGTTCCATTACAAGGAGTAGATGTGGTCTTAGGAATTCAATGGCTACAAACTTTAGGTACTTATTCTACCAACCATCAGAAGTAGTTTATAAGTCTTAAGTGGAAAGGGCAGAAACACAGGTTGTATGGATTCCAAGCCCTAGAAGATCAAGTTGTATCTTCCTCCCTGATGACGAAGATGATTCAAATAGGAGCGCCAACATCTACAGTACAATGCCATCAGTCAGAAATGTTATCTTCAAAAGGGAGCCACGAAGAGTCATCAGAAGAACAAGGACTAGTTCAGACACATGAAAATGTATTCCAGGATCTACCCATAAAAGTGCCTCCAGATAGGAAAATAAAACATCCAATAGAAGTCAAGATAGGATCCAACCCTGTCGATATCAGATCTTTTCACTATCCAGATCAACAAAAGATTGAACTCGAGAATATGCTCCACGTTCTTTTTAAAATGTGGGAAGCAAGAGCCCACCGCTCAAGAAACCCAGGTGTTCGTCAACATTGTCCATCGTTACGTATGCTTTGAGGACAAAGCATCTTTAAGAGAGGGGCAATGTTATGTATATTTTATTAATTATTAGTTATATATAGTTATCTTAGGTTTTATTAAGTAAAAGGGCATGATCAAACATCATGCCTCTTCACCAAGGGACACCATGAGGCTATATTTAAAGCCTCGGTGATTCCCCATTGTAATCATATCTCATATCTCATATTTTATCAACAATAATATATATATTTATCAAGTTTACCAGAGTTTTTACACTCCAAAATTCTTCTTGCGCCCAACTTTTTCAGGATTTTGAGGCCAGTGATCAATGCATCATATTCTGCCTCATTGTTAGAACAGTCGAAATCCAACTTATATCAACATAATCTTACATTTTTTGGAACTTTACCTTGCTGATGAAGAGGACTACTGATCCAAATTCCAATGCGTGCCCTGTCCTTCCCCAAGGAACGATCAAAATCCATGGTCCAAAGACCATTTTCGTCATTCAGATGTTGGAATTGTGATTTTTGTTCTGTCTCATATTTTCGAGCCACTTGTTCATTCTATTCTGAACTTTTCTATACCTTATTTTATGACTGCTCTAAAGAACTAAGCAGATTTCCTTTTCCCTCATGTAAAACTACTCTGACACAATTGGAAATTTCTAGAATATCTTCTACTTCTACAAGCTGACTATCTACATCATTAAAACCACTATCATTGAACAATATAAATGATTCAAGATCTGTATGTACAACATTAATTGGATTATGTAATCATGTATTTCATCTTCATTTCCCGGTACAACTTTCTCAATTGTCTGAAAACTGGGATGGTGGCATAAGAGAAATCTAGTTGCAAAGTGCCTCTCAACTTCGCTCCCCAAGATCGTGATAGCAACATACCAAACCGTGGTGGTATAGCAGCTACCACCACATCCATCAAAACATTCTTTGTTGGAATTTGTTCAAGGGAAACTACCAAATCCTTGTGAGACCAAGATAATGAACTCTACCTGAATCAAAGGAATAGAAGTCATGGTAAGGATGGCTTATATCTAGGTCCAATTTCTCCATAATGGATTTTGGCATAAAATTATAGGAAGCACTAGAGTCGAGCATGGCATTGTGAAGGATACATTGAGGAATTCTCAGACTCAAATATAATGGGGAAACCTCACTATCCTCTAACTAGACATCTATGGTTGGACCAAAAATGAGTTCAAGTTGGTAAACTTCGAAATTTACCATATTAGATAAAGGATCTACTTTCAACATTTTGGACACGTGAGATTTATATTGATTATTTTTGAAAAGTTTAGTTAAAGGGATAGAGACTTTTAATTTATGTATTTCAGTTTCTAAGCTGAAAGGAGTGGATTTGTCCACCTCTTTAATTATGATGTCTCTTTTGTCGGGTTGATCCTTTGGTGTAGTTTCCTTCTCCTGATTGTATTTTTCTTTTCTCGGTGTGCTTGAAGATGGCTGATTAAATTTTCTATGATTTTTAGTTGCAGGATCCTTTCCTTTGTTCTGCTTACCTTGAGGATTTTTCTTTGGATGAGTATATTTTTGTTGGGATACCCGCTTCTAAATAGGATTGACTGGGAAATCTCTATTGCTCAATGAGTATTGCCTCTGTTATGAGCTGAGTTCATTCAAATAACCCTGCTAATAATCATTAGACTCAACCTCAAACTAATGATCATTGGCTAGTATGTAATCTTCATACTTAGGCACATCTGTCTTCTCAACATATTCTTCATTTTCTGTCAAAAATATGGGTTGGCCATCAGCTGTAAAAAAGTGATTTTCTTCCACAATATGATCTTCTTCTTCTTCCTCAACTCCTTGAGAATAATTTTTCTGCAAGGGTGTCTGAATCTGCTGTTGTTGTGTTGGTTTCTCAGGAGCCCTTTTTCTCTTTGTTTGATCCTAAACTGAGGTTGTTGTTGTTGCTGTCCTCTGAAGTTAGGATTTATAACGTGTGCTTTCGGATGTATTTTTGTAATGGAAATTCTGTCAACCATTATTTCTATTGTCCTTATCAAAGTGTCGAATTTTACCTCAGAGGATGAGCATGCTTCTTCTTTTATAGTTACTTTTCTCTCACCCTTCATCTTTGACTTTTTAATTGACAAGTTTGCTTCCACATTGATTGCATTCCTTTACATGTCTTCTAATGTTGCAGGATTCCTCTCTCAAAGCTGGTATGCCATGTTTGGATCAAAGGCATCTGGATAATGCAAGAGAGCCAAACCTAGAGGAGGTTTGATCTCATTTGGAATTGAATTTTATACTCAAACAAGCAGTGAAATCTTGAACTGATTCATTTGGATTCCTTTTCAGGTTATCATATTAAAAAAGAATCTGCAAGGGGTTATTATTCACCTCCCATCGGGCTATGAATGCATCAATCACCTGGTTTAGAGTGGTTATAGAATTTGCAGTCAAAGATCTAAACCAGGTTTTAAGATCTCCAGAAAAGCTTTGAACTATGATTCTCATGTTAGCATCGTCGACATCTATTTCTTCCAAGTCAATAAATTTAGTGACTTTGACTATGTGTTGCTTCGCATTGATTTGAAAATTCTCATAAAAAAGAGGGAGTCTCTGGCCATAGCCTTGTGGTAAGGCATGGAGTTGAGCAGGTAGAATCAGGGGAGAAAATCTAGCCATGATTCTTGCTGAGTGAAGTAATGGAGTAACAATGGAAGGAGTTGACTGAATGGGTAATGAAGTAGAAGGTGTAGATGAAGAAGAAAAAAATGATTGGGATTGTGTCAGAACGTGTAATGGTTCTTGCTGGTATTGGATAATGGCTTTTTAAAATGTGTATTGAAGTTGATTAGATAACTTTTCAAGCCTATAGAACTGACTCCAGAATTTTTTATCAAAATCTGATTCAGATTTAGATTCTTCAGAAAATAAATTATCTTCGCGTTTTAAGGAATTAAAAGCTACCTTAGACAATGGTTTTACTTCAGAAAGTCTTAATGGGTCAAATACTATATTATATAGTGAGGTTTCAGACTTTGATCGAAATAAAGACAACTAAAACTTCAAATCAAAAGGTATGTCTTCGAGAGATAAAAAATTTTCAGGTAATGAGGAAGATATTACCAATGGAGAAGGATTTGAATAAAATTATGTATGTTGAGATCTCTGCTTCTGAACAAGTTTCTCTGGATCTTCAACTGGATCAGTTAGATGAGGATATGGATTCGATCTGGTGTATCTCCTCGAAGCCAGAATGTTCACCATTTCAACAACTTGGTTCTTTGCAACTTTCAGATCAGCCTTCATGAAGACTAAGACCTACCACCCACAGGCCTAGAATTTGATGAAATTATGTTACAACCAGGGAGGATCTATCACTTTCTCTCCCCAGTATGGTCGCCAAGATGTTAGCACTCCACCAGATCTCCGAAGGCTCATAAGGAGACCAGTAAAGGTAACCATAGACTACTTCGGCCTAGTAGCTAGCCCTACTAGGCAGGAGAGGGCTCTCTCCACAAGATCACAACCAAATTGACTGGATAATGAGGATTTTAGGCTAGGTATATGTTGGCTCGAGGGGTCCTGACCCAGGTTCAGAGGTTAAGGTTTGACAACAACGCCTATACTATTGGCCCTATCGGCAGTGACCTTCTTACGTAGGCCAAAGTCTCACCCAAAGTAGTATGGGAGGGTACTGGAACCAGGTTTCCACACCCTGGGAGAGAGTAGGTAAGTCAAGCCGGTCTGCAACTATTAGATCTATATAGAAAGGGGCTCTTCACTGAGGTTCCAATAAAGAACCAAAATACATCTTATCAGATCTACTCAACAGGTTTGCATCCACGTGCGCACTATCAGTTATAATCATAGAACAGTATAATTGCAGCAAATCAATAGATCACAAACATATGTAGCATGAACACAGATAGTTTACAACTAAAAAAATATACGTAATCATATACTCAAGTCACATCCACATAACAAAACAGATCCAGATAACATCAGACGTCCACAATACTTCCGTATATATATATCATTACCCAAAATCCTCTTACATTCCCCAATTACCACCTGCGTACACAGCAATCAGGGTCCGCACACAACAGGATAGAGGATCTTCGCACACACAGCCAGCAAGAGTCCTAACCCAAACAAACCTACCACAAATATAACAATTCGTACTTCACATAAATCTCTATTCATTCCTACCTATGACTCAAAAAAGGTTCATTTATTTATAGCGGTTTAGCCTACGCATCCAATGGTCCGCAAACCGTGGTTTGCGGACTCTTGGTATACCCTTGACCCATTTACAATGTGTTAGGGTCTTTTACCCACCCCAAAACCCCTACATTAGACTAATTAAGACCAAAATATACCAAATTTATATAAAATTTGCAGCTGTTAGGGGATCCTGTTCCAACAGTCCTCTAACACAATCTTGTGACTCGTCCCGAGTCACGATGGTCATGGTTCCTCCATCCTCGCCTGAAGCTGCGTGACCACCTCGATTAGTGGGGGTAGCATCCCTTCGCTTTGTGCAGTAGCAGTTTGAGCTATCTCGAACAACTTCTGGGTAGTTGGGCCTTCTGTAGCGGCTATGACGCTCTACAATGTTTGATTCAAATGTTTCACTACAACATCCACGTCGTGGGATAGTTTGAGGGCCTCGTCCGCCCAGGGTTTGAGGTGATTAGTCAGCGTCTGCTTCCACTGTCGAAGGGCCTCTATTTCATCTCTGAGGGCCTAGATAGTGTGCATTTGAGTCAAGCACTGGGATGGGACCAACGTAGTCAAGGTAGCCTCCATGTGATCAAAATCCTCTTCCTTCTAGCGTAGTGTTTGGTTAAGTTCTCGTAGGAGAGGATCACGTTGTGCCTTCGTCCATTGCTGCATCGCTATGTCCAACAATAGGGTACCCTAAGAAATTTGGTCTGTGATCATGTTCGTGGCAGCTGTAACTAGTGCAACTCGCTGGGCTTTGACCTCCGGGGGTGTTTCTAGTTGCAACTTGGCCTGTAATTCGGTGATTTTTTGTTCCATATGAGTTTTGACGACCGGAGCCTCTGTCCTAGAGGCTCTTGAGGCTGCGACTAACCCTTCAATATTGCCCTAGGGGGTAGCTGTGGTGGGTATTTCATTGTAACGTCAGTGCAAAGTCGACCAATTAAATGCTCGAGCTCCATGTGCGCAGCCTGTACCCTGGTTACCTCATCTGTTTGTTTGATGATGTTCTGCTCCGTTGTGTGGAGCCACTAGTGGGCTCGATATTCCCTGTGTTGAATTTCTTGAAATAGTGAGCGATGCAAAATCTGCAGCGAATCATGTCGAAATCTTGCCAAATCCAGCTGGACCTCTGCACATGACTGAACTTGTGCTCCAATATCGGGTGGACTTATTGGCAAGGGCAGCACCGGGTAGGGGGGCAGAGGTGGCTTACTTTTGCAGCAAAGGTCATGCCGTTAGCGGTAGAGGGTGATCGGACCTAGACCAAATTGGTTTTTATTGTGTTTGTCTTCAGTTGCAAGGCATAGAACTTGGCCCGAAGCGAGGTGACCACAGCTTGCTACTACGTTTTGAGAGCTAACTGTTGGAGAGGTAAATCCCCTCTGCGGACAGAGGTGATCCCACTAGCCCTAGCTTGGGTATAACAACAATCAAATCAGGCAATGACATTGGTTCCTAGTTACAAGAAAGACAAAGATCACGATAAAGTAGCATACCTCAAATCCCACGCTTTTGTTGTCAAGGAAGGAGTGGTACTCCTCGTCCCCAACTTGACAGGTCACAATCCTTCCGTTTGACACGTCCGGACACCTGTACACATGCAGATAAATGATGACATAAAATGTAATACTTAAATCATGTAACTATATATCAGTCAGATAATCCTATAATTCGTTGCATTACATAAAAGAGTAGACACACGAATGGAACCAAAATCAGAGTTGCTTATATTATAGATGACAAAAGGGAGATTACAACAAAATTCTCTGACGCTATGATCTTCCTTCGGTGGGGCTTGCATTGGAGCGTGTCTCAACAAAGCCTGTTGGGAATCTGGACAAAGCTCTCTCTCTTACAGGGTTCTCCTCGGCTCTGCTCTCAATAGTCGCTCAGCTATAGTTTTCTTCCCACAGGTTTAGCTAGCTAGCAAATGGAGAGGGTAGGCTTTTATAGAGGGAGTAAGGGAGGTTGGGATCCCTATAATCATGGGATAGGGCCCTATCTCTTAGGAAGGTTACATGAGAGGTGGAAAAACACTTCCTAATCAGGGAGATCCAGAGGCAAACAACCCAACTTCTTCTTGATGATTCATTCTGAGTTGGTTAGAATCAAACTTCTGCCATTTATTTTAAAATAAAATTCCTTAATAGGCTTGGCACAGGTGAGACACAGATACAGAGCGCCATCTGGGGCGCCCTCTATTGTGAATTTTCCCCATTGGCATGAGGGATGAACTGATTACCCACGCCAATGCCAAAACATGGATTTTTAGGGTTTTCCAGAGGAATTGTTCTTCAGGAGAATTCTTGTCCTTATGCAGAAGGATGCCATTAAGGTGTTTTCAGGACATATTACTATTCATAGGTCATGGGAATAGTCCTCCAATGTACAGGACGAGGGATTGCAGGAACGGTGACAAAATGCTATGTAACAGATGCCCCCTAAATCATGAGGCCCGAGAGAGAGGGAGGGGTGAAATGCTTTATGAGAATGCACTCAACTAAAAACACTGTCATCGGAAAACCTGCGAATACAAATACAACTGATATCTCTGATACATGATATGTGGTATGGGCGCAGCCATCCATAATAAAGTGTACAAAAACAGGATCCAAGGTATGGATGCATCCATCCAATAAATAAGGACCAACAAATAGACTCAATGGTTGCAGCCATCCAATAAAATGAGTCATCTAATAAATCATAATAATCCACAAAGAAACCACAACCTGGATTTTTATTAGACAAAATCCAGGGTCTTTCACTCCATCTCAACTTTAACAGTGTACAAATTCGAGCATGCAAACATGTGAGTTGAAGTCGAACATGCAAGAACATCATCTGATTACCAGCCGATAATGAAAGTTTTTAATAGATGCGAGAGAAACCACCAATAATGACGATGGCTCTCAAGGTACTATAGGTACAATCCACATAATGTGAATAGTGAGCCAGCGTCGAACACCCGTGGAATCATCCGATCGAAGGCCAATAATGAAAACCTTGTGTTGAATGTGAAGAACCTGCCATTGAGGCATGCAGGCTCTAAGGCACCTGAAGGGAGTCTCTAGATAAACTTCCTAGATAATGAGCTGAAGTCGACAGGAAGCGACCTCGATCGAAGGTGGGCCATAATGTTTCCCACATCATCGACACGAGACAGAGGAACATGATGTTTGTGAATCAATACTGACAGAGAATCAGAGGGAGGTTGAAAACTGGAGAGGCCAACTTCTCTTGAACATATCGGCGGTACGAAACTGGATTTGGCAGTATTTGACATAAAGGAATCTGAGGTCATGGCGACGTGGAAAAGAGAAAATGAGCAGTCAAAAGAGATTACCCAAACCCATGAAGGCAGGAAGATAACGAGATGAGATGTCCCCAACCCGACACGAATGCAGAAAAGTGCCACGTTCAAGAGCGACATACTGCCGACACGACTATGATACTGGTTCCATTTTTCCCCACAATTTCTGGCGAGTACCCCAATTATTTTTGGAAACAAGATTGAAGGGGATAGCATGTGCTTGTGATATAAGTTTGTCCTTCGGACAAATCCATCCTAGTACATTTAACGAGCCCTAGGAAGGAGGAACTCGAGTAACGTCATTATGACGGAGTCCGATGTCATCAGTTTTTAACGAGTCTGACAAAGGAAGAACTTGGCGTATTTTCATGTTTAGAGAGTTTGAAAAGATAGTGGAAAAGAAAACTCCAGTGGTCCCTTTTCGTAGATAGTCCCACAAATCCAAAAAGGTAGAAAACTATGTCTGAGAGAACCTCCTAGTCGCGATAGGCAAGGGTATTCCTTTTTCGTAAATAATCTATCCCAGCCCAAAAAATGGGTAAATGTATACTGGGTAGATGTTGTTTCACAGCCAATTTAATGAGCTCAAAACGACAAGTGACTCGGTGATCTTTTCAGTTTTAGAGAGTCAGAAAAGAGTTGAAAGGTGACTCCAGTAGTGACCTTTTTGTGTTTTTACCGAGTCCGAAAAAGTATAAAATACAACTCGTGTCATCGTCCTAATCGCATGAAAACCTGTCGCTGCACAAAAAGGCAAGTGTAGAACCCATTTTTTGACAAAAATATAATAAAATATCGGAAAAATAAGTCCCAAAACCTAATTTTTATTTTGAAAAGTTATAAATATCACCAATAGTAAAAATTTATTTACTTTTACCCTTTTTACCTCTTTGCAGAGCGATAGTGAGCCATTTCCTTTGCGATCTTGTGGTGACGATCATGGAAAATCCAGCACACTATTTTGGATCTCGTATTTTCCAAGTAAGAGTCGCTTCCATTAGCCATTTTTTAAGCCAAATTTCATAGCTTTTCATTGTCATTTGGTATCCCTGAGTGGGGGAAATTGAAAATTTACGGCCTCCGTGATTGGCGCGGGTATCTAGCACGGACCCGCGCCAACTGACCCTTTTTCTCAGAGGGGCCGCGCCAGGTGGCGTGACTATCAACAAAACAGCCGCGCCAACCGCGCAACCTAAAATTCTGCTCAAATTTAAGAAAAATAGAGCCAATTAATTATTGTTTTAAGCACCCAAGGGATCTTACAATGTGTTTATGACAAATTTGATGCAGGTATAAAGCAAAATGGTAATTGAATGGAAGGAAAGAGAGCATAGTGAGGAAGACGAAATGGAAATGGGGAATGAGCAGTGTATGAATGCTCTCCGCAACTGCGCTTTGAAAAAAATCTTCCTAATGCCATGTATCTAGGCTCAGCCTAAACTATTAAAATATCTGGTTAGAATCCAGGATGAGAACGAAGAGAAGTTCAAACTTCGAGATCAAGTGCTTGAGCGCGAAGTGTCATACGTGTACTTTATTACTGAAATGTCACGCAGGGGTCCAGTTCCTATCTTGACTGGCACCAGTCCTTCTGGTGAAAAAATGTCGATGGTCATGGAGAGGGTGTGCCCACGGGCACAAAAGGGATCAGGTAGTGGCAGAGTCGACGTTCAGACTGTTATTGATCTAGCACTCAGAGTGGTGCTACATACTATTACGCGGGCTGCAAGGTTGCAGGCACTGCATGAGGCTACCAAAACATAGCTCCTTCTGGCGTCAGAGTGCATGAACCCAACAATATTTGATTGGGCCACAACCATAACTATGAACATCAAATGAAAATTTACCAAATGCAAAAATACCAAACTGAAACAGTTTGGATATGGGTCAATTTTGGTATCGTTCTTCCTGGAATGAGTACCTATCTTCTAGGGCCAAGGGGCTATAGTCCCAGATCCACCATTGAGAGAGCCACGGATGGCTCGATGGGAAGCATTGATGCCCAAGGCAGGGGGCGGCCAGCAACTTTCATGGCGGCCCGAGTTATTTGGATGGCTCTGACGACAGTTGATCATCGTAGAGGACTAGCCCTATGCGGGCACTGATTTCACTAGAGTCCCAGACCTTCCGCTCTCAGAAGGAGAGGACAGGGATGAGAAGCTGGGTAAGACTCTTATTCATTTTATGATTTTTTCATATACATTCATGTTCTAACAGCTGATCCTATATGTATGTAGATGTCGGCCCAGAGAGGCCCGCCGGGATGTCACCGATCGCGAGGAGGACCCCTCTCGCCTATGATCCTCAAGGTGAGGGTGGGGGAGGGGAACAAGCTAGTACAAAACTTAGAGGGGATTGCCCATGGGGTTTTGGATTATGCTCACCTAGTTGATGTCCCTTTGGCTTATCAGAGGCAGACCGTAGGGGTGCCGAGTTGCCTCCATCGGTTATGAGTTGGTTGTTGTGGGCAGTAACGTGCTACCATGAGCACCATGCCGATTAGTCGCCTAGGATTTTATTTGCATATTTTTGAGAGACATGTCGTCTCCAGATGTAATTAAAAAAAATATGTGTATTTTTTGGATTTTATATGATCCACACGTTGCAAACACTTGACATATATATATACATCTATTTCTACATGGATCTTGCTTACATATGATGATTTTTTTTATATCTTATGCAAATGTCTAATACAATGTTATCTAATGTATCAAATAAATAATATGCATGAGTAACAACACAATGGAAAAGTTAAAAGTTTGCAAAAATGCATCAAACAAAAATGTTTTTATTTTTACACAAGATTAAAAGCACACATGCAAACTATGCTTGAAGATGAGTTTTATTTTTTATGCAAGATTAAAACACATATGTAAACTATGCTTGAAGATGGGTTTCATTTTTATACAAGCTCAAAACACAAATAAAGTATGCTTGAAAATAACAAGGAAAACCAGGCATGCCCCCCAGCATGGTGTCTCAATTCGAGGTACATGCCCCCCAAGCTTCAGTGCATATGCAAAGCAGATGCAGTGAAGTTTCGAATTACGAGATTGAGATAATATCAAAGACTCGAATTGAATAGGACCATATTTCATTATTTTAATGAGGTTGGCACACTAAAAGAACTATCCTCAAAACCTAATTCATTTTTTAATGAGGTTGACATAGAAACGAACCATCCTCAAGACCTAATTCATTTTTTAACGAGGTTGACATAGAAGACGAACTATCCTCAGCGCCTTGTTTCATTTTTTAGGGAGCTTGACACAAGGCAAGGAACTCTACTCTGACCAACTTGTTTTATTTTTTAAGGAGCTTGACACAAGAAAACGAACCCTGCTCCGAGGACCTTGTTTCATTTTTTAAGGAGCTTGACAAAAGAAAAAAAACTATGCTCCGACAAGCTCAAAGGAGCAGCCTGAGATGTAAAATGCTCGAGAAAATTAGACATTGCCCCCAAGCCGGGCATAAATGAGGAACAATGACGCCCATCGCTCCATCGCAGATCTTCGAGAGACATAGTCTCCATGATAGCTTCGTCAGACGGAAAAAATTCTCTCAAAGGATCAGGCGAATCTGCATCGCCGAGCCAAGGGGATTGAGAATAAACATCCAGAGCCATGCTCAAAGGAGCATTACCAGCAGGAGGAGGATCCGATGCAACAATGATCTCACAATAATTGATTTCAATCGGGGTCAGAGGCATCGATTATCCAAAAGAGGCAACCTGTTCAGGAGAAGGGATGATCCACGGGTCATCCAACCTAAAGATCATGTTGACTTGAACGGTGTTTGGTGGCGGAAGGGGGAAAATACCCATGAGAACAGGGTCCTTGAAAAGACCTGGTCCTATACTGTTGGGGGGATTAGGAATTTTATCCATGTATGGCACGTTGTTCTAAGAGGACGAGGTAAAGAAAGACAACTGATCCATAGTAATAATTTTTCCCTCATGTGGAAACTTTAAAAGTAGAAAGAGGGTGGACGGAATGCATAACATGGCGTGGGTCCTGCGACCATGTAGAATATTGTAGTTGGGTTTGGCATCAACAACTTCCACTTCGACGTTGACTTTATTACCTTACAATGTAATCGGTAGACTCGCGAGAACACCTAAGGGTTTTGATTCCCTTCCATCGAATGCCTCAAGGGCATTGGGAGATGAAGTGAGGGCTGGAGAGATGATGGCCTTCCAGCAAGAAGATGACATAATGCAAGTAGAGGCACCTTCGTCCACAACGTCTCTGTGAATATTGAGGCCATTAATGCTGATCTGGATTTGTGCAGGAACGCAACAGAATAAACATATAACCATAAATACAGAGATGCAGCATAAATAACACTTCATTTCATTAATATCAAAGAACTGAAATTTGCTTACAGATAGAATGAAAATAAAACTAGCTAGGGCGCTGGTAGCTATCTCTGAGAAGAGATGTGGCGGCTACAGGCATCTGAACTGAGTTACAATGAGGCTCGAGGGCCTATTTATTATTTAGAAACAATGGGAAATCCTAAACAGCCAAAACCCTAACCCTAGGAGATGAAGCGCCAAAACTATGGGCCCAATTTGGGTAAATTGGTGTTTCAACTTCACAGGGGCGTAACTTTGGCATACGATCTCCGTTTGACGTGTACCATACCTCGTTAGAAAGATCTATCTGAGGACTACAAATTTTGAACGAGCAACATGGGTCCTTGGACCCATGTAGGACCCATGTTGCTCTCCGTTTTCCCAAAAAACGTCGTTTAGGGCCTTAAAATGGCTCCGGAAGTTCAGGACCTAAAAAACTGCTAAAAATAGTAAGTTGTGCCGAAACTGAAAAACTGAAAGAGACAATGGTGGGGCCCCAAGTGGAATAGGCGGGTGACCACCAATATCCACCTGGATCAAATGTCGACTTGTATAACAAGGGAAATCTGGTGCGGAAGTCGGGGGACGAAATTCTCTAGGTCAAAGGTGAGAAGGCTAGAATCAGCAGGATCAATTCCGCCAATTGCAGATAACAAAGCTTTTCATTGAGACGGGAAACTCTGAAGCACTTCCAATGCGGAAATCATGGAAGGCACCTATGCCAAATCCTCAAAAATATTTTAATGCTAAGCAACACGGGCGTTCGGATTATAGGAAGACTTTCAGAGAAAACCTTTGGAAGGTGGTCGTACAATGGGTTCAGCATTGGGCTTCTCAATCTCAAGATGACCAGAGGTAGGTGGGGGAGGAGGGCCATCAATGACTTCCTTCCCAGCTTCCTAACGTGATCTGGCATAATCCTTCGACCGAGTCGCAATAGAAACAGGTGCAACACCATTCATCATGAAAACCTGAGACCCAAACGGTGCAGATGGCGAAGGCTGCTCGACCATCTGGGTCTGCTGAGATGGAAAAGGTTCCTTAAGAACTGTCGGAGTTCCCTTAGATCCCTTAAGAATTTTACTAACCTCGGATCGTCTGGGACAATCTTTGGTGTAGTGGTCTTCATCACAGATCAGGCAAGGGTACTTCGGTTTTCGTTGCGAACCATCATCAACACGTGGTTTGGACGATTCTGGTTTTGGGGCATCAGGTTTGGCTTTTCCTTTGCCCTTCTTTTTCCCTTTGGAAGTCTTGTCTGCAGGATTGGCTTGGATGGTGTTGACTTCCGCGGTCTTACCAGAATCGGGAGTAGGCTAAGGAGCAGAATTGTTGGAAGAATTCGATTTCTGCTTCCCATTGGAGGACTTGTGAGAAGTCTAAGAGACAGAACCAATAACACCATCAACCGATGGGGTAGCTAGTGCTTTAGAGGTCCCTGGTCGCGGGGCATCAGTCAAGATGTCATATAACATACTGGACTGGGAGTATACTAAATCAAGGTACTGGGAATGAGCAATGGCTTGTTCCTCGGTTACACATGCCCCCATAGCAATGTCTTTTGCAATCTTATTGACAAAGGATGTAGTGAACCAGTAAGTTAGAAGCTGATTAGGAATGTCAAACTTGATCAGACGATGGTGACGTCTCCATTCGTGAATATGATCTGAAATATGAGTGGCTTTGTCCTGTTTCAGAGATGTTAGGATATGCATCCTAGCTTCGTAACGAACCGGTAACTATAAATGTTTTAGGAATGCCATAGCTAGAGTATTAAAATCTTGAAAAATACCACGGGGTAGTTCTATGTACCATTTAGCAGCAGCGTAGTGAGAGTGCACTGGAAAATATGTAGACGAATCAAGTCATCTATCCAAGAGTTCGAAGAACACCACAAATGGTATGTCATGACATGTGCTTAGGGGTCTTCTCCAGATTTACCCTCAAACTTAGGACAATCACCAGGCACCTTTGTCAGAACTGGAGGCCAATATGGATTATGAAGAATCGGATCATTGGTTAATTTGGACATGTCCGGTAATTCCAACGTGGCGAGAAAATGAAATTGAGGGTTAAAAGGCATGCCAAGTCCCTGATAAGGACCTGTACCTATACTCCATCCTGGTTGAGCATAACTCTGCCCCCATTGGTTCTGTCCTGGAGGATTCTGACCATAGGAGTTATAAGCTGAATAATTGGGTTGATATGGTGGCTGAAAACCAGGGTACTGATTCTAATTATACGTAGACATCGATTGATCAGTGTATGGATTTTGCCACGGAGTATAAGTATAGCCTGGATGTTGAAGGTAATAACCAGAACCTTGGGGCGGGTTGTAAACCGGTCGATACTGACCTTGAGGGTAATAGCCGCCTTGGGGTCGAACGGGCGCTGGTAAGTGGGACCTTACTGAGTCTGATAAGTCGGACGCACATGTGGATTTGGTTGTGGCATAGAATAGATCAGCTGCTGAGCAGGGTTAACAGGCTGTGCAGGTTGTCCTGGTCAAACAGGTTGACTTGGCTATGTAGGTTGTCCTGGTTGAACAGGTTGACCTGGCTGATGAAGGAAACTAGGTTTCCCTGGCTGAGCAGGTTGGCCTGATGGCAGGAGTGGGCCAGGTTGTGCCTGATAACTAGGTTGACCTTCAACAGGACCATAAGATGGCCCTTACTGTGCAACATTTTGACCAATTGGAAAATGAGGTTGTTGAGGTTGCACCAAAGGTTGAGAAGGATGCGTTTCCCCCCCAGGACTGTATGGTGGTCCAGGTTGATACCCTGGTTGCTCTAGTTGGACCACAGGGTGAGGCTGCAGAGGTTGACCTTGAGGATTGTAAGACTGCCCTTGCGGGTTTTACAATAATCCTTGCTGGACCGAAGGTTTTCCCTGTAAGGGTTGTCCTTGCAGGTCATACACAAACCCAGGCCTGGCCGAAGGTTGTCCTTGTGGGCTAGAAGCATATCCTTGTTGAAACAAAGGTTGTCCCTGCAAGGGTTTCCCTTGTTGATTAGAAGGTTAAACAGGCTGGGTAGCTAAAAAACCGTTAATATACTGATAAGCCTCAGGAGCAAGAAAATGAAGGGGGTTGCCCTGCTCATCATACTGATATGGAAATACGTAGATCAGGGCACCATCCGCTCCATAATGGGAAAATCAAGGACGATTAAAATCCTGAGAGGACTGACCATCCTCGGAGATCGGTGGCTGTAAAGACATTCGATACTCCTCGGGAGAAATATTCTCGGGAATGGCAGAAGCGATATAAACGTTTTCAGGAATTGACGAGGTCCTAGTTGACTGAGCAGTGACAATAGGAGCAGACGCAGGCACGCAGACAGTAGGTCTAACAGGTGCTGATGTGACAAAAGGAGATGCCGTGACAGGTGTCGATGGCGACATTCCTAAGGAGGGAATGGTCGGGTCTGTGGACGGAGTTGATATTCCCATAGAGGCAATCATGGCCATAACTTGACTTAAAGACCTATATCCAGTTAGGAGTGATGGACCAGGTGAAAAAAAAATAGAAGGTTCAGGGATGTCTTCGGGAAAGAGCTGATAGCCCTCACCAGAAGTAGGAATTCCCTCATTAGGAATAGGACTGGATGAGTCCATATCTGACCCTACTGTAAGATCTTCTAAAAGACAATGGGGACTAGGAGGTATAATAGCAGCCAAAAAAGGAGATCCTGATGTAAGAGGAGGGAAGTGTTCCCCAATCCCAAATCCAAACCAGGCGTTGGACAAGGGTCAATTGAACTCAACTGGTCCTCCAAAGGGAAGTTCAGATATAACCAGTCCCCCGTCGAGAAACTTGGATACAACGGGCTACTGATACTCAACAGAGGACTGAGAGACCTATGATGAATCATCTGTAAAAGGACTACCAGTAGACGAAACTGATGGTTCTGCCACTGTGGCTGTAGAAAAAAAGAGGAAGAGATCAAAAACAAAGGCACATGGGCAAAAGCCAAGGCAAACAAAAACTAGCCGAAAAGTCAATCTTTAAATGGGCGTTTGATCGTAGGTGATTAATTTTACCACATTGAAACTAGAAATTTTACTATTTCATGTTTTAAGAGTCTAGAAACAAGTAAAAGGTGACTCTATCATTTTCAGTTTGGAAATAAGCGTGAAAGGACAAGCGCTTGATGGTATTTTCAAATTTAGGGAGTCAATAAAGATCAAAATGACTACTCTGGTAATCTAGATAAATGGGTGTACCAGATATCTGTGAATTGCCATATACACCTTGGTAAAAATGAAAGAGAAATCAACCAAGGACTTAACATATGTGCAGGTAATCTCCCCGAATGCTGTGTCTGGTGTATCACGGGTAAAAGGCGGCAGACTCGGCTTCCTATGGATAAAGGATTTGCAACCTAATGGGGTCTCCCTTTATATACGTGATGGTACGGGGAGCACAAGTCCGTACTAACACTGTATGTAGCCAGATGGCGAGTGACAGCTTCTAGGCTTAAAGATGCTGGAACACGTCTCTACCTTAGACTACTAGATGTTCCATTAAGTTTCAATGCTACCTTAGGTTAATTCAGTAAATTTTAAAGTTGATCTTCAATTTACGTTTCGATTTCAAGGCCCTATCGAATGTTGGATCTCATAAAACCTCTAGATGCAAACTACATGCCACTAAAAATCATTCCATTCGATGAAGAGCTATCTACGGTAGAGATGAGAGCTTTCAAATGATAACAAAATGAACACACAAAAACATCCACTACCAATTCCAAATGCACGCTAATGAAACTAGAAAACTTTTCTCTAGAATTATATAATGCTAGTAATGCAAAAAAGTTCTCAATTTCCACTACGCGAATTAAAATGCAAAATACTTGTTTTTGTATTTTTCACTATATTAGAGCAAATGCACTAAATGAATGAAAAACTATTGAAAACATCAATTTGAGAAATGACAAAGAGAGGGCTTAAAACAAAACAAGTTAACTCAATTCAAACGCACACAATCAAGACTCAAACTGATGATGAAATCCCTCAAAGAAAAAAAGAATCTCAAAAGAGACTCAAACAAACTGTGTAATCTAGGCTTGGAGAAACACAAGGAGAAACTGAATGAAAGAGAGAACAATCACTCACTTAACGCAATGATTCAATGGAATCCAACAAGATGAATGCAAATAAGCAAAAATGAAGTTGACCGGGAAAGCAAAGACCCAAAACTCCCATGGGAGGCTCAATACACTGAAGCACTTAGAAGCCCTAGGGATAGAATGCAAAACTGATAGAAAAAGGCAAACAACCAGAGGACAGGGGCTAAACACAGTAAAAAATGACATCAAAGCACTCAATCAATCAGAAAAATGACACCAGGACCAAAAATCAAGCTTAGAGAGCCCAAAAGCAAGAAAACCCTAAAATGAAGCAGAGTTGGCACACCTGTTTGGCTGTAATTTGTGCCAAAAAGGCATTGGCGCGGGGGCCTAACTAGCAACAAGCGCCAGTTGGCGCGACTGTTAGGGAAAAATCTGCACCAATCGAGTTTACCCTAGAAAAAAGATGAAAATGGACAAACAGAGACTGGATCTGGTCTTCTGGGGGCTGAACAGGGGTTTAACACCAAGGAAGGTGAACCAGAAAAGCAGACCAATCAAACGAAAAGCCAAAAAACAAACCAATGGAGGAAGGACCAACTCCCACTGATCCCCAGTGGAGTCACCAAATTTTTGGAGAGGTAAATCCCCTTTGTGGACAGAGGCGATCCCACTAGCCCTAGATTGGGTCTAGCAACAATCGAATCACGCAATGAAATTTGTTCCTAGTTACAAGAAAGACAAAGATCGTGATAAAGTAGCCTATCTCAAATCCCACGTTGTTTTTGTCGAGGAACGAGTAGTACTCCTCGTCCCCAGCTTGACAGGTCACAATCCTTCCGTTCGACATGTCCAGACACCTGTACACATGCAGAGAAACGATGACATACAACGTAGTACTTAAAGCATGTAGCTATATATCAGTCAGAGAAGATATAATTTGTTGCATTACATAAAAGAGTAGACACACGAGTGGAAACAAAATCAGAGTCGCTTATGTTATAGATGACAAAAGGGAGATTACAACCAAATGCTCTGACGCTATGATCTTCCTTCGGCGGGGCTTGCAGCGGAGCATGTCTCAACAAATCCTGTCAGGAATCTGGACAAAGATCTCTCTTTTACAGGGTTCTCCTTAGCTATGCTCTCAATAGTCGCTCAGCTATAGTTTTCTTCCCACAAGTTCAGCTAGCGAGCAAATGGAGAGGGCAGGATTTTATAGAGGGAGGAAGGGAGGTTGGGATCCCTATAATCATGGGATAGGGCCCTATCTCTTAGGAAGGTTCCATGAGAGGTGGAAAACCACTTCCTAATTAGGGAGATCTGGAGGCAAACAACCCAACTTCTTCCTGATGATTCATTCTGAGTTGGTTAGAATAAAACTTCCGCCATTTATTTTTTAAAAACATTCCTTAATAGGCTTGGCGCGGGTGAGACACAGGGACAAAGCACCAGCTGGCGCACCCTCTAGTGTGCATTTTCCCCATTGGCGTGAGGGATGAACTGACTACCCGCGCCAATGCCAAAACATGGATTTTTAGGGTTTTCCAGTGGAATTGTTCTTCAGGAGAATTCTTTTCCTTATGTATAAGGATGCCATTAAGGTGTTTTCAGGACATTTTACTGTTCACAGGTCATGGGAATAGTCCTCCAATGTAGGGGATGAGGGATTGCAGGAACGGTGACAAAATGCTATGTAACACTAACCACTTGTCCACCATGGCCAAGGTGACTGCATCGGCGATTTGTTCCAGGTTTCCTTCCGTGAGTGTAACTGTTTCATCGCATTCTACTCCCTGTGAGCGTTGCTTCTTGCGTGGCCTCGAAACGTCTACACCCGTTCGTTTGATCCCTCTAGAGGAGTCAGCACCCCTCATCTCCTGTTCTGTTGTACCCAAGTGTGGCTACGACCCCTTTTTTGATGGTACTTCCACACTCTTCTCCATACTGTTATATGGTTGTGAACCCTTCGGTGACCCTATGTTCCCTTCATTCCTCGTGCCTTTGTTTATTCCACCAATTCCTTTGGCTGTGGTAGTCGGGGGAACCTTCACCCCTGAAGTGCCTACTATAATGGTTTTGAGCCCAATCTTCCACTGCGAAGACCAGGTATTGATTATGTGATCAATATCTTCATCTGAGGCCATATATCGAAGTGAGACCCAGGCTTTATCTTTGTGCACTTTGATTTGGGTGTGGTGCAGGGTGATCTAGAAGGTTGCGATGGTTTCATACTTGTCATATACTGTAGGAAATAAGCGAGGTTGGGAGATGATGGAGGCTTCCAAGCTGCACTGAAACAAAATCCAAAAGACCTAGTTGTCCTTGATACATTGCACGTCCTTGGAATCCCACAAGCTGGCGTAGCTTGCTCCTTCGCACATATCAAGGGTGATCTTGGGAAGGACTTATCCCTCCGGTGCTTCCCATGCAATCAACACAATAAGCAGTAGCAGCCATGAATAACAGAATGGGCGGCCCTAATCCTGGGCCTCGCAGATATTTGCCAAAAATTCATTACAAAAGTGCTGGGCCCAATTAAAACATACTCCTTTTTTGCATTGACCTGCCAACTGGATGACATATGTGGGGACGGTGGTAGTCTAGCATTTGCACATTAGCATGCATGTTAACAATAATGTACCCATCTGTGTGCCTGGGTCACTGATGGTACTGATCATGAATCCTCGAGTATTCCGTAGTACATGGTAATTTTCGCGCACATTATCGGAGAGCTTTTGCTCACACTTCTTTCCCACCCCCATCACTGGGTTAGGTCCTTCCATGGGGAGGCTAGTAATTAGGTGAATTAGCGCAACGTCAATAGGGATGCGGTCCCGAATCCACAAGCTACTGTCAAGGACCCAAGCGATCTGTAATGTTGTAGTGACCAAAATGTGGCATCCTAAGCAGGTTCAACAACCTAGCACCAGCCAACTCGCACACCCAGTGCATAGGGACGACCTGGACCCCATCATCCTCCAGTATCTATTTTAGGTAAAACTCAGGGGCCAACTGGGGAAAAGCCTCATAGTTAGCTAGGTCGTGATCATTGAAATTTACCTCCTGAATTTTGCCGAAGGGTTTGCCAATGATGGGGACCTTGCCCGAGGTTAGCGGCATCTATAGGTAGGTGCCTAGGCCATCAAAGTTCTTTGGCATGCGGGTCAAAGGTTTGCGAGTACGAAAAAATGGGGGCAACCAATTGATTGGTTGGGCGACCTGGGCCTTTTTCCGATCAAATAAAGGGTGACCTGATGGTTTAGGTTAGGCGGCCGGGGCCACCTTCTGTGGTGACTTCATATTGCGGGGATAAGTGTGGGGTTTTACCCCAACCCATTTTGCAAGCTTCCTTGACCCTTGTGCTTTATCTTTTCCTTTCTTTTCTACTGGAGGCAGAGTGGAAATAGTGGCTTCGGCTTCTGATGCAACCTCTACTACCTCCTCGATGGTTGGCTCTATCGAGGCTATCTTCGGGTTGGTGGTCGTCCTTCTAGCGTGAGAAATTAATCCCAACCACTGATGGTTGTTATTAGGGGGGGTAGGTGGTTTTGACATGAAATATGTATAGTAGGCCCAAAGGATCTTACGACATGAATCTGTGGAGAAAAAACAAGAAAAAATATACAAAACCTTTTGCCAACTGATACTTCCCCTTTTATAACCCTAGAGAACTACTAACGGTTAGGTGAATGGAAAATTGCCACCAACTAAATGGTACAAAATCGCAAGAAATTGATTCATTAAATGCCGACCGATTTCTCCTGTCAACCGTAACTTTAGCTTTCTACTTGATTCTACTACTCCAACGGCTATTTTTCGCACCTCCTGTGGGCCCCCCGCACCCTTGGGCTCTCAGTGCACTTGTTACACTTTGAATCGACTCCTACGCCCCCTGAGCGCTTCTCCGGGCTTCCTAAGTTGAGGCCGCTACCCATGCGTACCCTGATTGTACTCATGTTTTTTGGCAGACAGATTCTGCCTTATACAGCTACTCCAGCCATATAGTCATTTCGTCTAATATGGTTTGAGCCAGCTACCATTGATATAACCTAGTAGCATATTGCCACGCAGGGTGGCCAGCCTAACAGCTCTGCCATTCGTGATCTCCTTAACTGTATAGGGACCAAGCCAGTTTTGTTGAAAATCCCCTGGATGTTTCGCAAACTGGCTATCATATAGGAGGACCAGATCATCTTTCGCGGATGTCTTCTAACGAATATGTCGATCATGCTAGGCTTTATCACGAGTCTTCTGATCCTGCTGATGGAAATTAGCAATAAAGCGATCCTCCTTCAAAGCCATAAGCTATGCTAAACACTCCTCCATGATGTCGGGTTCTGCCGTGTTTGTAAATGTTGTGATATGCAGACTAGGAATAATATACTCCATTGGCATAATGGCCTCCTTGCCATAGACCAACCTGAATGGGGTTTTCCCTGTTAATTTCTTGCAGGTCATCCAATAAGCCCAGAGAACTGCTGGGATGTGTATGTCCCAATCGTTTCGATCTGCGTTGTAGACCTTAGTCAATGCTTGCTCCAAAATTTTGTTAAACGCTTCAACCGCTCCATTTTCCTGTGGATGATACGGGGTGATTTTTGCATGATAGATCCGGAACTCTTCAGTTAAAGCTTGTATTGTTTCATTAACAAAGTGCGTACCTTTATCACTCATAAGGATTTTTGGACATCCAAATTGGGTTAGAATATGCTCAAAGATGAAGTGCGCATCAGTATCTGCAATACAATCCCTTACCGCTTGTGCTTCGGCCCACCTAGTTACATAATCAGTGGCAGTAATTATGTAGCGCGCACCTGTCTTCTTCCCTGGTGGGTTGATGGGTCCTACAAAATCAATGGCCCATTTTTCAAAGGCTTGTAAAGCCACTTGTGGTTGTAACGTTATTTCATCTCTTGGTGATGGCTTCCCTATCCGTTGGCACGTATCGCAGTCTCTACAATAGTCATGAGAGTCATTATGAAGGGTAGGCCACCATAGTCCACCCCGTAAGATCTTGTGCACCGTTGCCTTGCTTGCATAGTGGCCTCCTTCGATTCCGTCATGAGCTTCTGCCAAGATAGCATGTCGTTCGTGCTCCAAGATGTACCTATGCAGCACTTCATCAGTGCCTAGTTTATATAAATGACCTGCAATGATGGTAAAATCCGCCAACCAGGTAACCAAATCCTTCTTTTATTGTACTGAATATTCTACAAGTGCCATGCCTGTAGTCAGGAACTACATGATATCAGCGAAGTGCTCGTCAACGACTTTAATGGCGAACATTTGTGCATCAGGTAAGCCTTCCTCCAACTTATTAGGTTCTTCACCCGTCTCAATTCAGGATAAGTGATCCGGCCCAACATTCAACTTCCCTGGTTTGACTATGATTTCGAAATCGTATTCTTGGAACAGAAACAACCACCTATAGATTCCCCCCCCCCAACACAGGCTTATTTACCAGGTACTTTAAATATGAATGATTTGTGAACATTTAAAAGTGTCCTCCTAAAAGATAGTGTCGATAATTTTGTAGGGCATAGACCATGGCCAACCCTTCCCTCTCCGTGGTGGCATAATTTAGCTCCGCACTCGAGAGTTTCCGACTAGCAAATGTGATGGGGTGATCAATATCTCCGGTTCCAGGCTACATAAGGACCGCTCCCAAGGAAATCCCTGAAGCATCAACATGAACATGAAATACCTTCACCCAATCAGAGAAGATAAGGATAGGTGCAAAGACCATCTTTTCCTTGAGTAGCTCAAATCTCTTCTGGCATTCGTCGTCCCGACACATATTTTTTAAGCAACTTCTCCAGAGGTGTTGTAATCAGTGCATATCCCTGAATTAATTTTCTGTAGTAGCTCGTGTGTCCAAGGATCGAACGCAACTGTTTCTCAGTCGTAGGTACAACCAGGTTAATGATAACTACAACCTTCGCAGGATCCACCATCAGCCCTTTTTGGCAAACTATATGTCCGAGCAGGATTTCGAAGGGTACACAGAAGATACATTTTTTTATATTTATGGAAATTTGGTGCTTCTGGTAGGCATCCAACATCATGCGCAGGTTTGACACATGCATCTTTACTAAGCTGAAGACAGTCCAGTCATCAAAATATACTTCTAGAAATTTGTGGATGAGTTCTTTGAACACTGCAACAACGACACGTGAGAAGATAGTGGGGGCATTCTTGAGTCCAAATGGCATGACTGTATACTGGAAGGATCCCCAATCCATGGAAAATGTAGTCTTGCTACGGTATTTTGGTGCAATTCAGATATGATGGTTTCCAAAGAACCTGTCGATGAATGAATATGCTTCTTGGCCTCCTACACTATCCAGTATCTCATCAGAAAATGGTGTCAGAAAGGGGTCGTGTACGGAGGCATCATTTAACTTGCATAAGTCCACACAGATTCATATTTACCCCTTATTTTTCTTTTCCTGAACTACCATTGGACTTACCCAATCCGACTGCTTGACCGGATTGATAATACCTGCGGTGAGCATTTTATCTAGTTCTTCCTTAACCTTTTGTTTATACTTAATATTCAACCGGTAAGGCCTCTACTTGATCGGTCGTGCATCCGGCTTTAGTGTGATGCGCATTACCCCTAGGTACCCTGTGATCCCTTTGAGCTCCCAAAATTTGGTTGGGAATAAGTCTTGGTATTTTGTGAGCAATTCAGCCACCCTGCTTACAGTGTCATCATCCGAGTAGTCACCAATATTAGCCAACTTAGGTTGTTCTTCCATGCCAATGTTGACTTCTCGTAGCTTCAGAGGTTTTGTCATGTCCACAGTTTATAGTGGGGGTCCTGCAACTATGAGTTCCCCCTCTAATTCTAGGATGGAGACATTGTGCGGGTTCTCATCACACTCTTCCATAGCTATATTGCGACAGTCGACAATATCCTGCATTTACATTTCCCACATTGGCACCCCAAATGCTACAGAGGAGATGGGTTCACCAAAAACAAATGCATCTATGTTCTGCAGAGCTTCGTCAAGCGCCTTCGAGCCCCTTGTTAGTCCAAAGGTACCAAAGAATTCATCCTTCAAAGTTCCCCAGTGAAAAGTGTGTTGATTTAGCTCCACATCCAAGTACCATGCAGTAGGGATTGGTCCCAATCCATGAATAAAAAAGTGAACCCATTCCTTTGGATTTTGGTCGCACCATTTTTCCATCCAAGAAAACAAGTGTTCATGTGGGTCCCCCGGGCCAATAAATTTTTGATACGTACTTCAACCGGGGTCTCGAATCGCAGGACCATCATGTCTCAACATTCCTCCTAGTCCTAGAATAGCTCCTTATGTGCCTCCCACCATCTTGTAGGTGTTGCGCGCATAGCCAGATTAAGAGCGCATAGCCTTCGTTCCCTTGAAACCTCAGCTTCGAATGTGTGAAAAAATTACCTTATACTACCGGAACCATCAAAGTAGGGTAGTTCTCTTACCTTGGAGGATATGCAATGGAAGTTCCTGGCAATTTGCAGAAAGTGCAGCACAGAGACATCATTGAGCTACTTTTTCCAATTTTCTATTTCTTCGTCGGAGTTGAAAAAACATTCACTATCCTTTTCCCAACAAAGCACACCATCAGCTGTAGGATTGATCAAATCTTCATCCCTTATAGTTAACTTATAGATATTGTCTATCTCTTCTTCCTCCCATGCTGGCTCGGTATATATTTCTCCTTCTATGGGGTCCAGTGGTACGATCACCCGTGTTCCTTCAACTTCAAACACCATGCTGCGTTTCTTTAAATTGATAATACTTCCCATATCAATGACCCGATCCAATCCCAGGAGTGCCGGGTAGGGGTCCGCATCTTCTTCGATCTGAATGAATTAAATTCAGCCTGCACCTTAACACCGACGATATCCACTACAATATTTGATAATATTCCCAATGGTACGATCTTATGTTGGCTAGCCATGCGCAACTGGATAGTAGACCACTCCAGTTTAGGTTCTGCCATTCGCTGCCAAGTTTTTTTAGGTAGTACATTCACATCGGATCCCAAGTCTAGAATAAATTGATCCATATCATAATCGCCAATCTGCTCGGTCAATCGCATCTCCTGACCAGTGTGTTTCTTGTGCTTATATAGTTTGTACACATCCTTAATCTCCATAGTTGGGTTTTTCATTTCTGCGCAATTATCTATCAAGGCTTGGAGGTTTTCTACGGCCTGTTGGTTGCACAACAACTTGTTTTAACTACATCATCTCCTCTAAGGTGCGTAGGTGATTGAAGTATAGGTGCCTCAATGTTAGCAAAGTCTTGGCAAGCTATGAGAAAAGTTTCCTTCTCTTTTGGTAAGTCCAATCCTTCTTGTTTACTGGTCGCTCTACAGATAAGAGGTTCTGCCTTTGCTTCCTCTACAGCCCCGCCAGTGGCTATGCCACTGCGTGTTATAACGTTAATACTTGGTCCTTCATTTCAAGGTTCTGCCTTGACTCTTTGTACGTTCTGCATAGGTGTCTGCTACTTCTCCTTCATCTTGGCTATCAGAATTGGGTAGTCTTCAACCACATGGTCCAACTATCTGCAATATCTGCAGGATTGTCAAGTCAGGTTCGTGCAATCCCTTGCAAAGTGACTACTTCCATGCAGTTATAATAGATCAGTTGGCCTCTACCCCTACTCGTGCTTCCCCCTCGTCCCCCTCCCCGATCCCTCGCTGAGGAGCCATCTATACTTGCGGGGGACCCAGGTGATGAGGGGCCCGACTATACCCTATATAGGTTTCCATGGTCGATCATCAGATCATATGTTCGACAGTCCTATTTATCATGTCCTACAGACCTGTAAAACCTACACCATTGTTGCTTTACTTTTGGGATATATGTAGCGAGGTGGGGGCAATGGTTGGTATCATGTAGCCCAGCAACGCGGTAGTCATCGCACCATAGCGTTGGTCCACTTGGTCCCGCAGCTTCCCTAGGGCACAGCGGGCTGGGTCCCCCAGCCTGCATGTAGTCTGTGAGCAGCGGACAATTATCTTTGGTGTGGCCATACACCCTGCATCGTATGCACCATCTTTCGGGGCTTTCTTCCATTCCTCGCTCCTTTCGCAGATTCTGGATCTCCATGTGCATGGCCTCTAGTTGGCCTTGTATCCAATGTACTCCTAACTGGGTATCATCTCTTGGTGCAGCTTCCAGTTTCATGGTGACCTCCAAGGCCTTCTCTCATGTTGCACGAATTGATGATTTCTATTTTCATGGTGACCTCCAAGGCCTTCTCCTATGTCTTAATGGCTTGATGACCCATAGGTATGCACAAGTGGGTCAACAACATAGAAATGAACCACTATGTGTGTTGCCTATCATCATACTGGAATCCTCCTTCTCTAATCACTTTCTTTAATCGTTGATTTGCTTCCCACACGGACTCAAAAGGTCCTTGCTTGAAATATTTCAGTTCGTTCACTATCTGAGAATAGGACTTAGGTTTCCTGAACTGTTGTTTCAATGCATTCTTTATTTCCTCAATAATCACATTCGCATGGTGGTCAAGATATCCCATGTAACAATGCAAGGCTCTTCCTTCAAATGCAAGGGATAGATGTGCCCTCCTCACCGCATCGCTTGATATGTTCTACGCAGTCCATACTGACCTTACGACAAACCAGAACCGATCCATGTCCTCATCACCTACGCCCTTGAACGTAGGTAGCTTCATGTGCGAGGCCATATCATCTTCTGGTAGAAGTGGGTCCCATTTCTGTGAGTTCTTGAATCTTGCTTCCAACTTATTTGTTGATTTTTCTCTTCTTAGGTTTCTATTACGACCTTGGCATTACCTGATCTCTCTCAAAATGCTCCCGGTCCCAGAAACGGAACCATTTGTTGGCTCGAGGGGTCCTCACCCAGGTTCAGAGGTTAAGGTTTTCCAATAACCCCTATACTACTGGTCCTTTCGACAGTGACCTGCTTGCACAAGCCAAAGTCTCACCTGTAGCAGTATGGGAGGGTGCTAGAACCAGGTTTCCGCACCCTGGGAGAGAGCAGGTAAGTCAAGCCGGTTCGAAACTATCATATCTATAGAGCAATGGGCTCTTTTCAGAGGTTCCAATAAGTAACTAGAATACAGCTTATTAGATCTTCTCAAGAAGTTCGCATCAACGTGCACACTATCAGTTATAATCACATAAGAGTATAATTGCAACAAATCAATAGATCACAGACATATGTACCATGAACACAGACATTTTGCAGCTACAAAAAGATACATAATCTTATACTCAAGTCACATCCGCATAACATAATAGATCCAGATAACATTAGACGTCCACAATACTTCTGCATATATATATCATTACCCAAAATCCTCTTACATTCTGTAATTACCACCTGTGCACACAACCAGTAGGGTTTGCAGATAGCAGGACAGATGATCTCTGTGCACATAGCCAACATGAGACCTAACCCAAACAACCCTACCATAGATCTAACAATTCATAGATTGCATCAATCTCTATTCATTCCTACCTATGACTCAAAAAAGGTTCATCTATTTATAGCGGTTTAGCCTACGCATCCAATGGTCCGCAAACCGCGGTTTGTAGACTCTTGGTCTACCCTTGACCCATTTACAATGCGTTAGGGGCTTTGACCCACCCCAAAACCCCTGCGTTAGACTAATTAAGACGAAAATATAACAAATTTATATAAAATTCGTAGCTGTTAGGGGATCTTGTTCCAACAGTATAGTAATCTCTAGGGTTTTTATTGATTGAATTTTGGTGTTGGATGGTGAATTAGGTCAAGGAAGAACAAGGTTAGGGCACTAAGGATCAGAATTGCAGAGATATAATGGGGCAAGGTAGGAAAACACTTTAGAACTTTCAGGTATCTTGATGAGTGTGATTATACTGGTATGGTTTCAAAAAGAGCATGGAAATTATGAATTCTTTTCTATTAGAACAAAGTGAAACACAACTATGATAATTCCTCTAAAACAGAGTATCAAATAATGAATTCTGCTTATATAACTTAGGAATCAATCACATTGAGATATGGAATGAATATGGAAAGCATAATACATTCAAACATATGAAAACATAAGAGGAAACACTACTAAAACACATACCACAGGAATCCCACCAAAATAGCTGCAACTTTGTCTATTATTTCCTACCAAAAATGGTTGATTACATTAGTGTTCAAAGATAAATTACAAAACATCCAACCCTTGAAATGACAAAGGAAATGAAAGATATAGACCAAAAAAATTTCTCCCACTCTTAGGGGTCGAATCCATGACTTATGCAGTTGTTCCCCAAAGTCCTCAACTATAATCCTAATGACTAGGGATGTCAACAAACTCATCACTATCTTTGATGAAGCTGGTACACTTGACCCAAAATTACATATTTAATTCATGTATCTACCTATAGTAACTATAAAAGACATAATTACATTTAATTTTTACATTTACATTAGTAAAACTCCTTGGAATCCATCAATAAAATGAGAAAAGGAGAAATTTCTGAAGAAAACAACATACTGGAAAAGGCGCAGTGTGCCCTCGGAAAAGCGTAGTGCTGACCTTCAAATTGAATTTTGACTACCTTCCTGAAGTCCAAATTGAGCCCACGATAGCTCATTAGAAATATATTCCTGTATAGTTGTCCAAAATTTCCAATGTCCCCAACAACTAAAAATAATGGATTGAAGCATCTCAAAAATGAAATCTCCCAAGACTGTTCAAAAAGTGCAGTGTGAGGCTGAAAGAGGTGGCAGAAAGGTGTTTTTTAGGAGGTTTTTGGGATTTTCCACCTATCAAAAGCTTAGATTTTGGAGTGTCAGTAGTCAAAATTTTGTGTAGAGACCATTCTCTCCAACCATGCAAATTTTTCATCATTTAGAGGCCTTCAGAAAAAGCGCAGTGCAACATGCCCACACTGCGCTTTTTGTAGGCTTACTATGTAAAAAGCTTGAAAATTTTGATCAAAATGCCCAAAAAACCAAAAAATTGCCCAAAAAACTTCAAAATTTTTGGATGAAGTCCTCATGAAGTATGTTAAGCTACCAAGGAGGCATGAGCAAGCAAGTCAATTTTACCCTTCACCTTTTGGTTGATTAGGGTTTCCTCGAGCTTATTCTGCACCATTTTACCTTGACATTGAAAATTTTATTTCTAGTGTGATAGTGGTCAGCCATGTGCCTCAACATCTAATTTTCCTTGTTGGCCTTGTGAATAAGCTTCTCCAGGTGTATGTCTACTCTGCCAAGCCAAACTTCTTTTTTCTCATTAATTTCCATGGCAATCCTCTCCTCAAAGGTGAGTTCTTCTGCCTCATGTTGTTTTTATTGCTCTAATGCTCTTTTAAGACCCCTTGTTTTTGGTCTCAATCTAGTGATTTGGGCCTCATTAGACTCATCATGTTCCATCACTGCTTTTTCTTTGACATCTTGCCTCTTAGCCTTCAATAAGTCCATTTCCAAGGGTAATTTTTTTTCAATCAACTATTTGTTTTATTTCTCAAGGAAGGAGATGAAAAATTGTGCCCTTCCCAAATTAAATTCTAGCTCTAAGATTTGGGCATATTTCTCTTTGATGAACAGGTTTAAGGTTTCATGTTCATCTTGGACATCCAAGTCCACCAAGTCAAAAATCATTTTCTTCATTATGGTGAAGGGCTTCTTTCTCTTCCGTAACTACCTCCTGCTGCTTATGATATTCATGTTTTGTTGATGTATAAGGAAAGCCCCCTTCCACATTTTATGGAGAAAACACTTGCCTATGTCTTCTCTGATAGGTTTTGACCTATTTTTCCTTTTTAGTCTTCTTCACTATAGCCCTTCCAGATAACCTAGTTTACTTGTGAGAAACTAATGCTGATGGTGGAATAGGTCTGGGAGGTTGATTTCAATGGAGTAGTGAAGACCTCTGCCTCAATGAAAGTCTCCCATGAAATGTTCAACTGTTTGAGGTGATGAAGGACAATTATTTTGATGAGTGAATGATGGAAGATACTGTTCATTTTAAGCTCATACTCTTTGTTGTGCACTATGTAAGCCATCTTGTCAATTCTCCTGTACAAATAATAGGGAAGGTTGAGCAATTTCACCCTAGTGAAATTCATAAGTAATTTTATTTTATATTTGTACAACCTTGAGAATATTCCCTCACAAGTGAAATATTTCATGATGATATTCATCATGGGAGAAAACCTATTAAGAAGCTGACCAAAAGAAAAGATTTTCTTGATGTTGTCTTTGTAAGGTGCTTTGAGGTAAGGTTCATACAACTGGGCATCCAAATCTTGAGTTTTGAATGAATTTTCAACTACATTAGGTATCCATGTTGCTGCTGCAATGATGTCTATAGAAATGGTGAATGCCACCCCTGCAATGGTCACTTGGTCTTTTTGTATGTTGGTGATGAAGATCTTGGTCAAATTAGGATAGCTCTGCACTTTTTGGACCATCTCACAAAACTCAAAAAAACCTACATGCTGGAAACATTTAACTCTTAGGGGTGATGACATCAATTCCATAGTGTATAATGGCTCTAGCCTCAAGATTTTCGCTCCTTTGTTGTAGGTTTTCTTCTCTTCTTCTGTGGTATTTCTCTCTTCCTCCATGATGTGCAGTTTTGTTTAGAAACCCTAGGGGAGAAGGGGAAGGAAAATGGAGTGGGATGATAGGGTTATGGAGTTGGGATATGTGAAGGAAAATTTAGGAAAGAATGTAAGGGAGTTAGGAGCCTTATGGAAGTGATAGGGAGTTGAAATGATAAGGGGAATGGGGTAGGGAATTAAATTATAGGGATGTAGTCTAGATTCCTAGAAAAGTGCGGCGTAGGGGTAGGGTTTTAGGGAATATAACTTAAGAGTGGGGAATGAATTGATGTGAGGGTAGTGGGGGATGAATTAGAGTGTGAAGGAGGTAAACGGTTATAGGGAGAAAAAAATTAACTTTGGAAATTTGAAAAACTAGGGTTTAATTTCTAGATAATAACATGGATATAAATGAGGGGTTTCCACCATAAAATTATGACCATGAGCTGAAAGGTGGGACCTGGAAGATGCAAATTACTTGGAAATGAGTGAAGAAACCTTTGATTGTTGTTTAGAACCCTTGGAAAAAAAATTTGATGCCGTGTCTCCTTCACTAGAAAAAGCACAATGAGCTTGAGAAAGGCGTAGCGAGCCTTACAAAAATCACATGTGCAATGTGCTCACTGCAAAAAGCACAACGCCTATGGAAAAAGCGCAACGATGGACCCTGAAACTCATTTTTTTGAAGAAAATTATGGTTTTTGACTTGAAGAAGTTGAGATATCGATGTTGGAGAATGAAAATGAGCGAATTTTGTTTTTTGAGGGCCTTTTATACATGGAGAAATATCATTAAATAGACATGGACCCACATTTCCTTTTTTCAAAATCAACCTTACATTGATTTTTACCTTTAACCTTTGAACTTGGTATTTGAACTTTATATTTTGATGGATTACTAACATTGAATTTATTTTTGGAACCTTGATCATTTGATGATGGAAATTTGAGTATTTGAAGCTACTTAGAACTCTGAAGTACTTATTACAAATTAGGAACATAAAATTACATTTTTCTTTCAAATCAAATTTACTAATGAAAATACTTTATTGTCACTCCTTCACTTGTTGGACTTTATGCATGGAATGATGATTTGATGAGCTTGGAACCTTAAGACCTAATGGAGACTCTGGACTGAATGAAACCATGAAGAAAATGAATTTAATGATGATGACAACTCATGAATGATGGTACACTCAGCTGAGAGGTGAAATGAGCCAACAACTAGTAAAATTTTGAAAGGAGTGTAATCAGACATAGATCTGCATACAATGACCAAATTTTTACATGATGACCTAATGGAATGAAAAAAATTTGAAAATGAGACCCTAACAAACATGATAAGATTCTATTTGATCACTGGTGGTAGGATGCAAAAATCGACACTAACACATCTGATTACATGTAACACCTGTACACTCAAGACTAGTCTACAACTAATGTTACACTAGCTTGGAATATCCACCAAGCCTAGGAAACTTGAATTCTCTACATGAAATGGATATTTTGTGTTGATTTATCAGTTAACTAGATAATCACTTAGTTTGACTGAAATCCCACTGCATAATTGACCATCCACTAGTTCCTTCAACAATTGGAACTAGTTTAACTCAAAACAACCTTAGAAGACTGACCTTGATTGCTAAAAATTAGTAATCACACATAATTAACTGAACTCTAAATCCTCCAACTCGAATTTACTGAGTAAACTAGGTGACACAAGCCATGTCACACAAGTTAACTGCATCCAAGTTGTCTGTTGATGTGAAAATTCAAATTTTCTCAATTTAATCATGGAAAAATCAAATTGAGAATTTCTTGCTGCATTTTTCAACAATAACTTAGTAAATTAGAATATTTAATATTCATTGAGGGGAATTCATGGGGACTTCACTGAAAAAGAAATATTATAACATGTGTTTTCATATTGAGGTATAAAAAATGAGAAAAACATCAAACAATATATTGGCTATATAATAAAGGGTAAACGAGTTTTATTTTTATTTTTTATAATAATATGCATATTTTAAGTTATTTTTTATACAATAATTTGGCCAAGCACATGGAAGAAAAGGCTGAAAAAGGATAGAATATCGAGAGGGAAAAAAACAAGCGGAGTAAACTTTTCGTCTTCCTTCCTAGGACAAGTGAGGGTTTCAGTTGCTTGATTTAGCCATTGATGCATAGGGTTTCGGCTGCTCGATTTAGCCATCGATGCATAGGTTTTTGGTTGCTTTTAGCTTTAAATTTTTTATTCATCCATCTATGGGTTGTGGATCTGGAACAAATAACTTTGTTATCAGTGCTTCTATAGGTTTTCCTTCGCGTATGGATATGGGTAAATCCACCAATCAACCTGCCAATGAGGGAGAGTTAATTTGAATTATATCGATCAAAATTTCGCTCCTAACAATTAAGCCAATAAGGAAATGTGGTGGTTTCTATGTTCAGTTCAAAACTATCACAATAATAATACTATGGCTCACCACACCCTCCCTTACGTATAGATGTTTTCGATTTATTTCAGTAATATAGTTTATTTTCTCACATACAATTGGTTTCTCTGTGTCATGATGGGGAAATTGGTTGAATGAATAGATTGTGTCACTCTGGGTGCAATGTGTGTATGCATGGAGCTTGGAGAAAAGACTTTGTAGTCTTTTAAAAGGATTTCAAAGAAATTCCTACTATAACACAAGTCCCTTAGATATATATGCATCTGTCGATCTTATTGATCCAGTAGTAAAACCAACATCAACATAACTAGTTATTAATGATGTAACAAGTTCCATATAGAGCCCCAAATGCAGTAGCAAAGCTAGAAGTATGACCACCATTATTATATAAAGAGGCAGATACATAGCTACATCCACCAGTAGTTGAATTTAAAACAACAACACCACCATCAGTAGCTTTAGAAGATCTAGTTGTAGAAGCAGAGATGATAACATAGCCAGAAGTGGATCCAGCGACATCCTACTTAGTATTCAAAACATATGTGCCAGTAGTGATATCTAGGTAAAAGGTAGCAAGAGTGGCCCATGTACCTGTTTCATATCCTACAACAGTAGAGCTAGAGACAGTACTAGAGACAACATAGACTATTGTTTCATATCCTCTAGGAGCACAGGTAGTAGAGGCAGGGGTGGAGACAGTCATAAACATTTTTTGAAATCAATATTGGGAGGCACAATGAAATTTTCCTCTATTTTGTTGGACAAATGGGTCACTTCATGAGACAATCATTCAGTGTTTTAGTTACCTTGGTTCTTTCCTACAACAGGGTTGTGAAAGGGAGCAATCAAAATAGGAGATAACACAAATCATCCAGAGGAATCAAGTCATCCTGAGGGTGTTTGGTAAGTGCTTTGTGGAAAGTTTCAATTGTTCACTCGTAGCCCTTAGAAAATTTAGCCATCTTAGCATGAGCAGTTCCTTTTCTACTCAGATCCCAAGCAATAATTTTAAAATATGAATAAAGTCCCCTCTCTCTTTCAACAACCTTGTCACATTTTTTTAGTATAGTACTATTGTTGGTATATAGTAAGTACTTTGATATTACTAATACCTATTAAGGCATGTGCGTGGAGCATGTTACCTAGCTGGAGCTACTATATAGTTGCCTGTATTTCATCCATGACAACAATTTTAGACGCTATATCTTTGTAGCCTTAGATTTATGTCATATTTAACATAACCAAGGTATGATACTCTAGATTCGAGTGCAGTTATTTGATAAATTGACAAGAATTGTCTAAAACTGAGGTTACATAAATTTAGTGTGCTTGAGCTTAAGAATATAGTGCTGTAATTGCTTCATCCCTAAAAAATGACTTGAGTAACTATTGTGTGCTGATTTTAACCAAGAGTATGTAAGTGAAATATGTAAGAATAATAGTATCTGTAAACCTTGAGTAGATATGTGTTTCCTTATGCTTGTACATTTTTGGTTTAAGTGATCAGCACATCACAATCTGGATTTAATATGAGCCGTTTATTTTTATTTTGTCATTGAGTATGATATTTTGATATGGTCTTTAACGCATTAATATAATCCACGCGTAATGGTGTAAGAAGATCCACCAGTGTTCACTAGACATTTCCAGTGATGTTATCACATAGTAAGAACATAGTATTTGTGTTTGTGGACCTCAGATAAGAATTCTAGATATAGATGCAATCAAGTAGCACAAATCAATATAATTTGTGGACACCCATTACAACATGGATGCTCAGATCGAAAGGATGGTTGAAGCTTGAGAATATGCATCTGCTAATTGGTGTTTGTACATGCTTCCATTACATCATATTCATAAAATTTTAATGCCTTACTTACACCTCTTAAATACGGTACTGTAATTTACCTTATGCCAAAGTACAACATTAGAGAGGCTTGAATTATACCCAATTTCTAGAAACAATTTTGAAATGCAATATCTGTGTGATGGATCCAGACTCTCAAAAGGTGGTCGTGTCAGTTGCACTTCAGTGGCATCTAATGATATGTGGCTAATATTATAATCCATATCCTATAATAAAGTAACGTGAAAGCATCAATAGGCATTATCTCTAGAAGAATTATGGTATGACTGAGTTTGTAATGACACTATCAAGTATCTCCCATGGAATTTGCATAGGAGGCACAATGGGTAAACCCTCATGGTTGTAGGAACATGTGGCAGGAAGTCAACCCTTATTAGATTGATGTCTCTTGTTTTTGTAGTGCTAGCTATTGCATACTTATTTCGACTAGGGGGGACTCTAGTTGTTGTGACTGTTTGGTAGCATAAAAGGGCATGGATAGGAATTGTATTACTTTAGAAACCTCTCAGCGCTTTATAGGTCAAGTTCTACAATAGAAAAACAATGCATATTCTATGAGGATTAGACCTATAGCATGATTGGGATACATATAACATAAAAGTATGCTTTTAGGTTGATATATATAAGGGTTATGAAAGAAATTTTCAGACAACATTTTCTAGGTTAGTGCAAAGAATTAAGAAATTATTTTATGTCTATTAGGTAGTAAAGAGTTGCAGAGGATGATGGATATATTTTATAAGAAGGATCTCTAGTTGCACTTTATAGAGCTAGCGCAGTTCAAGCAGGAAGGCACCGCTAATTCATAATAAATAATGATAAATTTTTGTTACAAGTGGTGTTAGAGCTCTCAGGTTCACCACTTGGAAATAATGGGCTCTATTATGAAACAAATAACAAATAGAATTACAAGAGAATTACCATATTTTACCAACTCTCAGAGATGTAGAAACATGAAATAAAATTAGGTGAATAATCATCATGGTGTGAGTCACCAACAATAAACTACAAATTACAAAATGAATAAGGTACAAGAGGTACAAAGTATGTCCATGGATTTTTCCAAGTTTCAGTCACTACGTGAGAATGATATCCTTAGCCCTACATTGACATGCATAATGAATTTCATGTCTGTTATATTTGAGTTGAAATAATTCTAGGGAGGCATGAGGTATGATGTGTTACGTGGTTTCTCCCACAACTAAGAAATAGATGTTGGTATTATGCTTTTATAAGGCCTATATGATGTTGTGTAATGAAATCCATGTGAGGAACTAGTCACAAAACTAGCATTCAAACTTGCATGTGAAACACCATCAAGATTTGTTGGCTTTCCTGCTTTATGCATTTCAATCTTCAAGAAGAGAAATATATGCATTTATATTAAAGAAATAAATACTTCTCAAGGGAAGTAATGGAAACTGAAAAATAATTTATGTAGGAATGTTATGGAACTAAAGACTCTGAAAAGAAAAGATAGTGCTAAAGGTAGAGCTCTAAGAACACCCAAATACATCTGTCGATATGATTGTATGTGTTTATGTATCATGCATAAAATAGGAAAACAATTAGGAAGTGGAAAATCAAGAAGACAAGAGATGATAGAGACACATGTACCACCTATTTAGTGCAAAGGAATTCACAAGTCCTTTAAGGATGAGCTAGAATAAGTCTTCAATGCATGCTTGAATGTAATACATGATTCTTCAAGTTGAAAAAAGTTTCTTCTAGATTCACAATTTTCACTAAGGTAAAACAATAAAATACATGACTCCTCAATATCCTCAACTAAATTTCCCTAAACTAGCGAAAAGTAGATTTAGACGTAATTTATTCTCCAATTAATAATAATAAAATATGCCTGGAAATTTAAAATTCATGTTTTGAGAAAGGATCAAATCAAAGAAAAATTGGGAGTTCCTCTTCTTTGACTAGTGACCCTTTGACATCCTTAGATCTCTCTAACTAAAAGGGCTATTGAAATATGTGCTAGCTACCATGATTCTTCATGTTGAATAAAGCCCCCAAATGTGGATATGACAAACCGATAATCAAGAGAATGGAAACGGTTAGTAAGAGGTTATAATCACTTCCTCAATCCAGGGCAATTGTATATCTCTGTTTCAACCTGAATTTCTCCAAGTTATGGTATTCCTTCATCTTCTCCCAAAAATAGATCATTAATAGAAAAATTTGCAATATATATAAGGCAACAACGATGGTTATAGAGTTAATTCACAAAGGTGATAAAACTTCTTGCCAAGAAGACCACAAGGTTGGTTAAATGTGAAGAGTGTGGCCCATTGCACTCTAATAACTGTCCAAACATAAAGGTACAATTATTGGAGTAATAATATGATGACATTGGCTTCTTAGGTTCAAACATCTTCTCTCAAATTTGTAATGTGGCTTAGAAATCAAAAGCCAAAAGATTCTAGTACACCTCAACAACATAAGTAATGTCTACCTTAGGGACCTACAAATGATCTTTGAATATTTCCCCATGAATTTTACATGGATTATGGTTTGGGTGGATAGAAACTTGTGAGGTGATGCTTGAGAGTGGTAAGGTAACCCCTCCCCCCCCAAAAAAAAAATTGGATGTTAGAAGAGGAAGCAATCTGAGACTCCAAGGTCAAAGAACCCTAATGAAACAGAGGAAATTTGGACCATGAATACCTCTTCATAATACTATAATTTTCACCAAATTTTGGAATGTGAGAGCATGGAAACAACAAGTTGGAAGTATAGCCACTTGATTTCATACAATGGGTACAAGTTCTCCACTAGGTATACCTAGTGGAATTAGGAAGAATCACCACAACTACTCAAATACCTCTTCCTTAACTTTAAGATGGTAAAGTACCAACCCTAGCATAGTTTCCCTAACCTTTCTAATCCCAAAAATATATTATGGTAAGTGCAGGGTTGTGAAGTTAGTTTGTTCCAATGTTGGTTTTAGTCGATTAGGAAAAATTCATATGATAGCTTGACTAACCTGATTTTAAATTCTTAAAATGGTCAACATTGTAGAAGTTTCCTTTTACCTCAAAGGTTATGTATGTGTTTTCATGCTCTGACATTGCCATAAGTTATGGGTAGAATAGATCCTGAGTTGGGTATAATTATCGTGAACCACTCATAACATTAATAAAAATGTGCTGCAAACCATTTCCTTTTCAATAGGTAGGTAAGATGTTATAAGAAGTTACAAAACATCATCAACCAACTTAATGCATAAAGCTCAATAAAAGGGGATTGAAATGAGATAGTTGTTGGGTGCCAGTTTTGTACTTAGTTCCTACATTTGTTTCCCCCATTTTATCTCATGACTATAACCATTATGAATATATTTGCCTCTTTTTCCTACCTTTCTATCTTAACTTCTGTTGTTTCACCTTATTTTCATTACCTTTCCATTTCATCAATTATTATGATGTACTGTGTCTTTTTTTATGACTAACTGAGGATGAATGTTTGGAGAAGTTCTCTATTCTTTTGTTGTGTTTCTAGATGCTATTTGTAGCACAAAATATCTAGAGCACGAGGCGTACAGGATCAGTTAAAGGTGTGCTATTACAATAAGTTGTTACACCACGGCATTGTTACACCATGCTTTTACAGACCCGCTGACGAACTGTTGTTATAGTTGTACTGCTAATTGGATCTCATTAAATTCTAATGCTGACCTATCCTTTAGCTATTACGCTATAGTTGTGATGTACCACGATAGTTGTAGAAGTTATTACGTATTGTATTTTTGGATAACAACATCTAGGCAGTTTTAATTGTAATATATAATTTTCCAGTCAGAATTTTTATTAAGAAGTGGTTGTAACCATATGTATTCTATTTTGATCATCATGAGAATCATAATATTCTCATGGCTGATCCATCTCTCGTTTTTCTAAGATGTAACAACTATATAGTTCTCGACCCTTGAGGTCGAAAGGTTAGTGGAGAAAAGTATTACTTTGGCTCTGTAATTTTTGTCACATTAATACAATTTATCATGTTGTTGCTGTTACATGCATTATCTGGTTTAGTTTCCATTAAGTTCTTTCTTTTCCTGCACCCTGCTAGGGAGGAAGGGCCCTCCTCTTTAGCAGGGATTGCAGTGGTTAAGGTAGTTGTGTGTATATATTTCTATTTACTTTATTTATCAGTGGAAGTGTTGTTGCTGATGTTTTAGCTGTGAATAGATCTGCTTCAATTCCAATATTATATATGATGTTACACATGTGGGATTAGAGATACTAACTGGGTAATTGTTGTGTGGCGCGCTAGGTGTAGATTAATTGAGGTGTGATCAAATTCCTATAGATCATTTTATTTCTACATGAGTGTTTCTTTCCAACATTTACTTTAGTAACGATTTCCTTTATTTAGATTTGCTTCTGGCTTGATGTATCAACACAGATAGTGCGACTGTCATTAAAATAAAATACATCCATGGATTGATAATTTATGTTTACTTTTTAGTAATTTAACAGTGATTAATATATCCTAACATTTTGGTGCCGTTGTTGGGGATGGTAGTGACGATCCAATCAACTAGAGTTTTTTGTTAGATGATCGAGTGTACCCAGTTTGGAACTTCTGGGTGGTAAGACGAGAGGTAAGAACCTATGCATCACTCTAACATACTTGGGTGGGCTCACCATTGCTACACTAGGGCACTTAGAGGTACAATTTATGTGTTTTTTAGTGTGTCTCCTATTAGGAATCTGTAATCAGCAAGATTGGCAAAGTCCGATCACAGAAACAACATCGTTTCAACCATCTTTGGGATTCTAGGATCTAGCCCTCCTGAATTTGGAGAGGGATCTCTCCAATATGTATAAATATGGATTTTTATTTGGAATTTGGGGTAAAAATATTAGGCTAGTTATGAAGGCCAACGGTTTGTTTTGTTTTTGGATGGTTGATCATGAATATTGTTTGAGGTGGAAAGTCCTAAGTGCAAAGAGTTTCAAAGGTGAGAAGTTGCAAGTGAATAGAATAGCTAGGCTAAAAAGATAGATATGACACTGGTTTTTAGTCCATTGGGCTATGGGGTCATAATAGGGCTTTAATTGAGCAACAACATCAAGAGTGATCCAAGGGGCAAGTCATCTACACCACAAGATTATTAAGATTTAAATGATGGAATGGGAACAATAAAGTGTTGGAGGGGTGGAAACTAATAATAATTTCACAAGGGATTTATAGTCAGTCCAAACAAGAAAAGCCTCTTAAGTAACTGTTTAAAACCAACCAAGTGCAGGTCTAACCATTGGCTTCTTGGGCAAGTTTGTATTAAAGCAGCTTAATTAACAAACAATCCAGTAATCCACATAATTACCTTCAGAAAGTATGAAAACATATAAGAGAAGCCAGAGTATAAACTTAAGATCAGATAAAGTACTTTTAAACCTAGTCCGCTTTCAGTTAACACCAAGGGAAACTTTCAGAATCTGCCTTTGGAGAATAGACGCTAGAAACAGGGAAAACCATCACTTTCTAGTCTAACTTTAATAAGAAAATAAGGAAAATAACTTTCAAGAACAATGTTTAAAGCAAACAGTAGGATGAGGGAACTCCAACATTCCTAACTGCTTAAACTGTATTGAATCATTCTTAAATAAACAATTTGGAGGAAAACATTGAGATAAAGCTTTCAGTCAGAGAAGGTTACTGATGTACAACAGGTGCTAACTCTATAAATGATGTTCTTTATCAGAGAATAGTGAACAATATGACATACATAGAAGGAAAACAATAACTAAGAAAGGGGAACTTCACCAGTGATATAGACCAGGATCCCAAGAAACAGCTTGTTTATTGATGCCAAACCAGTTACAGTCTTCAAGTCCAATGTTTCAGTTCAACAATCATCTTCACTATCCAGCCTAACAAAACTAACACAAGCAGAGCTCCAAGGGCCAGTGAACACTATTTACAATCAGAAGTTTAAGCTCAAATGTATTTCAAAGTTCTGCAACCAACAATTGCTCATCTTCTACAGAAGTATTTATAGAAGAATGAGGAGGTGAGATCTGATAAAATATCTCTTAAGGAAATTAATACATTTTAAAGACTTCTCGGCCTTTGAGGGGCTCGATGGAGAAGTATACAAAACATTCTGTCTGCATTAACTGTTTTACATTTATGAATTAAGCTCGATGGGAGCTTTTATTGACTTTAAGGCTCTGTGTCATGTTTGGAGTAACTCTGCAGATATTTTTAGCATTTAAGTTCTTGCAGAAGTAACTCCCTGGCTGCGTTGAGGCAAAATATCTGATTCTGCAATAAGTTTAGCCTCTGTTTGAATGCTTTGAGGCAACATGTGGCGCTTATGGTAGCTGAGGAATCAATTCACCTCAAATGTGGCGGTGGAGGGCTGCTTGTCTGTTTAAACACTTATGATTTCTTTTAATTGTGTTTTAATTCTGGGAATTAGGCTTTTGATAAGCATTCTTAGCCGTAATTCCAAAATCTATCTTCAATCTTCATTCTGCTATGCTATGTCTTCAAAACTGATACTCTTTAACTATGTTTCTTAATAAAACCGTGTCTTGTCGATGTGCAGGGCCGCGCAGGTCCTTTAAAGGCATCAATGCCCATGAAGCATTGATAAAATGTTGATTTCGAATCGTGGATGGCTTCTCTTTAATAAATCGAGGGCGCAGGAAACGTCTTTTTGGCCCTCGGATTTTCTTCATAATACAATGGAAAACCATTAAAACACCTGTAAAAGACAAAAAATAATTAATAAATCCTGCGTTTTAGGTTTAACTGCTTCAGAAGGTGGGAAAGAGCGTGGTTGTTGGATGAAAGCATCCAACGGTGGAGATCTGCACAGAAAGGAAAAAAGGAGAGTGGGAGAAGAATAAAGGAGAGTGATTTTGGACTGTCCGATCCGGACACGTGGATGGTCCGGATTCAATCGATAGATCGCAATCGAGGGATCGCAATCGGGGGTAGGGAGTGAATGGAGCGATTGAATCATGCGATGCGATGAAGTGTAGGCCGTCGATCTACAGATTAGATCGACGGTGGATAATAAATCGGGGGATGTCCAATCGGCGGAACAAACGAACACATGCGATGGATATTTGCGATGCGAGTTAGCGCGGACCGTTGATCTGAGGATCAAATCAACGGCGGAAAGTGAAACGGGGAATGGCTGATTGGCGAGAGTAACAAATGGACGCGATGCAATGGAAAGCTCTGATGCGATGGAGCACTGGCCGCTTGATCGACTTTCGATCAACGACTGAGATTTTTTTAGAACAGATTGGCAGAGAAAAACTTTATAATATGAAAACTCAAACATTTTGGAATAAAACAAAGGTTTTATGCCTCGGGGCGGAAAAAAAAAAAAAAAAAAAAAAAAAAAAAATATATATATATATATATATATATATATATATATATATATATATATATATATATATATATATATATATATATATATATATATATATATATATATATATATATATATATATGTATAGGGCGCTCCGATTATGGCTTTGGGCTTTATGAACCGTGATATGGCTGAACTGTGATATGGCCGGGGCATATTAAAACTAGGGCCGATCGCAATTGGGCCATCGGGCTAGGTCTTTCAATCAACCCATTGAAACATTTGCGATGCGATTGGCACCCGGGATCTTTAACACTTGGTCCCGGGGAAAAGTCACATGAAATGAAAAGGCGGGGAAAATTTTTTATGTATAAGCCCTGATCGCATCAGAAAGTTTTGATGCGGCCTTTTCAATCAACCCATTGTGTATTCTCCAATTGCGATTGCGTGATCGGTTTTTTTAATCTACCCATTGAAATATTTCAACACGTGACTTGAATTTTTTAGTTAAAACTTTGGAAAAGTGGGTTTTGAGACTTTACAAAGGAAAAATGGATCGGGCATGAAATATTTACAAGATTTAAACGTTGGGTCGGGCCCACATTTAATATGAAAAATAATATAATCGGAGGATAAAAGCACAAGGCTTAATCGCATCGGAAATTCAGAGGATGTCAAAACAAATTGGTGCGCTGAGTTTTTGCGATGTGATCGGGAAGGTTTATATAAAAGAGTTGATCGCATCAGGATTTAAAAATGAACACAAGACTTGTGCACCATCGAAAGTTTCCGATGCGATAAGCGCTATATGGGTTCAGCGCTTGGTTTTTATGACAAGGGCACATGTGGGGAAGTGGTTAGGGGCTTTAGCCAAAGGGGCTAAAGCCTTATGAAAAAAACATGTATTTTTATGAATTTTTTCAAGGTTTTCAATGGATTTTGAAGGTTTCGGAAAAGCTAAAGAGTGGGTATTTAACCTTATAAAAGTGATTTTCATGAGGGGAAGAAGGAAACTCATGAAAAAATAGAGGAATTATATGGAAAAAAAGGGGAGAAAATGAAGGTTTGAGAAGGGGGAAAATGATGGTTTCTCAGTAGTCTTTCCTCATGAAATCAACATAATTTCTGAGTATAAAAGGGAAATAGTAAATGAAGATTTTTGAGACAGAGGTATGAGGCCCTACAGAGTCTTCAAGAGCCAACAATTTTTAGCAATGAAATTTGTTCCTTGAAGGCTCAAAAAAGGTCTTAGCCACCATTTTGTTATAACAAATTTTATAGGTGGCTAACAGTGGCTCCACTTGGGGATGATGCCTTCTTGAAGGCATCAAGAACTTCAGACTTGCATTCTCTGGGAGGCTAATTAGTTGCCTTATCCATTGGGCTTCTCTTCCTTTGCTAGGATGATCTTCTCTGAAAACATATTAGCAGCTATGAAACCAATGGACCTTCATCAACACAAACTTTCTACCTATCCAATCCTACTAATCTAGCATTTTTTCTTCATCAGAGTGCACTTGGATTCGAAAACTCTTTTCACAACATTTTATTCCTTTGAAAGCAGGAAATATAATCTATTTCTACTCCTTATTTCTCCATGGACTCAGGTTAAACAGTTGAGCCCATATGATTCTCTACCTATTCTATCAATCTGTTAGGATTAAACAGTCTAACAAATTTTTTATTCTCTAATTTCTACAACAGAAATTTAAAAACAATCAAGTCAATGATTACGCTGTTTGACTTGCTGCGATCTATGGCATAAAAACAAGCTGCACATAGATTATTATTTGCAGAAAAGTAAAATAAAAAATGATGATGGCTTAAGATCTGAAAATTCAAAGCACTTCCTTCATATTTTTACAGCTCTGTTTTGACTCTTATGTGAGTTGTTTCTTCCTTGCTCTTTGGTTCAGATTTTGAGCTAATTAGAACCAGATTTTCTTCTTCTTTGACTCAGAATTTGAAACATATTTGAGTCATCTCTTTTTGGAAACTTAGGTTCATATTTTGATCATGTTTGAACCTTTAATTTCTATCCTAAACTATCTACTGATAAGCCAAGATTAAACAGTTTGGGAAATCGAATTCACTATCCTATCAACAGAAAATTTAAAGCTAATTAGTCAAGTTTAGGCTATTTGACTAACTAGAAGTGTGTTATTCAGGAGTGGCATTTAAGCTTGCACACTTTCAGAATTTTTTTCTCTTTTTTGGTATGGGGCTATACCTTTTTTGTTTTCAGAATCTGCCCTCTTTTCTTTCTTTCTTTTTTTTTTGTAATTTTGACTTTTCTAACTTTGAATGCAATGGTGGATGAAATATTTATAATGGAAAAAAAAGAAAATAAAAAAGACTTCAAAACATATCATGGATCAAGAGAAGTAATGTTTAAGCATCCTGCCATTGACAGGACCTCCAAACAATTCTTCTCCATTCAACTCCTGCAATAAAAATGCATTGTTACCAGCAGCTGAATGAATAGAGTAAGGGCCAAGCCATAGGTTGTCAAATTTTCCATGCTTGCCCTTTTCTTCCCTTCTTGAATCCCATTTTAAAACTTTGTCCCCAACCTTAAAATTCCTAGCCTTTGTTCTTCTGTCAAAAAGCTTTTTAATAATGTCCTGTTTCTGCAATGCTTTGTTATAAACTTCCTCTCTGGTTTGCTGAAGATGAATGGTCTGGTTTATTCTTCTGATCATGTCATTTTATTCAGTTTGTAACTCTTGAATCAACTTCATTACTGGTAAACCAAGGCTGTTTGGAAAAATTGCATCAGTACCATACACAAGCTGAAAAGGTGACATACTAATAGATTTCTTCAAAGTCAATCTATCAGCCCAAAGTGCATGAATCAGCCTTGTGTGCCAAGAATTTTTGTTGTCCTCCAAAAGTTTCTTGATTATGTTCACTAAGCTTTTGTTCGAGGATTCTACAAGTCCATTACCTTGAGGGTAATAGGCCGTGGAGTGCCCTAATGTTATGTGATATCTATGATAGAACTCAACCATCTTCTTTGATCCAAATGTTGTTGCATTATCAGTGATAATTTTGGTAGGATAGCCAAATCTGGAGAGAATATTAGTCTCCATAAATTTTATAATAACTGAATCATTGGCCTGCCTACAAGGGATGGCTTCTATCCACTTGGTGAAATAGTCCGTGGCAGTGAGAATCCATCTATGCTGGGTAGAAGATGGGGGATGGATTTCTCAAATGAAGTCATGTCCCCACTGTTGAAAAGGGGCTTCAACAGTGATTGGATGTAGAGGTAGGGGTAACAGTTTTCTTTTGCCTTCAAAATTTTGACACTTATGACAGGCTATGATCATCTTATGCACATCATGGAAAAGAGTAGGCCAATAGAAACCAGCCCTCAAAATTTTGTTGGCTGTTGTCTTCCAGTACAAATGACCTCCACACTCTCCTTCGTGAAACTGATTTTTAACTTTCTCTGCATCAAACTCAGGCAAACATTTAAACAATACACCACTTGAATTTTTCCAATAGATACATCTATCTATAATGCAATAGTTTACATCTTTAAACTTTAGGAACCTTGCCTTTATTTTTGTCAAACCAGGAGGTGTATTTAATTTAAGAAAAACATGAATAATATCAGCATACCAAGGAGAATTCATAAAATGATCTTCGACTATAGGAGTTGAGAATTATTCTTGGTTATCCAAAGCATTAATCATATTAATATCAAGAACTTCAAAATTGGATTCAACCATTAATCTAGCGAGACCTTGGCCTTTGATGAGTTTAGTGGGTTTTATTTCTAAGTCATATTCAAGAATAATAGCCATCCACTTACCTCTTTTACCATCTGGGTCCTGTGTTAGAATATCTTTAACAACTGAATTTGGGACGAAGGCAATGATATGTGAGTGAAGGATGTAGAATCTGAAGTCTTTCAACGCTTTAACCAAAGAAAAATCTTGCTTCTCCATAATGTTATACTTCAAAGGAGCATCCCTCAATGCCTTGCTAAAGAATGCAATAGGCCACTCTTGTCCTTGTGGATTTTTTTGTAAAAGGACAGCAACTATGGTATGTTATGATGCAAATGAAAAAATATAAAAATCTTTTGAAAAATCAGGACTTATAAGAACCGGTGTTTTGGTTAACGCTTGTTTCACCAGTTCAAAGGACTTCTTTGCTTCCAAGGTCCATTTTACCTCTTGCTCCTTCTTTAACATGTTGGTGATATTCCTAAGGAGCTCAGCCAAATTGGGGATGAACCTTCTTAAAAAGTTAATCTTTCCGATGAAAGACTGCAACTCTTTGATGTTTCGAGGATGAGAGATTTTAAATATGGCCTCAATCCTCTTTGGATCTATCTTTATACCCTCTTCTAAAATAATGTGTCCAAGAAGTTTACCTTCTTGGAGACCAAATAGTGTCTTCTTAGGGTTTAAAGATATCCCAAATTTTCTGCACTTCTCGAAAACCTTTCTTAAATGTTCTAAGTGCTCTTCATCTATTTTTGAAAACACAGTAACATCATCAAGATAGATAATGATGAAGAAGCCCAGTTCCTACGAGAATGCTATGTCCATGGCTCTTTGAAAAGTTTCTCCAACATTCATTAGACCAAAAGGAATCTTCACATACATGAAAGTGCCCCATGGTGTAGTAAAGGTTGTCTTTAATTGATCAGCAGGGTAAACTAAGATTTGATTGTACCCTGAATAGCCATCCAGCAAAGAAATTCTTTTAGACCCTACCACCCTTTGTAAAATATGATCCATATTGGGTAAAGGGTAGTTGTCCTTTAATGAAGCTTTGTTTAAGTCTCTAAAGTCTATACAAAGCCTGATTTCTCCAGTTTTCTTCCTAACAGACACCAGATTAGATACCCATTCAGAATATCTAACAGGGACAATAATACCAGCATCATACATTTTCATGATCTCCTTCTGAACCAATGGTAACTAGACAAGATGTATTCTTTGCAGTTTCTGTTTGAATGGTTTTTGGTTTTCCTTGAGGGGGATTTTGCGCTGTATTATTTCAGTGTCATAGGATTTAAGATCTTCGTAACTCCACGTGAAAACATCAGAAAACTCTTTAAACAGCTCAATGTATTTAAGTTTAATGTGAGCTAGTAAAGTCTTAGATAGTTTAATCATCATAGGTTTAATTTCACTGCCTATATTGCACTCCTCTACTTCAGTCTCTACAAGTTCCAGTTTCGGCTTATTTGCCACATCGTTAAAATTGAACAACTCTTCTAAAGGGGCCAGACCCTTAGGTAGACTTTCATCTTTAGAGTGCAGAGTTTCTAATTCCTATGTTTCAAACTCTGCATTCATTTCTGTTTCACTTTCAAGTTTGCTAGATAACAGGTTTATATTAGCAAGTTCAGGAGACGGTTCTTCTTTATCAAGAAAATTTTCTTCATTGCAGTCTGTTTCATAGTCTGAGTCCGAACCGTTTAGTTCGAATTCATTTCTGAATTGCATGAAGTCTTTTATTTTTTTGTCATTGTCAAAAACCTGCCAATAATTCTCATGATCAGGCACGGCTGGTCTAAATTTTATCTAAGTTGTGCATTCATTGGTGCTATATGGAGTTAAGCATGTTCTAGCTGCAAAGGCTAAATTGTGGGCCGCGATATTTCTTCTTCTTGGGACAAAAATTAATTTGGACTCTTCGAAAGTTTCTAAAAGGTCCACGACATCATTTCTGTAGGCCCTGAGTCTGGGATGATTTGCGTTATACTCCCCATTGACTTGCCTAATAAATAACTCTAAATCCCCGTGAACTTTAATTCTTTTGGCTCCTATCTTTTTCAACAAACGTAAGCCTAGGAGAAGGGATTCATATTCTGCTATGCTATTGGAACACTGAACATTTAATATATAGGAAATACATTCTGTGTGGTCATTTTCAGTGTTAGAAATCCAGACACCCGCTCTAGCGTTAGTCTTAGTGCAGGATCCATTGAAATACATACTCCACAGAGGACCATTCTTAGTTTCATCCTGGTTACCGTCCTCTTCAACTGACGTGCCTTCTGATTGTTATTGAGTATCAGTGCTTAGTTGAGCGTGTTTTGATTCCCCAGGATTTGCGTTTGTTTGAGGGTCGTTTTCTTTAGTGTCCAGGTTTAAAAGCAAAGGACACATGAGCTGTAGTTCAAGACCTTTACTTGGTTTGCTAATGTCTTCAAATGTAGCAAACTGTTTAAACCTTTCTGTGTTGTGTTCCTCTTCCTCCCCGTCGGCCGTTAACTTTGTCAAAGTTACTTGTTCATCTAATGTTTCTTCATTAAAGAGGATAAATGAATCAAGGCCTGTGTTTACAGAGTATAAAGGGGAGTTGTGCAGTCTATCTTGACTTGTGATTGTGTATTGCATATGAGACTCCCTGTAAAGTCTTCTATTCTGATTGAAAACAGGAATAGTCGCATATGTCATGTCCATTTGCATAGTCCCTTGTAACTTAGCCCCCCAATATCTTGATAATAACATTCCATATTTGGGGGGAACATCAACCACAACAATATCCATGACTAGACATTTGGCTGGAATTTGGGCTAAGTTGACACAAATGTCTTTGATTAATCCTAAACATTTTACTCTACTGGAATCAAAGGAGTACAGGTATTTATATGGTCTGGTGATTTCTAAACCAAGGCTCTCCATTACAGCTTTTGGCATTAAATTATGAGAAGCCCCAGAATCGTGCATAGCGTTGTGAAAATTTTTGTCATGAACGTTTAAACTCACATAAAAGGGAGGAACAGGTCCCTTTTGATATTTACCTTCAATCTTTAGACCGAAAATAAGCTCTGGCTGGTCATCATTAAGATTGATTGTATCATTATTTTCTTCTATATTTAAAGCCTTCAAAATTTGGGTCCTATATGCATTTTGGGCAACTAACTCGGTCAAAGGAACGGAGATTTTGATCTTTGAAATTTCTTGTTCAAGGCTGAAGGGAAAATGGTTCTTTGAAGTGCTGGTTTCAGCCTTATTAGCTGTCACTTTGTCAGCAATATCAGATTTCTGATTTGTTTTATTTACACTTGACACAGTTGTTTTGACAGGAGTACTAGCTGAAGTGTTAGTACTACTAAGGTCTGCACTCTGATTTTCATTATTCTGAGTGCCTTTCTCTTTACCTTTATCAGAATTTACAGCCAGTGTTTTATCCTTTTGTTTGACAATTTTAGGCTTGGTTGTAGTGTTGTTTTGTGAAGATTTGTCAGAGGTTTTGCTATTGGGGGGCTGTTGATTGGTTTTTCTTCTAAGGTCGTATTCTCTTTGAGAATCTATGATGACATTTTCCATGTCTAGATAATTATTTTCATCATCATCTCTTTTGTCATCATAAGGTGTGTATAGACCTTGTTTTCTATCATAATTAATCTCAAAGTCATCATTATCTACCCCCAGCATGATGATATCATCCTCCTCTGCTATTTCATATGTTTCCTCAACCTCACTTACATAGTTTTGATGAAAGGCAGGAGTGATCTGCTGATCATCTTCCCTAGGTCTGTTTGGAGGTTGGTTCCTTCTAGAATTCTGATTTTGGTTCTGATTTCTATTTTGCGGAGCAGTTTGGTTTTGATTTGCTTGTGCTCTCTTAATTATGCTCATCTCTTTCATCATTTCTTCCATCATTCTCTCCATATTTGAGTTTGAAGTAGAAGATGTGGATTCCTCTCTAAAAGATACTCTCTTTTCAATTTTCATTCTTGCTCTTTTCTCTATTAAGTTTACTTCCACAGAAAGAGCGCCTCTTTGCATATCTTCAAGAGTTGTAAAGTCTCTCTCCCTTAGCTGATAGGCCATCTCAGGGTCAAACCCTTTAGGAAACTTGTTTAAAGCTGAGCCCTGTGGAGGTTTAAGTTCTGGTGAAAATGCATTATACACACTATTGAATCTAGTGCAGTAAGCTCGCACACTTTCCCCAGTGTTTCTATGGAGGTTCTTGTAATTAGATAGGACTTGACAATGGTTTTTATTTACTTCCCATTTGTTTAAGAATGTTTGATGGAAGGCTTGGAGATAATTAATACTATGGGGGGCTAAGCCTTTGAACCATTTTCTTGCTTCTCCCCCTAAGCTTTGAGCAAATAACCTAAGCTTGACAGAATCATCATCAATTCCATTTCTGTCAAAGTATTCATTCTTCTTATCCACATGTTGTGGTGTAGTTGTAGCATTGTTAGCATCATACAATGGAATTTTGGACTGATAGTCTTGTGGAAGATTGACTAATGGTACAAGAAGGACTAGGGGAGCATACCATGCTGCCATGATAGGTGGTGGGGGAGGATTTACAAGGAGTGGATTAATAACAGGAAAAGTGGGCTTAGGTGTAGTGGTTTTAACAATGGATATAGGGTGAGTAGAGGTAGATGGACTAAGAATATACTGTTGAGCTGATCTTGGATGAGAGACACCTAAGTTGTGAATAAAATGTAAATCGGGAGGTGTTGTTTCTCTGCTACCAAGAGGTTCACTTGTTTCAGGAGATGATAGTGAAGACTCAGAATCTAACTAATCTAAATCACCAAGAGACCTAGTTCTAAATGGATTTACTAAGTCAAATTGAGATTGTTGTAGAGCTGAAAGATTTTCGGGAACTGAATTAGCTCTCAAGGGTGATCTGAAAACAGTTGATAACTTATTCTCAGGAGACTTCCTAAGGATTCCTTCTGGGTTATCAACTACTTTAGGTGGATCAGGGTCAGGAAAGGCTCTAGTGTGAATCTTTCTAGGAGCCACTATGCTATTTTTTTCAGACCAAAATAAACAGGAAAAGTGAAAACATATATGACAATCTTTAAGAGGTTAACAAATTTAATCCTACAGTCCTCTAATTGAGTTTGAAAGATATTATAATGATAAGGGTTCTTCCCAGTGGAGTCTTAAGGTCTGTTCAGGGTTGTGGAGTCGCCAAGTGGAAGTGTTTAGCCCCTAAGGAGGTAAAAGGTTTTATGGTCCACCACCATGTTTATTGGAAACCAATCTAAAATATTTTTAGGTTTTTCGAAGTTATTTTTAGTTGTATGGTTTTTAAGAATATCCTAACTCTGTTTCAAAACTTAGCTATGGTTATGAGACAAAGAAAAATTACTCTTATGGCTAAGCCAGCTGATCTTTCAAGGTTAGATAAAGTCTTAAGAGAATCATAGGGTTTGCCTAGTTTGTCACTGATTCAAACAAGTTTTATCATGATTACCATTTCTTGGTAGTGCTTGAAAAGGCTTATTTTAACTCACAAGGTTTTATAAAAATGAAAATGATTTTGGGCTTGTTCCCCAGTGGAGTCGCCAGAAATGTTAGGAATATGTAATCAGCAAGATTGGCAAAGTCCGATCACAGAAACAACATATTTTCAACCAACTTTGGGATTCTAGGATCTAGCCCTCCTGAATCCGGAGAGGGATATCTCCAATATGTACAAAGATGGAATTTTCTTTGGAATTTGGGGTAAAAATATTAGGCTAGTTATGAAGGCCAAGGGTTTGTTTTGATTTTGGATGGTTGAGCATGAATAATGTTTGAGGTGGAAAGTCCTAAGTGCAAAGAGTTTCAAAGGTGAGAAGTTGCAAGTGAATATAATAGCTAGGCTAAAAACATAGATATGACGCTGGTTTTTAGTCCATTGGGCTGTGGGGTCATAACAGGGCTTTAATTGAGCAACAACATCAAGAGTGATCCAAGGGGCAAGTCATCTACACCACAAGATTATTGAGATTTAAATGATGGAATGGGGACAATAAAGTGTTGGAGGGGTGGAAAATGATAATAATTTCACGAGGGATTTATAGCCAGTCCAAACAAGAAAAGCCTCTTAAGTAACTGTTTAAAACCAACCAAGTGCAGGGATAACCATTGACTTCTTGGGCAAGTTTTTATTAAAGCAGCTTAATTAAAAAACAATCCAGTAATCCACATAATTACCTTCAGAAAGTATGAAAACATATAAGAGAAGATAGAGTATAAACTTAAGATCAGATAAAGTACTTTTAAACCTAGTCTGCTTTCAGTTAACACCAAGGGAAACTTTCAGAATCTGCCTTTGGAGAATAGACGCTAGAAATAGAGAAAACCATCACTTTCCAGTCTAACTTTAATAAGAAAATAAGGAAAATAACTTTCAAGAACAATGTTTAAAGCAAATAGTAGGACGAGGGAACTCCAAAATTCCTAATTGCTTAAACTGCATTGAATCATTCTTAAATAAAAAATTTGGAGGAAAACATTGAGATAAAGCTTTCAGTCAGAGAAGGTTACTGATGTACAGCAGGTCCTAACTCTATAAATGTTGTTCTTTATCAGCGAATAGTGAACAATATGACATACATAGAAGGAAAACAATAACTAAGAAAGGGGCACTTCACCAGTGATATAGACCAGGATCCCAAGAAAAAACTTGTTTATTGATGTCAAACCAGTTACAGTCTTCAAGTCCAATGTTTCAGTTCAGCAATCATCTTCACTATCCAGCCTAAAAAAACTAACACTGGCAGAACTCCAAGGGCCAGTGAACACTATTTACAATCAGAATTTTAAGCTCAAATGTATTTCAAAGTTCTGCAACCAACAATTTCTCATCTTCTACAGAAGTATTTATAGAAGAATGAGGAGGTGAGATCTGATAAAAGATATCTTAAGGAAATTAATACAGTTTTAATACTTCTCGGCCTTTGAGGGGCACGATGGAGAACTATACAAAACATTCTGTCTGCATTAACTATTTTACATTTATGAATTAAGCTCGATGGGAGCTTTTATTGACTTTAAGGCTCTGTGTCATGTTTGAAGTAACTCTGCAGATATTTTTAGCATTTAAGTTCTTGCAGAAGTAACTCCCTGGCTGCGTTGAGGAAAAATATCTGATTCTGCAATAAGTTTAGCCTCTGTTTGAATTCTTTGAGGCAACAAGTGGCGCTTATGGTAGCTGAGGAATCAATTCGCCTCAAATGTGGCGGTGGAGGGCTACCTGTCTATTTAAACACTTATGATTTCTTTTAATTGTGTTTTAATTCTAGGAATTAGGCTTTTGATAATAATTCTTAGCCGTAATTCCAAAATCTGTCTTCAATATTTATTCTGCTGTGCTATGTCTTCAAAACTAATACTCTTTAACTGTGTTTCTTAATAAAACAGTGTCTTGTTGATGTGCAGGGCCACGCAGGTCCTTTAAAGGCATCAATTCCCATGAAGCATTGATAAAACATTAATTTCGACCCGTGGATGGCTTCTCTTTAATAAATCAAGGGCGCAGGAAACATCTTTCCGGTCCTCGGCTTTTCTTCATAATACAATGGAAAACCATTAAAACACCTGTAAAAGAAAAAAAATAATTAAGAAATCCTGTGTTTTAGGTTTAACTATTTAAGAAGGCGTGGAAGAGCATGGTCGTTGGATGAAAGCATCCAACGGTGGAGATCTGCACATAAAGGAAAAAAGGAGAGTGGGAGAAGAATAAAGGAGAGTGATTTTGGATCGTCTAATCCAGACACGTGGACGATCCGGATTCAATCGGTAGATCGCAATCGGGGGATTGCAATCGGGGGTAGGGATCGAATGGAGCGATTAAATCATGCGATGCGACGAAGCGTAGGCCGTCGATCTACAGATTAGATCGACGGTGGAGAATAAATCGGGGGATGGCCAATCGGCGGAACAAACGAACGCATGCGATGGAGATTTGCGATGCGAGTTAGCACGGACCGTTGATCTGAGGATCAGATCAATTGCGGAAAGTGAAACGGGGAATGGCTGATCAGCGAGAGTAACAAATGGACGCGATGCAATGGAAATCTCCGATGTGATGGAGCGCTGGCCGCTTGATCGTCTTTTGATCAAAGACTGAGATTTTTTTAGAATAGATCGGCAGAGAAAAACTTTATAATATGAAAAATCAAACATTTTGGAATAAAACAAAGGTTTTATGCCTTGGGGTGGAAAAAAAAAAATTATATATATATATAAGGTGGATGGGCGCCCGAATGTGGGGCCTTTGGGCTTTATGAACTGTGATATGGCCGGGGCATATTAAAACTAGGGCCAATCGCAATCAGGCCATCGGTCTGGGTCTTTCAATCAACCCATTGAAACATTTGCGATGCGATTGGCACCCGGGATTTTTAACACTTGGTCCCGGGGAAAAGTCACATGAAATGAAAAGGCAGGGAAAAAGTTTTATGTATAAGTCCTGATCGCATCAGAAAGTTTTGATGCAGCCTTTTCATTCAACCCATTTTTTATTCTCCGATTGCGATTGCGCGATCGGTTTTTTTAACCTACCCATTGAAATATTTCAACACGTGACTTGGATTTTTTAGTTAAAACTTTGGAAAAATGGGTTTTGAGACTTTACAAAGGAAAAATGGATTGGGCATGAAATATTTACAAGGTTTAAACGTCGTGTTGGGCCCACATTTAATATGAAAAATAATATAATCGGAGGATAAAAGCACAGGGCTTAATCGCATCGGAAATTTGGAGGATGTCAAAAAAAACTGGTGCGCTGAGTTTTTGTGATGTGATCGGGAAGGTTTATATAAAAAAGTTGATCGCATCGGGATTTAAAAAGGAACACAGGGCTTGCGCACCATCGAAATTTTCCGATGCGATAAGCACTATACGGGTTCAACGCTTGGTTTTTATGACAAGGGCACATGTGGGGAAGTGGTTAGGGGCTTTAGCCAAAGGGGCTAAAGCCTTATGCAAAAAACATGTATTTTTTATGAATTTTTTCAAGGTTTTCAATGGATTTTGAAGGTTTCGGAAATGCTAAATAATGGGTCTTTAACCTTATAAAAGTGATTTTCATGAGGGGAAGAAGGAAACTCATGAAAAAATAGAGGAATTATATGGAAAAAAAGGGGAGCAAATGAAGGTTTGAGAAGGGGGAAAATGATGGTTTCTCAGCAGTCTTTCCTCATGAAATCAACAGAATTTCTGAGTATAAAAGGGAAATAGTAAATGAATATTTTTGAGACAGAGGTATGAGGCCCTACAGAGTCTTCAAGAGCCAACAATTTTTAGCAATGAAATTTGTTCCTTGAAGGCTCAAAAAAGGTCTTAGCCACCATTTTTTTAGAACAAATTTTATAGGTGGCTAACATCTCCAATGACACAATTGTTGGGCGGTAAGACGATAGGTAATAACCTGCACATCGCGGTAAGACGAGCGGGCTCACCAATGTCTCGCTGGGACACTTAGAAGTGTGAATTTTTGGGTGTTTGATTTAGAGTGTCTTCAGCTATACATTCATTGAGCAGTAAGACGAGAGGTAAGAACCTGCGCATCACTCTAACATACTTGGGTGGGCTCACCGCAGTAGAAAATGAAGCACTTGTAGGATGAATTGATGCACATGGGGTCCATGTGTGCCAGTAGGATGATAGAAAAATCCAAAAACACCCCCCCACTCTATTAACCACAGGAAAGACGGGTTGTAAAAAGGAAAAGAAGAGTGCAGACTTAGGAAGAAAGACATTCTTTGGAGATCTCATCTCAAAAGCAAAAAAGGAACAGTCTACTTCATATAGAGATAATAGGAAGAAAAGACCATAGAAAGCGACTACTATATTGAAGCCTGAGGCATCGGTGCCTTCCATGTCTGGGCCTCACCACCCCTCAAACATCATATCCACTCCTAATATCAAGACTCTAAATTTAAAACAATGGTGGAAAATCATTTATCAAGATCTGAGAATTGAAGGACAAGGGGAGACCAGTGGGGAGCATTAGCGACCTGAGGAACAACATTTAGTTGATCTTCATTTGGACGTTGGTAGTGCAGTCAAACAATTGGTCCTCAAACAACCTGATCCTTTTATTTATCAATCTCCTACATCCTTCGAGGTGAGTTCATCCCATCATGAAGAGTCATCCATGGGGGACGAGAATGTCAAGGCATATAGCTCTGTTAATTTTGAATTCTTGATAGTAGTGACACGAGATGAGGCTCCTATGAAAAACATTCCTTTGTCATCCCTACCATCCTTTCAAGGGATGGATGTTGAAGTTCATGATACCTTTTTGTTCGAATTCGATGTGCTCTGTAGAGGTTATGACTACACTTCAGACGCCCAAAAGCTAAAATTATTTCCTGCTACTCTGAAAGGAGCAGCATTAAGATGGTTCATGACACTGGGTGCTGGCACGATTCGAACCTGGAATGACATGAGGGAGGCCTTTCTCTTTAAATATCAAGATTACTGTCAAACCAGGGATTTGAAGAAAGAGATCTTTAGAATTGCACAGAAGGAGGAGGAGATATTGGAAGAATATATGGAGTAATTACATTAAAATTTACAAAGATCTAAGTTTAGTAACTTAGCCCCGGAAATTCTGAAACCAATATTCGTAAGAGGTATAAGAGATGACTATCTCGATAATTTGAATCTATTGGGAAAATGAGACATATCATAAGAACCGCTTGAAGAAATAATGAAGCTCTGTCTGTGGAGTTCAAGAGGATCAGTCAAGGGGAGAAGTTTAGTTCAAGACCTTTCAGTCCAGATATAGAAGTCCACCAGTGGAGGAGTAACCAGAGAAAAGATCGAAAATATATTTGAGGATTTTAAAACCAACCTCCTTAGCATTATCTCTGCCCATATCACTACAGTACAAGTTAAGAAAGCACAAGCAGAAACTGAAGCAGCCTTAGCAATATTATGTCCCTAATGAAAAAATAAACATTTGGAAAGAGAATGTGGACTGAGTAGCGTCAGCCTGTGTAACATCGACGAATTGGCACATTCCACGAATCAATGTCCTGAAATTCCCAGACTGAAGGCTGTACTTCAAGAATCAAGCGAGGATGTCCAATATTCCTATTTCATCAGATCAAAGAGGCCATGGAAGCCATGACCTACAGGAATTCCTACAGATTTTTCCTCTTTTAACCCTTGGAATAATTTTTATAATAGTCAGCAATTTCCATGGCAGTATACTACTCCTTCCTCAACACAATTTCCTTCACCATGGAACCAGTGGCCTTCCCCTCCACCAATGAAATATCCTCGATCACAACCTCTTCCTTAGAGCCAGAATTAGAGAGGTAACAACCAAGGTCCAGTGCCCCTTGCACTACCAATGTAGCAACAGTTACAACTACCTTCTCTTCAAAATCCTACACCTTATTTTCAACCCCAATTCGAATAATAAGGCACCCCAGAGCATAGATGCTCCAGTCACCTTCCAAACTTATCTTATTACTCCCATTAGACTCAAAGAGGTTCAGCTTCGATCATGAAAAGTAATTATACCTGAACATACTCCCATTATTACCGAAGAAGAATATGAGTCACCTAGAAAGGATATGGTTGATTCTGAGACAGTTGTTACACATGTAACAGTTGATACAACACCTGTTGTTACACCTGTAGAAGCCAACTCGAGAAGGTATCTTATTTCTACATCAGCCAACCTGAGCAAGGTTGGTGCATCTGTGACATCTAACTCAACCATTAAGATTCAGGATCCTCCCTACCCTCAATGATTAATTGAAAGTGGGCCAGCCTCACAATCTGAATTCGAGTTCCTCAAAGAATTGAAAAACTTGTATGTGCGGATTTTGCTGTTACAAGCTCTTAAGGAAGTACATATATATGCTAAAACAATGAGGGATTTGTGCGTAAAAAATCCTGGAAGAAAATAGAAAGACCCTGCTACTATCCATGTTATGGGGAAATTTTTTGATCTTATGATTGATCAACCTTTTCTGACTAAATATAATGACCCAGGGAATCCTACAATGACTGTCCATATTGATGACTAACCCATAACCAACACTTTGATTTATTTGAGGGCAACCATTAATGTCATGAATAAAGACCTCTTTATCTCCCTAGGACTTCATGGACTTAGACCTGCACCCACAGTTCTTGAATTAGTAGATAGGTCCCATGTCAAACTCGAGGGAATGATAAAAGATGTGGTTATCACTATGGATTCTTGGAATTATTCGGATGATTTTCTCATTTTATAAACCAAATCCAACCTGGCGGGTCATCCTTTAATCTTGGGAAGATCGTGGCTAGCCACTGCAGATGCATATATCAGGTGTAGGTCTGGGTCTATGGTGATCTCAAATGGGTAGGCCACTCAAAACTTGAACCTTTACCCCCCACCAAGACCTCATATGGATTTGATTAGTCCCTAGTGGGATGAATTTGAACCTGAATCTGATCTTTCCCTAACTCTCCTCACGTTTGGAAAAGCAAAATACTTTAAGGATGAAACAAAGGATGATATCATTAATGGTTTTATTAGAAATTCACTCTCTGTTTCCTCCATTAGAGATTTGGGGGAAGAAGATGAGGTAGACGATGTAATCATTGAACATTTGAAAAATACTCCACATACTACCAACAGTCCCATTGGAATTGAACCTGGAAAATATTTAAACATTAATCCTAACTTGACTGTTAAAAAAAAATATTGTTGATACAGCTGTTACAAAAATATAAAAAGGCATTTGTATGGGACTATACTTATATGAAAGGAATCCACCTTGGCCTATGAACTCACCGCATTTATCTTAAATAGGATTGCAAACTAGTCAGACAACTGGAGCCCCGAATGAACCCCACACTTAAGGAGATAGTGAAAGAAGAATTACAGAAAATACTTAATTCTAATTTCGTCCACCCCATTTCTGATAGCCAGTGGGTGTCTCTGCTTGTCATAGTTCCGTAAAAGAATGACAAGTGTAGAGTCTGTGTAGACTATAGAGAGCTTAACAAGGCCACTGAAAAGGACCATTTCCCTTTACCATTCATTGACCAGGTCCTGGATACTCTCTCTGGGAATTTTTTTTTTTCATTCCTGGATGGGTTCAGTGGCTATAATCAAATATAGATTGCTCCGGAACACCAAGACAAGACAACCTTAACTTGCCCATGGGGTACTTTTGCATACAAATTCCTTCATTTTGGCCTCTGTAATGAGCCAACAACTTTTCAGAGGGAAATATTGGGTATTTTTTCTGATCACTTGAATTACTATCTTGAAATATTTATGGATGATTTTACACCCTACAGGGATGCCTTTGAGACAACATTAGTCATTTTGGAAAAGGTGATGTGGGCTTACAGAACAACATGTAGGAATACTACAGGCTTCTCACCATATGAATTGGTGTATGGTAAGAATCCTTCATTCCCCATAGAGTTCAAAATAAAGACATTAAGAACATCATTGCAGGTCAATCTGGACTTAAGCACGACACAGAAACAAAGATTAAACCAGGTCAATGAGTTGGAAGAGAAACCATTGGCTGCCATTCATCAGACAGAGATCATTTAGCAACAAAGAGCTAGATGGCATGATAGTTTTATTCAGAAGAAGAAGTTACAAAAATGAGATTGGGCTCTCTTGTATGATTCAAGGTTCAGGAATTTCAAAGGCAAGCTCTGTACCAGATGGCTAGGTCCTTACGAAGTAGACACAGTCTTTGTCAATGGGACTATACAATTGGTCACCATCGACAGTGCTAAGACACCATTACTGGTTAATGGGCACCGTTTGAGGCTATATCATAAACTTGCTTCAAAGGAATCATTTGTTAACATTGTTGCAGAATCTGAACTTCATGTTACAACAACAAGGGAACATTCCCCTGTGCAGCCTGAAATTTGAAATTACAATAAGTGCAACAACTGAAAACCACCTTTGTGGTAGCTGTTAAACATGTTTAAAAAAATAAATAAATAAATAATATGATAATAAGAATCTAATTGTGAAAACCTCCTTCTGGGGCACAATCAAACAATTTGTAATAGTTGAAAACCACTCCTATGGTGGTTGTTACACCTATTTTTATCCCTTCCTAAAAACATCATCCTTCCTTCTGTTATCACTTTAATAATTCCCAAAGTTTTGAGATTTTGATTTATAGTTTAAATAATATTAGAGGTAACCACAAACTTACTTTTAAGCCTTAGGATCTAGCCTTCCTAATTCTCAGATAGGGCTCTCTCTATACGATTTAACTTTGTTTTATCTATCTAATTTTAGGCTAGTTATATGGGGCAATTTGGTTTTGATATTTGTTTTGGTTTGGTGGGAAAAAATTGCTTACTGAGATGGATAGTGATAGATCTACTTTTCCATTGGGAAAATGGAGTCAATGTGTCAAGCAGACATATCAGAATCAAGGTCTAAAATCAAATATTTTCAGGGCAAGATAGCAAAGTCACTCAAGATCTTTGAGGCTGATTGGTGAAGTGGTTTAAACAGGATAAAGATCAATCAAGGATTCTTTGATTCGGATAAGGAATGAAGAGGTAGGGGTCAATCGAAATTAGGGAGAAATTAAGGGTTCCCTAGTCTGGATATCAGCAAAAAACATTAAAATGAAAACTAGTAAATAACAAAGTGCTTTAAACAAATTCTGATATATCACTTCCTGATTTCACATTAAAATTTGTAACACATTTATGTATGAATGGAAAACATAATAAGGTTTAACAAATAACAGAAGAAAGTACTTCACTTAAGTGGACCAACACATGAATCCTGATATATGATGCTTTATTGCTTTAATCCAGCCTGTTGACTTGAAACTTAGTACAAAAACCCTTCAGGTATAGAAAAATTGACTATAAAAATCTTCATCAATTTATTCCACACTAATACTTCAAAGGATGAAGTATTTATACAAAAATTAATACAAAATATCCTAGAAAAATCATAGTAATTTTCTATGGAAAATAAAATATCTATTACAAAAAGATAGTGACAACTGCATACCAAACTTGCAAGATGTCCTATTTATTAAATAAAATATCTTTTTTGTTGGACTTAGGCTGTAGCTTGCTGTTTCAGGTGTCTTTAACACTAGCACTTGATCTTCAATCAGTTTTGAAACTTTTTCTCTCACCTGATACTCTTTATCTGATAATCTTTAACCATCTTATACTCTTTAACCATTGTTTGACTGTTTTACTGCCTATAAAAATTTGTTTTTACTGTGTAAAAACAACACTCTGTTTTTTCATCCTCTTTTATTGCAAACTGTCTTTTTACAGTAATTCTGTGAGCTTCTGCCAAAACTCTTTATCAGGTAATTTAATCGTTGTAATTTTTCTGAAATTCTCATCAGCCTCTGTGTATCTAAAAAATGTTGGCTTGAATACAAAGAGATGTTTGATCTCATGCTATAAATAAAACAAGTTTTCAACACTCTTATGCAGCACTTTACCTGTGGGAGCTCCTTTCCAATCTTCCTTGTTTACTTGATCTCTAGCAAAGTCTCTTATCTTCTTGTTGTAATCTTCTTTCTTCATCAATTTATCATTGATAACAAGAATGTTTGGCAAGCCTTTTTGTCTTAATGTGTCAAACTTAACCATGGGTTTAGTTATGGCTAAATCCATATTTTGACACTTCTCTTCCAGCTGTTTCATCAAGTTTTTCTTTGAAAGCACTTTTCTTACCTAAAGAATTATTTCAGTTCTATCAGTAATTCCTATCTCATCCAATTCTTGCTTGTTTTTAGTGTTGATAAACTTGATTATTTCATGGGCTTCCTCAGGTTTGGCACCAATCTCTTCTTTAGTCTTCAATATTTCTTCTTTGGCTACCTTAAGCAAGTCCTTCTACTCATAAATTGCTTGAATTGATGGCCAATTGTCATCGATTGACTCAATGATCTTGGACCATAGCTGATTCTTTATGTAGGCCATGGGCTCTTTTAAGGTTAACTCTGCTTCAACCTTATTTAACTGCTCACTTGACCTTTTGGCCTTTTGTTCCTCTGTTTTAGCATTTATTTGTGTTAATTTCTTGGCATCTTCCAATTACTTGATTTGTTCTTTCAACCTGTTTATCTCATTATTATGTATTGACATCTCTTCCACGGCTTCAATGAGTTTGTTGCTTCATCTGTTTGTTGAACTGCTGAAGTGGAAGATTTAGTAGCAGAAGTAGTGGAATAAGTAATTGGCACAGTTGTGGCCAATGGGACTTTTGGTGCCAAATATTCTGCTAAATTCTAAGGAAATACTGTTGTTACTAGGGGAATGGCTGTAGGAGGAACACTTTGATTCTTTGCAGCTTCTTTTTCTTGGACAAGCTTGTCCATTTCTATATCCATCTCCTTGATCTGTGCTATCATTTATAGTATGAGACTCATCATCTCATATTTTTTATTTTCCTCTTGCACAATCTCCTTAGCCTATGGATGCTTTGTTGGAGGTAGTTTTAGTTGCTTTCTAAGTGCCACAATATCATCATTTTTCTTCTTTACTAATTCCTCTGCATCTTTTACATTTGAAGGGTCATACCCTAATTCAATTAGCAGTTCTTCTAAAGACTTGATTCTAGTGTCTTTAGCATAGGAAGAAGCTTTTTCAATCCTAATCTGATATCTCAAATTTGTTACAGTGTTCTGGAGTTTCTGGGCACTCATTGCCTTTGTGGTCATAGTAGAATAAATCATTTATGAGATTTTCTTGTGAAACTCAATCTGATCCAAGAGATGAATGCTTTCTACTGGAATTTCAATATCAGCTCTCTTGTAATCTGATGTTGTTGTATGTTTAGGAATTGTTGGCTATAGCACTGTCATTAGAAACTTTTTATTTTTATAATCAAAGGCTGAAAGCAGCCTATTTTGAATACCTGGAGTCCGCTTTAAGTATTGTGAATAGATCTCATTCTTGATCTCTTTATTTTTGGCTTTAATCTGTTTGTACTTTTCTTTGATATCCAAGTCTGTATCCTCTGTCTGCTGTGATGAAGATGCTTCCATGATTTTCTATTTTTCAATCATCCGAGTGTTTGAAGTATTAGGTTCATGTTCATTTTCAATTATTGTAGTAGTCTCAGTGTTTTTCTTTGGATTCTTTTCATCTAAAAACTCAATTATTTCCTTTTCCTTCTCTACTGGATTGATCTTAGCTTTCTTATTGTATATGAGCTTGAATCTAGTTTATGTTGTTGTTTCAGCTTTATATATGCCTTCTTATCTAATTCTCTTTGTGGTTTTGTCCTCCTGATTTACAATCTTCAAAGTGTGACTAGTATCACCTTGTTTGGTTATTTCTATTAATGTATTTTCCAACCATTCTGTTTGATTGGAAAATTGTTCAATTTCAGGCTTTTTATCATGAATATATGGGGTTAATTTTCATTTCACCCTCATTTTACTAAGTATTCCATAAGGATCATAGTTCCACAAGAAACTTTCATCAAAATTATACTCCAACAACTATTTTGCTGCCTCTACACCTACTTTCCTGTGATTGCATATGAAAGGACCCACCTGGTTTTTCAATTTGAACTAAGTCTTCTTTTTAGTAGCCAAAAAGTTTATAGAATCTGAGTTTAGAATTTGTCTTATGTACTCTAAGGAAAACACTCTCATTGGTAAGTATTTTGGAAATTTATAGGGCAAGAGGTTTGACCCATAGACTCTAATCTCTGTATGATTTTGGTAAAGATACCAATCACCAGTTCTACTCTTCTTTGATAGTTGTAAAATTTTCTTTATCTCATCACTTATCCTTTGTTGTACACTGTTTGTAAGTATATTTATCAATGGGTGAACAAAATAGTCTGTAAAATCCACATAAGTGAACTCAGTTGATTCTTTTCTGATTAAAGAAGTTCATAAAATAACTAGCAGTGGATTACCTTCTACATCCAATTTCTGAAGGGCTATTGGGAATTTAACTGCTTGGAAGTAAAGGAACATATGAAAGAGGAAAGAGGTATATCTGAAAACACCTTCAGTGGGAAGTTTTACAATCTGATCACGGATACTATCAACTATATACTCAGCATAGATATAAATGACCGTGGGAGGTTGAACAGGCACAAAAGTAGATAAAAAACCAAGAATAAAGGACAACATTGAAATAACATGTCTTGATCATTTAGGGAATTTGGAGGATGAATATGGAGGGTTAATATTTGGGATTTCAACATATGTAGGCATGAATGTTTGGAAGATCTGAAATATTTTAGGAAAGTCTAACTCCAAATAAAGCTTTGTAAGAGCTTCTATAGATAATGGGACTACATTAGGGTCTTGTTTGAACTTGAGCATTTGGTTTATGGATTCCGTAGTGATGGTGAACAATATTTTTTTCTCAGCATTAACAATAGCTCTTAGGTCAGGGGAATAGTGAGCTTGACACGGTCTCATGACCTCTGGATGTTAAAAACTCCATTTTTTAGGTTTTTTATACTCTTCTATAAGCTTAGGCTATTTACAGAAGTTATTTTAATATGACAGAGGTTTTCTTTGGAGTTTTAACAGGTAAAATCTAGATTTTTATGCTTCAAACTTTTAATTGTGCTCCAAAATTAATCTTTCAAACTCTTTACAGACTGAGGAAAGGTTTAACAAGGGTTTACTGTCTTTTTTGGATAAAACATGCCAAAAAAAATTTAATTCATGCACAAAGGAATTTTGAATATTTTCAAAGGATTTTGAATCAATCAAAGGTTCTCTAAGGGTCTGTAAATACCTAAACTTCTTCAATTTTCTTAAAACAGGTTACAGTCTTCAGAAAACTATGAATTTATCAGGGTTTTTAAATCAAATGTGACTTTTGAAGGAAATTAGGGTATTTCGTTTAAGAAAAGATGCTTCATGAGGTCTAAATTCAAAGAATGCTTCTTTTCAAATTATGGGAGGATTTTTTTCTTGAAAAATACTTGTTATTTTAGGTATTTGACTTTGAAAATAGGGTTTATGGTAGTTTGGGAGCTTTTAGAAGTTGGTTGAAGTCTTTTTGGATGAAAATAGGAGGCCCTGAACAATTGCAACAATGAATTGAGCCAAATTATGGTTGTTTGTGCATGAACAAGGGGCATCAGCATTGTTTCTTCAAGCGGAAAGGGTTATCAAATAAAAAATGAAGCAGAAAAAAGGTTTGAATGTGTATATCTACTGTTTTATAGAAATTTGGGTATGAAATAGTGTTTGCATTCAATGCGGGTCACGTCAAATGGGAGGCGATTTGGCACGGGGAGGATATTACTGCCAAGTGGTTTACGCATGAGATGAAGGCATTAAATGATTTCGCTCAAAGGAAATGACACGTGGAGGAGAGAAGGGAGGGAAATACCACCCATATTGCAAATCCAAAAATAATTAATCATCGCGTTACTAAAATTGTGATACGGCTTGTGGTTCATCGGATTTGGCGAAGGGAGTGCGAACGGTCGTGATTTATCGGTGAAGTTGCTTGGTGTATGGGCGTGTGGCCCAAGATACTTTATGTGTGGCGAGATTAAGTTAATATGTTTAAAACATAGTTTTAACATAAAATCTAATGTATTAATGGGATAGGCAGGATATGTGGTTTACACGGAAAATGACCTATTTACAGGTGTAATGTGACCTTAGGGCGGGTTTTAGTAAAATATATATGTTTTAACATATGGGGAAAAGTGGAATATGTCACGTGGGTTAATTTAAACCATAGGATAAACTTATAATGTAGGTTTTGGATATTTAATAAAGTGAATTAATATAACTATGGGGTAGGGTATTATATTGGAATTAATAAATAAGTTAAATGTTAATATGATATGAATGAGCGGAAAATATACAAATACCATTTATAAAGTGTAATTTAGGCATTTGGGTGCATTTTTTCATATTTGTGGCCCCTTACACTTAATAAATGCATTTTTGTGGGGTTTTTTTTTTTTAATGTTTTTGTATGAAATGAAATTAGTTAAGGGGGGTTTTTACTTTCCCTAAGTAAAAAGGTGTTTTACCTTAGGAAAAGGGATTTTATCTTAGTAAAGGGGTGATAATGTTGAGGAAAAAGGTTTTTATGAAGGGAATCCAATACTTAGTGTCAATCAGTCATTAAGCCTTGGGTCTGGTCCCAACAAAATTCAGAGAAATGCTCTGAGCCTTTATAACTGAAGGTTTTGAATACTGGAATAATTTGAGGGAAGGGAAATTAATAATTTTCCATATGATGTTTTAATCATGCCTTGTGTAACTGCTTTCTACCCACCCATAATTTATTCTACCATTTTTTCCTTTATTTGCATGGGTGCATTTGAGCTTGCAACCCTAAATCCATTTTTATTTTAAAGCATAAACTATCTATTTCTAACCTTATTTCATCTAAGGGCTTAGGTTAAATTGTTGAGCTCCTCATTTATTCTCTATCTATCTACTGATTTTTCAAGTTTAAACTATTTGACAAATCTTTATTCTTTATCTATAAACATGAAATTCAAAGCATGCAAAAGTTAAGATTAAACTATTTAACTCATCATGGATTATGGCATTTTGAACAAGCTGCACATAATCATTATTTTTGCAGTAAAAGTAAAAAGTAGTGGCATTTTGACTTGCATCACTTTCATGTCTTATTCTTATCTATTTTTTGTTTCGGGTCCATTTTTTCTATTTTTTTTTTTAAATCTTTTTCTTTTCAAGTCCTTTGATCTTTCTTTTAAGACTTTTACCCTCTTTTCATTTTTTATTATTTTCAAATATGGGAAAACAACTTGCAAAAAGCAAGGTATGTACATATTTACAAGACTAATCAAGTTCAATTAAAAAATTATGAACCATATTATTATAGGACCCTAACAGTGGCTCCACACGGGGATGACATTTCCTAGTGAAATGTCAAAAACTTTGAGACTAGTAGCCTTTGAATTTTGACTGTGTTGGCCTTATAAGTGTTGTCTGAGCTCTGCAATTATTCATACTTATGATATTTTACCTTTGAAAGCTTAGGGCCTTCTCTCCGGGCTTAAAATTTGTTTGGAAAACATCCAATCCAATCTAAAATCTGCAATGTTATGTACAATGGATAAAGTAAAAAAAATTAACTATTAGTTATTTATGAAGAGTAGTAATGCTTCAACATTCTACCATTGACAGGTCGACCTAGTAGATCTGATCCATCCATCTCTTTCAAAAAGAAAGCATTGTTACCTTTGTAACCATAAATAACATAAGGTCCTTTCCATAGGAAATAAAATTTCCCATGTTTACCTTTCTCTTATCTCCTTGAATCCCATTTTAGAACTTTGTCACTAATGTATAAATCATCTTCTTTACTCTTTTTTTCAAAAAAAATCTTAATCTTATCTTGGATAACTTGAGACTTAATATAAACCTCTTCTCTTGTTTGCAGCAAGTGAATGGTTTGGTTAATCCTTCTTTGAATGTCATTGGTCTCAACTTGTAATTCTTATATTATCTTCATTACTTGTACTCCTAAGGAATATGGAAAAACAACATCTATTCCATAAACAAGCTGGTAAGGGGATGTACCAAAATATTTTTTGGTGGTAAGTCTATCTGCCCATAAGACATTAACTAACCTCTTGTTCCAAGTTTTCTTGTTATGTTATAGTAATTTTTTTTATGATATTCACAAGGCTTTTATTGGAAGATTAAACAAGGCCATTACCTTGAGGGTAATATGCAGTAGAATGGCCAAGGGTAATGTAGTATTTATGGCAGAAATCAATCATATTTTTGGATTTAAGTGAAATTACATTGTCAGTGATAATATTTTAGGGGCATCCAAATCTTGAGAGTATGTTGTTTTCTAAAAAGGAGATTATGATAGTGTTAGTGGCTTTCCTGGAGGGTATGGCTTCTATCCAGTTAGTAAAATAGTCAGTTGTTGTCAGAATCCACTTATGTTGGGCTAAAGATGGAGGGTGAATTTCACCAATGAAGTCAAGACCCCATTGTTGAAAAGGCATTTCTATTGAGATGGGTTTTAAGGGCAGAGGTAACAAATTTTTCTTTCCTTCAAATATTTGACACTTGTGACAGGAGGTCACATACATTTTTACATCTGCAGACAAAGTAGGCCAGTAAAAACTAGCTCTTAGGATTTTGTTTGCAGTAGTTTTCCAGTAGAGATGTCCTCCACAGTCACTTGCATGAAATTCTTCTAAAACTTTGTCAACTTGTTCTTTAAGCAAACAATTCAGTAAAATTCCACCGTGATCTTTCCAAAAGAGTACTGTGTTTATGATACAAAATATTATTGCCTTCAATTTTAAGAATCTAGCTTTGTTATTGATAATCTAGGAGGAGCTTGTAAATTTAGTAATACAAATACAATATCTACATACCATGGTGAGGCTGAAAAGGCTTCACTGATATCTGGAGTCGCCATCTCTTCTTGATCATCTACTTGGGAAATAAAATTAATATCTAAAGCATGAAAATTTGATTCAGCCATGAGTTTGGCTAAACCTTGACCTTTTATGAGTTTGGTGGGTTTGATTTCTATGTCATATTCCAAAATTGTGGCAATCCACTTGCCTCTTTTTCCATCAGGACCATTATGTGTTAGAATTTCCTTTACAACTGCATTTGGAACACATGCAATGATATGTGAATAAATAATGCACACTCTAAAGTCTTTGATGGCCTTAACTAAAGATAGGGTTAGTTTCTCCATTATATTGTACTTTAAAGTGGCATCACTGAGTGATTTGATAAAGAAAGCAATAGGCTTCTCATAGCCCTGGTCATTTTTCTGCAGTAAAACTGCAGTAATAGTGTGTTCTGAAGAAAAGGAGAAAATAATGAAATATTTCTTAAATTCAGGACTTATAAGGACTGGTGTTTTTGTTAAATATTGTTTAATTGATTCAAAAGATTGCTTGGCTTCAATAGTACATTTAAGTACTGAGTCCTTTTTTAGCATATTGTTAAGTTCTTTGATTATTTCAGCTGGATTTGAGATGAATCTTCTGAGGAAGTTAATTTTACCTAGAAAGGCTTCTAATTGTTTAATGTTCCTAGGAGGACTAATGTTTAGAACTTCGTCTATTCTGGCTAGGTCTATCCTAATTCTCTCTTTAGATATAATATGTCATAGTAATTTGCCTTCTTCTAATCCAAATAAAGTTTTCTTAGGGTTTATAGAGATGCCAAATTTCCTACATTTAAGAAAGACTTGCCTGAGATGATCCAAATGTTCATAATCAGTCTTTGAAAATATAGTAATTCCATCTAAATAAATCACTAGGAATTCATGAATCTCCTTTGCAAAGGCTATATCCATAGCTCTTTGAAAAGTGGCTCTTGCATTCATTAACCCAAAAGGCATTTTTACATACATAAAAGTGCCCCATGGAGTAGTAAAAGCAGTTTTGGCTTGGTCTTCTAGTTAGACTAGAATCGGGTTATATCCAGAGAATCCATCTAACAATGAAATTCTGGAAGAAACAACTACCCTTTGTAAAATGTGATCCATCTTTGGTAAAGGGTAATTCTCTTTTAAAAACACCTTATTTAAATTTATGAAATCAACACATAATCTAATTTCTCCTATCTTTTTCCTAGTGGGAACTAGATTAGAAACCCAATCAGAATATCTGATTGGTGCAATTATTTGGGAATCATACATTCTTTTTACCTCTTTATATAGTCACTGCTTTTAGTTTGTGTTTCTATTGTCTTAACATTTTTAGTTTTATTTTCAGGAATAGTTTGAGAAGCAGTAGATGTTTTTGCAGATTTTGTATTTTCAGAAGCTGTTTTAGCAGTGGCAATTTTTGGATCAGCTGATTCTGAATCAGTAGTGGGTGTCTTGGAGTCTAAAATTGTTGTTTTAGCAGAATTAATTGTCTTTACAACAACAAATTTTTGTAAATTTGTTGATGTTTGGACAACCTCATCTAGTATGTCAACAATTTTAGGACTAGGTGAAATTTTATGGCTTGAAATTTTCTGGGATGAATTAGAGTTTTTCTTGTTTTCCCTAGGGAGAATTTGTAAAACTTTAGTAGTGGGAGCTTCTACTGCTTTTTTTGTTTGTGTTTGAACATATTTCTTAGTATAAGTCCCTATGTTTTTCTTGCTTCTAAGGTTATATTGATTATGTACTTCATTGATAGAAAAATCATAACCTTGTTTGTAATCAAATGATTCATCAGAATCTAATTGAATTTGTTGTAAATAATATAACTCTTGATATTCTTGTGTTAGAAAGATATTGTTATCATAATTTATACCCATTAGATTTATGGTGTCCTCATCATCATCATTTTGATGAGAACTTTTGGCATAGTTCTCTTGGAAAGGTGGTCTTATTGTTTGGTCAGGTGCTGATTCTCTAGTTTTTCCTGTGTTAGTGTTTTTCCTGAAGTTGGGATTCCTAATTTGCTTTTGGTTATCCATTGTGGCCTCCTTTATATATTATCTAATCTATCCATCATTCTCTCTAATGTTTTGGCTAATTGATCTATTTTTAAATCTAAACTAGATGCCTCTTCTTTTATTGTTACTCTTCTTTCATTCCTTAATCTAGCTTTTCTAGCCAACAAATTTGCCTCTACACTAACAACATTACTTTGCATCTGCTCTAAATTTTCAGGATTCCTTTCTCTTAATTTATATGCTATGTATGTATCAAATTCATCAGGGAATTTGAGAAGAATAGAATCAGGAGGAGGTTTAAGATTAGCAGGAATTGAATTATAAATGATATTGTATCTAGTGCAATAATCCTGGACTGTCTCATTAGGTGCTATTTTAATGCTTTCAAATTCTGACAATATTTGCAATGGATTTTTATTTTTTTCCCATTTATTAATGAATAATCTATGAAAAACTTCTAAATCAGCAATACTACCAGGATTTAAACCTTTAAACCATTTTTTTACCTCACTAGTTAATGTTTGAGCAAACAGTCTCATTTGGACATTAGACTCATCTATTTCATGAAGTTCAAAATAGTATGTCATTTTATTTACATGTTGTTGGGCAGTGTATTGAGTGGTTGCATCAAATTGAGGTATTTTACTTTGACAGTATTGAGGCATGTCATGTAACTGGGCTGGAAGGATCAAGGGAGCATATCTAGCAGCCATGGCTTGAATTCTAGCTTGGCTTGAGGGTAAGTTGGAAGTACTTGGGGCAGAGCTAGAAGCACTTGCTGATGTAGTTGCAAAACTTGAAGATGAGATTGGGATATAAGAAGATGGCTGGAAAATGTGGTTGAGAAACCAAAAGATGAAGTTGGGAAGTATGAAGAAGTGCTAGGAGATGAGAAAGATGTATTGGAAAATGCAGAAGGAAAACTAGTGGATGGAGATGAGGTGGTGGAGGATGGGAATAATACTCTAGGTTGGAATAGTTGTTCAGGAATAAATGGATCTGTGGAATGAAGTGTGGTGGAGATTATGGATGATGTGGTAGTAAATAGAGATGAACCTTGAGACTCTAAAAGGTTGGTATCTAAATGAGTGGTAGAAGGCTTAGGGGTATAAGCTAATAAAGAAGCTAATTCAACTGAATGCTGAAAAATAGCTTCATCTATTTCCTTAAGTATAGTAGCATTTATTTCATCAAGTTTATCATAAGCCTCAAATATCTTTGATTTAGAATCTACTGAAACAGTTTCCTGTTTAATTTCAAGAGATGAAATAAAATTAGGATCTATAACAGTGCTATTTAAATCACTTTCTGATTTGTTTCTGAATAAAGAATGTTCAAAATTTAAGTCAAAATCAATTTTTTGTATAGTTGCTAATTGATTTGGAAGGGAATTTTCTCTAAATAAGGAAACTTTATTACCTAAATCTTCTACTTTTTTATTCTTTTTCCCAATTCTGTCAGGATAATTTACTATGACATCAGGTTGTGGATCTGGATTTGAATTGCTATAGTAGACTCTTCTCTAAGCCAGAATTACAATTTTTAATAAAAATATACTCACAACTTATTAAAATAGTCTTAAGGTGAAAAGATAATGAAAAGATTTCCTTTAAGACCTATGTTATGCGGAATTATGAATTACAGATAAATCATTCTTCCCTAGACAGGTGCTAATCTAGAACAACAGATCAAAGACTTTACGACTATCTTTCCTAAATATAAACAGACACACGGAATGAAACAAGAAGCTTACTTGGAGTCCAAGCGCTTCCAAAGTCTCCTTCTGTTGCTTTTTCTGTAGCTTCAAATTCCAGTCGGTTGTGCAAAATATTTCTTGCAAGAATGAACACTAAACAACAAGAGATAGAAATAATACAGATGTCTATTCAAGTTATTTAGCTAAATCAATAAAGCATAAACCATATACATCAAATAAGAAATCATGATAAGGAAATCAAAGCTTATACATATGAATATAGGGAAAAATAAGTAGTAATCTTTATTAATGATAGAAGGGGAAGTTACAACCCAGTGATTGATTTAGTGTCACCATCTCCAGCAGCATCCTGACCTCATCACAATGCAAATATCTCCAAAAATATGTCACTCAAATCAGCTCCTCAATTGAAATTCCACCAGCATTTCTCTACTCAAAATCTTCCTTATCAAACACTAAGATCTGTGCTCAATTTATAGAGGAGTTGAAGGTAGTTTTAAAATTAATGACTTTCCAATAATAGGCAATACATGTTCCCAATCGTGTAGATGTCAAATGGACACATGGATTCGAAGTTTGACACATGTGAGCTCTTCTAGAAGGAACTGGCCAAGTGGAGATTCCATAACAATGAGAATTTTGCTCCTAATGTGACCAACGCACCTATGAGTGTCGGGAAGTGATTTGTAGAGCTGCCTTGCATGGGGCTACTTACATATACAACACACTTAGTCCCTTTAGAGGCAGTGTTGATGAGCTCTCATATGATATATTATAAACTTCAAATCTTGGAAAGCTTTGCAGATGAAAGTCTTGAAAATTAAAATTAAAATAATTAAAATATTTATTAAAATTTTTTTAATTAATTTATTAAAATTTAAGCACTTAGGGTTTTTAAAATTAAAATTTAAGCTTTAATATTTATTAAAATTTAGTTATTATTAAGTAAAAAAAAAATTAAATTAAAAATAAATAATTTATTTAATTAAGATTGTTATCTATTGTCAACTCCTCTCAAGCATCATATTTCTTCACTATTTATACCTTGACCTTTTGTGACCTTATTTCATTCTTCATTCTCGTCTTGATGATGGATCCCTGTTGGGATTCAAAACGTCAACCAATGTTTTATGATACCGTGGATAATCCAGATTCTGAAACAATCAATGATAACCACAAAAGTTTAAAAACCATAAGTCTTGAATGATTTGTCTTGTTCTTTGTCTTAGGGAATGTAGAAACTGAAATGATAGGGGATGATAGACCCTATTCATTGGTCCTGGAGATGGTGCCCAGTTAACCAAGTCATTGGGAATGGTGTCCAAATTGACCTATAACAATTTCCTCCTAAAGCATGAAGTCAGAATAATAATTAAAATATTTTGATTGAGATGCTTTACACTGTGATGAGCTGGAGATGAAGCGGAGTGGCGACCTGCATCAATCTTACAATACATTACATCATGATATATCCTCTTGATCATAATTGCTGAGGGTGGGAATTCCCATTTTCAACACATAAACAATCTAATAACATGTACATAATTCAGAAAGTAATCTACATTGGAATGTTTCCCAATACAGACATGCCTATAGATATAGGCCCATGTTCAGATGAAAATCTGTATGTAAGGTCACCGTATATATGATGTGTACAAAATTCCTGAAATCGTGACCCAGATGAATGAAACTAGATCTGTGGTCTTCTTATCTCGTTCACTCGATCATTCGGGTACAAGTCTAGCCATGCAAATATATGATTTGTAGTCGAACATGGAAATACATCTTTTGATTACCAACCAATGATGTGAGCCATTAACAAATGCGAGAGAACCACCATTGATGTTAATGGCTCTCAAGGTACTATAGTACATTTCGTAAGGCATGAAGATGATTTGATGTTGAATGCCAAGCAAAATCTTTTGGTAAAAAGTTTGGAAGCGATGATCTTTTCGATGCTGTAACAAGCCTCATGGTACTGGAATCAGATATTTCTAAGTGGACTTCCTGGAAAATGATTTGTCATCGACAGGAAGCCACCTTATTGCGAAACAGGAGTTACTGATTTCAAAGACAAAGGTATGACTTGATATAGCAATGTTCAAGGATGATGATTATGAGAATGAAGGTTTATGAGTATTGCAGAAGGATGAGTATTCACTAGATGACTTCTCTTGAACATATCGACAGCACTGAGATGAGTTGGCAACATTGACCCAAAACTGAAGTGAAGGTATGATGAACCATAGGTATGAATGAACCGTCAAGAAGATTACCCAACCCAAACAGTCACGGACATGGAGTGAATTGTCATGTTCAAGAGCAACCTGCTACCATAAAAGGTTCTGTTCACTTTCCCAAATTTTCCCCAGTCATAATTCGACCAGTACCTCTTTATTTTTTAACAAGCTTGAGGAGGATAGCATTTTCTTGATCTATAATTCAACCCTTCAGGTGAATAAAGTATCACTATTTAATAATTTAATGAGTCTAGCGATGAATGAAACTCGATTCTTGCCATGATTGACAAGCCCATCTCTATTTTATGTTTTAACGAGCTTAACGATAGTGATAGCCCGGTCCTTTTTCATATTTAGAGAGTGTGAAAAAGAGGACGAAAGAAAACTCCAAAAGTACTTTTTCGCAAAGTTGTCGCTCAGATCCAAAAAAGTGTAAAATAATATCTGAGAGAACCTCTTTAGTCATGTCCAACCAAGGTATTCCTTTTTCGTAAATAATCTATCTTAGTCCGGAAAAGGGTTAAACTTATACTGAGTAGATATCAATTCATTTACTTTTACGAGCTCGAAAAGGTAAGTGCTCGGCAATCTTTTCACATTATTGGAGTCTAAAAAGAGTTGAAAGAAGACTCCAAGGGTTCCTTTTTCGTTATTATCAAAGCTTTAAAAAGAGATAAAAGTGCACTTAAATCCTTTTTCGTTTTTAAAAAAGCTTGAAAAATAAGGAGAAAAAGTATGCTTTGTGGTCAAATCATTCTTAAAATAAATCTGCAGGACTAATTTGTTCATCAGTTGTAAGACCTATTCAGAACAACATCAAATGGATTAAAAATACTTGTTTCATGATAAAAAAAACATAATAAAACTATAGTCATAGCAATAAATTCGATTTGAAAATAATTAAATGACTATCAAAAAGTGTTTTAGTATTCATTTTTACCATTCCATAGTTACCATTTGCATTTTGGAGCTCTGAACCTGATTTTTCCCCCGAAATTTAGCTATTGATTGCAATCATTTATGTGGACGGGTTTCATTTCCATTTGATCCAGATTAGTGATATGAACCTCCTCTTTCCTTCAGTAAACATTTCATTTCCAATTTCTGCAATTTTAAGGTTTTTGAGGTCCCTACGCTAAATTCTGCCCAAAAAGAGGGCAATGCACCCTTGGATGTCGAAACCTATGTTGCAAAGAAAGTAAATTGAAGGCTACTTGCATACACAATGTATTTTATCTTGTTAGGGAGTGCATTGGGTGCAATCTAGATTTTTGTTTTTTGCATTATGCCCAAAATATGCCTAATTTTTTACAATGAATGGAATCTAATGGTTCTTATGGTTGTATTCCAAGTTTCCATTGGATTATAATGATGATTACATGGAGGGAAAGAGAACATGAAGAACAGGATATGATTGCCCTAAATGATCCTTGTACAGTAAGAGCCCTAAGAGAGTGTGGACTGCTAAAGTACTTCAGGTTGTCAGGGATGAGGCAACAAATAGAACTCTTGGAGTTCTTAGTTCGAGCATAGGATCCAAATATCGAGGCATTTCATATTAAGAACTAAGTGGTTCCCATAACAGTCGAGGATGTATACTTTCTTACAGGTTTGTCGAAGAGAGGCTTGCCTATTTCATTCTCAGGGTCTATTGTTGGAGGAGAGACTGTGAGAGATTATGTTTTACAACATTGTTATCCAAGGGAAGAGCCAAGAAAATATGGAAAGACAAAAATCCGGGATGTTATAGATTTTCCTTTGAGATATATCCTTTTCACGATTGCAAAACTTGTCGGCATAGTTACACTACATGTAGCGAATAGATCATATATGAAATACGCGCTAGAGTGTATGGAGCCAATAGTCTTCAACTGGTCTGAAGCTGTACTTTCTCAGATAAAGGAACAACTGAACAAAGCAAAGGGAAGAAGGAAGAAGAATTTCAGTTATGGTTCGATCCTTATATCCTTCACTTTAGAATGGATTCCAATGATGTAGCCACAACATGTGACACTGGATGTGTCTAATCCTAGAGATCCACGGATGCAGATATGGGTAGAACTCATGGGTAGCCATAAATGCCAATCTACCATTGTGTTCTAGATTGTGTTCTTTCCCTGGTTCTGGCGACAGATTGTCGCCATCGATGAGTATGCATACGCAGGCATTGATTTCTGAGGAGATCCAGATTTAGCATTACTAGAAGGCACTCAGTGTGGTGCAATGGGTAAGAATGTTTTGACCATGTTTTTGATTTTCCTAAGGTTTATACAATGTTTTTGTATTTTGATGTTTTCCCAAGACTAAACTAAATGTTTGATGTAATGCAGATGTTGGTCATGTTCAATCAGTAGTGGAACCGGAGTGCGAAGTAGATGTGCCAGCAGAGAGGGCTGTCAGGAGTGCCGTACTTCAAGATCTTGATATGGCTGAGACTTTGGCTGAGCTTCGACAACACATAGAGGGTTTGACCTTCGGGATTCCAGATTTTCGAATCGAAGAGCTACCCATGCGCATGCAGCGACACACTATTGGGGTTCCTAACTGCTGGATGCAGTTACTTCGTAGGATAGCTACATCTATAGCATGTTACCACGAGCACCACTAGTTTAATTGTGAAATTTTGCATACATTTTCAGGTCAGATGACCATTGTGTCTTGGGCACAAATTTTTGTAAAAACCTATAACTATCTATCTGTATGATTTCAGTGTTTTCTTATGATTATTGTGTAATCCTATTCAATGATGTGAATGTTTTCTTTGCATATGTTGCAAATGTCTATATAAAACTTGATTAGCTAATAAATCAGTCAATGTGTTCAAATTTCTGGAAATGTGTTGATATTGAATAAAATCAAAATGTCTTTCCAAAAGTCAAACTCTTAGGAAAAATCTATGCAATGTTGGATTTCTAACAATATAAACACTAGTAAGTTGTAATACCATAAGTTTTGAGTCCAACCTTATGGTGATATAGTTAATACCAAATTAAATGGCATCCGAGAGAAGCTTGATCAATGCGCTATACTCAGTGATATTGTTTGTCAATCTACCAATACAAATTCCTTGAAAGCTCACTAACTCGTCGTTCGGAGCGAAAATGGCCCACGTTGCAGAGGATAGATTCTGCGTACTACAACTAGCACCATCAGCATATCCAACAAAGGGTTCCGAAGATTTAGACATCTGCAATGAAATGTAAAGTGGATTACTAACATCAAGAAAACTCTAAAAACAAATTAAGATAGTGAATGCAAATCAACAACATATATATACAATATAATACAAAAAATTACTACGCTCATGATTAAGCATAGTAACGTTTCAGATACAACCCATTTCTAGGCTGCGCCAATAGAATTCCATCGTAATCAACCAAATCATAGGCACCCTTAGCAAGAACTCTTTTGACAACATAGGGGCCATGCCATAATGGCTCAAACTTTCCTGTACCTATTACATCAGCTTCTTGATCATAAAGAAGGACCAATTCACCCTCTGAGAAAATGCGAGGATAGAAAATTTTGTCGTATTGCACCTTTATATGTCTCTTATGTGCTTCGTTGGCCAATTGGGCTTCACGACACGTTTCATCAATATGGATGAGGTTAATGAGATGCACTTATTCTTCTGAGGTGTCAGGTAACAAGTCGATTGTGAGTTTTAACGACAAAATTTCACATTAGATTGGTAAGATAGCTTCTAGACCATACACCAATTGAAAAGGAGTAAATCTAGTTGCATTTCTCACTGAGGTTCGATACGCCCACAAGGTGGAGTATAGGATCAAATGCCAATTTATTTTACAAACTCCTATCATTCGCTGAAGCATACATTTAAGGATTTTGTTGATAGCTTCAACTTGTCCATTTGATTATGGATAATAAGGAGTAGAATTATCATGTGACAATCCTAACTTGGTAGTTAATTCAGTCATCATGTGGTTGCAAAAATGCTTCCCATGATCTGTAACTATAGCCTGTGGGACTCCAAACCATGCAATAACATGGTTAAAGAAAAACAATGCAGTTTTCTGTCCTATGTTGTTGAATGTAGGCATTGCTTTGGTCCATTTGGTAAAATAGTCGACTGCGACAATAATATAACCATGCCCCCCAGATGAACGAGGGTTACAAGTCATGAAGTCAATAGCCCATTTCGAAAATGGTCCCACAGAGACAACAAGATGCATTGGCGCTGGTATTTTGTAGATTTTACCATAAAAAATCTAGCACACATGACAACATCTGACTGCGAGGATGCAGTCTCGAAAAGGTGTAGGCAAAAAGTAACCGATGCGGAGTATCTTCTGCACGGTAGCATATCTAGATAAATTTCCACCACAAGCCCCAGCATGGCAATCATTTAAAACTTTTTCAGCCTCCTCATGAGTGAGGCAGCTCCTTAAAATGGTATCGACACCACGACGATAAAGTGCATCGCTGACGATCAGATAATTTTTGGCTTGGTATCGAATACCTTGTTGTTCAGAGTGAGAGGTATTAGGTAGAAAATTTTGAGTTTGGAGATAAATGATGAAATCCCCATACCAAGGATCAGATGATTCGATAAGAAACAGAGACTCATAAGGAATTGATGGTTCCGACGTAGTTGCAGTACTATAAGAGGGAAGGTCATAGAGAAGCTCAGCCAAAACTAAAGACTTATTTGACTTGGATTTGATGAATTCCAAATCAAATTCCTGCAAAATGACAATCCATTTTGACTATTTCCCCCCCATAAATTGACGTGATAAGACATAAGTCATGGGGTTGCAATCCGAAACAATAGTGGTTTTTCGGAGCAGGATATAATGGCGAAATATTTTGACAGCTTGAACAGCTGCCAAGGAAAGATTTTCTACGTATGAATACTTAACTTCCATATAATTGAGATTACAACTCAAATAATAGATCAAATGTTCAATTCCATCTTCTACTTGGACCAAAACCATAGCAATGGTCGATTTAGCCACGGCGATATATAGGAAATAATAATTTTGATAATTAGGGGGGTACATTAATGACGCTCAGACAAGAGTATCCTTGATAGCATCAAAAGAAGCTTGTGCAACTTGGTCCCAATGGAAGGGAACCCCATTTTTCAATATTCGAGTAACTCCTTTAGCCATTTCAGCATAGTTTGGAATGAACCTTCTTAGGAAGTTAGCCTTTCCTTGAAGTTTTTGTATCTAAAGTAAATTTGATGGCGCAGGAAAATCAATAATGGCCTGAACCTTCAATAGGTCAATTCTCATTCCTTATTTTGAGAGTATGAATCCAAGAAAACGACCATAACCAACACAAAACACACATTTATGTGGATTGAGGCATGTTTTGTAGTGTCGGTAGCGTAAGAAAATGGCTCTCAAATGCATCGGGTGATCAATTCGATTGCGTGAATGTGGTGGTAAATGATCTAGATACAGTTGAACAATGTGTTTGATGTCATTGAAAGCATAGTCCATTTCTCTCTGAAAATTTTCCCCATCATTCTTTAAACCAAATGGCAGTTTCCTATAAGCGAATGTGCCCTAGGGACAGACGAATGTTGTCTTATGTTGATCCTTTGGGCAGATATTGATTTGATTGTAGCCGAAAAATCCATCCATGAATGAAAATATTTCGCATCTAGCACAATTGTCAATAATCTGGTCGATAAAGGGAGTAGGATAGTTATCTTTTGGACAAGCAAGATTGACATCTCGATAGTCGATGCACACTCTAATGGTTCCTTGTTTTTTATGATAGGAACGATATTGGAAACCCACTCAGTCAGCGGAACAAGGTAAATGAAACCAGCACGCAAAAAATTTTCAACTTCTACTTTGATGGTAGCGGCTTTCTTCGGATGAACAAGACGAAGCCGTTGACGCACCAGTTTGACATCAGGATACATATTAATAGTGTGTTCAACAATACTAGTATCTATGCCTAGCATTTCCTCGTAATACCAAGCAAATACATCATAGAATTCATGAAATAGAGAGCGATATGATTCGAGCTCTGATGGAGAACAAGATACACCAACATGAATATTTTCTACAATGCCAAGTTTGGTCGAAATATCGATAGAAATGGTTTCTTCAATATTTGATAGATTTCGCTCAGAATAGATTGCATTAATAGGTAAAGAATTCGAAAAGAAATTTTTGATTGATGGGTGATATAGTTCACTAAGATAATTTTCTTCATAATCAGGAAGATGGGAACGATGATGATAATCTTCCCATGGTTCTCCTTCTGACATCATGGCTTCCAAAATATTCTCATCTGTCAATAAATTGAGGAAAAAGGATTAGATGGAGTACCAAAATCTAAGGAACGATCAACCCAAACACTCGGCGACGCTAATTTCGGATTCACCGCCCAAGCCAGATAGATTGATTTCTATGCCAGATCAATAGCGTTGGGCGATAGAAAATCATCCAACATAGTAATTTCAGAATCACCCGTACTCTCCCTTAAGCCACATAGAGTGGAAGAGATCATGTAGTAGGTCTCTATACTTGCAATTTCAGCTGACAACGTAGGCGGCGGTAATGCAAAGGTTCCCATGAGAGTGGAATCCTTTAAGAGTCCTACACCAATGTTCTGAAGTTCTAGTTGGGGTATGTGAATGAATGGAACACTTCCAGTTACCTTTGAAGTGGAGGCAAAGAAGGATAGTTGATTAATGACTGTGATAGTACCTTTATGTGGAAAGGCAATCATTCTAAAATATGTAGAAACAATTGCAGTCATTGCATATACCCATGTCCTTCCAAGTAGAATATTATAGTCAAGGGGTCCATCAACAACCTCGACATCAACATTCACTATTTTTCCCCACAGTTCAACATGCAGGTTATTAACAATACCACAAGGATTATATGTACGTCCATCAAAAGCCTTCAACATCGTTGATGGTTGTGATATGCGCGACGAATGATCCAGATTTATGCAGGAACGCAACAGAATACATAAATAACCATAAACATATAAATACAGTACAAATAAGGCTTCATTTCATTAATATCAAATTACAGAAATATGCTTACAAACATGAAAGAAATAAAATAGCTAGGGTGCTGGTAGCGAATCTCTGAGAAGAGATGTGGTGGCTACCGACCTCTGAACTATGTTACAATGAGGCTCGAGGGCCTATTTATTATGGAAAAATAATGGAGAACTCTAAACGTCCAAAACCTAACCCTAGGAGATGAAGCACCAAAACTGTGGGCCCTGTTTGGGTAAATTGGTGTTTTAACTTCCCAGGGACGTAACTTCGGCATACTATCTTCGTTTGGGGCCTCAAAACGACTTCGGAAGTTCAGGGCCCGAAAAACTACTAAAAATAGTAAGTTGTGAAAAAAAACTAAAAGAGACAATGGTGGGGTCCCAAGTGGAATAGGCGGGTGGCCACCAATATCCACTTGGATCATTCCTCCCCCCTTAGGAAGAAATGGTCCCCATTGCATTGATTTCCTCCATGAGATGAGGAAACTTCTGTTGAAATTGGTCCTTAGTGAACCACTTGCCTTGGTGCAGGAGTTGGCCAGCTTTGACAACCCGATATAGTTGGATCTTCTATCGGTGAGTGTTCTTGATTTGCATGTGCATGATATATTCTATGGTGGCCTGTTCCATGCAGTCTGGGTTTAACACTTTTGGTGTGAGTTCTTCTGCAATGTCAAAGGTGTCCAATAGAGGTGGGAAGTAGGGATGAAGGTGGTCTACATTGAATACTGGGTGTAGACCAAGGAATGGTGGAATACTGAGCTTGAAGGCATTGTTCCCTACAACCTTGGTGATGGTGTACAACCCATATCGGAGTGGGCGAATCTTGTGGTGGGGTCCAGTGAGGCGCTCCTTTTGCAAATGTAGCCACACTTTGTCGCCCACTTGGAAGTTGTGTAGCACCCGATGTTGATCATGTCGTTGCTTGTACTTAGCATTAGCTCTATCCAATATGTCATGAACCTGTTGGCGGATGTGCTGAATGCGCCCGATGAAGTTGTTTACTTTGTCAGCTTCAGACTGGACATGAGCCGAATCAGCCTGAGTAGCTGCCAATGGCATGGCTACGTCAATGGGACATAGCTGCTGGAATCCCAAACCCACCTGAAAGGAGCTGTGTCCGGTTGAGCTATGGAGATCCCGGTTATAACTTTGTTGTACATAGGGAAGGCTCTCATCCCATGTGCATGGATGCTTTGAATTGTAAATGTGCAAAATGTGTACAATCATCCTGTTGACGACCTCTGTCTGGCCATCAGTTTGGGGATGGAAAGTTGTGGACTTGGTGAGCATGGTGTCTAACATTGACTAGAGGCTGGACAAAAATGTGCTGAGGAACCTACTGTTGCGATCTAATATTATAGAATGTGGGATCCCAAAGTCCACCCACAATCATTCAAAGAAGATTTTAGCAGTGGCTTCTGCTGTGATATTCGTCTTGCAGGCCACCATAACAGCCATCTTGAGAATCTGTTGTTACACAACATTTTGTCACCATCCCTGCAATCCCTCGTCCCACATATTGGAGGGTCATTCCTGTGAATTGTGAACAATTTCATACTTTACAAACACCTTCTTTGCATCCTCCTGCATAAGGAAATCATTTATCATGTTGGAAATTTCCTAAAAAAAGCACACAAAACCTATGTTTTGGCCTTGGCGTGGATGACCAATTCACCCCTCACGCTAATGTGGAAGATTTTCACTAGAGCCCGCGCCACCTGGCACTCTGTCTCAGTGCAGCCCCCTTACCAAGATGTTTTAGGAATTTTTTTTTTTAAATTAGAGGTGTAAGTTTCCTTCTAACCACCTCAGGGATGAGTCACTAGAAGTGGTTAAATTGATCATCCACGGATCTCTCTCTTTAGGCAATGGTTGTTACCCACCATGGAACACTCCTTAGAGATAGGCCTCCCTTCCATGATTATTGGGATGCTAACCTCTCCCTCTCACACTATATAAATAGGCCTTCTCCCTTTATGAAAGCTAGCTAAACATATAGCCAAGGAGCTGAACTTGGAGAAGAATACTATAGTTGAGTAATTGCTATTGAGAAGGTAGAACCAAGGAGAACTCCATAGAGAGATTCCCACCCGAATTCTCGATGAGTCTTTGTGAGACGGGCTCCGCTTGAACCTTGTTGGAGGAGATCGCAACGTCAAAGCTTGGTTGTACTCTTCCTTTAATTTATTAATATACTCGACTATGGTGTTGGTTCCATCATTGTGTTATGTTGTTTATGTAATGAAATTGATTTAGTCCTCTTTGACTGACTGATATTTACGAATGTGAATTAGTATGTTGTATATTGTCATTGTTTCTTATGTGTGTGCAGGTGTCCGAGCGTAAAAGCAAGCGGATCGTGATCTACCAAACTAGGAGAAAGGAGAAAGCCACTCTTTTCGACGACAACAATAGCATAGGACCTCTGGTAATTGATCTATCGAATCTTCGTCCATTCGTTAACTAGGAATCAATACTATATCTTGTCTTGTTTGTGGCTAGACCCACTCTAGGGCTAGTGGGATCACCTCTGTCCTCAAAAGGGATTTACCTCACCAACAAGTTAGTGACTCCGCTGGGGAGCAGTGTGAGTTTTTCTTTCACCCATTAGGTCTTCTTTTGGTCTTCTCTTGCTTGTTTTTCCTTTTCTAATTATTCTGCTAAGTCCAAGACCCTTGTTCAACCCCAGAGGATCAGATCTGACCTCTGTCTTTCAAAATTTTCCCTTTTTCCTGAGTGAACTGGCTTGGTGCATTTTATGTTTAGACAAATGTGCCGATTGGCGCTAGTTTATAGTGTTGCGCCCGCGCCATCCCATTTTTGGCGCTTATTACAGCCAAACAGTCACGCCGACCCCTGTAGGTTTTAGGGTTTGGTTTCTTTTGAAGATTTTTGGTCAGTGCTTGTGCTTCTGGGTTACTTTTAGGTATGCATTGAGTGCTTTGGGATTGTTTTTTATTGTGATCAGCTTCCTTCCTTCACTTGTTTGTCCGCTTCCTATCAGCATTGTAGCCTTAGGGTTTTAATTTCTTTGGTATGTTGAGCCTCCTGTAGGAGTTTGAAGTCTTTTGTTTCGCAGTCAACTCCCTTCCTGGTTTGGTTGCATTCAGCTACCTTGATCCATTTGAGTGATTGTGTTGGTTGAATGACTCTTGCCTCTTTCGTTCAATTTTTCTTCTTGTCACTCCAAGCATAGATCACAACTACTTGTATGGGTATGTTTTGAATCTTTCTTCGATTTGAGAAATTGAAACATTGGTTTGAGTTTTGTTATGTTTTTCCTGGGTTGATTGAAATTATTTCACTTCAACTCTCGCATTAACGTTCTCAAGCTAGTATTTTGGTTTGTTTTTCATGTCATTTAGTGCATTGTTTTCTCTATTACATTGAAAAATGAAAAAAAAAAATTTTGCATTCTTGTTTGCATTATGAAATTGGAAGTCTTTCACATATCTAGCATTAGACAATTCTAGGAAAGATTTCTCATTTTCATTAGCTTTGATCAGATACTGTAGTGGATTTTTCCACATGTTCTCATTATTTTCTATCACTTGAAAGCTCCTAACCCTCTCGTAGATAAATTTTCATCGAACAAAATGATATCTTATGGCATGTAGCTTGCATTTAGGGATTCTGGAGATCCAACATTCGGTAGGACCTTGGAATTGAAACATAAATACAAGATCAAATTAAAATTTACTCAATTAACCTAAGGAAACATTGAAACCTAAAGGAATAACTAGTGGTCTAAGTTAGAGACGTGTTCCGACGTCTTTAAACCTAGCAGTTTTCGTTCGCCATCTGGGTTCAAACAACACTAGTACGGACTTGCGCTCCTCGTACCGTTGAGTATATAAAGGGAGATCCCTCTAGGTTGCAATCCTTTTATTCATAGGAAGCCGAGTCTACCGCCTTGTAACTATGATACACCGAACACAACATTTGGGGAGACTACCTGCATGTACGTCAAGTCCTTGGTAATTTCTCTTTCATTTGATCACCAAGGTGTAGATGGTAGTTCACGGAAACCTAGCATACCCTCTTGCTTAGATTACCTGAGCAGTCATTTTTTATCTTTACTGACTCCTTAAATTTGAAAAGATCATCGAGCACTTATCCTTTCATGCTCATTTCAACCTGAAAGTGATAGAGTCACCTTTTTCCTGTTTCTCGACTCTTAAAAGATGAAATGGTAGAGTTTTGTTTCAGTGTTTAAAAATTAACTGTCCACGAAATATTCCTGGTTAAATTTAGCTTCCTAAGCATTGTTTTAACATTGTTTCTGATGACAACCTTCCCAGAGTTTACCAACTAGGGAATCCCCTCCGACGGGAATCCTGGTCCTTTTCCTGCTTTTGGGAATTTTGGTGCTCCTTACATGGAAACGTTGTCTCTTCCAGGGACGTTAATTGTTGGTTTACTTGTGTGGTTGTTTTTGACCTCGGTGGTCCTGAATGCCCCGATCTCTGTTCGACCATCACCTCCACCTGAACAACACCATGTTGATTCGAAGTTGAACCTCTCCCCTTCTTCGCCTGTTTCTTCGGCCTCCTCTTCTACTTATCCTGGTGAAAGTTTGGATTCCAGTAACCAGGTGGCTAAGAAGAAGAAGAAGAAGACAAAGAAGAAGAAGTCAAATAAGCGAGAGGCTAATGCTGCAACTATTGTGCCTAAGAAACCTTCCATCTAGAAGTAATCCAACCTTCCATGGAAAGTCAAATTCCCTTTCATGTTGTGCAAAGGTGACCACCTTCTTCGAGATTGCCTTGGCATTCCCAAGGTACTTGAATTATGGTCCAACAGCCGTCCGTCGTTGCCTTTGACTTTCGGAAGTCATATTGGTAGCACATCTTCGACTAGCGTTGATAAGACTCATAAGAAACAGGGTAATATTACCAATCCCTGTAAGTTGTGTGAAGGGAATCATCCCATTCACCTTTGTCCGTACATGGATGAAGCCAAGAGAGTGTTGGAAAACCCTACTGTTTCTACACCCTGCCTTCTGGCTGGTTACCAGAAGCTTTCTTCGATTCCTCCACTAGTTGATTCAACGATCAGTCAAGATTCATCTTTGGTCGATCCTGCTCCCCTGGAAATTAAAATTTAGAAATCCATTCCCGACCAACCATTGGACGTGGAATCGATTGACTTGATCCCACCTATGGTGCATCAGGTATTTTCCGTTGAGAATGGATCTCATCCCCCCCACGTTCTTCTTGTTTCATCAGATTCTTCAGACTTGGAGAAAGATTCTTCCGTCCCTGTAGTTCAAGAAGTTTCTCTTCCTACTCCCATAATAGAAGTCCAGGAGAGTGCTCCTCTTGCTTCAGTAACACCAGGGGAAAACCATCTCAGTTCGATGGTATCCCCCCCGAGTAATTTGGTCGCTTCCTTTGATTGGAGTCGATTTGCAGGATACCCCCTTCCGTCTTATGTGCCTTTAGAGATAACGGTACAAACATTTGATCTGGTCGTACCCAACACTATTATAGATGAAGGCGTGTCTGTTAGTATTTTTTCTTCCACTACTTGGCAAGCTTTTGGTTCTCCATCACTTATGCCAGTTATGTAGAATCTGTTGGCTTTTAACAGAGGAACCAATCAACCGTTAGGGATCCTTTCGAAGTTGCCTGTTACTTTGGGAAGGAAAACCATCTATATATATATGATGGTTGTTCTAGATCCCTTGGATTTCAAATTACTCTTGGGGCGTGACTATAGTTATGTCATGGGGGTGGTTGTCTCTTCCCTTTTTCGTGTGATTTATTTTCCACACAAAGGTCGAATCGTGACCATTGATAAACTTTCGTTCTTTGGCCTTAACATGACATTTGGTTCACCTTCATCCTTTCCGAGTCTTTATCCACCAGTTGTATCTTCCCTGCCGCAGGTTAATTATGTGGCTACCTGTCCCGTACCCGTATTCAGTGATAGTGCCATTGTGCATCATGTGCTGGGGGCATTGGGTCCTGATTTTCAACATGTTGTTCTCCCATCAGATGCAAACCTCTTGGAGTCCTTACCTCTTATTCGTTGTAATGAAAGGTTTTCGTTGGAGCAGAGTTTGTTTTCTTGTGTCAAGCTCCCTAAAAAATGAATCAAGGTTGCTGGAGCAGGGTTCGTTTTCTATGTCAACCTCGTTTAAAAAATGAATTAGCTTTGAGGATAGTTCTTTTCATGTGTCAACCTCGTTAAAACAATGAAACATGTTCCCGTTCAATTCGAGTCTTTGCCAGATGTCGTAAAATCCCAATCGAGTCTTTCTATTGATCTCGTAATTTGAACCTTCACTCCATTTGACTTTCATATGTGTTAGTATGAATATTTTGTCGTAAAAGACCACTTTAGCTATGCATAAAAAATATCCCTAACATTAATTATGGCTGCCAAAAATATTTAAATTTTCAATCATGTGATCCAAATAATGTTGCACAAATCCAAATCTAAGCATAAAAGACATTAAGTAGATAAAGTAAACTGCGGCTCCATGCATCCAATAGACAAGACAAGAATGATGTATTTGAAAGAATTTTTATATTATATTGAAAAGGGGCACCTGAGAGGAAAACAAGAAAGGTGTTTTCCGGTTCTCCTCAATGGGATGGGTTCTTGACAGTCCTCAGCATTTCAGATCTAAAATCTCTCTCTCTCTTGTTGGTGTAGAAAACCCAGACAAACATAGAACTCAATGGGAGCTCACAAGGCAAAAATGGAGAAAATGTGACCAAGTGTATAGATCCAAAGTGATATAATGCAATCAAAGGTGTCTAGTGAATGGGGAAAACCCTCCTATTTATAACAAAATATTGGGGCGATCTAGAACTTGGTGCATGAATAAAATATTATTACTCAAATTCTAGAACCACCCTTTAGGAATATTTTATTATATTTGTTGGAGGAAAAAGGATTTTTGGCTTGGGTCAATTCCTTAATTTATAAATAATAAATAAATAAATGATTTTTTTACTATTTTTAAGGAAATGGTGGGAATATAATTAAATAAATAATGATTTATTTAATTATTTATAAATTACTTAGTCAAATTTAACTAGGAATATTATTTAACTAGGATTTAAATAACTTATTCCTAGGAAATAATCAAATAAATAAGGATTTATTTAATTGATTTCCTTGTTTTGGGTTAAATATGACCAGGAAATATAAAAAAATATAGATTTGTTTATTATTTTCTTTTGGGGTTTCTTGTTTAGACCATAGAAAACTTAATAAAGGTGTTTTACTAAGTTATTTCACATAGTGAAAGCAATTTTACTTAGGGTAAACTTGGTCTTACATGGTGTACTTGGGTTCATCTAATGATAACAGGTTAGATGACCAAAAAATGGTGTAACAATATGGACTGAAGCTTGGGGGGCATATACCTTGAATTGAGTCACCATGATGGGGGCATGCTTACTTTTTCAAGCATAGTTTGTTTCCATTTCAAGCTTGTGTAAAAATGAAACTGGTTTCAAGCATAGTTTATCTTTGTTTCAAGCTTGTGTAAAAATAAAACTGGTTTGAAGCATAGTTTATCTTTGTTTCAAGCTTGTGTAAAAATGAAACCAATTCCAAGCAGAGTTTCCCATGTTTTCAAGCTTGTGTAAAAATGAAACCATTACCATTTTACCTCTCGTGATTGCCATTTTATCAGCCTTTTTTGCCAGATGCGCCTTGGTTTGCTTATTCCACCGTCATTATCTTCTTGGCCGATCATATGCCTTCACTTGGTTGTTTTACCCATTCCCAAGGAACCGTTGCAATGAGTGGTCTTGTTAGCCAACCTCTTAACCTTTACTTGTTCTGAGCAGTTCCACCATTACCAGAACCAGTTGCTACCCTTTATACCACTCGTTCCTCCAGGAGGAGTCAACTTTCAACTCTTTTCTAACTCTTAAAAATTGAAAAGATTGTCGAGACTCTTGTCATTTTGGACTCGTTAAATGGCTGCGAAATGATATCTACCCAGTATACGTTTACCCCTTTTTCGGGCTGGGATAGATTATTTACGAAAAAGGAATACCTTAGCCTAATGTGACTAAGAGGTTCTCTCGGATGTTGTTTTCTACCTTTTCAGATTTGAGAGAATATTTACGAAAAGGGCCTCATTGGAGTTTTCTTTTCCGCTTTCTTTTCAAACTCTCTAAACATGAAAAGATTTCGAGTTCTCCCTTTGTCAGACTCGTTAAAAATTGATGACATCGGACTCTATAGTTATGACGTTACTCAAGTTCCTCCTTCCCAGGGCTCGTAAAATGTACTAGGTTGGATTTGTCCGAAGGACAAACTTACATCGCAAGCATATGCTATTTCCTTCAAGCTTGTTTACAAAAATAATTGGGGTACTTGCCAGAAATGGTGGGGGAAAATGGAACCATACTTTAGTCGGCAGTATGTCACTCTTGAACATGGCACTTGTTTGCATTCGTGTCGGGTTGGGGACATCTCACTTCGTCATTTGTTTGCCTCCATGGGTTTGGGTAATATCTTTTGACTGCTCATCTACTCTTTGTCTCATCACCATTACCTCAGATCCCTTGATGTCAAATAATGCCAAATCCAGTGTCGTGCCACCGATATGTTCAAGATAATTTTTGCCTCTGCAATTTTATTGGTCTTGATTCGAAAATCATCATATTCCTCTGTCTCATGTCGATGGTGTGGGAAAAATCATGGCCCTCCTTCGACCATGTCACTTCCTGTCGACTTCAGCTCATCCTCCAGGAAGCTAATCTACAGACTCCCTTTAGGTACCTTGGAGCCTGCATGCCTTAATGGCAGGTTCTTTGCATCCGTCGCAAGGTTCACATCATTGGCCTTCGATTGGATGATTTTGTGGGTGTTCGACGCCAGATCATTGTTCACATTCCGTGGATTGTACCTTTTGTACCTTGAGAGCCATTATCGTTATTGGTGGTTTCTCTCACATCTATTAACAACTCTCATTATTGGCTGGTAATCAGATGATGTTCCTGCATGTTCAACTTCAACTCATCTATTCACATGCTCGAACTTGTACTTTGTTCGGGTCGGGATGGAGCGCAAGACCCTAGGTTTTTTCTGATGAAATCCAGGCTGCGAGTTCTTTGTGGATTACTATGACTTATTACATGACTCCTCTGATTGGATGGTTGCGACCATACCTGAGTCTATTTGTTGATCCTTATTGCTGGATGGCTGCGTCCATACCTCGGATCCCACTTTTATGTACTCTATTATGGATGGCTACGTCCATGCCACATATCATGTATCAAACATATCAGTTGCATTTTCACTTGCAGGTTTTCCGAAAATAGTGTTTGGGTTGAACGCGTTCTCATAAATCATTTCACCCCTCCCTCTCTCTCGGACCTCATGCTTTAGGGGGCATCTGTTACACAAAATTTTTTCACCATCCCTGCGATCCCTCGTCCCACATATTGGAGGGTCATTCCCGTGACTTGTGAACAGTGTCATACTTTGCAAACACCTTCTTTTCATCCTTCTACATAAGGACATCATTTCTCCTGTTGGACATTTCCTCAAAAAATCACACAAAAACCTATGTTTTCTCCTTGGTGCGGATGGCCAGTTCACGCCTCGCGCCGATGTGGAAAATTTCCACTAGAGCTCGAGCCACCTGGCACTCTGTCTCAGTGCAAACCCCATGCCAAGCTGTTTTAGGAATGTTTTTAAAAAAATTAGAGGCGGAAGTTTTTTTCTAACCACCTCAGGGATGAGTCACTAGAAGTGGTTAAATTGATCAGCCATGGATATCTCTCTTTAGGAAGTGGTTTTTACCCCCCATGGAACACTCCTTAGAGATAGGCATCCCTTCCATTATTATAGGGATCTGAACCTCTCCCTCTCCCTCTATATAAACAGGCCTTCTCCCTTTATGAAAGCTAGTTGAATATATAGCCAAGGAGTTGAACTTGGAGAAGAATACTATAGCTGAGTAATTGCAATTGAGAAGGTAGAACCAAGGAGAACTCTATAGAGAGAGTCCCGTCTGAATTCCCGACGAGCCTTTGTGAGAGGCGCTCCGCTTGAACCCTGTTGGAGGAGACCGCAACGTCAAAGCTTGGTTGTACTCTTCCTTTCATTTATTAATATACTCGACTATGGTTTTGGTTCCATCATTGTGTTATGTTGTTTATGTAATGCAATTGATTTAGTCCTCTTTAACTGACTGATAGTTACAAATGTGAAATAGTATGTTGTATATCATCGTTGTTTCTTGTGTGTGTGCAGGTGTCCGAGCGTGAAAGCGAGCGGATCGTGATATACCAAACCAGGAGCGAGGAGCGAGCCACTCTTTTCGACGACAACAACAGCATAGGACCTCCGGTAATTCATCTATCAAATCTCCATCCATTCGTTAACTATAAATCAATATTATAGCTTGTCTTGTTTGTGGCTAGACCCACTCTAGGGCTAGTGGGATTGCCTCTGTCCGCAGAGGGGATTTACCTCACCAACATCTGTCGACGACCATGAAAACACTGTCATTTCCATGCTTATTAGAAGGAATGCCTGACATGTAATCCATGGATATGGATTCCCAAGGTTGACTAGGGGTAGGTAACGGAGTATAGAGCCCTTGCTTCTTGATGGTTGGTTTGGCAATGGCACAAGAAGGGTAGGATATGATGTACTTCCTGACATCCTGTCGAAGGTTCGGCCAATAGAAATACTTCTTTAGTACTGCCACTATTTTCTCAACCCAAAAATGCCCAGCGACTCGACTGTAGTGTGCTTCCCATATTATCTTGGCACGCTCACTTGAAGGAACACAATGGTGTCCCAGGTGACATAATAGTGCATCTTGGAGGTGAAAATTTGGAACTTGCATACCCCCCAAGAGTGCCTTGTATGTCTAGCTAAATTCTGGATCGCTCTTGTAGAGAAGTGGCCAATCAAAAGTCTCATGCCCACAAGAGTTGAGAATAGTGGTTATGGCCACGATCGGTGGTCGGCTGAAGCAGTCTGCAACATTATTGGTTCTACCCTTCTTGTACTTGATGTTCAAATGAAATTGTTGCAGATATGTGGACCACTTCTGATGGCGATCATTCCGCAACTTCCCTTGTGTCTATATGAACTGCAGGGGTCAGTGGTCTATGTGGATGATTGTCTCCTTCCCCAAAATGTAATGCTTCTATTGTCCACAAGCCTGCACAATGGAATACATTTCTTTGTCATAAGTGGGATACTTTTGAACTGTGTCAGAAAATGTCTCACTGTGATATTCCACTGGATGCCCCTGTTGAGTAAGAACTTCCCCAATAACATAGTTAGAGGCATCTTTCTTGATCTCAAATGGTTTTTGCAAGTCCGGTAATGTGAGCACTGGGGCAGAACAGAGTCCATGTTTCAATTCTAGGAATGCCTTCTGTTGAGATTCTGACCAATAGAATTTTGCTTTCGCTCCTCCCTTGGTGACTTGAATCAAGGACCAAGTGATATGAGAGAATCCCAACACAAACCTGCGGTAGAAATTAGCAAGACCCATAAAGCTATGAAGCTTTATTAGGGTGGTTGCGGTTGGCCAATCCCGAATGACTTGGATCTTGGCTGGATCCACATGCACCCCCCTTTCATCAATTATGTATCCCAGATATTGAACCTTGGTCATGCCAAAAGTGCACTTCTCCAAATTGGCACACAACTTGTGCTGCCGCAAAGTTTGGAGGACTTCTCGGATGTGGTGGAGGTGCTCTTCCCAAGTATGGTTGAAGATCAGAATGTCATCTAAGTATACCACTAAAAATGAGTTGGTGAATGGACACAATATGTCATCCATCAACCTCATGAAGGTTGTAGGAGAATTGTCAATCCTAAAGGCATGACGAGCCATTCGAAAAGGTGCTCCTTGGCTTTGAAGGCAGTCTTCCACACATTAGAGGGTTCGATTGGTACCTAGTGATACCCATACTTCAAGTCGATCTTGCTGAAATATTTTTCCTCTTTGAGTTGGTCCAGAAGGTCATCAATCCATGGGATTGGGTACCTATTCTGGACAGTGATCTTGTTCAGCACCCGATAGTCAATACAGAGTCTCCAAGTCCCATCCTTCTTCTATACCAACATGATCGGGCTCCCACAGGGCGATGAACTTGGCTGGATGTGACCTTTCTACAACAGCTCCTGAATCTGCCTCTTGATTTCATCATTCTCCAGAACAGAGCGCCTATAGACTGGTCCATTGGGTAGCGGCACACCTGGGGTCAGGTCAATGGGGTGCTTGACCTGACAGTGTAGAGGCACCCCTGTGGGAGATGTGAATATGTCCCCGTACTCCTCCACAAACTTTTCCATTTGTTGTTGTCATGCAGAGGAGCCATGTCTGGAGGTCGTGGCCACAATAGTCTTATTTCCCTGGGGGCAGAACATCAGGAAAAAAAATTTCCTGCTTTGGGAAATGAGCTTACTGCATTGTTTTACAGTAACTAAAGAGATAGTGGGAGGCGGTGGTACCTCTGGTATTCTATACAATTTATTTCCCAAAGTAACAATAACAACGCGAGGCCGGGACTCATACACAACATGTCGCTTCCACAAGTATGGTTGGTCTAATAATACATCAGAAACATCAATAGGAGCAATGTCACACAATACCTCATCCGTGAAGGGCTTGATGCTATAGGGAAGGTGGCACTGCTAGCTGACGCGGAGATCCCGTCCTTGGTGAAGCCACCCGATGGTGTATGGTTGTGGGTGCGTTGTGGTCAGAAAGCCCAACTGCTTCATGAAAATTGCTAAAATTATGTTCTTTTGGCTCCCATTGTCGATAATGAACCACATCGGGGAACCCTTTTCCCACATATGGGAGTGGAAGACACGCTCTGCCGCCTCTAGATCTTCTGGTTCCTCCTTCTAGATCTTCATAGTGGCAACAGTGGTGTTGTGCTCAGCATCAATAATCTGTTTCCCTTTGTCATCCCCCTTGTCAGGTTCTGATTCAAAGTCGGAGCATGCATCTGATTCATAAGCCCTCATGTTGGCCACTAGGGACTGCTTGGCCTGACACTCACTTGTGTTGTGAGTAGAGCTCTTACGGAACTCACACCACTTTCCCGTGTCCTTATTTGGCTTCGCGGTGTTGTTATTTTCTTGTGTCTTTGGTAGGTTGTCTTGGGCCACCATGCCTTGGATTTTCCCTTTGTTCTACAGTTTGGGGGCACCTTTCCCTTGCTTTTGATTCACAGATCCAAAGTCTCACTTCTTCTGTTTGAATTTCTACTCAATCTTGGCAGCATATCGGTATGTCGTACCAAGCGAGGAGATATCGAGGAACTCCGTTTCCTCCTGAATGTATCTGTGCAAACAACCATGATACTTTAGCACCAAATGTTTCTCTAAATCTTTAATACCTAACTTTGTGCGCAGGGTATGGAACAAATTCGTTAGCTCATGCACATCTTGATCCCTTTGTTGCCGCAGCGTGGTCCATTGTATGTACTTGTCCTCATAGCTCCCCATGGGATAGTATTGTTCCTTGATGGCATCTCGAAAATAATTCCAAGTGGGTATGGCTGAGAACAGAGAAATTTTTGTCTCGTCCTTTTTCTCACAGTAGGTTTCCCAATAGTCCTTGAAATGGGGGGTAGCTTTAAGGAGTGCAAAAATAATCTTCCTCTGGTCAGAAAAGTCATGAACTGAGAAATATCCTTCTAACAAATTCAACCATCTATCTATGGCATCTGCATCTATTTGACCCTCAAATATGGGAATGCCAAAGTTTACTTGTACCTTAAAGGGAGTCGCGCCTCCAAAGTGGCTGTTGGATGCAGATGCGCCGCCAGTGGGCAGTCGTTGAAGGATCTGGGAAAAGTTATCCATCATCGCATTCCTTTGTTTTTCGAGGGCCTCCTCGAGAAATATTTTGATAGGATCTCCTGCTCCCTCATCTTTCTTTTCGTCCCCCATGGGCATCTGTCGGGGTTTGCGAGGCTGATCTTGCAATGTTTCCACCAGATCGAGCCCTAACTCCTTATACACCAACCTCGTTGGGGACATGCAAAGGAGGATCGAGAAAAATAAGACCGCTCTGATACCACTGATCCGGATTTATGCAGGAATGCAACAGAATACATAAATAACCATAAACATATAAATACAACGGAAATAAGACTTCATTTCATTAATATAAAATCACAGAAATATGCTTACAAACATGATAGAAATAAAATAGCTAGGGTGCTGGTAGCGAATCTCTGAGAAGAGATGTGGCAGCTACCTACCTCTGAACTGTGTTACAATGAGGCTCAAGGGCCTATTTATTATGGAGAAACAATGGAGAACTCTAAACGTCCAAAACCTAACCCTAGGAGATGAAGCGCCAAAACTATGGGCCCCGTTTGGCTAAATTGGTGTTTCAACTTTCCAGGGACATAACTTCGGCATAATATCTCTGTTTGGGGCCTTAAAACAGCTCTGGAAGTTCAAGACCCAAAAAAATGCTAAAAATAGTAAGTTGTGAAAAAAAACTAAAATATACAATGGTGGGGTCCCAAGTGGAATAGGCGAGTGGCCACCAATATCCACCTAGATCAGCGAACCAAGTGACTTCCAACAATTTAGAGACATAATTAATGTAGATGCTCCCTCATCAATAATATTACAATGAACAAGGTGATTGAGAACATTTACTTGTATGGAGAATTCCAATTTTGCTGGTAGTTGTGGCACATAGCCCGTATGATTAAACACGACAAGATTAGAATCAGTCGAATCAATTTTGTTAATAGTCGACAATAAAGCCTATTTTTGGGAGGGAAAATTTTGTAATACCTCAAGAGCAGACATAGCTGAAGGGGACTGAGCCAAATCTTCAACTATATTATAATTTTGAGTAGCTCTTGCTCGAGGATTATATGTTGATTTGTGAATTACTCCCTTTGGTGGCTTGATTGTCAATTCAGGAATAACAGTAGGCAGTATTGATTCCGTAGAAGGATTCGTTGTTGAGGTAGTAGGTTGATCAGTGACCTGACTACCATAATATTTATTACGTGTTGACACCAAAATATATGTTGAAGGTTTTGTGACAGATAACATTAACACTTGGGAAATATGAGCTAGAACCGTAGCAACCATGTTTGTGTCCGAATCTGGAAATGGGTCTGTCAACACAGCTGATGCATGGGAAGTCTTGATGATTTTTGAGACTTCAGCACGGCGAGGAAAATACCTAGCAAAATTTTCCTCATTACAGATAATGCATGGATAATGAGGTTTCCTAGGTCCAGATGATTGATCAGATGATCTTTCTTGCGGGTTATAAGTTTTCTTTTTCTTAGATTTCCCCTTTTTCTTACTTCTGGGTTACTTGTCACTTTTTCCTTTTTCAAATAACACGACATTAATTTCGGAAGAAGGTGCAGGATCAGATGCAGTAGTGTGATGTGTGCTTGCAGTGCCAATCAAGCCATCTCCGACATGAGAGTCCTTTAATTAAGGAGGAACAGTAAAATTAGATCTCGGCACATTAGGAATTTTTTCATAGAGCATGCTAGACTGAGTGTAAATCAAGTCTAAATATTGGGCATGAGCGATAACTTTCTCTTCTGTGATGATGCCACCCTTAGCCACGTCCTCATTTATAGATGGTAACAGGGACTTAATGAACCATTCAACAAGGAGTTGATCTGGAAAAAATGTCTTAACCATTCTATGACGACGACGCCACTCATGAATATGATGAGAAATGTGAGTAGCATTACTCTGTTTTAAATTGGTCAAGAGTTCCGTTCCAGTTTCATATCTGATGGGTAACTAGAAATGAGTCAAAAAGACAATAGCTAGGGCAGTGAAATTATCAAAAGAATCTCTAGGTAACTCAATGTACCATTTTGCAGTCAGACTTGTGAGTGTACGCTGGAAAATATGTAGTCGAACAGAATCATCATTCAAGGAGTTTGATGAACACCATAAATGATAAGTCATTACATGAGTCGACGGATCTTCTCCAAGGTTTCCATTGAACTTAGGAATATCCGAGGGTAATTTGTGAGGTATCACCAGCCACCAAAAAGCATAATTAATTGGATCATTGGTTAGCCGATTTAAATCTGGTAACTCTAAAGTTGCAACAAAGGGAAACTATCTATTAAGTTCAGGTTGAGCATAGCTAGGGTAAGATGGAATTTCTTGAGAAACAGGCTTTGAGCACCAGCATAAGGAATTTGCTGCTGGTAACCCAGATAGGGGTTGTTTTGAAAAGAAAATTATTGAGGATCCTGTTGACCAAAACCTAGATATGATAGTTGTTGAAATAAAGTTTGAGGCATTTGCGCCTGAGGCTGCCAAGGGTTCTTTCCACCAATGCTATAACCCAAATTATGATAACTTGGATTTGGTTGATTAGTATAACCAAGTTGTGACTGTGACATCCCATAAAATGGTAAACCAACTTGTGAATAAATGATTCTGGATACAGGTTGTTGTAAATTAACCGAAGGATTTGGAGTCGGTGGACCCAACATTTTAGGGTATTGAGTTTAAGGACACGCTTGATAAGGTTGTTGTACAAAATTTTGATTCTGTAACAGGGGTAAAGATGTATTAACAAGTGTAAATGACATGGGTGAAACAAGTTCAACTGGTTGATACGAATGTACAACCGTTTGTGGTTGGATAGGTAGATTGGGCTACCATTGAAAAATGTTAGGTTGACCAAAAAGTGACATAGTACTGTCATATTGGGTGACCAAAGGTTGCCCCCCAGCATGAGGAGGATAATAAGACGGAAAATATTGCTCTCCAAATGTTGGGAGTCTAGTTGATATGGCACTTGAAGGAATATACCCAGAAGGACTGACTTGATATTTCCCTGATGCTGTGTATAAAGAATCGATTCGTTCTGTTCTCACTATAGGATTACCAGTTAAAATACCGAACGATGACATTGGTAAAGTCCATGGATTTGAAGATGCACCAGAGAAAATTAAAAATAATGATTTGTAACCTGATGGGACCATAGGGCCACCATGAAAATATGACTCTGGTGAAGTTGTGAACATTGACGGGGTAGCGAGGGCAGGTGCTGACGTAATTGGAATAGATGGCCCAACCGAAGATGTTGGTTTAGGAATGCTTACTTGACCAAATGTATACCCTTTTGAATCGACGGGAGTTTGAATGAGAATAGGATCAACAAAAGCATATGGTGTCGATTGAGGAAAAGACTCGTATAGGTAAAGGTCCTCCCAAAAATGGGTTGGAGTTAAAGGTGTCTCGTCTTGTGGGATTTCTTCAATCGCAATTAAACCAGGTGGAAGTATTTCATCATCAGGCCCAAAGTATATTTCAGGTGGTTGACTGTGTGATATGGGAGACTCAATGGCTACATATATTTGTGGGATGACCAAGGCAGGAACAATTCTGGTTGTACGACTTCAGAATTCAGATGTTCTGGCAAAGAAGAGACAGGATCTGGATAAATTTTTGGTTGAACAGTGTCGGGTCTGGGAGGTATGGTCTCACTAATTGGATGGATCGTGACCACAGGTAGCTGTGAAGACTCTGTTTCGACAACAGTAGACAAACCGGTATGTGTAGAAAAAACTTGATCTAACTCTGGTTTATGGGAAGATGATGTTTCACCAGAGGTACGAATTGTACTTGATTTGGCAGATCGTTATCGCCTTTGCCTACCAGAAGTAACTTCTAGTGGTAAAGGTGGTTTTAATGCTAGTTTACGCGAATGACGAGGGAAAGGATTCTTTTCTTCCATGATTATTAATTTATTTTAACCAAAAACAAATAAACAAAATAAAATGGTAATGTTAGGTAAAAGGGTTTACCAAGAAACTGTGAACTGCAGAATACCTCCTAGAAAACCAAGAACTACGGGCAGGCAATCTCCCCGAATGTTGTGTTTGGTGTATCAAAATTTACAATGCGGATGACTCAATTCACTATGGATGGATAACACCTAAAATTTGTCCTCCCAAATATACCCAAAGGTATGTAGAGGCCCAAGTTCGTATTAGCGCTATTTGATGTGAAACTGCACAGTGAGAGCACCCCTTTATACTTTTCGTACTGTAACACTGCTCGAAATACCCAAAAGTACGTGGAAGAGCTACGATATACTTACGTACGTGGAGTGAGGTATCGCACTCGGCATGTATCACAGACAAGTTAACGACAGCTACTATGTTTTATGATGTCAGAACACATCTCTAGCCTAGACCTTCTAAATTTTATCGTTATGGTTCAAATTCTTTGTTAAGTAAGTTGAGATAAATTTTAAGTTAATCTTGTTTAACAATTTTCCTTTCAAAGGTTCACCGCGATGATGTACTGAAAATTCCTAAAATGAAAACTAAAAATGATAAGAAATATTTTACTTTTAGTTTTTCAATGAAAATCCTAGCTACTACAGGGAAAGAGCAATCAATTTGAGAGCAAACAAATAAATGAGCACAAACTAAATGAAAATTTCCTAATTGTTCCTTTTTCAAAACACACAAACCACTACATGAAAATGTGGGTTTTTCTTTTTAGTTCCTTTAATGTTATGAATGCAGAAAAGAAACTAAGTGCACTAAATAAACAAAAAAAAATGCCTTTTACTTTTGAGAAATGAGGAATATAAACAAAAATTTCTGTTTTGAAGGAAAAATGATGAATTAAACAGCAATTTCTCCTATCAAGAAACAAAGAATTTATGACAATTTCCTTTTTCAAAAGAAAATGGATCTAATGTGACAATGAAAATACTTTGAAATCAATTCGTCAATGATAAAGAGAAACAATTTAAACTAACATTGAAAAAAAATTCTTTTAAAGGAGGAAGAGGTAGATAAGATCGTTGGTCAATATGAGGCTCAGGCTTTTCAAAACACAGCAGAGAACAAACTGAAACAAATTTCAATGACAAATTCAATGGAATTTGGATGGTTTCAGGAGGCAACGCAGTCTCTAAAGAGAGACAGTGCTTTGCAACGCAGGCCTGAAAGGGAGACAATGCTATGCAAAGCACTGTGTCCTGTCCAAGAGTGCGTTGGGCGCAATGTACAATGAAAAAAACAGCTATCTAACACACTTCTAATGAAAATTTGGATTTTAAAAAGCCTAATCTTTGTGAGTAACAACTACTGGGTGAATAAACAAAGAAAATCAAAGGCTAAAACACCTAGGATAAAGAGTAATCTCCCCAGTGGAGTCGCCAATTTGTTATGCGGAATTATGAATTATAGATAAATCATTCTTCCCTAGACAGGTGCTAATCTAGAACAACAAGTCAAAGACTTTACGACTATCTTTCCTAACTATACAGACACACAGGATGAAACAAGAAGCTTACTAGGAGTCCAAGCACTTCCAAAGTCTCCTTCTGTCGTTTTTGCCATAGCTTCAAATTCCAGCCGACTGTGCAAAATATTTCCTATAAGAATGAACACTAAACAACAAGAGATAGAAATAATACATATTTTTATTCGAGTTATTTAGCTAAATCAGTAAAGCATAAACCACATATATCAAATAAGAAATCATGATATGGAAAATCAATGCTTATACAGATGCATATAGGGAAAAATAAGCAGTAATATTTATTAATGATATAAGGGGAGGTTACAACCCAGTGATTGATTTAGTCATTAGGGGAATTTTGAGGTCTAAAATGGGCCTCCTAATGAAATAATAAAATAATATCTAAATCAATAAAATAATATTTACGAATTTTCAATTCACTTTTTGAAGCACAATCCTTGTAACCATAGTTAAATTCAATTGAAAATTTGTACCAAAATAAAATTTATAAAAAAATTGTATTGATGTGACTATAAATAAGACTGAGCTTTTCAAGAAAAAATCATTATCATTAAACAACTAATGCATTTTTCCTTTGTACTTAAATAACTTAAAATAAAAAGTAAAATTATAAATTCTTAATTATATTATATGTTATTATTTAAAATTTATATTATTTAAATTGTATAATAACATGTAATTAATATACTATACAAAAATAATATAATATAATATAATAAATGTATAGGGATATGCATTGTTTCTTTCAAGAAATATGAAATGACAATAATATATTTTTATTCAAAAAGTGTGAAATGACATTTATTATGAGTACTTTACTTTGACTTTAAAAGTACTTAGAGCACTACCATGGCTAACCATGAGTTTTTATCCACCATTGAGAATGTGACAAGTAAGTACCTTTAACTCAAGTAATGCCACCTCAACCATTAAGGATGATGTCATCCCCTAAAATGTGATTGGTTCTCATAAAGTGAATTTTGATTGTAAATTTTCCTTAGGAGGCCCATTTTAGACCTCATAATTCCCTTAATGGTCACCATCTCCAACAACATCCTGGCCTCATCACAATGCATATATCTCCAACAATATTTCACTCAAATCAACTCCTCAATTGAAATTCCACCATCTTTTCTCTACTCAAATTATTCCTTATCAAACACTAAGATCTGTGCTCAATTTATAGAGGAGCTGAAGGTAGTTTTACAATCAATGACTTTCCAATAATAGGAAAGAGATGTTCCCAATCTTGTAGATGTCAAATGGACACATGGATTCCAATTTTGACACATGTGAACTCTTCTAGAAGGCACTTGCCATGTGGAGATTCTGAAATAATGAGAATTTTGCTCCCAATGTGACCAGCGCACCTATGAGTGTCGAGAAGTGCTTTGCAGAGCAACCTTGCATGGGGCTACCTACATATGTAACACACTTAGTCCCTTTAGAGGCAGCGTTGATGAGCTCTCATATGATATATTATAAACTTCAAATCTTGGAAACCTTTGCAGATGAAAGTCTTGAATGATTTGTCTTGTTCTTTGTCTTAGGGCATGTAGAAAATGAAATGATAGGGGATGATAAACCCTATCAATTGGTCCTAGAGATGATGCACAGTTAACCAGTTCATTGGGAAAGGTGCTCAAATTGACCTATAACAACCTATTTAAAAACTGAGGATTGGTTAGTTCCCCAGCGGAGTTGCTAGTATGTTATCACTCTAATAATTCCCAAAGTTGTGAGATTTTGATTTTATAGTTTAAAGAATATTAGAGGTAACCAAAGACCTACTTTTAATCCTTAGGATCTAGCCTTCCTAATGCTCATATAGGGCTCTCTCTATAAGATTTAACTTTGTTTTATCTATGTGATTTTAGGCTAGTTATATGGGGAAATTTGGTTTTGATATTTGGTTTGGTTTGGTGGGAAAAAATCACTTACTGAGATGGATAGTGATGGATCTATTTTTCAATTGGGAAAATGGAGTCAATGTGTCAAGAAGACAGATCAGAATCAAGGTCTAAAGTCAAATATTTTCAGGGCAAGATAGCAGAGTCACTCAAGATCTTTGAGGCTGATTGGTGAAGTGGTTTAATCAGGATAAAGAGCAATCAAGGATTCTTTGATCCGGATAAGGAATGAAGAGGTAGGGGTTAATCAAAATTAGGGAGAAAATAAGGGTTCCATGGTATGGATATCAACAGAAAACATTAAAATGAAAACAAGTAAATAACAGAGTGCTTTAAACAAATTCTAATATATCAATCCCTGATTTCACATTAAAATTTAAAACACATTTATGTATGAATGGAAAACATAAGAAGATTTAACAAATAACAGAAAAAAGTACTTCACTTAAGTGCCCCACCACATGAATCCTGGAATATGATGCTTTATTGCTTTGATCCAATCTGCTAACTTGAAACTTAGTACAAAAACCTTTCAGGTACAGAAAAATTGACTATATAAATCTTCAGCAATTTATTCCACACTATACTTCAACGGATGAAGTATTTATACAAAAAGTAATACAAAATATCCTAGAAAAATCATAGGAATTTTCTATGGAAAATAAAATATCTATTACAAAAAGATAGTGACAGCTTCATAACAAACTTGCAAGCTATCTTATTTATTAAATAAAATATCTTTCTTGTTGGACTTAGGTTGCAATTGGCTGTTTGAGGTGTCTTTAACGCTGGCACTTGATCTTCAATCAATTTTGAAACTTTATCTCTCATTTGATAATCTTTATCTGATACACTTTCACCATATGATACTCTTTAACCACTGTTTGACTGTTTTATTGCCTTTAAAAATATGTTTTTACTGTGTAAAAACAACACTCTTTTTTTTCATCCTCTTTTACTGAAAACTGTCTTTTTACAGTAAATATGTGAGCTTCTTTCAAAACTCTTCATTAGTTAATTTAATATTTGTAAGTTTTCTAAAATTCTCATCAGCTTCTGTGTATCTAACAAAGTTTAGCTTGACTACAAAGAGATGTTTTATCTCATGCTGTAAATAAAACAAGTTTTCAACACTCTTATGTGACACTTTACCTGTGGGAACTCCTTGCCAATCTGCCTTTTTTACTTTATCTCTAGCAAAGTCTCTTATCTTCTTCTTGTAATATTCTTGCTTCATCAGTTTATCATTGATAACAAGCATGTTTGGAAAGCCTTTTTGTCTTAATGTGTCAAACTTGACCATGAATTTAGTTATGGCTAAATCCATATTTTGACACTTCTCTTCCAACTATTTCATCAATTTTTTCTTTGAAAGCACTTTTCTTACCTCAATAATTGTTTCATTCTATGAGTAATTCCTATCTCATCCAATTCTTGCTTGTTTTTAGTGTTGAGAAACTTGATTATTTCTTGGGCTTCTTCGGGTTTGGCACCAAGCTCTTCTTTAGTCTTCAATATTTCTTCTTTGGTTGCCTTAAGCAAGTCCTTCTACTCATAAATTACTTGAATTGATGACCAAGTGTCATTGATTGACTCAAGGATCTTGGACCATAGTTGATTCTTTATGTAGGCCATGGGATATTTTAAGGTTAACTCTGCTTCAACCTTCTTTAACTGTTCACTTAACATTTTGGCCTTTTGTTCCTCTATTTTAGCATTTATTTGTGTTGATTTCTTGGCATCTTCCAATTTCTTGATTTTTTCTTTCAATCTATTTATTTCATTATTCTGTATTGACATCTCTTTCATGGCTTTAATAACTTTGCTGGCCTCATTTGTCTGTTGAACTGCTGAAGTGGAAGATTCAGTAGCAAAAGTAGTGGAAGAAGTAATTTGCACAGTTGTGGCCAATGGGAATTTTGGTGCCAACTCTTCTGCTAAAGTTGAAGGAACTGCTGTTGTTACCATGGGAATGACTGTAGAAGGAAAAATTTGAGTTTTTGCAACTTCTTTTTCTTCGACAAGCTTTCCCATTTCTATCTCCATCTCCTTGATTTGTGCTGTCATTTGTAGTATGAGACTCATCATCTCATATTTTTTATTTACCTCTTGCACAATCTCCTTAGCCTGTGGATGCTCTGTTGGAGGTAGTTTCAGTTGATTTCTAAGTGTTGCAATATCATCATTTTTCTTCTTTACTAATTCCTCTACAGCTTTTACATCTGAAGTGTCATACCCTACTTCAATTACCAGTTATTCTAAAGACTTGATTCTAGTGTCTTTAGCATAGGAAGAAGCATTTTAAATCCTAATCTGATCTCTCAAATTTGTTACAGTGTTCTGGAGTTTATGGGCACTCATTAACTTTGTGGTCATAGTAGAATAAAGCATTTCTGAGCTTTTCTTGTGAAACTCAATTTGATCCAAGGGATGAATGCTTTCTAATAGAATTTAAATATCTTCTCTCTTGTAATCTGATGTTGTTGTAGGTTTAGGCACTGTTGGCTGCAGCACTGTCATTTGCAACTTTTTATTTGTATAATCAAAGGCTGAAAGCAACCTATTTTGTATCCCTGGAGTCCGCTTTAAGTATTGTGAATAGATCTCATTCTTGATCTTTTAATTTTTGGCTTTAATCTGTTTGTACTTTTCTTTGATATCCAAGTTTGTATCCTCTGTCTGCTGTGATGAATATGCTTCCATGCTTTTCTATTTTTCAATCATCTGAGTGTTTGAAGTATCAGGTTCTTGTTCATTTTCAATTATTGTAGTAGTCTCAGTGTTTTTCTTTAGATTCTCTTCATCTAAAACCTGAATTGTTTCATTTTCCTTGTCTGCTGGATTGATCTTAGGTTTCTTATTGTATTTGAGCTTGAATCTAGTTTATGTTGTTGTTTCAGCTGTATATGTGCGTTCTTCTCTGACTCTCTTTGTGGTTCTGTCCTCCTGATTTACAGTATTCAAAGTGTGACTATTATCACCTTGTTTGACTATTTCTATTAATGTATTTTCCAACCATTCTGTTTGGTTGGCAAAATGTTCATTTTCAGGCTTTTTATCATGAATATATGGGGTTAATTTTCATTTCACCCTCATTTTACTGAGTATTCAATAAGGATCATAGTTCCACAAGAAAATTTCACCAAACTTATACTACAACAACTGTTCTGCTGCCTCTACACCTGCTTCCCTGTGATTGCATATGAAAGGACCCACCTGGTTTTTCAATTTGAACTGAGTCTTCTTTTTAGCAGCCAAAAATTTTATAGAATTTGAGTTTAGAATTTGTATTATGTACTATAAGGCAAACACTCTAATTGGAAAGTATTTTGGCAATTTATAGGGCAAGAGGTTTGATCCATAGACTCTAATCTCTGTATGATTTTGGTAAAGATACCAGTCACCAGTTCTACTCTGCTCTGATAGCCGTAAAACTTTCTTTATCTCATCACTTATCCTTGGCTGTACACTTTTTGTAAGCATATTTATCAATGGGTGAACAAAGCAGTCTGTAAAATCCACATAAGTGAACATAGTTGATTCTTTTCTGATTAAAGAAGTCCAGAAAATCGCTGACAGTGGATTGCCTTCTACATCTAATTTCTGAAGGGATATTGGGAATTTATCTACTTGGAAGTAAAGGAACATATGAAAGAGGAAAGAAGTATATCTGAAAACACCTTCAGTGGGAATTTTTACAAGTTGATCATGCATAATATAAGATATATACTCAACATAGTTATAAATGACTATGGGAGGTTGAACAAGCACAAAAGTAGGTAGAAAACAAAGTATAGACTCTTTAGTGTGCTCATCAGTAAAGTAAACAAGAATAAATGACAACATTGAAATAACATGTCTTGATCCTTCAAGGAATTTGGAGGATGAATATGGAGGGTTAATCTTTGGGATTTCAACATATGTAGGCATGAATGTTTGGAAGATCTGAAATATTTTAGGAATGTCTAATTCCATATAAATCTTTGTAAGAGCTTCTATAGATAATGGGACTGCATTAGGGTTTGCTTTTAACTGAAGCATTTGGTTTATGTATTCTGCAGTGACGTTGAACAATACTTCTTTCTCAGAATTAACAATAGCTCTTAGGTCAGGGAAATAGTGAGCTTGACACAGTCTAATGACCTTTGGATGTTAAAAACTCTAGGTTTTTTGTACTCTTCTATAAGCTTAGTCTGTTTACAGAATTTATTTTAATATGACAGAGGTTTTCTTTGGAGTTTTAACATGTAAAATCTAGATTTTTATGCTTCAAACTTTTAATTCTGCTCCAAAATCAATCTTTCCAACTCTTTACAGACCCAGGAAAGGTTTAATAAGGGTTTACTATCTTTTTTGGATAAAACACGCATAAAACAGTTTAATTCATGCACAAAGGAATTCTGAATATTTGCAAAGGATTTTGAATCAATCAAATGTTCTCTAAGGGTCTGTAAATACCTAAACTTATTCAATTTGCTTAAAACATGTTACAGTCTTCAGAAAACTATGAATTTATTAGGTTTTTTAAAGAAAATGCGACTTTTGAAGGAAATTATGGTATTTCGTTTAAGTAAACAGGCTTCACGAGGTCTAAATTCAGAGAATGCTTCCTTTCAAATGACAAGAGGGTATTTTTTTTCAAAAATACCTGTTATTTTAGGTATTTGACCTTGAAAATAGGGTTTCTGGAAGTCTGGGAGCTTTCGGAAGCTGGTTGAAGTCTTTTTGGATGAAAATAGGAGGCCCTGAGCAATTACAGCAATGAATTGAGCCGAATTCTGGTTGTTTGTGCATGAATAGGGGGCAGCAACATCGTTTCTTCAAGCATAAAGGGTTATCGAATAGAAAACATAGCAGAAAAAAGGTTTTAATGCATATATTTGTTGTTTTATAGAAATGTGGGTTTGAAATAGTGTTTGCATTCAATGTGGGTCAAGTCAAATGGGAGGTGGTTTGGCGCAGGGAGGATGTTACCGCTAAGTGGTTATCACATGAGATGAAGGCAGTAAATGGTTTCGCTCAAAGGGATGTGATCCAGTGGAAAGACGACGCATGGAGGAGAGAGGGGAGGGCAATACCACCCATATCACAAATCCAAAAATAATTAATCATCATGTTATTGAAATTGTGATACGGCTAGTGGTTCGTCGGATTTGGCGAAGGGAGTGCGAACGGTCATGATTTATCGGTAAAGTTGCTCGATGTATGGGTGTGGGGCCTAGGATACTTTATGTGTAGCGGGATTAAGTTAATACGTTTAAAACATAGTTTTAACGTGAAATCTAATGCATTAACGAGATAGGCGGGATATGTGGTTTACATGGAAAATGACCTATTTACAGTTGTAATGCGACCTTAGGGCGGGTTTTAGTAAAATATATATGTTTTAACCTATGGGGAAAAACAAAATATGTCATGTGGGTTAATTTAAACCATAGGATAAACTTATAATCTGGGTTTGGGATATTTAATAAAGTGAATTAATATAACTACGGGGTAGGGTATTATAGTGGAATTAATAAAATAATTCAAATGTTAATATGATATGAATGAGTGGAAAATCTACAAATACCCTTTATAAAGTGTAATTTAGGAATTTGGGCGTATTTTTTCATATTTGTGGCCCTTTACACTTAATAAATATATTTTTGTGGGTTTTTTTTTGGAATGTTTTTGTATGAAATGAAATTAGTTAAGGGGGGTTTTTACCTTCCCTAAGAAAAAAGGTGTTTCACCTTAGGAAAAGGGATTTTATCATAGGAGAAGGGTGATAAGGTTGAGGAAAAGGGTTTTTATGAAGGGAATCCAATACTTAGTGTCAATCAATCACTAAGCCTTGGGTTCGGTCCCAACAAAAGTCAGAGAAATGCTCTGAGCCTTATTAACTGAAGGTTTTGAATACTGGAATACTTTGAGGGAAGGGAAATTAATTATTTTCCATATGATGTTTTAATCATGCCTTGTGTAACTGCTTTCTACCCACCCATAATTTATTCTACCATTTTTTCATTTATTTGCATGGGTTCATTTGAGCTTGCAACCCTAAATCATTTTTCTTTTAAAGCATAACTATCTATTTCTAACCTTATTTCATCCGAGTGCTCAAATTAAACTATTGAGCTCCTCATTTATTCTCTATCTATATACTTATTTGTCAAGTTTAAACTGTTTGACAGATATTTATTCTCTATCTATAAACATGAAATTCAAAGCATGAAAAAGTTAATATTAAATATTTAACTCATCATGGATTATGGCATTTTGAAAAAGCTGCACATAATCTTTATTTTTGCAGTAAAAATAAAAAGTAGTGGCATTTTGACTTGCATCACTTTCATGTCTTATTATTATCTATTTTTTGTTTGGGGTCCATTTTTTCTATTTTTTTTTTTTCTATTTTTCTTTTCAATTCCTTTGATCTTTCTTTTATAAATTTTACCCTCTTTTCATTTTTTATTATTTTCAAATATGGGAAAACAAATTGCAGAAATCAAGGTATGTACATATTTACAAGACTAATCAAAGTCAATTAAAAAATTATGAACCCTATTATTATAGGACCCTAACACCTTCCTGATACATTTTACAAGATGATGTTATTCATTTGTTTTTATTTTTGTACTTATTTCTCCTAATCATCATGTTTTATGAAGAATAATTTGAAGGCTGTCTTGGCTATTACACATGTAACAACCAACATCCACGAACACTGTTTCTCATTTTCATCGCATGCAGGGATAATTGTGCCAACCAAGCATGACCGCCACGATCACTACAAGTAGTACACCACCAATTCAAAAATCCTCCTCCATGTCACTTTAGGTATGTCATTCAAAAGGTAACATCATCATTTATAGTTTGGTGATTAATGGAAAAGTAATGATATTCCCGTGAAAGTCATGGGCACCTGTCACCATTAAATCAGGGGGAAATGTATATTGTAATCATTGAAAAATCCATAGTCATAAACTATTATCAACCCTGAATGCATCTAATTAATAGCACAATTTCCAATAATGACTAAATCCGGCTGGAAAAAGCATGTGTACTTAGAACCCATTACTTTCCATAATGGGACATTTCTGAAGAGTTGTGTGAGGTACGATTTGGTAATCTGTAAATCATGTCACCTCCCATCATCCTCCTTGACTGAAGCCTTGTATCCAAACCTAAAACTCATCATCTAGGATAAGCAGAGTAATGAGCCGAGAGGAAATAAGCAGTGCAACGACATTACAGTGGGTTGAGAATTAAGGAGTGAATTCAGAAACAACATCAAGATGGGTGGAGCAGTAGTTAGACACAAGACAGAATCCATGGATGCCTTGTAGAACTGTCTGGAAGCCTACCAGGTATTCAGAGGCACCGAATGGATTGAGTATTTCTATAAATTGGAAGGCTCGGATGAGGTGGTTGCAATCAAATTCGCTCAAAATTTGAATAACCACCAGACCTAAGTCAAGGGCCTGCAAATTGAGGTGATAGAAGAAGTAATCGCTCAAGTAACCACATTTCCAGTAGAGGGATAGAGGTGGTTCAACAGAAAAATCAATGACCCCTCTCTGAAGAAAGACTTCCTAGAAGGAGAAAAAAAGTTGGAGAAGAAAGGAAGAGGAATTGACAAGTTATCACTCCCTCAACCATGGGAAGACTCGTCACCTTGGGTTTAATCAAATAAATTACTTGTGAGGGAATATCTACACTTGTTTTTAATTATCACTTCCTTGTACTCAATCATCTTCGGCAACAACAAAATATTAACCTTCCATTATACTTATTGGGGAACATTAAGCACATGGCGGCAACAGTGAAGACAACAGCACATCTAGAAGCATATGTGACCAATCATGGACTCATAAAATTGATCATATTGGACGCCCTAAGCCAGCAAGGAAGGATATGGGAATAATTCAAGCGTAAAAGGCCTAGGACAAGCCGAGGAAAACAGGTTGTGACTTCGGAAGGAATTCAGGCAGAAACTAAGACCCAGACTCGACCTTCCAAAGTGAGAGTTGGGAAAGAACCCACTGACGAACCAATTGGGGATAGACGGCCAAAACGGAGGGTGAAAGTTAACTTTCCCACAGAACCTTTGGCCACAGCTAGATAGTAGAAAGAAGCAGAAGTATCAGAAGAAGAAAGAGAACCCTCCTCATCAGGTAAGGACGAAACTCATGTCTTGCTTTTAGAAATTGAAAATCTAAGAAAGGAAAATGAACAATTGAAAAAAAAATTATCTGAGGGGAAGGAAATTGTTAGTATGAATCCTTTATCGAAGTGTACGAAAAAGGACCACTTTAGCTACGCATAACTAATAGCCCTAACAACAAAAGTGGCTGCCAATATCTTCAGATCTGCGGTTAGTTGAACAAGAAAAGAGCTGCAAAAAACCAGATCTATGCATGGAAAGACATTAAGAAGTAAAAACAAGGGTTTGCTCCATATACCAATAGACAAGACAAGAACAATTTTTGAAAGAATTTTTGTATTAATTGGGCACCTGGGAGGAAAACAAGAAGGCGCATCCAATTCTCCTCAGTGGGATGGGTTCTTGGAAGTCCTCAGCACTTCAGATCTAAGATTTTTCTCTCTTGTTGGTGTAGAAAACCCACACAAAGAATGGAACTCAAAGGGAGCTCACACAGCAAATGGTAGAAAAGAGTGACCAAGTGTATAGATCCAGAGTGATCTAATAAGCAACAAAAGGTGAAGAATGGTAGGAAAAACCCTCCTATTTATAACAAAATATTGGGTCATTCTAGATCTTGGTGCATGGGTTAACCAGATCTAGATCCACTTTTTATGGAATATTTTATTATATTTGTTGGAGGGAAAAGGTATTTGACTTGGGTCAAATCCCTTGTTTTGTCAAAAATAAATAAATAAATGATTTATTTATCTTTTTAAGGAAGCGGTTAGAAGATAATCAAATAAATAATGATTTATTTAATTATTTGTGGGTGATTTGGTCATATTTAACAAGGAATATTATCTAAATAAGATTTAAATAATTATTCCTAGAAAATAATAAGATAAATAAAGTTTTATCTAATTAATTTCTTTGATTTTGGGTTAAACATGACTGGGAATAATAATTAAATTATGGTTTAATTAATTATTCCATGAGGAAAATCAAACAAATATAGGTTTGTTTAATATTTCCTTTCGGGGTTTCCTGTTTAGACCATAAACAACCTAATAAATGTGGTTTATTAAGTTATTTTACATAGTGAAAGCAATTTTACTTAGGTTAAAATTGGTCTTACATGGTGTACTTGGGTCCATCTAATGATGATAGGTTAGATGACCAAAAAATGGTGTAACAGATTGCCCCCCAGCGTGCGAGTGTCAGGAGAAAATCGTATGACCGAAGTACGTTGTAAGAACTCAATCACTAGACAACAAAAGGGAAGTCAGAGAGAGGAATGCAAGGTAGATAGTGTGCTGAAGAACTAGACCCTGAGGAGACGAGACTCGCAGGTGCAACAAGTCTCTTTTTTATGAGAGGGTACCTGTGCTGAAGGCGGCGGGGGAGGCATACCTATGCCCGCCGAGACAAAGTACAAAAGAATAGTGTGTCCAGTAAACAAGGGACCGAACCATAAAGTACAGTTGGCATAATCATGAGCTAGATAAAAATACAATGAGGAATCCCATATACATGCTGTGCCTGGGATAACAGCCAGGACTTGTACAATAATATCTGAGTACATGAGATACAAATACAACCCAAATGCCCCCTGTAAATGGGGAAGGGCTCACAAAATCTGACTGATACATGCAAATCAAAGAGGCGATGCAAGTGGCTAAGGCCAACATCATCAAATATCTGGAGCTGCATCGAAGGCTGCAAGGAGGAGGTCATCCGGGCATGTGGGGGGCTACCTGCAGGGCCACCCCCTCATGAGGGTTGAGACATCTCACACACACCCAGGAATCATCAAGAGTTGCTGCTGTATCACTGAACCATCAAGTATACGGATCTCGGTCATGCTGAAAGGAGCTGGAGTGGAGAAACAATCAAGTCAAAGGGAAATGAGAGATCCCTTTGCCTTATCCGAGGCACCGAACAAGAGTGGAAGCTGGAACCAAGGTACACCGCCCTCTAGACCTAGCTTCTGGAATGAATGAGCTGATGTCGACAGAAGGAGGTCTGCCATAGGTGAGGCAATGAGAGACCCTCAACTAAGGCACGAGAGAAAATAATAGAGCGACGGACAGACTGACACTAATGATGATGGTGAAATGGAAGGGACTGAGTAGCGAATGGACGACTTCCCTTGTTAGAGCATAAAGGGCATGAATGACATGGCAGCGACTGACGCAATATCATAAGGGATAGGAGACAGTGGGACTGAAGGCCATAATGTGCGACACAAGAGAGAGACCAAGCAATGAAGGATGGAGGGCTATAGCGGGGTACAAAGGGACTCGGGATAGACTCCATGAATGCGATGATGACTCAACTTGGATGCTCTAAACAAGGGCGACTCGATGGTGCTGCCACACAGTAAAGGCTCAATGGGAGACCATGAAAACATGAGTACAAGATGGTAACTCATGACAAAAATTGTCATGAACAAATACAAGTAAGGAGGCAAAATGGTGCCCCAAGTACAAGTGTCGTAAGTGAGGAAATTCGATTTTAAGGAGAGGTGAAGTGACCCTTCTTGGACAAAATGTGTCCTGGTGAAGTATCATATCATAAAAAAATAACAGATACCCATTTGAGGGCTCGGTGAGAGCTTTCCAACGGTGCAGACAGTTTATCAAACGGGGCTACGGTGTGGTCGCAGCAGTCGAAAGAAGAAACATGGGTTCTCTTTTAATAAGGCAGTTTTCCCTCCAAATTCACTCATTTGCTATTGTTGATGTGGTGAATGTAGAGAGGAGAGAAGGCTCTAAATCTTGCGGCGAGCGTAGCGGACAAACTGACCGTTGGAATCGAGATCCGTTAGTTGCAGGTAAGAGGCCTAACCTTACTCTTTCATTTTGATGGATTGAAAGTTCAGTTTAGGGCCCAAAATCCCAGAAACAGACCCTCCTTCATCTCTATGGCCAGGTCGCACTTTTTGGGCCAAAAAGTGCGACCTGGGATGCAGGTTTCAGGGCAAAAACTGCGACCTGGTCCTAAACTGGGCAGAAAACTGCGACCTGGGAGATGAGGGGTTTTTGGTGCTGTTTTATGGCTGGGAGTTGGGTTTTTGTGTTTGGTTATGGTATTCCCGATCTGTTTGCTGACAAAGATGATGTTTTTGTGCAGGTATGGCAGATTTACGGGTTAACTGGAGAGAGAGAGACCTCGGTACATTACGGGCAGAGATCCAGGTGGATCAGGGTGTCCGTCGTGTGTTGGCCAGGTTTGGGGTTATAAAGTTTTTGGAGAACCCGTTGATGAGAGCAGGAGAGCCCTTGTTGGCCCGAATTATCAGTTATTGGGATCCAGAGCATGAGGTCTTTGTAGTGCAGGGGCACAGGATCGAACTGATAGTCCAGGATGTATATTTCCTGACGGGTCTTCCACCACTGGGGATGGTGGGAAACACGCAGCCAGTATTACCGCGGGGGCGACATATCATGGAGTTTGTGGAACGACATTGTCGACCGGGTCTCCAAGTCAAGGGGACTCGGATACCGATCGGGGATCTAGAGAGGCTAGAAACCCGTGCAGTGGCCGCAGCTGTGCTGCGTATCCTGGGCAACCAGGCGTTCCATCACATCACCGGAGGGCAGATGATGCTGTTAGAGAGTGTGTTGAGTGGGACCTACTATGGGTGGGCCCAAATGATGTTGGTGTCGTTAAAACGACAGTTGTCGCTCTGCAAGCGGAAAGTGAACCACGATTGCTCGTATGGGACTTTATTGTGCGCCTTCTTCTTTGAGAAGATCCCGACCTTGCGGCCTCGTGTACAGCTTCCAGATGGGGGCCCGAGAGAGCCCAGGATGCGCCGGTGGGGGTGGCTACTGTGCAGAGGAGGAGGAGGGGCGGTCGGGCGAGTGTTTCGACCTGAGTTCTTTGCCCATTGGGATCAGATGCCGTTATACATAGATGACTATCCCTATAGTGGGATGAGTTATTGTGGAGATCCGGACCTGCCACTTCTGTCTGGTCAAGTCTGGGGGCCCGATGGTAAGTGACAGATTGCTATTCTTGTATGGGCATGTTACAGTTTTTTGAATAGTAGCTAGGGTACTGATTCATGTACTGTTGCTATGCAGATATAGCGCCGGTAAAACCGGCCGGATATATGGGACGACTGGCAGCAGCTGGAGCTGCAGGTCCGAGTGGGTCGAGAGCAGCGCAAAATGAGGATGCAGCCGCCCTTCTGGAGGACATCCGCCGTAGATGCGAAATGTTGCTGACCGGAGTATCAGAGCGCGGGTGGCAGGACTTAGACGACCAGTACATAGAGCCATGTATTGGTCTACCCTCGGAATGGCGAGGGGTCATGCGGTGCATGGCGATGGTCGGTCAGGGGATACGTGATCTACAGACTGCAGGGGCAGAGCCATTGGCTCGGGATCCGCCAGATAGTGATTAGGTGTGGGGCATGTGGTGCCCCCTAGTGTGTATGTAGGGGCAGGTGGTGCCCCCAGTTTTGAGTTTTTTGTAACATGCTATGGGCATGTCGTATGTATCAGAGTAGATGGACTCTAAACACATGTTTTTGTGACACATATTATGGATATGCATCATTTTTAATGATTATGAATGTTATTGTCTTGTATGAAATGCGTGTGATAAATACCAATCTAGAACATGGTTTGCAATACTATCTACATAGTGATTCTGTTCTCGAGGTACATGGTTGAAAGTTATGGTTTCAAATGCACGTATCAAGATTTTCACTCGTAAATAGCGTCTAAACAGCACAGGGTTATGCACACGATAAACACCATTTAATTGCATTACAAGAAGTAGGGAATCCAAACGAACGTGCAGATGGAGGATGCGATGAAAGAGGGCATCGGCTAAGAGACCACGCACTGCATCATATTCGGCCTGATTGTTGGTGGCAGAACCAATGCAGACCTCGTCGGAGAGAACAAGGGCATGCAAGGGGGTGAATATGGCCCAACTTTCCGAGGCGAGATTCCGGGAGTAACGACTGGCACCATCGGCGTAACCGATAAAGGGTGTGGACGGGGGGTCCTGCGGAATGGTGTTACAAGACAACAAGTGAGGGGAAGAGAGGCAATGACGGCAGCGTGAGTGTACAGAAGATATCGAGCGGCAACTGCGGGAGGGAGTGCAAGGAGCAAGATGACTATGACTCATATACAAACTGGAGGGTGGTATATGAGGGCTATCGGAAGTATGGGGAGGACTCGGGCTGTTGAGGTCAACGGAGATACGGGTGGAGTGATCTCGTGTATGGGTAGAAAAAAGTTGTTCAGGTGACACAATAGGGGAGGGTGCAGGGGGACTGGGCTCCAAGTGTCTCGCAGAGGAGGATAGGTAAAGAATGGTTGTGGTAGACTCCGTCATCTGAACATCAGGGGGGGGAATGTCGATGGGAGCGGGGGGATCCTCAGGCTGGCCGGAAGCATATTGCGCGAGGATGGGAGAGGCAGATTGATTTTTTTCAACCTCATACTCTCGGACTACCTCTAAAGAGGCGCGGTAATGCGTCAGGTGAGGACAATGGTGGGAGTAATGGCCATGGACACCGCACAAAGCACAGGGTTTGTTGGTGTGGAGAGTCTTGGGGTTCTTGGTTACGAACGAAGAAGGAATGGAGGCTTCAGGGACCGTAGCTTTAGGGAACGCGACTTTAACCATGGGCTGAATACGAGGCAACTCGAGACAAGCATGGGTGGCATGACCGGCAACATCACATAAGGCACAAGGTTTCGCTGGCGGAGGAGGGGCTAGGTCAGTCGTGGTGGTCTTGTCTTTGGGTGCCCCCTTGCGAGCTTTGCCTTTCTTCCCGGGAGCCGTCACGACAGGAGAGGGGTCCTGTAGAGGTGCTGGGGGCACAGGGGCAACGGAGGAAGCGAGGGGGACCGGTTGAACCGGTGTCAAAGCCATGTAGTGTTTGGGGTGACCAGTCGGGGTAGCTGCTGGAGGATCAAGGTACCAGAATGGTATGCCCAAGGTCAGGTTAAGGAGAGAGAGGGTGGCCATGACGGGGACAAAATATACTTTGGGAGGGGGAGCCAGGAAAGGGATTTGCCCAGCAGGGAAATGACCAGGAGGGATGGCTCCGAGATGGTTAAGGCCTGGGGGAACCGATCCAGAAGGATAAAGAGGTTCAGGGATACCAGCTATAGGGGGAGGGCCAGAAGGAGGAGGTCTGGATGGCTGAGATGAATGGCTAGGAGCGGGTTGCGGAGGGCAAGGGGGAGGTTGCTGACTAGCCAAGGCAGGCCACTTGCGGGCAGCCTGAGACGATTGCATCATGCAAACATTCGATAAGCTGGGATCAGTGATGGGAGGAGGAGGGATATTAGGAAAAGTTCCAAGCAGGGAGGAATCTTTGTAAACGCCAGGGGAGACACTGGTCAAGGAATCGACAGTTTGTTTGTTGGCTACAGAAGAGATGGTCGTCTCAGGTGAGGTCTGAGATTTTGGCTCATGATATGTCAACTGGTCAATGGTGACTATCTTTCCATTATGGGGGAAAGTCATCTTGCGGAAAACCGCGGATGGGACAGTAGACATATCATAGGTGTAGCTTTGCCCCAATAGAATGTTGTATTCTAGCGGGGCGTCTATGACTTCGACGTCAACGCAAACAGTCTTACCGGCGAGGGTGATAGGACAATTACGGAAAAGGCCAATGGGCTGGAAGGCGTGGCCGTCCCACGCTCGAAGGGTGATCGTGGAAGGGGCCAGCTCAGGGGATCCGAGTTGCTTCCAAACCAAAGTGGACATCACACAGGTGGATGCCCCCTCATCAATTATGCACCGTGAAACGTTGGCGTTCCGGATTTTGACTGGGATTTGGAAGGCGACGGAAGCAGGAAGAGGGGGATGGTCCGATTGAGTGGCGTCGAAAACAATCATTTGGTCATCAGCAGGATCTACAGCGCCCACGGCAGATAGTAGAGCCTTCTTTTGGGAAGGGCATGACTGGAGGAGTTCCAGTGTGGAAATAGCAGCAGGAGATTGCGCCAAATCATCTACTATACTATACGAATGAGCAGCTCGACCGGAAGCAGCGTTTTGACGTAGGGGTCCCTTAGGAATCTTGGTATGAACCTCAACTTTGGGTTGAGGGATATGTAAGGGGCCACTGGATGTCGAAAGAGGCTCTGTAGAACCTGAAGAAGGAGGCTCGGGGGCAGACTGAGCAGGAGGCTTGGGGTACTGGCGAGACCGAGTTTGAAGGTGAAGGTCGACGGTCGGGGAAGGATCGAAGTGCATCATAAGGATCTGGTAATCAGAGGAACCAGAAAGGGAAGGGGGAGTGGCGACCTGGCTGTCAGGCGGTTGGGTAGCCACGAATCCTTGCTGAGGGAAAGGATCAGTAAACACAGCTGGTTGGGTAGTGGCCACATTAGGAGGAGCATGAGGGGAGGCATGTTGTCCGTGCAATGTGGCTTGAGACTCTCACATCTGCCGCATCTAGGGCAAGAGGGGACAATCGTGGGTGTAATGACCATAAACACCGCAACACGAACAAGGCTTAGTTGTGCGAAGCGGCCTGTCCGGCTTGGGCTGAGTGCCCTGTTGCTGGTTGGCAGTGTTAGGGTCAACACCAAGATTGGGTCCATGGGTACCAGGGGCAGATTGGTTTGGATTGCCTCTCCGCCTTCTTTGAGAAGAAGGGGGATTAGTCGTGCCCTGCTATGAAAATACTTGCCCTGGAGGAGGCTGTAAGTGCTGTTGCGGGTTTTGAGAAGGCAAGGGAGATGGAAGCGCATATGCTGGAGGAGCTGGCGCACCAGGCTGCAGAGAAAGGCAATGGTTAGGTCGGGTGACATTGAGGTAAGCAGGAGGTTGGGCAAAAGGAGGAGGCATGTCGTATCCTGGATACATGCTACCGGGAGGGGGAAGAGTGCTAGAGGTGCTGGCCCCTCCCTGAGGGAGACCATAGCCCATAGGAGGTTGAGCGTACGGATGGGAAAGGGCTCCAACGATACCATCGGTGGAATGAGATGCCCCCGGGGCGTTAGCGCCACCGGGCCTGGGGAGGTCAGGAAGAACGGTATAAACATAACCAGATTGAGCGTAGATCAGGTCATATTTCAAGGCTATTTGGAGGGCGGCTTCTTCAGTTTGAGGAAAGTGAGAGGCGACATCTTTGCCGATAGGAGCTAAGAGGGTGCGAAGGAACCAGTCCATGTAAACCCGATCTTCGAAGGGGGGGGCTCGACATAAGCTCCCTCTTCGTCGCCATTCCTGAACATGGGCAGAAAGGCGGGTCGAAGAGGTTTGCTTGAATGAAGTCAAGAGCTCCGTGCCAGTATCGTATCGGAGAGGGAGCTGGAAATAAGATAAAAAGGCTTGGGCAAGGGTCACAAAGGTGGTATGGGAAGAGGTGGCTTGTTCAACATACCATTTAGAAGCTTCGCCGGTAAGCGTGCGTTGGAACAAACGAAGACAGATGGAGTCATCGGTAATGGAATTGGAGGAACACCACATGTGGAAAGATCAGACATGATTGGTTGGATCTTCTCTAGCAAGGCCTTCGAACTTAGGGATGTTGGAGGGGAGCTTGGTTGGCATAGCGGGCCAACCAACATCGTGGCGGATAGGGTCATTGATCAACTGATTGAAATCGGGGAGGCTGAGGCCTGCAATGTACGGCAGCAAGGGTATGGCCGAGGTAGTTCCTGTGGCGGTTCCGCTAGTAGTAGTTCTGGCATTAGGGCCTGGAGCACCACCAGCGTTAGGCCCTGGACCAGACATAGTGAAGGTGACAGGGGGAGAACCAGGAGGAGAAGGAGAACCCGATGAATCAGGAGAGGAGTCGGAGTGCGGACTCGGAGGAGGACAGGCTCGACGACGGCGGGGCGGAGCAGGTCGATCGACCGGAAACTGAGGGTGAAGGCCAAGAAGTCTCCGGGAAAGGCGCCTTGGGGGCACAATGATGACGGGGAGAAGGAAACCGACAAGGGAAGAAAGGGATAGAATCAAGGGAGGTCAAGGGCAGAAAAGGTGCAGTGACAATTGATTTTAGAGTCTTTGCTAGGTGGTGTTAACCAGGTGCTTCTTCACTTAGGGTCAGTGTGTGGCGTGCGTTAATTTTAATTTTTAAACCCTTTCTGTTTTGAGAGCAAGAAAAAAGTGTGCTGCGTAACTGAAAATAAATCTGCAGAGAACAGTATATAATGCTGAAATAACAGAAAATTAACAGCTACTTGTGCATCTATCTAACCCAAGAAGGCGGGTCTCTCAAAACTAATCGAAAAAAGGGAAAAAATATAGGCAAAACACACGGAAAAGAGGCCAATAGATCTAAGGTCAAAAGGGACAGGGAACTAGAGGATAAAAGCTACTGAGAAGAGGTGCAGATCACAGCCAAGAGACAAAGGCAAGGTGGCTGGAAAAAAGGGAAGAAATCAACAAAAAGCGGACAAGGCAGGGAGGAGGTCCTAAAGAGAGGTCCAAACAAAACGACAAGAGGTGATTTGAAAGGAAGGAAGGCTGATTTAAAGGGATCTGAGGGGGAGGTTCCAGATCTAAAAAAGGAAGGCTGAAACTCTGAAAAACAGACGGCTGAAACAGCTAAAACTCTTCCACGAAAAGTGGAGGGTACTAAAGCCCTAGGGGGCTAGGTTCCCACTTAGATGAGTAAAAACAGATCAGAACTTGGTCAAAGCGGGCTGAGACAGAGGCTGGAAAACCCTGACAGAAGCTTCAGCAAAACCCAGAAAAATTGCAGAAAAATCACTGAAAAATTGGCAGGTTGCAGGTTCTAACCTGTTTTCAGTGCAGGTCGCAGAAAAGTGCGACCTGGAGGTCCAGGTCGCAGGTTATGGGCCAAAAAGTGCGACCCCCCGTTCCGGTTGTCTCGGCGGCAGATTTTCTGAAAAGTTGCCGTCTCAGTTGCGGCTGGTGTCGCTTACCTGCGCAATAGGGCCAGAAACACACGAAAGTTAGAAATTTTGATGTTTTAGGGTTTTATGTGAGAAAAACAACATAAAAATAGGAAAAATAAACAGCTGAAAAGAAACCCTAGGGTTTGAAGTAGCTGGATATGCAGGAATATGAAAAACGATAGCGGTCGTAATTTAAAACCCGTGTGGAGTCGCCATTTGTTAGTATGAATCCTTTGTCGAAGTGTACGAAAAAGGACCACTTTAGCTACGCATAACTAATAGCCCTAACAACAAAAGTGGCTGCCAAAATCTTCAGATCTGTTGTTAGTTGAACAAGAAAAGAGCTGCAAGAACCAGATCTATGCATGAAAAGACATTAAGCAGTAAAAACAAGGTTTTGCTCCATATACCAATAGACAAGACAAGAACAATTTTTGAAAGAATTTTTGTATTAATTGGGCACCTGGGAGGAAAACAAGAAGGCGTATCCAATTCTCCTCAGTGGGATGGGTTCTTGGAAGTCCTCAGCACTTCAAATCTAAGATTTATCTCTCTTGTTGGTGTAGAAAACCCAATGCAAAGAATAGAGCTCAATGGGAGCTCACACAGCAAATGATGGAAAAATGGGACCAAGTGTATAGATCCAGAGTGATCTAATAGGCAACAAAAGGTGAAGAATGGTGGGAAAAACCCTCCTATTTATAACAAAATATTGGGTCATTCTAGATCTTGGTGCATGGGTTAACCAGATCTAGATCCACTTTTTATGGAATATTTTATTATATTTGTTGGAGGGAAAGGTATTTGACTTGGGTCAAATCCCTTGATTTGTCAAAAATAAATAAATAAATGATTTATTTATATTTTTAAGGAAGCGGTTAGAAGATAATCAAATAAATAATGATTTATTTAATTATTTGTGGGTGATTTGGTCATATTTAACAAAGAATATTATCTAAATAAGATTTAAATAATTATTCCTAGAAAATAATAAGATAAATAAAGGTTTATCTAATTAATTTCTTTGTTTTTGGGTTAAACATGACTGGGAATAATAATTAAATTATGGTTTAATTAATTATTCCATGGGGAAAATTAAACAAAATAGGTTTGTTTAATATTTCCTTTTGGGGTTTCCTGTTTAGACCATAAACAACCTAATAAATGTGGTTTATTAAGTTATTTTACATAGTGAAAGCAATTTTACTTAGGGTAAAATTGGTCTTACATGGTGTACTTGGGTCCATCTAATGATAATAGGTTAGATGACCAAAAAAATGGTGTAACAGAAATCTTGGTACCTGTATGCACGACATGTTTTCAAGAACTAACAGTAGCATGGTATAAGGTATGTGGATAAAATACCAGCCCAATGGAAAAATAAATAGAACTTCAGGAGGATGTTACACAAGAACCAACAGTTAAAGCAGAGCCTCCTGTATTAATTGACCTAGAGGCCGATACACAAGAACTTGTGGAGGCCACTGCTATTACAGAAGAAACATCAATGGACACAGAGGCTACTGTAGGAGGAAACAAAGGGGCTGATACACAAGAACCCACTAATGAAGCTACTGTTACAAAAGAACCAGTAGCAAAGGTGGAGCATACCCATTCAACAGATGTTGTTACGCCCATTATTGATTTTGACCATGACGGGATTGAGTTCTGAGAAAATATTGTTAATTTCTGAATTGTAGAAGTGGAAACAGGAAGAAATCTCCCTTCGAGAGGGGATGATTTCATTGAAAGAACATCAGAAGGAGATAAGTTCTCTACAAAAAAATTGGATGAAAGAAGAGTTTAATAAAGGATGGGATAATTACAAGAGGAAGGAATCTGTGAAGAACCAGGAGGAACCGCTATTGTTGTTATAGCAGGAGGTTCAAGATCTTACCATGGATAAGCAAAAACTCCATGACCTTGCCCTCAATCTGATGGGGTGCAGGCAACCTTCAACATCCTACCCCATTTTTCTATGGGAATGCTATTTCCTGTTTTAGATGAAAGATGTCATGGAGAACAAGCCCTATCTGTGTTCTTCCACTCACACATTCTTAGATGTCTTTCGTGCTTCCAATTTTGATGAACAAAGCCTGCAGTGTGATTTTCTCTTTGTAATATTCCTAAATTAGCTTGCAGCTAATAGGAATATTATTTTTTCTTCTAAATATTAGATGGATGAATAAATGGGAAAGGAGGCTCATACATTGCTCAAAGATGAATAAAAATCCCTCATAGTGTGAAAAGGGATCATGAAATAACCATATCAAGCATCCACATGTGTGAACAATGTCTAAACTATGTGAACAAGGTCAAGTTTTACCAAGTCAACAACATTTATTCTCAAAGAGTGGATCCTAAATAAAGACATCTCAATGTGAATGAAAATAAAGCTAGCTAGCCAAAATGAAGACACCTTGAGCGTGAAAGAGGTTGATCACTTGACCAAGTCAACCATGACCATATCTACAGTGCAGTCTAGATGCATTGAACCTCTTTGAGGGACAACGCAGTTCTAGAAGGGGATTCCACATGTGAAAGGAGCTAAACTAATGAAGTGGTTTATGGTTTTGACAAGACTCCAATCTTATAAGAGGAAGAGGAGAGCAACATGAAGGGGTTTTTTAAGATATTATTTTCTAAAGGTATTGTCTGCTTAGACATCCCTTGTTGGGCTTTCCTGTTTAGGATTCCCACCTCCTTCCTTGAGCAGCACTTGGAGGAGACTTGTTCCATCTTGTCCACTATCAGGCTTGGGCAAAGCTTCACCTTACACCTACAATGTTGATCCTGTTGAGGGTTGGGTTTTCCTTGTGGGTTGCAGCAGTGGAAGACACTAGATATGCTCAGATCTAGTCTATACTAGTGGCTCTTCTCAGTGAGTGTGTCTTTTAACCTCCTAGAAGAGTGAATTAGCTAAGTGAGCTTCAGATCTAGACCTTGGCATCAGGCCAAAGCATTCTCAGAGCCTAAAGTGTAGTTTCCCTCCCTGGACTGCGTTATTTGCAAAGGAGAAGTTGTTGGGTGTTTTGTCTGCATTTTGGAGGAGAGATCTCCGGTGTTAGGATTCTTCTTCTCACTGTGGTGATCCATGGATTGGCCACCCAATCCATGTTTGTTTCAGATCTGATATGCTTTCCTATTGTATGCTTCAGAAATTTCTAAAGATTTCGGCAGATCTGCAACTTTAGATCTCAGATCTACTCTCTGTGCTTCATGTTTTGCACAAAACCCCAAGGGGAATGTATAGATGAGCTTTTCTTGTACACAGATCTGAATTAGATCTATATTTTTATGTACAAATATGCTCTAGATCTGAGTATTAATAAACTACTGCTTCAGCCCCAATAAATAACGCTGTCAAGTTTCTGCAGACTTTTCTTATGGCTGTAGCACCTCATTTCTGAGGATTTTTCCTGTATAGTATTATTCTTTCTCTTGTATAATGTATGGGCTGTAATGTAAACCTGATTTTATGTTATACATATTATTTATAAACCTCCATATCAACCTACTACTGTGCTTCAGTGGATCTGCGTTATTTCTGAAGCAGCCCTTTGCATACAGTTGCAACCCCTCTCTTTGGGTGTTTTTCAGCTAGACTAGTTTGTGGGAGATATGTTTAACCCACCTAGTCTGATTTGTTTTTTCTCTCCTTTTGGATTTAGATCTTAGGTGAGCTGATCTAAGGGATATAGGAGCTGCAAACTCATTTCTGTGCACAGAATTCTCCGAAGTGCGTTATTTCAGTAGGCTTGCTGAGCTGTTCCAATTTTGGGATATTACAGTGGTATCAGAGTTGCTTTCTTGGCTTAGCTTGTGAGCTTCAAGTAGCATGGAGTATTCTCATGAGGAGGAGGAGATATGCAAGAAAAATCATAGCAAACCATTGTTTTTTGGAGAGAAGAGGTTCACAAAACTTCTATCTCAAGCTCTGCAAGTTATCGAAAAATACATACAAGAAATGAGGAGGGAAGAGCAGGAAGATCCCTCAACCAGATCTATAAATCCTCATCTCATGGATATGTGCACTCAGCCATATCACCAAATATTAAATTCTCTATAAGTGATTTCTTCATGAAGAGGAAGAAATGAGGTGTGACCAAGAAGGAGACTCTTGGTGAGTATTTGCAAGAATATGAAGCTCAATCTAAGGAGTTCAAAGATAACTTGAACTTCCAAGGATTCTGCAAGATCAAGGAGGACAGAAGCACAAAGGGGAAGCAGCATGGTGTGGGTAGATTCTTTCTATCTAATTTTGATGGATTACCTAAATGTCCAGTCAGGGTTTGGGTGGGAGAGCTAGACACCTTTCTGCAACAACATCAAGTTTCAGAAATTGAAGCCATCAAAGTAGCAGCGCTGCATTTTGAAGGTAAAGCATATGATTGGTGGTTGTTTGAGTCATTTTCCTTAAGAAATGAAAATACACCTACTTATGCAAATTTTATTGAAAGATTAGTGGAAAGTTTTGATGAAGCTCCATGTGTAACATCTTCTGTTGAAATTATCAAACCATATCAAACAAATCTTTTGCATGAGTTGGAAGGGTCTATGAATCCAACTCCATTTCTAAAAACCATGAAAAAAGGTGTAAGTTTGTTGGATTCTTTTCCAAGGGAAATATCTCCATTGGATGAAGGGCTCTCTTCTCAAAAGGAAAGCATGAAGATTCCTCCTTCAATAGATGACCAAGATATATGGTCTCTTGTTGATGATGAGGCAATTTCAGTTATTGAAGAGGAGGAGGGGGAGGCAGGAGATGATAACGCGGTCACAACAAAATCACCTCAAGGACCTCTTGATTGGAGGAAAAATAAAGTGTTCTCTCAACTATGGGCATCATTTGCATACTTGGCTAAGGAGGGAGCCTTAGGAGAAGCCAGCATAGCGCAGAGAATCTCTCATGAATTCAGAAGAGAGATGAGAAATTTCCTGAAAGGGGCATTGCTATCTTCCACTCAGTTATCTGCACTGAGGAAGGGGGAATCAGAAGTCTATGATGGCATGGACATGAGGACACATGGAAACTCCATATCTTTGGGGCAGCCCATGGTACCTTTATTCACAAAGGAGATTTCTGAACATGACAAGAGGATGTTGACTCTCTTGCATGCATGGGCCAGATTAAGGAAGTATTGGAAGAAAAGGACTTTTCGAGGGGAGGTTGATTTCCTTTTTCTTCAATATTGTCTTGGGCAAGATCAGCTGCAAAGGAGGCAGAAAAAGGAAGATTATGCTGCTCCAAAATGTGATTTTGATAGAAAACATGTCAAAGAGGAGGGCCATAACATGACAGGGGCTACATTTTAGACCTCTACAGCACTGTCATTTTTGGGAAGCCTAGATCCTTATTGGGGTTCCCAACTCATGATGGAATACTCCAAGGACCTTTTCACATGTGGGGTTCTTGATGGGGAAGTAATGGATGGGAGGTTTAAGGTAGTTGATGGAGTCATTTATTTCTATAATCTTATCCTTTTGGTTAGATACTCCAAGCTCAAGGAGATACCACTGAATGCAACCTATGAGATCCTTCTTTCCAAACCCACTAGTTTCATTAGAGCATATCATACTCTCTTGGGTGGATTCATATGGGAAGGTTTCAAGGAAGAGGTGCATTCTCATATAGAGAAGTGCATGAACTATTTTTTAGAGAGGGAGGAACATAGCTCTTAGAAAGAGCCATCACTCATACCTCCTTCCTCATTGATTTTGAGAGGGGACTCATCCATGAGTTACCTCACTGATGTAAAACAACTATATAGAGGAACTTGTCTTTCTAAGTATTATGATGTATCTCCTATATGCTTATATTTATCTAACACTCATTTGCAGGACATTGCTCCAAGAGGGGGCACTATTTATGATGGGTTTCATGGGCCACTCAAGGCCATGAACTATGTTGATGCAGGTCATTCCTTGGAGGATCTTGGGAAGTTATTATATTTGTCATGGTGTGATTCTTTTACACCAACTATGATGCACCTTCTCCAAGCATCCAGGAGGGATGGGGCAGCAAAAAAGTGTTGGGGGAGGCACTTGAAATCTCCTATTATATGGTAGTTAAGGGTAAAACTACGTTGGTTGCACATGAGGGAACATCTTCCTTCTCCTTTATCATACATGGTAGCTAGCATGCTTCTAATCATGATTCCATGTGTTGGGAATGTTCTTGATCTTGGGAACATGGTTGGAGGAGAGGCACATTGGTGGGATGTGTCCTTGGGGGAAGGAGTTCCCAAATCTTTTTGCACTACATGCTTCAATGGGAGCATGAGATATTATATGGCCACTATGATAGACCACTTGTCTCTTTGTGAGGTCAGCCATATGTTTGTTGGGGACATGCCTCTCCTATGTATTAGGGAGGAGTTTTTCTATGGATTGCAAAGCTGGGAGGTGATCCACTTCATTTGGATGATAGCATGGAGATGGGAGTCTTTCATGCATGATGAGATTCCCCATCACTTCTGTCTTGAGGAGGCCATGAATCAACAAGGAGGTTTCCACATAGACCTTCCATTTCTTCATGATGAGAGCCATTGGGTTTATTCACCAAAGGAAAACTTGCACATTGGGGAGGGACCATTGGAAGATGGGACTATTGCAGAAAATCTGAAGCAATGGTGGAGACTAATGGATGAGGGGGCCACAAGGGAAGAAGGGGAGATTTTGCAGCACCCTTGTAGTTGCTTTAGGACAAGAAACATTTGGGAGGGGGAGACTGTAATATTCTTAAATTAGCTTGCAGCTAATAGGAATATTAATTTTGCTTCTAAAGACTAGATGGATGAATAAATGGGCAAGGAGGCTCATACATTGCTCAAAGATGAATAAAAATCCCTCATAGTGTGAAAATGGATCATGGAATAACCAGATCAAGCATCCACATGTGTGAACAATGTCTAAACTATGTGGAAAAGGTCAATTTTTACCAAGTCAACAACATTTATTCTCAAAGAGTGGATCCTAAATAAATACAGCTCAATGTGAATGAAAATCAAGCTAGCTAGCCAAAATGAAGACACCTTGAGTGTGAAAGAGGTTGATCACTTGACCAATTCAACCATGACCATATCTACAGCGCAGTCTAGATGCATTGAACCTCTTTGAGGGACAGCGCAATTCTAGAAGGGGATTCCACATGTGAAAGGAGCTAAAATAATGAAGTGGTTTAGGGTTTTGACAAGACTCCAATATTATAAAAGGAAGAGGAGAGCAACATGAAGGGGTTGTTGAAGATATTATTTTCTGAAGGTATTGTCTTCTTAGACATCCTTTGTTGGGATTTCTGTTTAGGATTTCCACCTCCTTCCTTGAGAAGCTCCTGGAGGAGACTTGTTCCATATTGTCCACTATCAGGTTTGGGCCAAGCTTCACCTTACACCTACAACGTTGATCCTGTTGAGGGTTGGGTTTTCCTTGTGAGTTGCAGCAGTGGAAGACACTAGATTTTCTCAAATCTAGTCTATACTAGTGGCTCTTCTCAGTGAGTGTGTCTTTTAACCTCTTGGAAGAGTGCATTAGCTAAGTGAGCTTCAGACCCAGACCTTGGCATCAGGCCAAAGAATTATCAAAGCCTAAAGTGAAGTTTCCCTCCCTGGACTGCGTTATTTGCAAAGGAGAAGTTGCAGGGTGTTTTGTCTGCATTTTGAAGGAGAGATCTTCGGTGTTAGGATTCTTACTCTCACTGTGGTGATCCATGGATTGGCAAACCAATCCATATTTGTTTCAGATATGATCTGCTATCCTATTGTATGCTTCAGAAATTTTTGAATATTTCTGCAGATCTGCAACTTTAGATCTCAGATCTACTCTTTGTGCTTCATGTTTTGCACAAAACCCCAAGGAGAATGTATAGATGAGATTTTCTTGTACAAAGATCTGAATTAGATCTATATTTTTATGTAAAAATATTCTCTAGATATGAGTATTAATAAACTACTGCTTTAGCCCCAATAAATAACGCTGTCAAGTTTCTTCAAACTTTTCTTATGGCTGTAGCACCTCATTTTTGAGGATTTTTCCCGTATAGTCTTATTCTTTCTCTTGTATAATGTATGGGATGTAATGTACATCTGATTTTCTGATATACATATGATTTATGAACCTACATGTCAGCCTACTACTATGCTTCAGTGGATCTACATTATTTCTGAAGCAACCCTTTTCATACAACTACAACCCCTCTCTTTGGGTGTTTTTCAGCTAGACTAGTTTGTGGGAGATCTGTTTAACCCACCTAGTCAGATTTTTTTTGCTCTCATTTTGGATTTAGATCTTAGATGAGCTGAACTAAGGGATCCAGGAGCTGCAAACTCATTTCTGTGCACAAAATTCTCAGAAGTGTGTTATTTCAGCAGGCTTGCTGAGCTATTCCAATTTTGGGATATTACACTCTTGCATAATATCATTTACGAGCACGTAAGTATGCAAATGGTGGTGATGATATTATTCTATATGGGGAAAATGCAATTGTAAGCTTTTGTGTCCTTCATGAAGAATCATATTGAGTGAAATTTGTCCACCAAATCTATGGATGCCAATGAAGAGAAGATGGCAATATGGATCCAGGAAGAACCAGGACGAGCCGCTGAGTTAAGGCAGGAATTTAGAAGAATTTTGAGCACTTATGGGATAAGGAAACCTGCTACCACTTACAGAACAAGGATTGTGAACTTATTCCTTAGTCAGTTCTCATTAATGAAGAGTTGAGCCTTGACTGGGTGCTTGAAATACACGGAAGCTAACAGTGTTGAGCTACTGAAGGGGGACCCATTTGAATTCTAGATTTTTTTGGTAGTTGTTACACATGTACCAGCATATGCACAAATAGTACAAACCCTTGGTGCTTCCTAGCTTGGGTTAAGGTTCAAGTTCCCTTTGATCTAGTTGCCAATTGAGGATTACATGCATAATTATGAATTGAACAAGTATGAATCATACTCTTGGATACAATAGCTAATGGCTAGTCAAGGGTACAGCTCTGCAGATGAAGATACAACCATCACTTATGATATCACTAACTTGCACCGGAGATATACTCATGAGAGATGAGATTTTGGATGAGGAAATGCAAGTGCTTCAGCTGGGGGGAGATGTTGGGTGCCAGTTTTGTACTTATTTCCTACATTTGTTTCCCCCATTTTATCTCATGACTATAACAATTATGAATATATTTGCCTCTTTTTCCTACCTTTCTATCTTAACTTGTGTTGTTTCACCTTATTTTCATTACCTTGCCATTTCATCGATTATTATGACGTATCGTGTCTTTTTTATGACTAATTGAGGATGAATGTTTGGAGAAGTTCTTTGGTATTTTGTCATCTTTCCAGATGCTATTTTTAGCACAAAATATCTATAGCACGAGGTGTACATGAGTAGTTAAAGGTGTGTTTTTATATTAAGCTCTTACACCACAACTCTGTTACACCATGGTATTACAAACCTGCTGACAAATTGTTGTTACAGCTATACCACTGACTGGATCTTGTCAACTTCTGATGTTGACCTGTCCTTTAACTATTACGCTACAGCTGTGATCTACCACGATAGTTGTAGAAGTTATTATGTATTTTATTTTTGGATAACATCCTCTAGGTGGTTTTGATTGTAATCTATAATTTTCCAGTCAGACTTTTTATTAAGAAGTGGTTGTAACCATATGTATTCTATCTTGATCAGCATGAGAATCATAATATTCTCATGACTGATCCATCCCTCATTTTTCTAAGATGTAACCACTATATAGTTCTCAACCCTTGAGGTCGAAAGGTTAGCAGAGAATAGTATTACTTTAGCTTTGTAATTTTGGTCACATTAACACAAGTTATCCTATTATTGTTGTTACATGCATTATCTAGTTTAGTTTCCATTAATTTCTTTCTCTTCTTGCACCCTGCTAGGGATGAAGGGTCCTCCTCTTTCGCAGGGATTGCAGTAGTTAAGGTAGTTGTGTGTATATATTTCTATTTACCTTATGTATTAGTGGAAGTGTTTCTTCTTATGTTTTAGCTATGAATAGATTTGCTTCAACTCCAATATTATATATGTTGTTATACATGTGGGATTAGAGATACCAGCTAGGTAATTGTTGTATGGAACAATAGGTACAGATTAATTGAGGTGTGATCACAGTCCTGTTGATCATTTTATTTCTGCATGAGTGATTCTTTCCAGCATTTACTTCAACAACGATTTCCTTTATTTGGATTTGTTTCTGGTTTGATGTATCGGCACAGACAATGTGACTGTCATTGAAATAAAAGACGTCCCTAGATTGATAATTAATGTGTATTGTTTTAATCATTTAAGAGTGATTAATACAACCCAACAATGGTGCACTTGAGTGTATCCATCCATCACTAGAACGTATGAAAATGTACACATTCATGGATTCATTGCTCACGGGACAAACTATACGGATAGTAGACATACTTGTCTATACTTATAGATAAATGGAGTTACATGACCAGAAATAGAAATTTGGCACAATGGCCATCATGCCTGGATAACTTACTCGGCATAATGGCTAGAGTGACATTGAAAAACTAATCCTTTGCACTAAGTGTCATGTTAGGTTAATTGGGTGATATGGGTTATTGCTCCTATACAAAATGGTATTTGAGTTTCTGACATAAATACGTGACCAAGCTTGTAGGATGAGATCAATTTTTGCTAACCTTTCTAAGAACCCAGTTTAGATATGGTGAATCTACCTTAAGAATTGTCTAGACATGAATACAAGGAGAACAAATGCTTCAACCATATCTCAATTATCCCTCACTGGAATGCGTGGGTATCATGTGATCAACATGTATAGTTGCATCCTTTTGTTTTTTAAAATTTGGCTGACATGATTGATGTTGGGCTTTACTTCCGATCTATGTTAGGCTAGCCCTAAGATACTTTGCAATGTGCATTATGATTGATGTCGATGTTCTATTTCTTGCCCAAATTTGAGGCTAGTAAGCTTAGTGTTGGCTCGAGGGGTCCTGACCTTGGTTCGGAGGTTAAGTTTTTCCAACAAACCCCTATACTACTGGCCCTTTCGGCAGTGGCCTGCTTGCACAGGCCAAAGTCTCACTCGAAGTAGTATGGGAGGGTGCTAGAACTAGGTTTCTGCACCCTGGGATAGGTCAGGTAAGTCAGGCAGAGTTGCGTTTGTCTTGAAAATTATCAGATCACATATTACAGAACCCAGATCTATTAGTTCCTTCGCATTCACGTGCGCAATATCATGTATAATCGCAACGAACCCCAAATATAGGAAAATAAGGCAATTACCGCAACTATTCTTGCATCAAGTCTAATAAATGGATTTAGATCAATGGTCAATGCAGCATAAACACATAACACAATTACTTGCGGAGATCAATATAGAATTATGCATACCATAATAGATCTAGATCGCAGTATAACACGTAACACAAGTATTCGCGCAGCTTAAATCAATGACACAGAGTAAAAATAAACAAATATCACAGATTCAATAGATTCGTAGATTTCAACAGCCTTCCGCATTTATTAATCCTTTAGTTCCTTTTACAATACCCAAAAAACCCAGCTTGCACACACAGCAACAGGGTCCGCACACAGCAAGACTGAGGATCTCCGAGCACACAGCTAGCAGGAGTCCTTTCACCCAAAACCAAAATAGATCTACGAATTCGCAATTTGCACCAATCTTAATCCAAAATATGTCTTACAACTCAAAAAGCTTCAACTACTTATACTATTTTATCCTACGCATCCAATGGCCACAAACTGTGGTTTGCGGACTCTTGGTCTACCCTTGACCCATTTACAATGCATTAGGGGATTTGACCCACCCCAAAACCCCTGTGTTAGACTAAATATAATAAAAAATATACAAAATGGACCAGTTTCACAGCTCTTGTAGGAGACCCTGTTCCAAAAATCCCCCAACACAATCTTGTGACTCGTCCCGAGTCACTGTGATGGTGGGATCTCCACCTGCACGCATAGTGCATTGATAGCTGCGACTAGTGGGGGCAACACTTCTAGACTCTGAGTTGCAGCACTCTGTGCAATGTCCATGAGCTTTTGTGATGTCGGTCCTTTTTTTGAGACGGTGATGCTCTCCAGTGTGTGATTTAGTTGCTTAACAGCAACATCAACATCCTGTGATAGTTGGAGGGCTGCGGTAGTCCAAGGCTTCAAGCGTTGTCTAAGGACATCCTTCTTATGTCGGAGTTCCTCATTCTCATCTTAGAGGGAGTTGCTGGTCCTTAGATGGGCTAGATGCTGTGCAAGGACCAAAGTGGGTAAGGTAGCCCCAATATGCTCAAAAGCTTCCTCTTTCTGCCACAATTCCTGATTAATTTTTTTGAGGATCGGATCTTGTTGGACTTTAGTCCATAACTGTAGGTTTGTCTCGAGAAACTGGGTGCCGTGAGCAATTTGTCCTGTAATGGTGTTCGTAGCTACGATCACCAGCGTAGCACACTAGGCACATACCTCTGGGGGTGTTTCGGGCTGTAGTTTAGCTTGTATATCACTGATTTTCTGCTCCTGTTGCGTCTTAATGACCTGAATTTCTATCCTGGACGCCTTCAACGCTGCAACCAATCCTTCAAATTTAGCCTGGGGTGTGGCTACGACTAGGATATCTTCTGTAACCTCTGTGCAGAGCTGGTGGACCACTGTTTCAAGCTTCGCCTACTACGGGACAATGAGGAGCACTTCTGCGTTCTACTGGGTGATGGTCTACTCGGCCATATCGAGCTGTTGGTGTACTTTCTGGTCACGATGGTGGATCTCCTGGAACACGATGGTATGGAGGTCTTGTAATGCCTTCAGGAGTAGCTTGGCTAGATCCAACTTCATCCGTGTACCTGCTTGGAGTTGGATTCCTATAAGGGTAGTGCTAGGCAAAGAGCAGAGATGGATTTCTTCCGTAGCTAGCGCTGCACTGCTGGTTGCCAAGGGAGTCTGTACCTAAATTATGCTGGTCTATAGTGTATCTGCCTTCAACTGGAGGGTTCGAAGCTCAACCTGGATGGTGGTAATCGTAACCTTCAGTTGTTCCTCTATGGCTGCCCACGTATCCTCTGTAGCCAATGTAACTGCATACGCAATTTGCTTGAGGTCACCATTAGTTAGTGTGACTGTCACATCATATTCCTTGTGTTGGGTGCACTGCTTCTTTTAGGACCCTTTTGTAGGCTTGCTTGGCCACTTTGTACCTCGGGTGGAGGTGGTATCTTTGTCATTCAACCCTCTCGTGCTCAGGTCTAGCTGCGAACTGACCTGAGTCTCGGCCTCCACGTCCGTTTCGACAGTCTGCGGCGGCTGTGCATCTTTTTTTGTAGTTGCGTCCGAGCCCTTCTGGCTTGGTCCTGTGGCATCCTTTGGGTTGATGGGGGGGTCACTTTTATCGCGCTGGTCCCTTCGGTGCTCCTTTCGCCAGTTTTGAAGCCAATCCTCCACACAGGGAGTCAAAGTGAAATTATCCTATTAATTTCCTCATCCTCAAGCCCAATCTCCATGATTTCCGCAATTTTTGGCTCTGTAGGCGCCGAAACTTCCGCAGGGTTAGTAGCCGTCATTTTAGCGTGAAAAATGAATTTTGATTCTGAGGGACTATTGGCAGTGAGAGTGGGTTGATCAATCACGAACATAACGCTACAGGCCCAGAGAACCGTGTAGCATAAAGAAAATACATACGAGTTATGGAAGCAATACGAAACGTTTGTCTGAGCTATTCTTCCTATTTTATAGTGTCTGCAGTCATCCAACGGTAGTATAAACTTCACCTAGAACTTACCTTCAAGTAAACCGTAAAAATTCTCAAGGAATTGCCTCATTAATTTCCATCCACCCGCTCCATTCAATGGTAACTTTTCCTTTTTACCAAATTTTACTATTTCAGAGGCTAATTTCTGCTCCTTATGTGCGCTCAGTGTACCTGCTGAGCTTGGACTAAATGCCTGCACCTCCTGTGCATATTTCCTCAACACAGGCTTGTTCCCTAGGTACTTCAAAACCAAATACATGTTCTTCCGACATGCATCATCCCAATAGAACCGAACCACCTTCTCAAGCAAGTTTCTCAGAGGTGTTGTGATTAGTGTGTATTGTCGAATGAACTTCTGGTAATAACCTGCGTGGCCAAGGATTGAACGCAAACGTTTCTTTGTTGTAGGAGTATCTATTTCCTCAATCTGAGCCAACGTAGGGTGCGTCTCAATGCTACCCATTTGCAGCCTAAGCGGCCTGGTAACCATGCACATCCCTTCCAATTCTGAGTCAGAGGTAGCTTGTGGATCATCCTTACCCTCCTTTGGGGCTAGGTTGCGGTAATCAACCATAATTAGTACCTGCACTTCCCATGTGGGTACTTCAGGTGTGACATACAGGTGTGATTCACCCCATGCCCCAGTGTCAGTGTCTTGCGGAGCTTCATCAAGTGCTTCTGTCCCCCTGATCAGTCTGAACGTCCTTACAAATTCATCTTTTAATGTTTCCCAGTGGTGGGTGCACTGATGTAGCTCCGCATCCAAATACCATATGGGAAGTGGTCCCAGAGCATGAATAAATAGATGGACCCACTCTTTGGCAATTCTCTCACACCATTATTCAATCCAAGCGAACAAATATTCTTTTGGGTTTTCCAACCCAATGAACGTCTGAATTTGTATGTCAGCATGGGTCTCGAATCGTAGGATCATCATATCCCAACACTCCTCCCAATCCTGGAATGTGTCCTCATGTGTTCCCCACCATCGCACAGGTGTTCCACGCATGGCTAGCCTAAGGGTCCATAGTCGTTGTTCCCTTGGAACCTTAGCTTCAAATGCTCACAAAAATTCCCTAATATTACCAGAACCATCAAAGTAGGGGAGGTCTCTTATCTCTGAGGAAATGCAACGGAAGTCCATTGTAACCAGGAGATATCGCAGCGCAGAGACATCATGCAACTAGTTCTGCCAATTATCTATCTCCCCATCTGAGTCGAAGAAGCATTCAATGTCCCTTTCCCAGTAGAGTACTTCATCCGCCGTGGGGTTGATCCAATATTTTTTCTGTGCAGTTAATTTGTAGATGTAATCCACTTCTTCTTCGTCGCGCACTGGCTTTGTGTATCGTTCGCCTTCCGCAGGGTCTAATGGTACTATCACCTGGGTGATGTTATTCTCAAACACCATGCTCCTCTTCTTCAAATTAATGATACCTCTCATATATATGGCCCAATCCAACCCTAGAAGCATAGGGTAGGGGTCCTCATCTTCTACGATTTGAATAACTTAAAAATCAGCCTGTACCTTAACCCCTGCGATATCTACCATGATCTTTGATAGTCTCCACAAGGGTATGATATTTTTTTGATTAACCATGCGCATATGGATAGTGGACCATTCCAACTTAGGTTCCCCCATTCATTGCCAAGTTTTTTTAGGTAATACATTCACATCCGACCCTAGGTCTCATAATCACCGATCTGTGCAGTCAACTGCATCTCCCTGCCGGTGCATTTCTTATACCTATAGATTTTATGTACATCCTTCACTTCTGGAGGGAGGATAGGTCATGTTGCAGAGCTATCTATCAATGCCTAAAGATTTCCCACAACCCTCGGGTTGTGCAGCAGCTTCATACATTCTTGTAGAAAAGGTTTGACCTCCTCATCTGCCTTGAGGTCCTCAGGCGGTTGTGAAGTAGATGCCTCTACCTCAGAAAAGTCATTGCAAGTTGCGATAAATGTTTCTTTCTCCTTCTTTAGGATCCAACCCTTCCTGTTTACTAAATGCTAGTCGGATCAAAGGCTCGGTTGTAGTTTTCTCCCCAAGCCCTCCGGTGGCCATTCCATTGTGTGTTACGACATTTACTCTTGGATCTTTGTCTCATAGTTCAACGTTAACCCTTTGCACATTCTGCGTAGGTGTCCACTGCTTTTCCTGCATCTTCGTTATCAATACTGGATAGTCTTCAATCGCATGGTCCAGCTACCTGCAATACTGGCAGGTCTGTCTTGTGGGGTTTGGACAATCTCTGGCAAAGTACCCTACCTCTCCACAGTTATAATAGATGATTTTCCATCGTCCCTGACCTGTGCTTCCACCTATTCCGCCTCCCCTGCCCCTTGCTGGGGAGCCCCCTACGCTCATAAGCTATCTGGGTGAAGATGGGTCCGACTGCACCCTATAGAGATTCCCCCGATTGATCATCAAATCATACGTCCAACAGTTCTGTTCATTCTGTCCTACTGACCTGCAGAATCTGTACCATTGTTGTTTTACTTCTGGAACATACGCAACAAGGCGGGGACTGTGGTTCGTGTCGTGCAGCCCTGCAACGCGGCAATCATCGCACCATAGTGCCGGCCCATTTGGTCCTGCCACTTCCCTAGGGCGCAGCAGAATAGGTCCCCCAGCCTATATGTAATCTGTTAACAGCAGGCAGTTATCCTTAGTGTGACCATCCATCCTACAAAGTATGCACCATCTTTCCGGGCTAGCCTTTGTGCCTCGCTCCTTTCACAGGTTCTGGATCTCCATGTGCATCGCTTCTAGTTGTCCTTCGATTTTCTGGAATCCTAGATAGGCATTGTCTCTGGGTGTAGCTTCTAACTTCATAGCGACCTCTAGGGCTTTTTCTGGTGATTCGAAAGTTTGGTGACCCATAGGTACACGCAGGTGAGGCAACAACATAGCAATGAACCACTCTATGTGCTATCTGTCATCATACTAAAATCCTCCTTCCCTGATCACCTTCTTCAGCCGTTGATTGGCCTCCCATACAGATTCAGAAGGCCCTTGCTTGAAATCCTTTAGATCGAACACTATTTGAGAATAGGACTTAGGCTTCTTGAACTGTTGTTTTAAGGTGTTCTTGACCTCTTCGATGGTTGAGTTTGCATGCTGTCTGATGTATCCCATGTACAAATCCAAAGCTCTTCCTTCGAAGGCAAGGGAAAATTATGCCCTCTTCATCGTGTCACTAGCTATGTTCTACACAGTCCATACCAATTCTGCAACAAACCAGAACTGCTCCATGTCCTCATCTCCCACACCCTTAAAGGTAGGAAATTTCATGTGTGCAGCCATGTCGTCTTCTGGTGGTGGAGGTGTACGTGAATTCTTACCCCTAGGCTAGTTTGAAATTGGTGTGGCTGGAGAACTCTGCGTAGCTTCTTCTCTTACTGGGTTGTAGACAGATATACCTCCTTCTAGGTTAATCTGATAGTATTTTCCACTTCGCGTCATACTTTCGTCCCGATCAGCGGTCATTCACTCAGTGTGGCTACACAGAAGACTTTTTTCGCACAGTAATATCTTAATCAACAATGGTAAAGTCTTCATAAACTTACCCCTAAATCCTTTGAATAATCTCTGCTCTGCTTCGGAGTAGGAGATGAATTGATCGATGGAAAATTATATCATGAATCCTCCTAGCACGTTGTCCACCCAGTGACCTACGGCTCGAGTGATGGTGTTATCATCCTTCTCTAACTGTTGGATCAATTCTGGGGTCCACTGTGTGACCTGCTCGTCCTTCCAACACTTTTGAAATTCGACCAACCTTGCGAGCCACTCCTGGAGCTCGATTGCAATAGTTACGAAGAATTTCTTGTAGATATCTGTGAAAATATAACTATTTTTCTTCTCTTCGGTGGTCAACCTCTTACTGCGGTTTTCTTTCACTGCGAATTCCTGAACTTGTCATTCGAACCATTCATCAATTTATTTTCTTTCAGGTTTCTAGTACGGCCTTGGCATTACCTGATCCCTCTCTCAAAATTCTCCCGGTCCCGGCAACAGAACCATTTGTTGGATTGAGGGGTCCTGACCCAGATTCGGAGGTTAATTTTTTCCAAAAAACCCCTATACTACTGGCCCTTTCGACAGTGGTCTCACCCGAAGTAGTATGGGATGGTGCTAGAACCAGGTTTCCACACCCTGGAGAGGTCAGGTAAGTTAGTCAGAGCTGCGTTCATCTTGACAAGTATCATATCACATATTACAGAACCCAGATCTATCATTTCCTCCACATCCACGTGTGCAATATCATGTATAATCGCAACGAACCCCAAATATAGGAAAATAAGGCAATTATTGCAGCTATTCTTGCATCAAGTCTAATAAATGGATTCAAATAAACGGTCAATGCAGCATAAAAACATAACACAGTTACTTGCGGAGCTCAATATAGAATTATGCATATCATAATAGATCTAGATTGTAGTATAAACACGTAACACAAGTATTTGCACAACTTAAATCAATGACACAAAGTATACATAAACAGATATCACAGATTCAATAGATTCAGATATTTCAGTAGCCTTCCGCATTCATTAATCCTTCAGTTCCTTTTACAATACCCAAAAAACCCAACCTGCGCACACAATAGTAGGGTCTGCACACAGCAGGACTAAGGATCTCCGTGCACATAGCCAGCAGGAGTCCTTTCCCCAAAAACCCAAACAGATCTACTATTTTTCAATTTGCACCAATCTAAATCCAAAATCTGTCTTACAACTCAAAAAGGTTCAACTACTTAGACTATTTTAGCCTACGCATCCAATGGCCCGCAAACCGTGGTTTGTGGAATCTTGGTCTACCCTTGACCCATTTACAATGCATTAGGGGCTTTGACCCACCCCAAAACCCCTGCGTTAGACTAAATATAATAAAAAATATACAAAATGGACCAGTTTTGCAACTCTTGTAGGAGACCCTGTTCCAACACTTAGAAATGTTGCAACCATTTCAAGGTGCACACTGAGTAGGGTTTATTTTTTTATCTCATTTCATGGTGTCAGCACTGGGATGTAAGTATTTTTCAAGAGTCTGCATCTGTTCTAATATCAAGGTGTGTGAGTTGGAATGTCGGATGAAAATTTTCAATGTCATCCACAATGATATCATATTTGCAACTACTTTTGAAATTGATAAACATAGTAAAGCGATAGTTAAATAATATGGTCAACTACATTTATGGATTTTTTATAACTGCAGGTATCTATCATGTTTAGTTTTATAAATTGGAGGCTTGCATCTATACAGATGATATTTCCTGCTATCTTTATCTTACCTAAATGGAAAAACTAATAGTCCTTGAATGGGTATGAAAATTTCACATATTCTATAACCCAGAACACCAAGGACAATGTTCCCCTTAAGGGGGAGGGGTTGTAATGGCCCCAATTATCTTGGTAAATATGCAGATGGTCTCGGTCAAAATGCATTCAAATATATAATATAAATGTTGCCTTAGTCACCCTACACTTGTATGGTTATTGTAATTATTTCCTTAGTTATCTTTATATACATATTAAAAATTAATAATTGTACTTATACCTTGTGCTATTTTATGTCATATGTGTTAGGTAAGTATCATAAGCCAAAAATTTTATGTATCATTACAATTGTCATAGATCAACACATATTGTAATCCAGAATATTTACAAATTCATGGTTAAATAATAAGAAATGATGTGTTTTAAAAGGTTTGGGGTAGTAAGGGCTTGTTAGACAAGGTTGTGGAATTTGATATCACCCCAGACATGAATTCACCTTTTAAAAAGTAACATGCATAAAAAAATTCCCCTAATATGGGTATGGGTAGACAATAGTAAAGACCTTATATAAAGTATGGGATTTTATGGGTATTTCCCTAATTGTTCAAACTTCGATTGTATTAAATGTTAATTCACCATTCAACTCAAAGGGTCTCATGGCCAAGGTTTGTGCACAAAACATGGAGGTATTCACATACACAATCATTCACAGGAGAACCAAGGGTGGAGAGGGAAGGATGTCGTGGGTAAGGAGAGCATCCAAATATTTGCAAGAATTTAGCACATGGTGGGGAAGCTTTTTCTCTCGAGAGTTGTTGGTTGTAGAACTCGTTTTTGGAAGGAGACAGATGATATATAATGAAGGAGGCCAAATGGCCTCACACTAATAGGACTACAAGGCTAATCCACTATGAATGGGCCAGAGAGACAAGTGTGATATATTTACTGGTCTAGGGAGGCCAAACTCTAACTACTAGGGTCAACATTTGGGAATTAGAAGAGGGTGGGAGTTGAGCTAAGGAAGGGGGGAGAACAAGAAGAGTATCATGAGAACATAGGGAAGATGAGAAGGAAAACGAGTAGGAGAATATTGAAGATGGGAAGAAGAAAAATGTCAAAGAGAGCAACAAGAAACGGGACAGTACTAGAGGTTTGAGAACATCTGAGATAGGAAATACGCTTAGACCTGGGGAAAAACTTGAGAAATATCAATATACTAGAGTTCAAATCGGGTTTGGTAGCCAAAAATATTTTTATCTCTGGGTAGGGTATCAGTTCATTGTTAAATTGGTTCTGGTCTGTGCCATATTATGTGTGTGGATTTGATGAATAATACACTGTGTTGTGGGTTATCACATTATTGATTGGAATTTTGAAAACATTGAATTAACACACTGTTTTGTTTTTTATTTTAAGGTGAATACTACACTGCTCTATTCAGTTTATTGCACTTTTGAGAAAGATAGCACTATTCATTGAATAGTACATTAATTTGTATTGAATTAACTATTGTCATGGAAAAATAAATTCTATGAATCCCTAGTAACCTAAGAAACCCTGGGGGAAAATTACCCTATATATCTGATGGGCCTCTAAATTAGACATAAAATAAGTCCCATATAACCCTTCTTAAGCCCGTATACCTTCCTTATCCACGTGAATATATATATTAAATCTCTCCTTCTACACTTAATAATGTTTTCTTATGCTTCAATATTTTCCTAGGAAGGTTTAAAGGTAATTACATATTTGTGCCTAATATTGGTTATTTTTGTAGAATATTGTGAGAATATTTGGCAGATTATGCAGATTTGGAGAAGGATATGATTTAGGGACTTTCTCCCTGCCACTGGAAGATCAAGATTGGGGAATAAATGAGCACAATATCAGGAAATTAGGGAGAAATTCAGGGGGGTTGTCCACCACCCTTAACTCTCAAAGGTAGCCAAAGAATCCTCATGAGATACCCTCCAGCAATTCGAATTCGAGAGGCGGCCAAGAAACTCAATCCTTGTTTACTTGGATTCAAGTGGACTCAATCACCCAAAATATTCTCCCCAAAAATTTGAGTTGTAGAGGGAACCAAGCAACTCAAAGAGGAGTTCACTCAATATCTGTTTACTTGGATTCAAGTGGACTCCATCACCCCAAATATTCTCTCCAGTAGTTTGAGTTTCAGAGGCAGCCAAGCAACTCAAAGAGTAGAGAAATCAATATTTGTTTACTGGGAGTCAAGTGGACTCAATCACTATTTTCTAGGGAGCTTTCGGTAGCTTCCCTGTAGAATAAATAGAGCAGAGATAGAGCTAGGAGGAGTTAGTCAGTCAGTTGATTCTTCCATTCCATTTTGGGAATTTTGCTGCAATCTATTAAGATTTTTATTGTACTCAGTGATTAGACTTTCAGAAATCTAACAAGGCTATTTTCTTCCTGAAATGAGTAGGCAAACTCCATTTTATTGATTTAGTTTCAGAGAGTTGGGCTCGTGGGTTAGGGCCCAACCCATGTGCCTCAACTTCTCTGTCGTTGTCATCCTTTCCTTTATGTTATTTATCTTGTTTTATTTCTAATATTTTCATTGTTATTATAGTTGATGTTGTAGATTTAATCCACTTATTTGCATTGTAGAATAGTTGATAAACTCTATAAAACTGTAATATTCCTAAATTAGTTGAATCTAATTGGAATATTAATTTTTCCTTGTTTATTTTTTCATTTCATGATTGATGAATAAATTGTAAAGGAGGACATGTAAAACTCATAAAACCAAGAATAAATCAATGACTATGTGAACAGAGACATATCTGGGCTATGTAAATAAACTTCTGCAGGTGTGAATGGGTTTAAATCACAAGAATGGGTCATATTTGACCAAGTCAACAACGCAGTCTAGATGCATTGAAACTCCTTGAGGGACAACGTAGTTCTAGAAGGAGATTCTAAATGTGAAAAGGGCTAAACCAATGAAGTGGTTTAGGGTTTTGCCAAGACTCCAATATTATAAAAGGAGGAGGAGATCAACAAGAGGGGGTTGTTGAAGATATTCATTTCTGAAGGTATTGTATGCTTAGACATCCCTTGTTGGGACTTCCTGTTTAGGAATCCCACCTCCTTCCTTGAGCAGCTCTTGGAGGAGACTTGTGCTATCTTTTTCACATCATGATTTTAGGCCAAGCTCACCTTACACCTACAACACTACTCTTGTTTAGATTTGAGTTGTCCTTGTGAGTTGCAGCAGTGGAAGACACTAGATCTTCTCAGATCTAGTTTATACTAGTGGCTCTTCTCAGTGAGTGTGTCTTTTAACCTCTTGGAAGAGTTCATTATCTGATTGTGCTTCAGATCCAGACATTGGCATTAGGCCAAAGCATTCTCTAATCTTACAGTGTTGTTTCTCTCCCTGGATAGCGTTATTTGCAGATCTACAGCTGCATGGTGTTTTGTCTATCTTTTGGAGGAGAGATCTCCGATGTTGGCATTCTTCCTCTCACTGTGGTGATCCATGGATTGGCCATCCAATCCATGTTAGTTTCAGATATTATCTATTGTACCATTTTATTATTCAGAAATTTCTGAATCATTCTACAGATCTGCAGTCTTAGATCTCAGATCTACTCTCGGTGCTTCATGTTTTGAGCAAACCCCAAGGGGAATGTATAGATCAACATTTATTGTACACAGATCTGTATTAGATCTAAATTTTTATATAAAAATCTTCTCTAGATATGAATATTAATATACTGCTGCTTTAGCCACTAAAAATAACGTTGTCATGGTTATACAGTCTTTTCTCATGGTTGTAGCACCTCATTTCTAAAGGTTTTCCCTGTATTGTCTCATTCTTTCTCTTGTATACTGTATGGGCTATAAATAACATTTAATTTGCTGTTATGTATCTGATTTATGAACCTTAATATCAGCCTCCTAATTTGCTTCAGTGGATCTGCATTATTTCTGAAGCAATCCTTGGCATAGAGCTGCAGCCTCTCTCTTTGGGTGGTTTTCAACTAGACTAGTTTGTGGAAGATCTGTTTAACCCACCTAGTATGATTTTTTTTTACTCTCCTCTTGGATTTAGATCTTATATGAGCTGATATAAGGGATCCAGGAGCTAAAAACTCATTTCCATGCATATTATTCTCAGAATTGCGTTATTTCATCAGGCTTGCTGAGCTGTCCCGAATTTGGAATATTACAGTGGTATCAAAGAAATAACTTTGGCTCAGCCTGTGGATTCAAGACAAAGTGATGAAAATCTAGGAGAAAGGTTAGAATGATGAATAATATGAGTTTACTCTCATCACTTTTCAGATCTAGTAAGAACCTCTCCAAGGAGGTTGAACAAGAAGAAGAGAGAAGAAGCAATGAAACTCTTAGAAAGTTTCAAGAGCAGGAAGATCTTCCGATCAGATCTACAAGATATATACATGAGGAAAATTTTGAATCCTCATCTCATGGATATGTGCACTCAGCCATATCACCAAAGCTTCAGCGTTCTGTCTGTGATTTCTTCATGAAGATGAAGAAAGGAGGTGTGCCCAAAAAGGAGACTCTTAGAGAGTATTTGGAGAGTATGAAGCTCAATCCAAGGAGTTCAAAGATGACTTGAAATTCCAAGGGTTATGCAAGATAAAGGAGGGCAAATACATAAAGGAGGAGCAGCATGATAAGGGTAGATTCTATCTATCTATCTTTGATGGATCACCTAAATGTCCAGTCAAGGTTTGGGTGGAGGAGCTAGACAACTTCATGCAACAACATCAAGTTTCAGAGATTGAAGCCATCAAAGCAGCAGCGCTGAATTTCGAAGGTAAAGCATATGCTTGGTGGTTGTTTGAGTCTTTTTCCTTGAAGAATGCCAATACACCTACTTATGCAAGGTTTATTGCAAGATTGATAGAAAGGTTTGATGAAGCTCCATATGTAACATCTTCTGTTGACACTATCAAACCACATTAGATGAAGCTTTTACATGAGTTGGAAGGGTCTATAAATCGAACTCCATTTTTGAAGACCATGGAAGAGGGTGTAAATTTGTTTGATGCCTTGCCAAGGGCAAGATCTCCATTGAGTGAAGGGTCCTCTTCTCAAGAGGAAAGCATGAAGGTTTCTCCTTCAATAGATGACCAAGATCTAAGGTCTCTTATTGATGATGATAAAATTTTAGTTATTGAAAAGGAGGAGAAGACAGGATATCATAACGTAGTCACAACAAAAGCACCTCAAGCACCTCATGAAGATGAAGTTGGAGCACTGCTCCAAGAGAAGAAACTCTTGCACTCTTGCAAGGAGTTCCACAAGGTCTCACGCATAGAGCTCTTGGCATAGCACATGAGCATCATGTACCATCATTTCCAAATGATGAGACCTTAGAGATAGAAGAAGGAGAAGAGGAGGAAGGGCATCACAAGGAGAAGAAAATGAACCCTTATCTGCTTCAAAGCTTGGAAGCGAAAAGAAGGCAAGAGGACTTATGCATTAAAGGTAGGGGAAAATCTGTCTACCTACATCCACATTCTACTCTATGCCTTGACACCTCTTTGCAAGGAGGTACTTTACTAGGAGCACCTCTTGATAGGAGGAAATCTAAAGTGTTCTCTCAACTATGGGCATCATATTCATACTTGGTTAAGGAGGGAGCCTTGGGAGAAGCTAGCACAACACAAAGAATATCTCATGAATTTAGAAGAGAGATGAGAAATTTCTTGGAAGGGGCATTGCTAACTCCCACTCAGATATCTACGCTAAGAGAGGAGAAATCAGAGATCTATGGTGGCATGAGCATAAGGACACATGGCAGCTCCATATCTTTGGGGCAGCCCATGATCTCTTCATTCATAAAGAATATTTCTGAACATCGCAAGGGTATGCTAACCCTCTTATACACTTGGGCCAAAATGAGGAAGGTTTGGAAGACAAGGACTTTCCGAGGGGAAGTTGATTTCCATATGCTTCAATCTTGTCTTGAGCAATATCAGCTGCAAATGGGGTGGCATAGAGGAGATTTTGATACTCCCACATGTGATTTTGATATAAAGGATGTCAAAGATGGGAGCCATGAGAAGACAGGGGCTACACTTTAGACTTTCACAGCACTATCATTCTTGGAGAGCTTGGATCCTTATTGGGATTCCCAACTCATGATGGAATACTCCAAGGACCTTTTCACATGGGGGGTTCTTGATGGTGAAGTAAAGGATGAAAGGTTCAGGGTGGTTGATGGAGTTATCTATTTCTATAATCTTATTCTTTTGGTTAGTGACTCCAAGCTCAAGGAGAGACTACTAGATGCCACCTATGAGATATTTCTTTCCAAACCCACTAGTTTCATTAGAGCATATCATACACTCTTGGGTGGATTCATATGGGAAGGTTTCAAAGAAGAGGTGCACTCTCATATGAATATGTGCATGGACTACTTGGTAGAGGAGGAGGAGCATAACTCTTGGGAAGAGCCATCATTCACATCTCCTTACTCATTGAGTGTGAGAGGGAACTCATCTATGAGTTACCCCACTGATGTAAAACAAGTATATAGAGAGGCTTGTCTTTCTGAGCATTATAATGTATCTCCTATATGCTTATAATTTTCTAACACTCATTTGCAGGATATTGTGCCAAGATGGGGCACTATTTATGATGGGTTTCATGGGCCACTCAAGGCCATGAACTATAATGATGTAGGCCATTCCTTGAAGGATATTGGAAAGCTATTATATTCTTCATGGTGTGATTCCCTTACACCAACTATGATGTACATTATCCAAGCATTCCAAAGGCATGAGGCAGCAAACAAGTGTTGGGGAAGGCACTTTTCATATCCTATTCTATGGCAATTAAGGATAAAATTGTGTTGGTTGCACATGAGGGAACATCTTCCTTCTCATTTATCATACATGGAAGCTAGCATGATTCTAATTGTGATCCCATAAGCTGAAGATGTCCTTATCTTTGTTGGGGGCATGGTTGGAGGAGAGGCACACTTGTTGGATGTGTCCTTGGGGAAAGGAGTTCCCCATTATTTTTGCATTGCATGCTTCCATGGGAGCATGAGATTTTGTATGGCCACTATGATAGATCACATGTCTCTTTGTAGAGTGAGCCATATGTTTGTTGAGAACATGCCTCTCACATGTATTGGGGGGGATTTTTTCTATGGATTTCCAAGCTGGGAGGTGATCCACTTCATTTGGATGATAGCATGGAGATGGGACTCTCTTATGAATCATGAAATTCCCCATGATTGTCATCACTTCTATCTTGAGAAGGCCATGGATTAGCAAGAAGGTTCCCATAACAACCTTCCATTCTTTCATGATGAGAGCCATTGGGTTTATTCACCAAGGGCCAATTTGCACATTGAGGAGGGACCGTTGGAGGACAGTACTATTGCAGAAAGTTTAGAGAAATTGGGAAGAATATTGGATGAGGAGGCCACAAGAGGAGAAGGGGATATTTTGCAGCACCCTTGTAGTTGCTTGAGGACAAGAAAAATTTGGGAGGGGGAGACTATAATATTCCTAAATTAGCTGCAGCTAATTGGAATATTAATTTTTCCTTGTTTATTTTTTCATTTCATGATTGATGAATAAATTGTAAATGAGGACATGTAAACTCATAAAAACAAGAATAAATCAATGCCTATGTGAATAGAGACATATCTGGGCTATGTAAATAAACTTCTGTCAATGTGAATGGGTTTAAATCACAAGAATGGGTCATCTTTGACCAAGTCAATAGCGCAGTCTAGATGCATTGAACCTCCTTGAGGGACAACGCAGTTCTAGAAGGATATTTTAAATGTGAAAAGGGATAAACCAATGAAGTGGTTTAGGGTTTTTCCAAGACTCCAATATTATAAAAGGAGGAGGAGATCAACAAGAGGGGGTTATTTAAGATATTCATTTCTGAAGGTATTGTCTGCTTAGACATCCCTTGTTGGGACTTCCTGTACAGGAATCCCACCTCCTTCCTTGAGCAGCTCTTGGAGGATACTTGTGCTATATTTTCCACATAAAGCTTTTATGCCAAGCTCACCTTACACCTACAGTTTTTCTCCTGTTGAGATTTGAGCTGTCCTTGTGAGTTACAACAGTGGAAGACACTAGATCTACTCAGATCTAGTTTATACTAGTGGCTCTTCTCAGTGAGTGTGTCTTTTAACCTCCTAGAAGAGTTCATTAGCTGATTTTGCTTAAGATCTAGACATTGGAATAAATCCAAATCATTCTCTAAGCTTACAGCGCTGTTTCTCTCCCTAGACATCGTTATTTGCAGATCTACAACTACAGGGTGTTTTGTCTATATTTTGGAGGAGAGATCTCCGGTGTTGGGATTCTTCCTCTCACTGTGGTGATCCATGGATTGGCCATCCAATCCATGTTAGTTTCATATCTGATCTTCTGTACCATTGTATTATTCAAAAATTTCTGAATCATTTTGCAGATCTACAGTCTTATATCTCAGATCTACTCCCGGTGCTTCATGTTTTGAGAAAAACTCCAAGGGAAATGTATAGATCAGCATTTCTTGTACACAGATATGTATTAGATATAAATTTTTATGTATAGATATTCTCTAGATCTGAAGATTAATATACTGCTGCTTCAGCCACTAAAAATAACGTTTTCATGGTTATACAGTCTTTTCTCATGGTTGTAGCACCTCATTTCTGAGGGTTTTCCCTGTATTGTCTCATTCTTTCTCTTGTATACTGTATGGTATATAAAAAACATCTGATTTTATGTTATGTATGTGATTTCTGAAACTTCATATCAGCTTCCCTATGTGCTTCAGTGGATCTGTGTTATTTCTGAAGAAATCCTTGGCATAGAGCTGCAGCCTCTCTCTTTGGGTGGTTTTCAGCTAGACTAGTTTGTGGGAGATCTGTTTAACCCACCTAGTATGATTTTTTTTCTCTCCTCTTGGATTTAGATCTTATATGAGCTGATATAAGGGATCCAGGAGCTGCAAACTCATTTCCATGCACAGTATTCTCAAAATTGCCTTATTTCATCAGGCTTGATGATTTGTCCCGAATTTGGAATGTTACAAAAACTATGAGGCATTATTCCCCTCTCATCTCTGTAAATAGAATTTGAGTGGGGTTAACCATCCCATAGGAAAAAAAGGCTTTCTGTTCACTATTTTTATCATGCCTTTTGTCTATTTTTCTGTGCATAAATCTGCATCTTTGTTTTCAGGAATAAGCATCAAAATTTCTGGAGAATTTCATTACGCCATTCCGCTTCATGTTCCAATTTCTCCCTGTATATTTTTACCCTGTACAGAAAATATCTACAAATGAATCTTAAAAACATTAAATAAACAATAGCAAGAGCATAAAACATAAAACATATATACACAGATATTTTCCCCTGGATCCCAAATCGGGACGACCAGCTTGATTTTTCATTATATTCCTTTTAGTGTTAAAACACATATATATACATGTCGAAGCATACATAAACCCCAGTCCATTAACCCTGGATTAGAACATAACCGTAGTTCCCTTGAACAAATCTACAAAATACCAGGGGCCTAAAACCATCATGCCCCAAAACCATGTGTAAACCCATGCACAAAACCATGGCTGGATCCGCCCACCGAAAAATAAAGTCCAATTTTTTTTTCCTGAGGCGCTGTCCCAGGCCCCCAACAGGGGGGGCTGCCACCCCCCCTGTGACCCCTCTACGCGTGAATAGTCGTGGAAACAATATAATGCATACCCAACACTCCCCATCTCTATGTTACACTTCTGAACCTCTTTGTTACGCCTTCATTTCCCTCCTTTCTCTCTTCTTATCAGCTGCCACACCTTTTTTTAACATAAATCTATTAAAATTTTGACCTCCGCCTGTTCTCCTCGAAATTCCTGCTATCACACTTCGCATCTTGCATGACCCCTTCCTTTACCTTTGCCACTCTTCAACATCTCAGAGATTTTCCCTTTTCACCTCACATTTATCTTTTTAATGCAAAAACGCTTGAAAATCATTAAAATTCAACCCCCACCTTTGCTCCTCGATTCTCCCGCTACCATACTTCGCAAATTGCATTTCTTATTTAATTCCCATTAACACTTACCACTCATTTTCACCGATTGCAATAATCGCTTCATACCCCACCACATCGCAATCGCAAATCGCAATGTTTCCCTTTTTCCGTTAACACTTACTGCTCGTTTTAGCTGATTACAACAATCGCTTCATACCCTGCCACATCGCAATCAAAAATCGCAACGTTTCCCTTTTTCCTTTAACACTCACCACTCCTGCTTGCCGATTACGATATTGTGATCACGCATCTCACATATTTTACTTTTCCACAAATCGCACTTCATATTTCGCTCCCGCTCCCAAACAACATTTCCGCTATCCCTTTAATTTTGCGATATTACGATTGCGATATCGCATATCTCAACTTTTTCCTCCATCTCATCTCTGCCATCGCACCTTTCAATTCATTCCACTCCAAAGCCCTTTTCTGCACTATGATAAGTTTTTGTAAGTTTTAAACCCATATTTTCACTTCTAAGCCTTGTTTCATGTATGTAAGTCCTCCATTAGCCTCTTTAGCACTTTTTCCTCCAAACTGCAAGCACACTTCTTCAAATTATAATTATGTCATGTATTGCTACATAGATAGGAGCATGATATATAGAGTATGGTGTGTTTAGCCGATTGGAGAAGTCAAGTGTGGTTTAAATTAGTTTCCTTTTTGTCATTTATTTTCAGCAATCCTTTCTATCATTTATTTTTCAGCAATTTATATTAGTTCCCTTTCTTCCATTTCTTTTCAATGATTTAATTTTGTTTCCTTCTGTCATTTCCTTTCTGCAATTTAGTTTAGTTTCATTGAAGTGTGGCAGACTTCACTAAGAACCCTTAGAAATAGAACCCTCTCGTAAAGCGGAAGAGGATGACATGAACATAATGCATCTGTTGTGTATATAGCACTGTCACCTCCAAGTTTTTATGAACCCTGAGTTGATAAAGTAAAGTAGGGCAGCCCCTGGAGTTGCAGAACTCTTGGTGCAATACCAAGGCTCACCACTTTTTGGTGTCATTTCCGGGGAGGTGTCTAGTGGATGCTTTGATTTTGTTTTTAGCATTATTTTCTACTTTATTTTTTGTTTGTGCCATTTCAAAAATATTAAAAAAAAAAAAAAAATGTGATTTTCATGCCTCATAGGAGTATTGATACTCAGTTTTTTTTTTTTTAATACTTCTCCAATACCAACCCCCCCACTTGGCCACATGGTGTAGTAAGAAGCACATCACCATACACTTTTGAAGGTAGAAGAGATGGATGGATATGATGATAATGAAGAAGATGTTATTGGGTTTCCCATTCAAGATATGGACATCAGTGTACATATGAAGAAAATCCCTCCATCTTTCCTTCCCAACTTCCATGGTATGAGGACAAAGGATCTGAAAACATTTCTCTTTGAATTTGAGATACTTTGTAGGTCTTATGGCTACTTATCACACACTCAAAACTGAGATTGTTTCCTACAACATTGAAGGATAAAGCTCTTAAATGGTTCATGAGTCTAGGTACTAATTCAATAATATCATGGAATGATATGCAAAAGATATTTCTAGAAAAATACAAAGATCGTGATCTTAGAGAAGAAATTTTTAGAATGAACCAAGAAGGAGATGAGAGCCTTGAGGATCTAATAGAGAGGTTCATGTATAATGTTAGGAGGGAAAAATTACATCATTTAGGATTTGACACACTAAAAACCCTCTTACTTAGAACAATTATGGATGAGTGGATTGATCTCCTTAATCTCATGAGTAAAGGAGATGTATACCAATTTTCATTTAAAGAAATGTGTGAAACATGCAAGCGCATATCAAGAGGAAGGGAAATAGTAAGTAAATCAACATCAGTATTGGTAAGGCAAGATGAACTTGGAAATTTTCTTGATAACTTTAAAACAGAAATTATTGGAAATCTAAGTGAACAAGTAGAAATTTTAAGAATGAAAAATGAGCAAAAAGGAGATGCTGATATTTTTTTTATCCATAAAGAATCATATGCTACTAAGTGTTGTCCATCATTCTACAGGATTAAACAAGTTTTCCAGGAATATAATGGAGCAAGGCAATCACCAAAGAAGATATGTTATGTAGCTCCAATAATACCTTGGAAGCCTAGTCAACTTGATATGATGCAAGGACCCAATTCACAATTTCAAGCTTATTCACATCCATCTCTAGCTAATTGGGACACACTCCCTCCTTGACAACCTTGGCCTTATCAACCCCAAAACCAATATTGGCAACATGGTTGGAAAAGTCCTTATTGGGAAAATCCTCAACATCCTCAATATTTCCCACAATATCCCCCATACCCGACTCCATGCTATCCCTACCATCCACCTCCACCACAACCACAGCCTCAACCACATCCATCTCATATATCCACGCCCACTCAACTACCTATACCACCATTTCCAAACCCATACAATGAAGTATCTCAACTCATTTACAATGCTGAGATACAAAACTACCAAACATATCCTCTTGATCTAAATGGTATGCATCTTAGTTCAAGAAAGTTATTGCAAAGAAGAGATTTTATTACTTTCATTGAAGGAAAACATCAAGAAGAAGAAGATCCAAATGAGGAGATCAAAAGATCGAGGGCTGCACTTGATGAAGAGAACATATCAAAATCATATGTTGAGAAATTTCCCTCATGTTTACCAACATTTTCTCCATGTGTTCAAGAGAAAAATCAGCAAAAAGAGGAATATTTGACTGCCATAATAGAAGAGGACATCCAAGGTGATCCAACTCACCAAGTGAACCAAGGGCATCACAACTATATTGACATATGGTTCCAAATAGTGATTAAGTTGCAGTAACACACTCTTCTCCAATAGTACTTGATATAATCCCAGTCAAAGAAATTTAGCTCTCATATTCAGGTACATGTCAAAGCATGTATTCCAAGCATGCACATGATTTTATCTATCATCTTGATTTGTACATGGATCCATTGGAAGTATTCCTATAATTGAAAAAGGTTTTGTTTTTTTCAAGTAGAGTAGGAAAGTGAAAAAGAAAAAAAGAAAAAAAAGGGAAAGAATAAAATCTTAGGTGAAAACCTCTTTTGAGGCATCTGCGATTGGCCCACTGATTGAAAACCTCCATGACGTGGTCATTGGGTTGGGAAAAAAAAGAGAAAAATAAAACATACTAGGTGAAAACCTCCTTTGATACCCCTAGGCGGACCTACTAGTGGAACACCTCATTGAGGCAGCTAGTAGGCCTTAAAAAAAAAAAAAAATCATTTCTCCATGTATCTCTCTCTAATGAATGCAGGTACTCTCCAACCTTTGCAAGCCAGAAAACAACAAGTTGGCACAAAAATAAAATTTGGTCAACACCCTAGTTAAAGGTAGTCAAATTTAGACTTCCTCCTTCTATGCTCAGAAGCTCCAAAAGGACCTAAAGAAGATTATCACATGCAACTTCAAAACCACCGAAGACAGCTTCAACAACCATATCAGCAGCTTCAATATCACCTGCAAAAACAAATCAATGGTAAGGGTCAGGTATGCAACCATGTAACCCTTTCTTTGAATATATTTTATCTTAATAAAACATTAAAAAGTGTGAGAAGGATTTTTTTATATATAGCCAAAATCAGTAGCAGAGCAACCTCAGCCTTATCTAGCAACTAGCCTCACTTTTTCCACCGAGAAAAGGAACAAGACAAAATTAAAAAATACTTGAGAAAGTGGGCAGTAAATAGTTCATTGTAATGGAATACAAAGAGTGCCAAGGAATAACCAAGGGTGAACTCAGTTCACAGAAAAAGACTGTGAGTTTACTTTGCATGCAAAAAAAATAAAAATATAAAAATCAAATAAAAGGTGGATCCACCACCTCTTGGCATGAAACATAGATTTTCTTAAGTCATCTGAGGACCTCCATGAAGCACCTACAAGAATAAATGCAAGAATAATAGCAAGAATATTAGCAAGAGGAGTAGCGCATGGGCCAATAAACAGAAAATGAAATAATACAGCATGCAGGAAAAACCATAAGTCAGGGAGGATGAATAGGTTTCTCAAAGGATGAGCAACAGTTTCATTAGGGGGGTGATGATGGGCCTCTAAATTAGACATAACATAAGACCCATATAACCTTTCTTAAGCCCATATACCTTCCTTATGCACATGAAAATATATATTAAATCTCCCCTTCTGCACTTAATAATGTTTTCTTATGCTTCAATATTTTCGTAGGAAGGTTTAAAGGTAATTGCATATTTGTGCCTAATATCTGTTATTTTTGTAGAATATTGTGAGAATATTTGGTAGATTATGCAGATTTGGAGAAGGAGATGACTTAGGGACTTTTTCCCTGCCACTGGAAGATCAATATTGGGGAATAAATGAGCACAATATCAGGAAATTAGGGAGAAACCTTGGATAAATTCAAGGGGGTTGTCCACCCTCCTTAACTATTAAAGGCAACCAAAGAATCCTCATGAGATCCCCTCCAACAATTCGAATTCTACAGGCAGCCAAGCAACTCAATCCTTGTTTACTTGGAGTCAATTGGACTCAATCACCCCAAATATTCTCTCCAGAAATTCGATTTGTACAGGTAGCCAAGCAATTCAAAGAGGAGTTCACTCAATCTCTGTTTACTTGGAGTCAAGTGGACTCAGTCACCCCAAATATTCTATCTAGCAGTTCGAGTTCCAGAGCTAGCCAAGCAACTCAAAGAGGACAACACTCAATCTTTGTTTACTGGGAGTCAAGTGGAATCAATCACTATTTTCTAGGGATTTTTTGGTAGCTTCCCTGTAGAATAAATAGAGCAGAGCTAGAGCTAGGAGGAGTTAGTCAGTCAGCTGATTCTTTGATTCCATTTTGGGAATTTTGCTGCAAGATATTAAGGTTTTATTGTACTCAATTTTTAGACTTTTAGAAATGTAACAAGGCTATTTTCTCCCTGAAATAAGAAGACAAACTCCATTTTACTGATTTATTTCAAGAGATCCGGGCTCATGGGTTAGGGCCCAACTCATATCACAAAGCATGCTCACAAATTCTATCACGAGTTGATCATAAATTATATGTTATAAAAAACATGATTTACAAAGATCATAGCTATACTTTTGAAAGAAATACAATAAATTGATAGTAACTATTAGTCTACAATAAATGTTTAAAACGATGTAATTACAACAAAGCCTATCCTGCCACATATTTCTATATCCTTTTTTTCTCTAAATAGAATACCAGATCAACAAATAAATTGAATAAGAAAGGTTGAAAATCCTCAAGTGTATTTGGTCCTCTGATATTGAGCAACAACACACCCACTCTTTCCTGGTCAGAAAGAGCTTAACTAGCTACCTCAACATTTCCTTCAAATACAAGATCACTGGAAGAACATTGGCTTTTTCCAATAAACCCTATCTTATGAACTACTCCATATAAGATGTAGTGCCCTGTTCTAGTTGATTGGTAGTAATATGACATTAAAATTTATTTAGGCCTAAGGTCAACACTTTATTCTTTGAGGACCTTAGGTTGAGGATATGAACACATGACTCTATTATTAGTGGCTGTGATGGTTTTGTATGTTCTCTATTGATATTAGAATGATTGTATAATTAATGGTTATGAATGTTTTCTATTGATGTTATGAGGATCATAGTTTTGATGGATATGTATGTTTCCTACTGATGTTATGATGATGATAGCCATGATGAATGCGTTCCTTATGTTAGCTACTACATTAGTTCTGGTTCACAATGAACAATGATACGAATGATTAGGTCATGCTGATGATGCTAATATAACAATGACTAACACTAAGAAACTTTGTTATTGATAATTATTGAGTATGACAGGAAACCACCAGAGGCGCTCGCATATGATGAGTTGATGACATCTGGTTTGATGGAAATTAATATTTTTCTTTGAAATTCTAAGTCCATTTTGAAACATTATATATATATATATATACTCTGATGATATGTTAGTGGCTCTAGGCACATGTTAGTTGCTAGTCCGAATGACTCACATATGGGTGATGGGTTTGTAAAATTGGATGGAATTGCATGGGAGGGGTGGGACAATGTCCCTAATATCACCTACTATCACTCGCACCATGACTTGGGCTAGAAAGGTAGAAACACCTTCACCTTGAAGACCATGATGTCATGGGGCCAAGTCCCAAATTTGGGTTGTTCACGAGGATTTTACTGGGGGCGTGCATCAAGGAATATTCGTTGATCCTCATCACCATTAGTCTCACTATAGCATGTGACATACGAGATGATAGTGGTTTCTGTCGTTGAACCTATGTTTTCCCCTCATAGCTATTGGATTCTTGAAGGGCAAGTGACATGGAAAACTTGGAACTTCAAGAGAATTTCTTGAAGGGCACGACCGAATTGGCACCCTTCGCATCACAAATAAACTGTTAGGAATTGTTGGAACGGGGTTTCCTAACCACAATTTTGTCCAACTTTGTAATATTTAGTATAGCGCAGGGGGTTTTGGGTGGGTCAAAACCCCCAATGAATTGTAATGGGTCAAAGGGTAGACCAAGGGTTTGCAAACCACGGTTTGCGGACCATAGGATAGCATAGGCTAGCATGATATAAATAGATGGATAAACCAAGTCTATAGGAGGCTAATAAATTACTAAGCTTGATATGAAATTGTGGATCTTTTTTCGATTGTCTGGGTAAGGGCTCCTGCTGGATATGTGCGCGGAGACCCTGAGTCCTACTTTGTGTGGACCCTGTTGGCTGTGTGCACAGGCTAGTAGATAGAGTCAGTAAGCTAGATCTGGATGTTAATGAATGAGAAGACTGTTTGGGATACTAAAGTGTTCTACGTTATGATTATTGGCTACGCTCTGTGTTATTTATATTTTTCTACTGCATACTAATAATTTTGATGCGCACGTGGATGCGATATTGTATAAGACGATAAATGCATAGATCTAGTTATATTTGGATGTTTGTTTCTATTAATATACTTTTGAATGATTTATGAGCTCCGCCATAGATATTCCACTGATACACTATTAAGGGTTTCTGTACTAGGGTTCCTCCGGCGTAGGTCTACTAGATTTGAAAGGACCCTCTTCAATCAGCTTCTCTCTCTTAGGGTGAAAAAACCTGGTTCCAACATGCTCTCTTACTACTTTGGGTGAGATCTTGACTTATGCAAGCAAGCCATTTCTGAAAGGGCCAATAGTATAGGGTTTTTTTGGAAAACATTAAAACTGAACCTGGCTCAAGACCCTTAAAGCCAACAAATGGTTCCATTGCCAGGACCTGAAGCATATTGAGAGAGGGATTGGGTAATGACACAAGGTCATTGGCAGCCATTAAAACTTGAGTGAGAGGACTGGTTCAAAAAGAATATTGAGGAATTTTCCCTAAAAGAAAATATGAGTGAAATATGTCCATGGAAGAGTGGAAAAATAGATATATTTTTATGGAAGTACACGAAATATTCTTTGTATCCTTCACACACGAGATGCAAGAGTGGCTGGCTCAATTGGAAGAATTCCAAACTTGCTGGAAGGATGTTCAGGTCACATAGTGGACCACTGAGTTGATCTGAAAATTGGAAAAGACTAATAATAAGATTACCAAAACTGTGGATCATTGGGTTGACAGTATATTGGGCGGATTCATGACAGAATTTGTTGTTGATCAATTTGTATCGTATTCGAAAGCAGAACTAAGGTTCTTCAAGGGATTTAGAGGTAAGTTCCTAAAAGCCTTGCCGCTATTGATTAAGATGTTATTGAGTGAAAAGGGTTTCTTGTGTGGCCACACCAAGTGAATGACCTCCGATCAGGGTGGGAGCATGACACGAAGCGGTAAATACTACTAGGTTAATCAAGAAGGAAACAGATCAGTATACAGTCCCTTAAGGGAGTCATCTGATCTTAACCAAGGAGGGGTTGTGCAAGGTGGAACCAGCCCCCCGGCCACACCTGAATCGAACCCCCACAAGGGTAAGAACTCTCCTACACCTCCTCCGCCACCTCCAGAGGACGACATGGCTACACATATGAAGCTTCATACCTTTAAAGGCATAGGGGATGAGGACATGGATCGATTTTGGTTTGTATTTGAGTCTGCATGGACTACACAGAATGTTAACAATGATGCTATCAAGTAAGCGAAACTATCCATAGCCTTCGAGGGGAGGGCCCTGGATTGGTTTAAGGGATATATTGGTCAACACGTGAACACATCCATACAAGATATTAAGAACACCCTAAAGCAACGATTCTAGAAGCCTAAGTCATACGCTCAATGTGTAGTCGAACTAAAGGAGTTTAAGAAGTGACATATAGAGTCCATTTGGGAGGCTTCCCAACAATTAAAAAAGGTTATCAGCGATGGGGGGTTTATCTATGAAGATAAGAAACACAAAGAATGGTTTAATTCTATGTTGTTACCACACTTGCATGGGCCCATGGGACAACACAAGTTTGGCTCCCAAGAGGAAGCTCTGGAGATAGCCATGAAATTAGAAGTTGTGCCAAGGGACGATACACAGTTTTCAGCCCTACAGATCCATAACCAACTAGTGGAAATGCACTTAGAAATCTAGAGCTTGCGAAATGATCACGGTAAGGAAGTGTTACATAACATTTTTTCACTTTCCCTGCAATCCCCATCTCACCCATTGGAGGGTCATTTTCGTGATCAATAAGCAGTGTCATGCCTTACAAAGACCGTCATTATATCCCTTTACATGAGAGTAATATTCCTTATGTTGACAATTCCCTGAGCAGAGACTCAAAAACCCTTGTTTTTTCCTTGGTGCGGGTAGTAATTTATGCCATTGCACCGAAGAGAAAGATTAACACTAGGCCCCGCACCAGTTGGCGCTCTGTCCCAGTTTTCCACCCGCGCCAAGATGTTTATGGATTTTTAAAAAAAAATAAAGTTGGAGATTCCACTCCAACGACCTTGAGGATGAGTCGTTGGGAGTGGTTGAACTAAAAAACCACGGAATACCTCCTTTAGTTTATGGTTTCCACCTCTTATGGGAACTCCCTAAAGGATAGGCCTCCCTCCCCACCTTTTTAGGGATCCTAACCTCCTCCTTTTTCTCTATAAAAATAATTTATCTCTCTTTGCAAAAACTAGCTGAACAGCTGAAGAACAGAACTTGGAGAATTAAACATAATGGAGAGATAGAATAAGAAGGAATTACTTTGAGAGAGCTTGAGTCCATTTCTTTTGAGAGAGATTGAGTCCATGCCTTTATCCCATCTGAATTCCCTAACGAGCATCTGAGATGTGCTCCACTGAACCCCGCTAGAGGAGACTGCGACGTCAAAGCATTGGTTGTAACTCTTCCTTCTATCAATACATACACATGACTATTGGTTGGTTCCCATTTTGTATTATGCTAGATGTTTAATGCAATATTCTTAGCCCTCTTTGACTGGCTAGTAGTTACGAGTGAAATTATTATGTTGTATGATGTTCTTTCTTTTTTTTCTATGTGCAACTATCCGAGCATGACTGCGAAAGGATCGTGACTTTCTGAGACAGGAGCGAGAGGCCACCAGCACTACAACAACGATGATAGCATTGGAATCTAGGTAGGTCGATCTACCATGTCCTCTTTTCATTAAATAATTAGGAATGAACATTCTAGCATGTCTCTTTGTTTCTAGACCCACACTAGGGCTAGAGGGATCGTCTTTGTTCTCAGAGAGTTTTTACCTACATAAAAAATTGGTGACTCCACTAGGGATCAGTGTGAGTTTGTCGTTTCATCTTGTTGGGTCAGTTTCAATCATTGATTTGCTTATCTGCCTTTCCTAGTTTTCTTTCTTAGTTTACATCCTCTGTTCAACTCCAGAGTGTCAAGATTGACCTCTGCTCATTAGGTTTTGGTTTTTCCTTTTTTTCCCATAGTTATCTGGCTTGGTGCGTTTTTCCTCTAAGCAGTCGTGCTGATTGGCGCAGGTTGTTCTTTTTGCAGTCGCGCCAACCCCTGTATGGCACGAATTATAGCCTTACAATCACGCCGAATCCTGTAATATTTGGTTTGACCTCCTTAATGAGTTTTTTTTTCAATTGTGCTTTCTTTTGGGTTGTTTTTTATGTGTAATTATGACTTTGGGACTGTTTTGACTGCCGTCAACTTGCTTTTCTCAGTCGTTTGTCCATCTTCTTATCAGTGTGAATTGAAGCCTTAGGGTTTCTAAAGGTTTGGTACACTGAGCCTTATATGTGGAAACCAAGTCGTTTTGATTGTTGCCAGTCTCAATTCTAGATTGATTGCACTTAGCTTTCTTGATCCTTTTGAGTGATTGCTTTGGTTGCAGATTCATTTCGTTTCTCGATTGATTCTTTGCCTTATTGCTCCAAGCATATATTACATTGCTTGCACTTACTACTCTCAAGGTTCATATCAACCGATATATAATGCGCCCCAGGTTCCTTACCCTCAAAATCAACCTTTATATCATCAACCTCAAAGCCATGCTTACATTCCATAGCGGACTCCATATGCTGCTCAGCAAGGACCTCAGTGGTCTACTCCGACTCAGTATCCTGGTCCTCAACCCCAGTATCAACCAAATTATCTTGCTTCTAATCCCTATGATCTGAATCCTTCGGGATAGAATGTATGGGGACAGAATCCTGCCCGCACTGGGTGGAATGTACATGCAAGTCCTTATCAAAGACCTTCGATGAATTTCAACACTAAATTACCATTTCTTGCTATGTTGGAATTACCTGATGTGTCAAATTTGACGAACGATCCCATTCTTCATAACTCGTATTGGCCTCCGGTTCCAACCAATATTCCTGGTGACTGTCCCAAATTTGAGGGCAAGTCTGGTGAAGACCCCCAAGCGCATGTTATAACTTAACATTTGTGGTGTTCCTCTAACTCTTGGGTTGAAAATTCTATTAGAATTTTTCTTTTCCAGTGAACTCTGATTGGTGCCACTGCAAAGTGGTACATTGAGCTATCTCATGGCGTCTTCCAAGATTTAAATTCTTTAGCCATGTCATTCCTTACGCATTTCCAGTTACCAGTCTGCTATGAGACCAGGATGCACCTCCTCACATCATTGAAACAGGACCGTGCTACTCATATCTTGGATCATATTCATGAGTGGCGACGTCATCGTCACATGATCAAATTTGAAATTCCTGATCAACTTCTAACTCATTGGTTCACCAACTCCTTTGTCAATCAGGTTGCCAAAGACATAGCTATGGGAGCATGTGTAACTGAGGAAAAATCCATTTCTTACACTCAGTACCTTGATCTTGTGTACTCTTAGTCTGGCACATTATATGATATCTTGCCTCATGCTCCCCGACCTGGAACTTATAAACCACCAGTGACTCCATTCGTCGATGGTATTATTGGTTTTGTGTCTGATACTTCTCAGAAGTTTTCATCTTCAAACACTGGGAAGCCGAAATCCTCTTCTTCCAATAATGTTGCTTCTCAATCTACTTCAAATTCTGGTAAACCTGCAGAAGTTAATTTCTTTCAGACCAATCCTACGGATAATACTTCTAAAGTTAAAAATAAGGGTAAAGGTAAGGCCAAAGCCGATACCCTGAAACAGGATTCTCAGAAACCTCATACTGGCGATGGTTCTCAATGCAAACCGAAGTACCCTTGCTTGATTTGTGACGATGAGCACTTCACCAAGGACTGTCCTCAACGATCCGAAGTGAGCCGCTTGCTCAAATCCACCCAGGGAACTCTGGCCCTTCTTAAAGAACCTTTCCCATCTCAGCAGACTCAGATGGTAGAGAAACCTCAGTCCTCTGCCCCATTTGGCTCTCAGGTGTTAATGATGAATGGTTTTGTAGTCGTTTCTATTGCTACTCGGTCGAATGATTATACTGGATCTTGCCAGGCCACGGGGAAGGATATTTTCGTCGGTCCTCCTCCTCCACCTATTACTAGCCCTCTTGAAATTGAAAGGCCTAATGTTGAATCCATTATGCAACCACCTTCCAAAGGTGTACTCTGCAAGTCTTCTTATAATCCCAATGCCCGTGCCGCTCACCATTACAATATTATTCTGGATTTGGCTCAGGTGCCATCCACGATGTCCTCGTTAGAAGTACTTCATATTTTTCCATCGCAGCGAAGATCTTTGTTATCTGAAATTGGTGGGATTGATCCTGCCGATGCTAGCCTTCTTTATTTCGATCTAGAGAATTTCGTTCCACGACTTCCGCATAAAATTGCACTAATTATTCAAGTTTTTATTAATGGTCTCGACATCCATTGAGCATTTGTGGACGAAGGTGCATCAACCTGTGTCATGTCATCTTCGTGTTGGAAAGATATTGGTTCTCCAGCCCTAATTCATCACCAAATGCCCTTGAAGTCTTTGATGGAAGATAATTAAAACCTTTAGGTGTTCTCACTAGTTTACCGATTACTTTGAAAGGGAAGGCAGTCAATGTTGAGGTCGAAGTTGTTGATGCTGAACTCAATTACAATATTCTCCTCGATCACAGTTGGACTCATGCCATGTTATGTGTTCCGTCCACTCTCTTTCGTGTTTTGAAATTTCCACATGAAGGAAATATTGTTACTGTTGATCAATTGTTTTTATTCACCTCTTCTTCCGAGAATAATGTTCTGTATGTGGATCAGATTCCTACTCCCTACAAGAGTTTAGGGTCGGGTCTTTTTAAAGATCCTACCCTCATGAGTATTTTTCCTCTTCCTCCACCAAATACTATTCAGATTCATATGATCTCTCGGTTCGATGAGCCATGGATTATTCCTTCCCCTGAACAGATTGATTCCTTCGAAGATTCGATGCCTTTGAGTCCGATTGAGATTGATTATTGTGAAATGATCGCTGCTTCGAGACCTCTATCCTCTGATTGTGCTCCTTTGAGCATGTCTCTTGACATTTATTCTCAATCCCCCTGGCTTGGTGATTCATATTCGCCTGATCCTTTGAAAGAAGTGTTTCCTTCCGATGAAGCCATCGTGGAAACCATGTCTCTTGAGGATCTGTCGTGGAATGATGGTCATCATCGTTCCTCATTTATGCTTGGCCTCGTGGCCATCTCTACTTGTCTCGAGCGTTTCACATCTCAGGTTCCTTCTCATCCACTTCAATTCCCTGTTTTGACACATGACATCTTTACAGAAGGTAACTTGAGTAATATTACACAAATGATGCCTATTGACATTTCTGTTAAATCGGGAATTGTTGAGAACATCCATATCGGGGTCACTTGTTCTTCCGATGAAGTACAAGTTTATCTTATCCTTTTCCACGAGTTTCGTGATGTCTTTGCATGGTCCTACGAAGAAATTCCCGGCATTGATCCTAGTATAGTGGTGCATGAAATACCTACTTACTCTGCCTCGAAACCCATTCGCCAGCATCTTCGTCCGATGCACCCTAGAAAAGCTGCTACCATTAAAGGTGAAGTTGAAAAAATTCTTAGAGCTGGTTTTATTTATCTGATTCCTTTGACAAAATGGGTCTCTAATATTGTTCCTATAGATAAAAAGTAGGTAACTATTCGTAACAAGTTAAATTTTATACTTTTTCGGACTCGGTAAAAACACGAAAAATTCACTACGGGAGTCATCTTTCAGCTCTTTTCTGACTCTATAAAATTGAAAAGATTGTCGAGACTCTTGTCATTTCAAACTCATTAAATGGTTGTGAAGCGATATCTACCCAGTATACGTTGCCCCTTTTTCGGGCTGGGATAGATTATTTACGAAAAAGGAATATCTTAGCCTATCGCGACTAAGAGGTTCTTTCAGATATTGTTTTCTACCTTTTCGGATCTGAGAGACTATTTACGAAAAGGGCCATGATGGATTTTTATTTTCTGCCTTCTTTTCAAACTCTCTAAACATGAAAATTCCTAGTTCTCCCTTTGTCAGACTCGTTAAACCCCGATGACATCAGATTTCGTCGCCATGACGTTACCCGAGTTCCTCCTTCCTAGGGCTCATAAAATGTACTAGGTTGGATTTGTCTGAAGGACAAACTTACAACATAAGCATATGCTATCCCCTTCAAGCTTGTTTTAAAAAATAATTGGGCTACTCGCCAGAAATGGTGGGGGAAAATGGAACCAAGTTTTAGTTATGTTGGCAGTATGTCGCTCTTGAACATGGCACTTGTCTACATTCATGTCGGGTTGGGGACATCTCATTTCGTCATTTTTGCCTCCATGGGTTTGGGTAATCTCTTTTGACCTCTCATCTGCTCTTTGCCATGTTATTATGACTTTAGATCCTTTGATTTCAAATACTGCCAAATCCAGTGTCATGTTGCTGATATGTTCAAGAGAAGTTTTCCTTTGTAGTTTTCAACCTTCCTCTGATTCTTTGTTGGTCTTGATTCACTATTATCATGTTCCTCTGTCTCGTTTCGATGATATGGGAAACATTATGGCCCACCTTCGATCAGGTCACTTCCTGTCGACTTCAGCTCATTATCCAGGAATTTTATCTAGAGACTCCCTTCTGGTACCTTGGAGCCTGCATGCCTCAGTGGCGGATTTTTCACATTTCGATGTAAGGTCCACATCATTGGCCTTCGATAAAGTGATTCTATAGATGTTAGATGCCATATCACTGTTCACATTCCATGGATTTTACCGGATGTACCTTGAGATCCATTGTCATTATTGGTGGTTTCTCTCATGCCTGTTAATAGCTTTCATAATTGGCTGGTAATCAGGTGATTTTCTTGCATGCTCGACTTCAGCTCGTATATTCACATGCTTGAATTTGTACTTGTTCGGGTCGAGATGGAGTGCAAGACCCTGGATTTTGTCTGATAAAATCCAGGTTGCATATTTTGGTGGATTATCATGACTTATTTGCATGACTTTTTTGATTGGATGGTTGCAACCATACCTGAGTCTATTTATTGATCCTTACTGTTGGATGGCTACGTCCATACTTCGGATCTTAGTTTTATATACTCTATTATGGATGGCTACGCCCATACCACATGTTCATGTATCAGAGATATCATTTGTATTCGTAATTGTAGGTTTTCCGACAGCGGTGTTTGGTTCGAACGTGTTCTCATAAAGCATTTCACCCCTCCCTCTCCCTCAAACCTCATGCTTTAGGGGGAATCTATTACACAACATTTTTTCATGGTCCCTACAATCCCCATCTCACCCATTGGAGGGTCATTTCCATGATCAATAAGTAGTGTCATGCCCTACAAAGACCATCATTGTATCCCTTTACATGAGATTAATATTCCTTCTGTTGACAATTACCTGAGTAGAGACTCAAAAACCCTTGATTTTGCCTTGGCGCAGGTAGTCATTTATGCCCTTGTGCCAAAGAGGAAGATTAACACTGGGTCCCATGCCAACTGGCACTCTGTCCCAGTTTTCCACCCATGCCAAGTTGTTTATGGAATGTTTTTTTTTAAATAGAGGTAGAGATTCCACTCCAAACACCTCGAGGATAAGTCATTGGGAGTGGTTGAACTGAAAAACCATGGAATCCCTCCTTTAGTTTATGGTTTCCACCTCTTATGGGAACTCCCTAAAGGATAGGCCTCCCTCCTCACCTTTGTAGGGATCCTAACCTCCTCCTTTTCCTCTATAAAAAGAAGCTATCTCTCTTTGCACAAACTAGCTGAACAACTGAAGAACTGAACTTGGAGAATTAAACATACTGGAGAGATAGAATAAGAAGGAGTTACGTTGAGAGAGCTTGAGTCCATGCCTTTATCCCGTCTGAATTCCCTGACGAGCATATGAGACGCACTCCGACTGAACCCCACTGGAGGAGACTATGATGTCAAAGCATTGGTTGTAACTCTTCCTTCTATCAATACATACACATGACTATTTTTTGGTTCCCATTTTGTATTATGTTATATGTTTAATGAAATATGCTTAGCCCTCTTTGACTGGCTAGTAGTTATGAGCGAAATTATTATGTTGTATGTTGTTCTTGTTTTTGTTCTATGTGTAGGTATCCGAGCATGACTACGAAAGGATCGTGACTTGCCGATACAGGAGCAAGAGGCCACCACCACTTTAGCAACGACAACAACGTTGGAATCTCGGTAGGTTGATCTACCATGTCCTCTTTTCATTAAATAATTAGGAATCAACACTCTAGCATGTCTCTTTGTTTCTAGACCCACTCTAGGGCTAGAGGGATCTTCTATGTCCGCAGAGAGGATTTACCTGCATAACAGGAAGCCAACCCAGATGTCTGGTGCATATGTTGTAAGGTACCAAGTCATACTAAGGATTAATGCCCATTGTTATCAGACTACATGCAGGCTGGGGGATCAAGCCCTCTATGACCTAGGAAAATTACTGGCCCTAGCAGTTCTATGCTATGGTGTGCTAGCTGTTGGGTGGCAGGAAGGCATGATACATATCACTGTCCGTATTTAGGTGCTTATGTTCCAGAATTGAAACAAAACTGGTGCAGATTCTACTCATCTATGGGTCACGATGAGAAAAACTTCCGAACCTTTGACCTCATCGTAGATAGGGGGAATTTATACAAGGTGTAGGTAGACCCCTCATCACCATTGTCTCCTTCGGGATGAGGATCCTCTACAAGAGGAAGAGGAGGAGGGAGATGGGGGAGTGTTGGTCGAGGACACAGACAGTTGATCTATTACAACTGTGGCGACGTAGGAATTTTTGCATGATATTGCATGAACCTGGCATGCCAATATTGCAGATATTTCCGGCAGTTCAATCACGTCATTAAGGACTGCCCGATACTAATAGATAAAATGCAAGAGAAGCAGCAGACACCTATGCAAAATGTGAAAAGGGTTAAGGTAGAATCGCGAGATGATGGGCCATGCATCAATGTAATCAATCGCAGCGGTATTTCCATCGGAGGGGCTGCAAAGAAGGTTGAAATTGAATCGTTAATCTGTAAGGCTGAGGACAGAGAGAAAGGTTTAGACCTGAAAAGGGAAAAAGAAACCTTCATTGAAGCTCAGAGTGAGATGACCAAAAGGGAAACACCTACTGCGATGGGTGTGATAGACCCACAGGCAGACGAAGCAGTTAAACCATTCCTCCAGGCATGTATGAATTTGTTGTGTAACCAAAAGGTCGTAGAAAATATCCAAGCCCTAATATAAAAATGCACAGAAAATATTTCTCTACAGCCCAAGGTTAAAATCTTGAGCAAGATATACAAAAACAAGAAAAGGATGGGACGAGAAATGGACCAAGTTATCCTTGACTTTGGCTCAGATGCTAACGTCCTACCCTAGCAAACCTAGCCACGAATGGGAGAACCTAAGCTGGAATGGTTGAATATTCAACTATGGATGGCTAATCACCAAAATATTATCCCATTAAGAAGATTGACGAAGGTGGTGGTAGATATTACAGGTGTTAATGTTTACGATGATTTTGAGATAATCTAGATAGTAGATGACGCAAACCCTTATACTGTGCTCTTGGGTTTGGATAGGGCTACTGACATGGGAGGTATCATTAATGTAAAAATGAGGAGCATGATCTTTGAAAATGAAGGCACAAGGGTGATAGTCCCGTTAGACCAAGTAGAAGGAGAGCGGTACACTGAATCAATACGGGAAGAAGAAGATGTCAACAAAATATACAAACTAACCGCCTGGGATGACGACTGGATCAACCCCATAGCTGACGACATGTTATGTTGGGAAAAATATAGCAAGAGATTATCTGATTCAGACGAAGAGATAGAAAACTGGAAAAACCAGCTGCACGATGTGTCTACACTAAGGTGTCCTAAGATCACAAAAATATTCGCATGTATTTCTTTAGAGGTAAGTGAACTACCCCACTTTGATGGCTTTGGTAATGTTGAAAATTTCCTTGAAGCAATAGAATCAAACATTCTTGAGGGATGAAGATTTTGGGCCCTGGACTTAGCCATGCACGCAACCCCTACACGTTGGTGGGAAACTCATAAAGGAGCTTTCCGAGACTGGTGGGAATGTTGAAGAATGATGACCTTATGATTCCATGTACCAGTCAGACTACCAATAAAGCTCTTCTCGGGGCAAGGGGATCTACGTAGGTACGTGACTCTCTGGCTAGAAGTATGGAATGAAAGCACAGGGAATGAATGGGTCCACATATTTTTTCACACATTCCGACCAATCCCTACCTCCTAGTATTTCAACGCAGAACTACATCAACATACCAGGCATTGGAGTGCAATGGCTAAGGACTTTTTCATGACGTTTGGACTAACGGGAGGCACCGATCAATTTGATGAAGCCCTATAGGATATAGATGCTTTTGTCTTCAGTAAGTCCCGCCCTGAGTAGGAACGTGCTGTGTCAGCCTAGGATACGCAGCTACAGGACATCACAAACTGTAGAAATATGTCAATAAAATTTTGTGATGAATATCCTCAAAATATTTTGATTGAAGAGTCGGAAGGAGAACGGCCTGCCGCAGGTTTGTTTCTGCAAGTAGTTGATGTCACCAAACCTCTAAAACTAAAGGAAATCAATATTGGCATAGAATAGCAACCCAAGATGGCCAAGATTGGGGATTACTAGGATGATGGCACGGTGGGAAAGGTCGCAGAGATACAGGAACTTCAGCTCAAAGAGGACACCATTCAAGCGAGCGTAGATCAAGTGAGGCAGAATCAAGAAAGCGTGGAACAAGCGAGGCAGACTCACGTGGGCCATCCGGTCCTTGGTACAGCCCTGACGACCGTGATGGATAGTTGAATCTACCCTCTCCCCGGTGTTACTTTTATCATGGAACCTACCGAATTATGCACCCAAGTCCAGGCATGCTCATCCGTTGACCTTGATGTTGGTCAACTGGAAGGTGCACAGTTGCATGAATTATTTACCGCCATCACCAGCTAACTTTAGCACCAAGAACTCCGCACATAGAATCACCTCAATGAGGCCGAGAAGACTATTATGACTCAAGTTATCGCGGATGCCTAGGTCCAGTCCGCGCACCTCACCACCATCGTATAGAAAGATGCCTTAGAGCAGCTAATCAACTAGCTTTGTGAAGGCATGCCAGAAGTAATTCCTGCTTCCACTGCGCTGCAAGCCAAGGTTGAGAGATTGGTCGTTTCCTTGAAGGCATCTCGGATTGAGGTACAGGTTGTCAAGGCCGATTTTGAACTTCAGATCACATCGTTGCAGGCCAAGCTCCAGCCTGATACCCCTCTGGAAGTGCGTGCCCAGCAGGCAACATTGGTTGCAGAAGCCACAACCACTATTATGACGAAAATCAGTTAGATCATCACTTTGTTTGAAACTACTATGGAACTATGGTTCCAAGTATAGCATGACCCTCTCCTCCACCAAATCGGTCAGGAGTTGCACCTGAAGGAACAAGACTTTGAATGGATGGAAGCCACGATGACCACCCTTATTCCTGTCTAGCGATTAGCTCATCTTCGTACTAGCCATGCGCTTCGCAGTGAAATTGTGGGGCTCCTACGCAAGAAAAAGATACTTAATGACCATTTGACACCCTAAGCTGACGAAGCCCTCAAGATGTCACAGGACTTAGAAGGGGTGGTGTGACAATTGAACCATACTTTAGACAGTGTCACTGCTGCAATGGAAAGACCAACTTCGCAGAAGCTGATGGACATCACACAGATTTCTGCCGAGCAGAGCCTTCGTTTTCTGCCTCCATTCACTGCCACAATTAAATAGCTCAAGGACATGATGAAGACCTCATCATCACTGTGACTCGGGACGAGTCACAAGATTGTATTGGGGGACAGTTGGAATGGGGTTCCCTAACCACAGTTTTGTCTAATTTTGTAATATTTTGTAATATTTAGTCTAACGTAGGGGGTTTGGGGTGGGTAAAAACCCCCAATGAATTGTAATGGGTCAAAGGGTAGACCAAGGGTCCGCAAACCACATTTTTCAAACCATAAGATAGCGCAGGCTAGCATGATATAAATAGATGGATAAACCAAGTCTAGAGGAGGCTAAGAAGTGACTAAGGTTGATATGAACTTGTGGATCTTTTGTCGATTGTTTGAGTAAGGGCTCCTGCTGGCTATTTGAATAGATATCCTAAGTCCTACTATGTGTGGACCCCGCTGGCTACGTGCACGGGCTATTAGATAAAGTTTGTAAGCTGGATCTGGATGTAATGAATGAGAATACTATTTGGGATACTGAAGTGTTATGTGTTATGATTATTGGTTGTGCTCTATGTTATTTTTATTTTTCTACTGCATACTGATAATTGTTGATGCGCACGTGGATGTGATACTGTAGAAGATGATAAATTCGTAGATTTTTTTAGATTTGGATGTTTGTTTCTATAAATCTACTATTGAATGATTATGAGCTCCACCGGAGATATTCCGCTGATACATTGTTAATGGTTTCTATACTAGGGTCCCTCCGGTGCAGGTCTGATAGATCTGAAAGGACCCCCTTCAATCAAATTCTCTCTCTCAGGGTGCGGAAACCTAGTTCCAACACCCTCATACTACTTCGGGTGAGACCTTGACTTGCGCAAGCAGGTCATTGCCAAAAGGACTAGTAGTATTGGAGTTTTTTGGAAAACCTTAAAACCGAACCTGGGTCAAGACCCTTAAAGCCAATAGGTATGGCACCCTTGGAAATTTGAAGGGAAGTTCTTGAAGGGCATGACCAACTTGACACCCTTGACATCGGTAAAAATAAACTAATAAATATAATCAAGATATGAAAATCCTACTAATTCATATCAAGTGGTAAATGATGCTAGAACTAAGGAAATTAAATCAAGAATAAAACTTAGGATAAGGGAAGAATAGGAAGAAATAAAATATGTTACCCTGAAAACTCTACCCCTTTCCATGTTGAAAAATATTAAGTGGATAATGTACATAAGTAACTTAATTAGACAAAAGGGGGAAAGGGTAACATAGAGTTAAGTATAAAGATTAATCTTAAAATAGTTAAAAACTTCTTTAAGAGAAGAGGGTGGTGAATTAAAATAAGATTAATAAATTAAAATTGGAGAAATTTAGAGAACCTCCATGTGACAAGAGCCAACATAAGAATATCCATCTAAGAGGAAAATTGAGTTAAATTACGAGGTAGTTATGGGACCAAATCTAAGACTCATCAGTTAACTTCATTAATAAACACAAATTAAGGAGTAGGAAAAGAGGGTATCAAGAGACAACTAGGAGAAGAAACAGGAAGCTTTGTTGGGGTGAGGAAAACACTATTTTAAATTAATATTAAGTAAATGATTTTAGAGAGTCTGGGTGAGAGGGTGACACATGGGTGGGTGAATAATCAAATTTTGGATTAATAAAAATAATTAATTATTCATGAAATGCCAAGTGTCACCTATGAAGCCTCCTATAAAATAAGGGTAAAACCATGGGAAAAATGACTTTTTGCTTACCCTATTGTTGGATGGAGGACATTATGTTGTTGTGAGTGGTTACGAGCTATAGTTGAGTTTGGTGAGGTAGAGGACTTTAGAGAGGGGACTCCTAAGCCAGGAAGTGCTCACCTCTATCAGTTAGCACATATCCTTCATTGTACAACCCCATTGCAGCTCAAGGGTCCGTGGGGAAGGAGAGTACCGAAGGAGTAGGCTAGGAGTTCAACCAGTGGGTCACTACATTCAGATTAAGCAAGTCAACATTCACACTTGGAGGCAGACAACAACAAGGAAGTGCTAGTAGCGGCAAGTCAAGATTGAATCTCGTCTCTTGGTGAACGGTACCTATGTTATTTATAATGTTTTCTTTTACTTCATTGTGCCTATAATTAACATGTAAAATATATGCATGTGAATGAAGTTAAATTTATGGATACTTAATAAGTGATTAATATTTTGAGTCTCCAATGTTGTATTCTTATGGTTTTATTCCTAGTTTACTGTATTATTCAAAAAAAAGGGTAAATCATAGGGTTGGTTCTTACACTTTGTATCAGAGCTTTAAGTTCACACACTGGGCCTACAAACCCTTAGCACGTTCTGTAAAATAATATATATATATTGAAGAGAGCTAACATGATTCACTGACACAGATTTTGTACATAAATCTATAAATACTTAGCTTCACAAACATGATTATGACGTTTTCAATAACGAATTTGACTCCTATAATCTCCCAACTCAGGATTTCTAGAAATAGCTCTACCAAGGATCAACTCACTGCTATCATCTCTTAAATTTTTTTTTTTGAATATACATGGCTAAAATAGTGCATGTGATCTCAGTTTGTCCCCAAAACCTTAATCAATATTGAGATTGAGTGTTGGTGTTATCATAAAATTGATGAGCGACTAATCAAACTTTTTAAATTTTATTTAACTATTCCGAAAGAGAAGTAACATTATTTTTTTATTTTATAAAACACGATGTTTACAAGGTAATATGTATGCATCTCATCAGATAATTTCTTCTAACTGAACGACAAGCACTTGAAGGCCATAAAAATATAAAATCACTATGGTGGTGTTCAGAAACACCATAAAAGTGATAACTCTGATACAAACGACTGTCAAACTCAAGCCTCAGTCTCACTAGCCCCTACCTTGCCACTATCAGCCTTCTTTGGTAGCAGAAAATTGTGAATGTTGGGCAACACACCACCATTGGCTTGGTCACCATGCCTAGCCGCATGCTCAAATATTCATCGTTTCTCACTTCCAACTGAATGTAAATCATTCTCCATAGGGAACACTTCAATTGGTAATGAAAAAAAATGTAATGAAAACTTTTCTAACCCATCATTGTAAATGTAAAAGTTATTAATATGGTCGTTACATTAGCATAATGGAATCAAGTTCATAATTGTGACTAGGCAAATATTATAATAAATGAATGATTAGTTCAATGGTTTATCATATTATTTTCAAATAATAAATATAAATGAAAAAAATAATAAATTAATATGTTTATATAAAAAATATAAAACAATAAGTAAATAATTGATCTATCTATATTTAAAACTCTGAATTAAAATTATGATTTTTTTTTCATTCTTATATATTTTTCATACAACTTTTTTCACTCTTATATATATTTTTACTTTTCATAGAATCTGTTTTCACTCTTACATACTTTTTCTATTATTCTCAGGAATTAAGAGTTAATCTATGCATAACTCTCTCCTAGGAATAGACCTCTAGATTTATAGGAACCAAACCACTGGCCGTTGTGCCATAGCCTAACTGAGTAGACGTATTTTTTGGATTTCTAAATATTTCTAATAATAAAAATAAAGATGACTTGCAAAATAGTGTATGGAAAAGCGGGTATACATATATTTTCCCAAGGCAAGGAACAATCCTCATATTCATGTTATGCCTTACAGTATTTCCATCCAACTCGAGCACCTCATCCACGAGGTAGAACTGCAGCCAAGAAAATTGAGCTCCACCTCTGTGTAACACCCCATTTTATTTTTATGTTATGTTTAAAATAATTTCTTAAATACATTTGAATTGGTTACTAGAAATATATTAATGAATATGGTTATTCGTTCGTAAAATAAAACTTGAATTTTAATTCATGAATAAAATTTACATGGAGTATGTTATCACTCCACCGGATCTCTAAGGCTGAGAAAGAGTCCAAACAAAGGTAACCACATATTAGTGTTTTAGCTTGGTAGCTAGCCCTACAAAACCATAGAGGGCTCTCTCCACAAAATCAGAGCCAAGAGGGTTGGATGAACTAGGGTTTTAGGCTAGGTATGAGTACAGGGGTTTGTTTGTTTGAATTGGGTTGTTGGATGAGGATTAGGTCAAAGAGGCTAGGTCAAGGAAAATAGGATCAGGTTTTCAAAGATTCAATGAGGAAAGGTAGGTAGAAAACCTAACACTTTAGGTTTTTAGGGTGAGATGGATCAGATTGGTGAGGAGCTATAAAGAGCAAGGCTACACATGAATTCTTTCTAAACTGAAGAAGATGAACAAACTATGAATATTTTCCCAAAATAGAGCATGAGAGATGTATTCTGTTTATCAACTTGAAAACCATAATATTATAGAAATGAAATGGATCATGAAACAAAACATTCATACATAATGATACATAAGAAAAAAAATGCTAAATTTCCATACCACAGGTATCCCAAAGAAATAGTTGCAACCTTTTCATTAATTTCCTGCCAAGTACTGATTACACTAGAGTCTCTGATCAATGAAACAACATACAACCTCTGAAATGAGTCAAAAAGTACAATATATAGACCACAAAAAAACTTCTCCCATCCTTAGGAGTCGAATCCCTGAGAGGAGGAGCAGTTCCACCAAAAATTGAACTGATACCTAGAGTCTAGGGAGGTCAAACTGACTCATCCCTTTCTTTTTGGAAACTGATTCATTACATCATCATCAAAAGTTTTCATCTAATGTATTTACCATAGGTAAGTTTAAAAACACCATAATTATATTTAAATCAATTATTTACAGAGGTGGAAACTCCATTTTCCAAGTGAAACTAAGAAAAATTTAGAAAATTTAGAAATATCAGCAAACTGAGAAAATTTATCAAAAGCGCAGTGCCCTGCTCTAAGCGTAATTCCGTCTTCAGCTCCACTTTTGAGGGGGTTATAGGTGTCCAAATTGATATCTGAATAGCTCATTGGAAAGCATGTCTAGTCTAGCTTTAAGATATATGCTTGGTTTCCAAAATGGTGCTGATTTAACCCTCCAAAAACGGATTCTCCCAAGACTGGTCAAAAGCACAACACCAACCTCCAAAACAGGACATAAAGGTCATTTTTTAGTGTTTTTTGACCTTTTGAATGCCTCTTTGACCCAAAAAATCTTAGCTTTTCCTGACTGTAAATTTCCTTCTAAATCTAATGGTACCTTCAGTTTGTCCATTGGAGGTCTCTAGGAAAAGCACAGCGCCCTAGGCGCTGCGCTTTTGTCAGTGCCATTGTGAAAAATTGGCAAAAACACAAAAATATCCAAAAATTTCAAAATTTGCCCAAATTTATTCTTATTTTCTGTTGTGGGATGTTGATGAGGTGTATTATTCAATGAGAGGTGCCTCAGCAAGAATATCAAGTTTTTCCTCTTCATTTTTCTTAATTAGGGTTTCAAGTCTTGAATTGGCCTTTTGGAGTTTTGAGCTTGCAATTTGATTTTTCTTGATTCAGTAGTGTTTGGACTTCTTTCTTAATATGTCATTGTCCTTGTTTGACTTCTCCAAGAGATTCTCAAGATGCTCGTTGGACATGTCAAGCCATTGCTCCTGGTTCTCATTGACAATGATGGAAAAATGTTCATTCAAAGTAAGCTTATTAGCAAGCTCAACCTCCTTTTGCCTCTCTAGTTCTAGAGCTCTTTTCAGCCCTCTAGTCCTAGGTATTCTTCTTGGAATTGTTTCTTGTGCTTCATTTTTTTCACCATACCTTTCATAAGCATCATCAAGCAATGCCTTTTCTTTTTTTTCTTCTCCCTTTTCCTTGAGAAGTTGAATCCCCATGATGGCCTGCTTTGTCTTTAGTTGTCCATTTTCTTGCTCATGGTATGAAATGAAAAACTTAGATCTCTCTAAGTTGGTCTGAAGCTTCCTTATTTTGGCATCCTTCTCCTCGATAATCAATTTGGAGGCCTCATCATCATGCTACTCATATAAATCAACAAGGTGAAAATCAGTCTCTGTCTCATGGAGGTCATCCTCCTCATGAATGGTTTCCTCATGTGCATCTTCCTCTACCATATTTTGTTTTCCCTTATGTACCTACTTTATTGGTGAAGAAGGCAGGGCCCCTCCCACAATATGTGGGGAAAACACCTGCCCATTCCATCTCTGATATGTATTTTCCAGCATGTTGATTTCACCCACTTTAGGCTTGTTGACCTCAACTCTGATAGGTGAGTCATCCTGCTCATAAAATGGTTATTATGGTGGTGATGGTGATGAAGTAGGTGAATTAGAGTGAGGTGGAGGCATAAATGTAGCAGGGTGAGATGAATAAGGCACATCTTCAGAATGTGGAGCCTGTGGAGTAGTGAGGATTTCATTTGCAATGAAGGTGTCCCATGAGATGCCCACTTGATCAAGGTGATGGAGGACAATGATCTTGATCAATGAGTGATGGAAGAGGCTATTCATATTCTGGTGATAGTCTCTCTTTTTCACAATGTAAACCATTTTATATATGCTACTTAATAAAAAGTATGGGATATTGAGCAATCTTACTCTTGTGAAGTGCATCAGCAATCTAATGTGGTATGTATAAAGCCTAGAAAACCTCCCTTCACAAGAGAAGTACTTCATGATGATCTTCATCATGGGTGCATACCTATCAAGAAGGTAGCTGAAAGGGAAAACTCTCCTCCTTTAATTTATGTACCTGAGTTTAATGAATGGTTCATAGTATTGCTCCTCCAAATCCTTAGATTTAAACCATTCCTCTCCCATGTTTGGAATCCATGTGGCAGCAACAATGACAGATGTGTATACACTGAAGGTTACACCAGCAATGGTCACCTAATTAACTCTGAGGTTTGAAATGAAAACTATACTCAACATGCGATGATGTTGGACCCTATGAATCAAGTTGCAAAAATCAAGGCAACCTACATACTCAAAAAAACCGACAACCATGGGAGAGGCCCTCAATTCATTTGTGTTAATAGGCTCCAACCTTAGGATTATTCCTCCTTTGTGAGGCCTTCTCTGTGCTCTATCCTCCTCTCCTTGTATACCCTCCTCTTCCATATAATCTTTGTCTTCCTCCATAGTGTTTTGGTGGCCTAGAAACCCAAGGGACAAGGTAGATGGGAATGGGGAGTGAAGATGGCTCTAGGGAATAGGGTTGAGTCTAGAAAAATTTAGGGAGATGGGGGAAGGGATTATGAAGCTTTGGGAGGTGATGGGAGGTCAAAATATCTAGGGAATTGGAAATAAGAATTTAATTACAGGTTTATGGAAGGGGTTGCCTAGGAATGTAGAAGCCTAGGACTTAGGGTTTTTAGGGAAAGGGACTTAGGGATTAGGGAATGATAATGTAAGGGTAGGGATAAGGTTTTTAGATGTGTGGGAAGGGAATGTAGGGTATTAGGGCATAAAATTTTGGAATTAGGGATAAAACTAGGGTTTCACTTAGGAAAAATTCCAATTTCACTTAGAATCTAAAACACTGTGAAATCATTTTTTAGGAGTGCAAGGAGGAAAAAAAATTGAGTGTACTTACTTGTTAGAGGTTGAAATAGGAACTTGCTAAATTTTTTGAAGATTTGGAGGTGTTTTGGTTTGTTTTGATGCCTGGAGACTTCACTGAGCAAAAGTGTAGCGCATCGGGCAAAAGTGAAATGCTTTTCCCAGAAGCGCGGCGCCAGTGGGGAGAAAGCACAATGCCAACCTCTCTAAGTGAAACACCTAATCTGTAAGCATAGCTCCACCCTCTGAAAGTAGAACACCACAAAAATTTCAGCCTCTGACCCTGCAAATTGACTTTTCCAGCTATGGGAGTGCAAGCTCAATGAATGAAATAACAAATGAGATTGTTTGTGATGTCTTGGTGGTCTTTATACTTCGTGATTTGAATGAATTGGGCCTTGGGACCCACTTTTTTTTTCTTCAATTTCACTTTAAAATTTGAATTTTTACCTTTGCACTTGACTTTTTCCTTAAGAAATTGATCATCTGATGACTTTGAGAACTCTTTGATTTGAAATTTTTTATGCTTTTCCATGTTGGAACTCTGAGTTAGCAACTTGGGAATGGTGAATTTATTACAATTTGAATGACATAAAATTACATAAATAAAATTTAAAATTACATCTGAAAACTAAAATTACATGCTGAAACAAGGTTTTTTCTTCACAAATCATTTTCATATGGTGAAGAGATGTTATTGGATCACCCTTTAATTGCCGGTCTTATGCAGTGGAGATGGATTTTTATTGGACCTTGGAAACCCTAATGATGTAATTAAACCTTGAAAAACCCTAAAAGGCCTAATGAGACCTTGAAGGACAGAATTTCAAGATGACATGACTGATATTGACTTTATGAATGGTGTATAGTCAGCAAGGTATGAAACTATGCCAACAAGTAATCAAATTTGAGGAAGAGTAATGTTTATGGACTAGGGCTACCATCAGTGACTAATTTTTTGCATGACCTATTGGAATGATAAAAAAAAATTCTAAGTGGGACCCCTAAAATGATATGAAAATAGGAATTTTGATCACTGATGGAAAGATGCAAATACTTACACGAACAAAGTAATTGATTAACTGATTGGTAAAATAATTCCAAGTTTCCAGAGTAAAAAGGAAGAGGTAGTTTTTCTGACAGTTACCTTCCCCAAGAGGATAAAAAGGAAATCCTAAGGAGGGGAAGGGGTTTTGTTCAAGAAAGAGGAAAAAGGTTAACAACAGTGGTTGCAAAAAGGAATATTTTTCCAGACCTGGTTTAGTACCAGTGGAGCTCTGTAACACGCAAGGTGTGTAGGCTGGACAAAGGTCCTGAGGCCTAACTCCTGATTATTAACTGCTACCTGAAAATCTGGTGCGGAGCACGGGGGGAGCAAAGGACGTGATCGCCTCTCCCAATTTTGGGTGATGCCATTAGTTAAGCAAAGAATACTCAGATAAGTATATAATTCTCTGGTTAAATTATAAGAGATGGTAATGAAATGTTATTTAAATTTAGTATGCTAGAATTGTTTATCAATGTTGTTAATTGGAAAAATATATTGTTAACTACTCATTTTTGATAAATGAAGTAAATCTAGAAATAGAAACATAGATAAAGAAATGGTTGAGATAGAGATAAAAAAAGATACATTTTAGATATTCTTACTGACTAAGTACTGTAAAATGGTGCAACTTCGAACTCTTCAAATATAAAATTATATAAACCACAAATAAACCCCGCCTCTTATTACAGAGTCAAAATTTCTTATAATGTTGAGTTTTATTTATGCATATTACTAAAACAATACAATAATGTAACCAATACAAAAAATACACAGGTGGGGAATCGAGACCTAAACATGTGATAATAATTCTATTCGAGTTGTAACGTGCAAAGGAACTTTTGCATTCTCATGAATTTGGTGAAACGACTCAGTCCCGAGCTCCATATTAAGAAAAGCAAGGGTCAGGGTCCCCTAGCCGCTGTATCCACTAGTAGTTAGGGAACCTTATTGCATCAAATAGAGCACAAACTAAGGTCTGAAAAGCCATTATCCAATTCATAAAAAAAAATAGGCTTGAATGTTAACTGATATACTCATAAATTAATCCAAGATTAAAACATCATAGCATACACAGGCAATATAACAAAAGGAAAATTTTTTCCATATTGACAGAACCGAGCACATGGCTAGTTTCAGAAATGACAATAAATAGTAATAAGCTGAGATGCACATGAATAAATATTCAAAATGATTTATGAGTACACGAATAGCATTAAAGAAACCATAAATTCAGAGCCAGGAATATGTGTTACACATTTTTTTCCAAAAGACCGAATTAAACGGTTGTAGCAAGTATTTACAATTAACAATTGAAATCCCTAGAAATTCAGACTGCATCCATCACGCAGAGGAACATGAAGCTCTGCCATGCAAAAGGGTAACTCATAAAATAGAACTCAAAGTCATGTACATATACAGGGGTTACCCTCAGTGAACCCTCAAAAGTACCATATAATTAATTTTAAAAATGAATGAATGTAGAAGATAGAAACCCCAACTTACCTAGACATCTGAGGAAGAAAATGCTGCAGAGCTCTGGAGGACACCATAACCCACTAGGACCCCAGTATCCAGCAATATCTTGTGCAACAGAACAAGGAGAACGAAGACTATGAGTAAACACAAAGTAATGGAATAAACACTTTAGAAATTCCTTGTAAAATATGGGGTTTAAACAATAGAAGGTTCCTTACCTGAATTTTTCACACTCGGCACACCGAGAGGGTTAAACCCTTCTCTTGTCAAGGAAGGAGAAAATGTTGTACAAGTAGATCCATAAAACTTAGGCCATAACAGAGTTACCATCCTGAGAAAATTTGGACAATAGCGTAGAGCAATTAAAATATTTTGTAGACATTTGATTTAGCTGAGAAATCATTAAAAGGAACTATGCAAAAAGAAAATAAACAAAACATCATGATTATGGAGGGACATAACTTGCATGTGCAAATTGTGTTCTTCGGGAGCGTTGACATCAGACCCTAAGCATAACTGAGCCAACACCTTGTTGTGGATATTAAACATTATAGAATCACAAATACAACCAGAACCCTGGAGCGAAATCCATTTCCAAGTTTGAACCAAACTTCAAGTGATTTTTCAACCATGGATAAGGGCTGAGCACCCCAACAGCCGGAGGAAGGACGTTGCAGGTTGAGGCAGCTGCAGACTAGAGTCAAGAAGGAACCACAATGAAAATGAACGCAGTTCATGGCGTTGGGATAGGTAGTTACCATAATCCTATCTGCATCAATATCCACCATCCGATCTAGGTATTACTAAATCGGCGGTCAAACCAATTATCTATAAGCCTCAATGGATGAAAGCTGCCTAGCATTTCGGTAGGTTGGACCTTGGTTAGGATTAGATTTTATAAATAATGCTACAATCATGAACTTGAATCTTGGATAGATATAAACACATATATTATACGTTTTAACCCAAGGGATATGCAGTTCAATCACACCAAACATAATAAATTCCAACAATTGTAATGACTAGGTAAGTATTATCACCATTTAATTACCATGGTAGTGCTCTTTTAATAGAGTTAGGGTGTTACATATAATGTACTTTTCCATTATTTTATATATGTCGAATACAGATATTGAGTGTACCATTAACCTTTGGAGTAGTATCAACTTTTTTTTGTTATGTATGCATGGAAAGTAAAGGATTTATTAAGTTTTTTTTTTTTATTTAGAGGTGAAAAGTGGTATCAGAGTGTGGTTTGCACACTGGGCCATATTGGGCCAACTAAATAACTCTAGGTGTTTTCAAATTTTCTAATTCCATGCAGAGTGACATGAATTATTAAAATATACAATGAGGAGAGTATCTAGTCATTAGACATCGAGAACTATAGGGGAAATCCATCCCCAACCTAATCCAGAAATTAACCCATATATATGGGTAAAATTGAGCATGGATTAGCACCAACAAACTAGTAGGTTACTAGAGGAACAACATTGTCAGACAACCCTATTGTTGGACACAGTACAACAACTCCAGATAGAAATGATTCAAGTAAGAAGCAACAATTAAATATTAATGTGAGAATAGGAAAGGAAACTTAAAATCCTCTTAGATAAACAGAATCATCCTACAATGTAGCCTAGTCCATAAAGGGACACCCATGAAGAAGAAGAGAAACAACAGCAATTTAATGACAATCCAAAAGGAATTCATACTTAGAGAAGTAACAAAAATAGAACTTACATTGAAGCAGAGTTTGGAAATGCTTAGGAACAACAGGAAATGAAGAAACAGAAAGTGGAGTTACAAGGTGAGTTTCGGAAAATTAAACCTCCCACTTTCAATGGAGAGGCCAAGGAAGTGGAAGAAGCATGGATAATTAATGTGAATAAATATTTTCAGGTCTATGAATATAACAGCAAGCTCAAATCTCGCTTGGCTATTTATCAATTGCGGGAAAAGGCCACATTATGGTGGGAGGAGGTGAAAAATGTGCGGGGAATTGAAGACTAGAATGTAACTTGGGATGAGTTCCGGCAGTATTTTAAGGACAAGTATCTAACAGAATGATTTTTTGATGAAAAATATCGAGATTTTCATGACTTGAGGTTGGGTCAATTGTTTATGGATGAGTTCATTAGTAAATTCACATCTTTGTTAAGATACATACAATATTTGAGAGATGAAAAAACAAAAGTACAACGATTCTTGAGTAGCCTCCCTACTCACATGAAGGAGAGGATCAAATTCGTGAATCCAAAGAATATGGATGAGGTAATCTCAAAAGCATGAATGTGCTATCAGCAGTCCAAGGCAAAAGGCAAAGTTGGCAGAAGTTAGCCACCAAAGACAGGGCAGAAGGGTACCTCGAATTTCATAAGTTGTAGACAAGGAAATTATAAAAATGCTGCAAAGAACCCAACAAATATAAAATTTTGGTAAAATCCACAAAATCCCAAATGTTTAGTTGATGAAAGGCCTACTGAAGCATCCACCATGCCAGATCATGAACAGTCCCAGAAACCACCGCTACAATGTTGGGGGTGCGGTGAGGCACATTATTTTAATAATTTCCCTCATCGTGGAAGAAATGAAGTTACAACCAATCTACAAGAGGCATCTACAGTAGGGGATGTTGCACGAAACATACCGAGGATCAATGCTGCACTAGAATATCGGCAAGTGGATTTCCAGCCAATTATGATAGAACTAGAAGGTAAGTTATATTCCCAAACTATTTCCATTTTGATTGATACGAGTGCTAGTTTAAGTTATATAAATCCTCGAATAGTTGAAAACTATAAACTGCAAAGCTATAAATTTAAAATTCCCTGGTTGGTACAACTGGCTACTAGAGTAAAGAGAAGAGTTAATGCAAAAGTCTCGAATTGTATTTTTGAAATAGGGAGACAATGTATAATTGTTGAATTTAACATTTTTCCATTAGGCTCCTATGATATTATGTTGGGAATGGACTGGTTAGAAAGACATTGGTCACTGGTAGATTTCAAGGAGAAAATTATCCATTTTAAGGCAGAAAATGGTACTCATCAAGAATTACAAGGAATTAAGAAACCCCTTCGATTGCGCCCCATCAATGCATCTCAGTTGAGTAAATGCATTAGAAAATGGTGTCAAATTAATGCTATTCAAGTGGGGTTTACTAAATCTAAAGACAAGACCCTTATGTTGGAAAATATTCCAGTTGTTCAGGGTTTTATGGATGTGTTTCCTGAAAGTATTCCAGGATTACCCCTGAAACGAGACATTGAATTACTACCCAGAGCAACATCGCTATCATGAGCACCATACAGAATGAGTGTCCTTGAAATGACAGAATTAAAAATGCAGCTACAAGAATTATTGGAAAAAGGGTATATTCGACGAAGTGTGTCCCCTTGGGGAGCACCCGTGTTGTTTGTTAAAAATAAAGACAATACGATGTGGATGTGGATGGGCTACCAGTAGCTTAATAACCTCACTGTAAAAAAAAAAATACCCATTGACAGGTAAAAGGAGTGACCGTATTCCCAAATACTGAATTGATATCTGGGTATCACCAGATACAGATTAAGGATGAGGACATATCCAAAACAACTTTTTGTACCATGTACAAACATTATGAATTTATGGTGTTACCGTTCATATTAACCAATGCACCAGCAACTTTCATGAGTCTGATGCATGGTATATTTCACCCATTTATGGATAAATTTGTTTTAATATTTATTGATGATATACTGGTCTATTCTAAAAATATTTAAGAGCACAAAGAATAATTACTTTTGGTGTTTAAAATGTTGCGGGAACATCAACTCTATGTTAAATTTGGCAAATGTGACTTTTACAAAGAACAGATCCAATATTTGGGCCATGTAATATCTGTTGAAGGGATCTCGATAGACCCCGAAAAGATAAAGAAAATTATGGAATGGAGAGTTCCCAGAAATGTAGCAGACATACGATCTTTCATGGGCCTAGCTGGTAATTATCGGTGATTCATTGAAGGCTTATCTAAGATAACCTTTCCCATTACTTCCTTGCAGTGGAAGGGGCAAGTCTTTAAGTGGACTAATGAGTTTCAAGCTAGTTTTGAGTGACTAAAATAACTATTAACTATTACCCCTGTATTGAAAGTGGCGGACGCAAGCAGAGAATTTGAATTATGCATTGATGCTTGTAAGGAAGGGATGGGAGCGGTATTGACATAAGATGATAAGGTTATAACATATGAATCCAAAAATCTAAGGGACCATGAGCAATGATACTCTACCTATGATTTAGAGTTAACTGCAGTAGTACATGCCCTTCGAATTTTGAGACATTACTTATTGGGGAAAATATTTTTGCTAATAATCGACCATAGTAGTCTGACTAGATATTTTAAACAATATGATTTTAATGCTCGCCAAGAAAAATGGAATGCGTTCCTAAGAGAATTTTATTTTGACATTCAACATGTAAAGGGTAAGGAGAACTGTGTAGCTGATGTTAAGTAGGAAACTACATTGCATCTATGAACTTTACTTTAATCAAGTAGAATTTAAGTTTTAGGAGAAAATCATGGAGGTAGCAAAGAGAGAGCTTGAGTATCAATTCCTATGGCACCAATAAAGAGAGGTATAAAAAAAAAGAAAATCAATCAGATTATGGAATTAATAATAAACAACTTTTGATATTTCGAGGAAAGATATGTATGCCAAATCAGTTGAGCCTGAAAGAGTTGATTTTAGCTTAATACCATCGGAGTTCCTATGCAAGACATCCCAGGTATCAGAAAATTCTAAAAACAATTAGAAAAGACTATTATTGGCCTAGAATGTGTAAAAAAATTGTTGAATATCTGACCAAATTTTTAGAGTGTCAGCAATTCAAGGTGGAGTACCAACATCCACCAGGATTGCTTCAACCTATTCTTGTACCAGAATGGAAATGGGAAGTCATATCACTTGATTTCATCACAAGTCTACCATGAAGCAAGAGACAGAATGATCCAATTATGGTGGTGGTGGATAGGCTCATTAAGGTAGTGATTAGGAGATCAATATTTAGCTAAAAATTGAAAGTGATCAGAAATTCTTCAAACCTGAATGACCGGATAGAGTTCGTCACCAAGATTCCAATGCAACTCGTTTCGGAAAAATCCGAGTTAGTATGAGTGAGTTATGGTCTGTTTTTCGTTTTCCAAAACAGGTAAAAATTATGCAGAACACTGACAGAATGATGACTTGGCAGTCCAGTCAGCACCTCAAGAATATCCATGGAATATTCTCCAATTTCAGGTAGTGACACTATGATAAGTGTCATCTCTAGATTTTCCAATGTTGCTATGGGAGATTGAAATTGTCCTCCATTTTCTAAGGTTGCAATTTTTATGTATGATGGCTTATTGGTGGATTATGGGCCAATGGGGAAGGGCCATGTTGCGCAACCGAAGGCTGCCACGTGCCCCCCCTCCCCATGGCAAGGTGGATGGCATGTTTTTATTCTAAGCTCGAACTTCATGATTGAATGGGCACATATATTATTTTTTACCATAGTTCAAATTAAACATAGCATGGGCACATGTATATATATATTTTAATCCAAGTTTCAGACTATAGTCGAATGGAATTTGGTTATAATTCATATATGGAAGAGGCTATATAAACTAGGCAGACTGGCTTTATACATAGTGGAGCTTCTAACTATGGTGGACAGGTTATATATGGCAGAGGCTATCTAAACTAGGCAGACTGACCCTATACATGGTGAAGCTTCTAAATATGGTGTACAAGTTATATATGTCGGAGAAAATATTTATGGTTTGGATCAGGGTCGAACCCACGACCTCACCTGCGCCAATATACAACCTTACCGCTCTACCATATCGTGGGTCTTAACCACTATGGATTCCCACTACTACTTGAAGATTATCGCGCTGGAGGTTGGGGGCCTAGAGGGGGATAGCTCCCTCCCATATGCTCAAGAGAGGAGACCAAGTGCTAAGTAAAGATGACGGAATTTTTCAAACGGAGATCATTAGCGTTAAACCATTACATTAATCCAGATTAAGTCATAACTAATCTATGATTAGTTATAAAACACACTTTGCGCTAACCTTTCACTAATCTCCTGTTATATTAAAAAAATTGTGCTTATCTTAACATTAAGTGCTGATTAATGTGGTAGCGAACTTGGTGGAGGTGCCTTTTTAGTCGGAACTTCTAAATTTAGCCATGTTAACTAGCGAAATTCCAGAATTGGTGGAGAAATACTATGAAAACTTGTTTTTTCCATAACTGAGGCAATTTTCGACCAAAATGAACTCAGGAAAAGTCATTCTTTGTATATTTTGATGTTTTGGAGCCATTGGAGTAGATTTCAGAGGCAACAGGAGACTGTAAACAATCATTTTGCACAATTGAAGCTAATACAAAGGCCCACACTATGAAGTTGGGCCAAGGAGACGTAGCCCAGGAGAGGTGAACTCCTTCAACAAAAACTTGTGTATTTGTCTCTATTGTTTGTGCTTGCTGTGTTTTTATATGTTGTTGTTCAGCATTAAGTTTCTATGCTTTTAAGTTCATGAATTACACTTAATCTCACCAAGTTTAATTAATTGTCACTCATAAGCTCATGTATAAACCCTTGAATGATAAGAAAACCAAAGCACTTTTATTTTAAATATGAAACTAATATTAGCACAACATTAACTAACAATAAATCTCAGATCAAGTTGGTATCAGAGCTCAAGGTTGCTTTCTTGCTTTACTTGAAGGGTTTTAATACTTGAAATTTCTGTGATGCTTACAAGGTTGAAGTTGTAGAGAGGAGAAGGGAACTTATTTGTAGCTAGTCCTGAGATTAGGACAAGAAGAAAGAGAGCTGAGAAATCATCATTTTCACCCAATATTCCACTCAAAGCTACAATTGAAGCACCTCAAGTTCCATCTCCATTAGTTGAGATTGAAGAGGTACAAATTGCATAAGAAGCTGAAGTGATTGAAGATGTACAAGCACCAGAGGTTGAGCTTGAATCCTTAGCCATTATGTCAGGCTATGAAGAGACTCATGAACATTTAGAAGAAGAGGATGTTAAGAGAGACTTCAAAGACATGTAAAGAATGGTTAAAATCATGTATGAATAATTCATTGCAGAAAGAGCAGGAGAAGGTTCAAAGCCTCCACATGGAGAAGGATCTTCAGATGGTAAGAAGGATGAAGAGAAAAGTTCAAAAGGTAGTGGATGAAAGCCACCTCCATCTCAACCATTCTCATCCTCATCATCTTCATAAGCATCTTCATCTTCCACATCCACCACAAAAACCACCCATACCCATACTCATTCCAAGACCCCAAGAGGAAAGACTCCATTACTCAAGTTGGACATTAAGTTTGAAATTCCCATGTACAATGGTGAGGTTAATGCAGATAAGTTAGACAATTGGATTTTTCAATTGGAAGTATACTGCATAATTCAGAATCTACAAGAGGATGACATAAAGATCCAGTTGGCTTCATTAAGGCTAGAAGGAACAACACTAGCTTGGATGGAGGCAAAGACTCGAGAGGAAACGTGAATTCATGGTAAGATATCCATTTCTTGGGTTGAATTCATTTCTTCCATTAAAAGACAGATTTATCCATTAGCCTATATGTAAAAATCAATAATGAGTTGGAAAAACTTTAGGCAACTCAATGGCCAAATTGTTTAAGAGTACACATAGGAGTTTCGAAAGAGGGCTTTGTTGTTTGGAGTAAACTTGAATTCACAAGAAACAATCTTGAAATATATTGGAGATTTACATTCCTACTTGAAACATACTGCTTATGTTAAACTCAAACAACTTAGATGAAGTATGTGTGCAAGCCATGCATCTTGAAGCAAGGGGAAAGAACATTCAGGAAGAGGGTAGTAAGAAGAAGCCATTCAAGGGTAAGGGAAAAGAGAAGGGAGGAAAATTGAAGGGAAAGAAGAATGCAAGCATCAAGAAATAAGGGGAGAAAACTACATGCAAACATTCCAAAGAGGGGCATGATGAAGCCCATTGTTGGAAACTACATCTCGAACTAAGGCCACAGAAGTCAAATAACAAAGGGAAACAAATGATGGCTTCCACCACACAACAAGATCTTGGATCCGATTCATGAGATGAAACCAAGATAATAGCCATTATTAACAAAGGAAAGGAAGTCATAGCAAGTACTAGTTCCTCAAATAGTCACAACAACACTCCAAATGAAGACACAAGGATAGAATTGTTCCATGTTAGAGTGATTTCAAATCATACAAATATTGATGCATTGTTTGATATTGGGTCATAAGCAAACCTGATTTCATAAGACTTAGTCAAAAAGCTTAACCTTGAAACCGTACCACATCATAAACCATACCCTTTGGGTTGGATAATTAAGAATACCAATTTACATGTTACAAGGACATGCATATTCAGGTTTGCTATTACTCCAAACTTCATTGATGAAGTCAAGTTAGATGTGGTTCCACTTGACATTTCTGGGATTATCTTGGAAAGTCCATATTTTTATGACAGGAAAGCAGTGTTTTATCCCCATGAGAAAAAATATCATTTTCTTAATGATGGCGTGGAGTATATTGTGAGATCTCATCACAAGAAACTGAATATTTCTTTAGTTAATGCAGGGCAAATGAAGAGGCTAGTTAATGCAAGTAAAAATTTTGTGCTTCTCATGATCAAGAAAAAAGATGATGTTGACTATGAATATTTTGAATGATGTGATAAAAAATTAAAATCTTATTAGTTTGATGTGGTAAGTCAGCATGGCGAGATGTTTCAAGAAACGAAGGGATTACCTCCCAAGAGGGGAATTCAACATGAGATTCAATTGTAGCAGGATGTTCCACTTCCAAAAATTGGTATGTATCGCATGTAAATTATGGAGAGTTTGGAAATCAAGAAGAAAATTCAATATTTGTTGAGTAAAGGTATCATACGCCCATCTACTTCACCATGTGGTTCACCAATTGTTTTGGCTCCAAAGAAGGACGAGATTTGGCGCATGTGTATCTATTTCTATGCACTGAATAAAATCACAGAAAATAATCGCTACCCACTCCCATGCATTGATGATTTTATAGATCAATTAAAATATGCAAGATATTTCACTAAGTTAGACTTGCGAAGTGGTTAACATCAAGTTAGAATAGTTGGAGAGGACATTTGGAAAACTATTTTCAAAACTAGACAAGGATTGTTTGAGTGGTTAGTTATGCCATTTGGTCTAACAAATGCTCTAGCTACTTTCATGAGAGTCATGAATGATTTAATTAGACCATTTCTAGATGAATTCATCATTTTTTACTTATATGAAATACTCATATTCATTAAATCAAGAGAAGAACATGTCATACATGTGAACAAGGTACTTGATGCCTTGAAAAAAGAGAAATTGTTTTTAAAGATGTAAAAGTGTGAGTTTGGTAAGACTTCATTGGTGTATTTCAGACACATTGTTGGAGAAGTTAAGTTGAATATCGACCCTTCCAAAGTAGAGGTCATTCTGAATTGGCCCAAGCCCAATACAGTTACAGAGGTAAGAAGCTTTTTAGGGCCAACACAGTATTCACGGAAATTCATTACTAATTTTTCTTCCATTGCAGCACTGTGACATGCATTGACAAGTGTTAAGAAAGTATTCCATTGGGGATATTTGCAGCAAAAATCATTTGATGCTTTAAAGAAAAAGATAAGTTCAGCACCAGTTTTAGCACTTCCGGATCTTAGATAGCCATTTGAGATCCAAACAAATGCAAGTGATTATGCTATGGGAACAGTGCTCATGCAGCATGGTAAGCCTATTTCGTTTCATTCTGAAATTTTTAATGAAGATGTGACTAATTATCCCACCTATGATAAAGAGTTATATGAATTGGTACAAAGTGTAAAGAAATGTAAGCAATATTTGATGGGGAAAGAGACTATTATCCATACCGACCATCAACCATTGCATTACTTACAATCAAAGTCAAAGTTGCAGCAATCAAGACATTTCAAATGGATGGGATTTCTACAACAATTTCATTTGGTTATCAAGTACAAAAAGGGAATATACAATAAGGTAGTTGATATTCTCTCTAGGCCTATTATAAATTCATCTATTATACTCAAGAAAAATTCAATTATGCATGAAAGTTACATTGAATAATATGCATATGATAGTGATTTTCAAGATGTGTATGAAAGCTTGAGTCAAGGAAACCAAAATGAAGAGTTAGATTATCATGTACATAAAAATTTGTTGTATCACTTGGGAAAGTTATGTATACCACAGGGAGAAAGAAACAATATCATAAGGGAGGCGCATGCATCATTGATTGCGGAACATTTCAGTGTAGGAAAGACAGTAGCGAATCTCCAAAGGTATTGTTATTAGCCACGCATGATTGATAGTGTATCTCGTTTTATTAGAGGATGTTATTATGTGCAACAAGTAAGCCTAAAAATAGTAAACTTGGATTGTACACTCCGCTTCCACTTCCTTCACATCCTTGGGAGAGTATCTCAATGGATCTTGTAGGTGGTCTTCCTATGTCAAGAAAAGGTCATGACTACTTGTATGTTGTGGTAGATAGGTTCAGAAAAATGTGTATTTTGATTCCATGTAAGAAAAAAATTACAGTTAAACAAACCATTAATATTTTCTTTCAAAATTTATGGATCCATTTTTTTCTTCCTACTTCTATTGTAAGTGATCAGGATTCTCGATTTGTTGGGAATTTTTGGTCAAAATTATTGGACATGATGGACACCAAGTTGAAGAAGAGTACAAAATTTCATCCGCAAACAGATGGTCAAAATGAGGTGGTAAATAGGAAATTTATTCATCTTCTTAGAGGTTATTGCAACAAGCATCGCAAGTTGTGGGACGAACAATTTCATTACATTTAGCATGCATACAACAAGGCAAAGCATTCTTCCACAAAGACATCGCCATTTGAGGCATGTTTTGGTTATTTTCCAAGATCGCCTTTGGACTTCATATTTGAGAAATATGTCGCTATAGATGGTCATAGTGACATAGATAAGGCAAGAAAGTTCATTGAGAAAATTCAGTTGATACATTACACAGTGCAAGAGCAACTTGAAAAGAGTCAAAGTAGCTACAAGGCAAGACATGAAAAACACCGTGTTGATCACAAATTCCAAGTTGGTGATGAATTTTTGTTGTATATAAGCAAATAAATATTGAAATGGGAAGGTAAAAAGCTCAAGCCAATCCATTATGGTCCATTTAAAATTATGGAAAATATTGGTACAAATGCATTTAAACTAGATTTGCCTCCTTATATGCAAATGTATTTTGTCATTAATGTTGAGAATTTGAGATTGTTTGAGCCTCCTTTGATTGATGATCAAGGATAAGATGTTCAGCTGCCATCAATAGATGATTTCTCGCCCGAATATCTTGATGAACTTCAGCAAGATCTCATACTTGACATAAGAATCATAACTTCAAGAACAGGAAATGTCGATTACCTTAGAGTGGGACTCAAGGGACAAAATCCTTCAAAGGCCAAATGGATGGAGAGTGAAAGGGTGAGGGATTTGTACCTTGACCTATTGAAAAATTGATAGTATATTTTGGGGTCCAAAAGGCTTCTAGTGGGGAGGAATGATAAGGAGATCAATATTTAGCTAAAAACTAAAAGTGCTCAGAAATTCTTAAGACATGAATGACCGGATAGAGTTCATCACCAGGATTCCAACGTAACTCATTTCCTCAAAATCCGAGTTCATATGAGTGAGTTATTGTTTGCTGTTCATTTTCCCAAACATGTAAAAATTGTGCAGAACAGTGGCAGACTGATGACTTGGTAGTACAATCAACACCTCAAGAATATCCAGGGAATATTCTCTATTTTTAGCCAGTGACACTTTGACAAGTGTCATCTCCAGATTCGCTAATGTTGCTATGGGAGATTGAAATTGTCCTCCATTTTCTAAGGTTGCATTTTTTATATATGATGGCTTATTGGTGGATTGTGGTCTAATAAGGAAGGGCCACGTGGTGAAACCGGAGGCTTCCACATGCCAACCCCCCCCCCCCCTTCCCCCATGGCAATTTGGATGGCATGTTTTTATTCAAAGGTCGAACTTCATGATTAAATGGGCGCATATATTATTTTTTACTATAGTCCAAATTAAACATAGCATGGGCGCATGTATATATATTTTAATCCAAGTTTCGGACTATAGTCGAATGGACTTTGGTTATAAGTCACAAATGGTGGAGGGTATCTAAACTAGACAGACCGGCTCTATACATATCAAAGCTTCTAACTATGGTGGACAGGTTATATATGTCAGAGAAAATTTTTATGGTGTGGGTCGGGGTTGAACCCATGACCTCAACTGCGCTAATACACAACCTTACCACTCTACCATATCGTGGGTCTTAACCACTATGGGTTCCCACTACTATTTGAAGATTATCATGCCAGAGGTTGGGGGTCCAGAGGGGGGCTAGCCCTGTAGGCAAATCCCTCCCATATGCTCAAGAGTGGAGACCAAGCGCTAAGCAAAGACCGGTGGAGTTTTTCAAATGAAGTTCATTAGCACTAAACCATTACATTAATATGGATTAAGTCATAACTAATTTGCGATTAGTTATAAAACGTGCTTTGCACTAAGTTTTGATTAATCTCTGCTTATCTTAACATTAAGTGTAGATTAATGTGGTGGCGAACTTGGCAAAGGCGCCTTTTTAGGCGAAACTTATAAATTTAGCCATGTTAACTGTCGAAATTCCAGAATTGGTGGAGAAATAGAAGGAAAACTTGTTTATTTCCATAACTGAGGCAATTTTCAACCAGAATGAGCTCAGGAAGAGTCATTCTTGGTAGATTTTGATGTTTTGGAGCCATTGGATCAAGTTTCAGAGGCAACAGGAGGCTATAAACAAGAATTTTTCACAATTGAAGCTAATACAAAGGCCCATACTATGAAGCTGTACCAAGGAGACATAGCCCAGGAGGGGTGAACTCCTTCACCAAAAACTTGTGTATTTGGCTATGTTATTTGTGCTTGCTATGTTTTTATATGTTGTTGTTAAACATTAAGTTTCTATGCTTTTAAGTTCATGAATTACACTTAATCTCACCAACTTTAATGAATTGTCACTCATAAGCTCATGTATAAACCCTTGTATGATAAGCAAACCAAATCACTTTTATATTAAATCTGAAACTGATATTAGCACAACATTAACTAACAATCAATTTCAGATCATGTAGCTCATTTCATACCCATCCAGTCAACTTACAAGAATGTCCAGATTGCTGACATTTTCATGAAAGAAATATTTAGACTGCATGGTATTCCGAGAGTCATCATTTCAAATTGAGACGTAAAATTCACGTCAGCTTTCTGGAAGGCACTGTTCACTGGTTTGGGAACAAATATCCAATTTAGTACAGCTTATCATCCTCAAATAGATGGTCAAACTGAAAGGGTGAATCAAATATTAGAAGATATGATAAGCATATATGCGATGCAGCAACCCACAAAGTGGGAAGAATATTTGCATATGGTCGAATTTGCCTACAATAATGGATACCAAGAATCCCTCAAGATGAACCATTTTGAAGCATTGTATGGAAGACAATGTTGAACCCCTATAAACTGAAGCAGTTCTGAAAAAAAGTAATCCTTGGACCAGATATGCTGGAGGAAATGAAGTGTGAGGTAAGAAAAATTAGACAGAATCTAAAGGCAGCTTAGGACAGTCAAAAGGTATATGCCGACCGGAAAAGAACTTTTCGAGAATTTGAAGTGGGTGACCACATTTATGAAAGGATTAAAACCAATAAAATCACCTTAAGGTGGAATACTTGTGCCAAATTGTCTCCCAGGTACTTTGGAGATTTCCATATTTTGGAACGAATAGGGTCGGTGGCTTATCAGCTAGCATTTCCTAGCCACATATTGGTACACAATGTGTTTCAAGTGTCATTATTGAAACGATATATACATGACCCCAAGCATGTTATACATTAGAGAGCGTACATGTAAGGTATGTTTGCATTATGACTATAAGAAAAGATGGGTTCATAATTAAATTAATTTTAAATTTTGTTGCTTGCAGGTAGAACTAGACGACGAATTTCTAGTAGAACCTCAGTGTATTCTCGATCAGAGAGAAATAATACTCCGGAGGCGAGTCATCCCCAAAGTTAAAGTGCAATGGAGACACTTTAGCTCAGAGGAGGATACTTGGGAGGATGAAAACTCTATACGAGAAGTATATCCTAAAATGTTTTATGGAATGAAGTAAACACTGAGGACAGTGTTTGCCTCTAGTGGGGGAAGATGTAACACCCCGTATAATTTTTATGTTATGTTTAAAAGAATTTCTTAAATACATTTGAATTGGTTAGTGAAAATATATTAACGAATATGGTTATTCGTTAGTAAAAGAAAACTTGAATTTTAATTCATGAATGAAATTTACATGGAGTAAATGATTAATTGATTGGTAAGAGAATTCCAAGATTCCACAGTAAAAAGGAAGAGATAGTTTTTATGACAGTTACCTTCCCCAAGAGGATAAAAAGGAAATCCTGAGGAGGGGAAGGGGTTATGTTCAAGAAAGAGAGAAAGGGTTAACAACAACGGTTGTATAAAGGAAGAGTTGTCCAGAGCTAGTTTAGTACCAGTGGAGCTCTATAACCCGTAAGGTGTGTAGGCTAGACAAAGGTCCTGAGGCCTAACCCCTGATTATTAACTGCTACCTAAACTCTGGTGCGGAGCACAAGGGAGCAGAGGATGTGATTGCCTCTCACAATTTTGGGTGGCGCCATTAGTTAAGAAAAGAATACTGAGATAAGTATATAAGTCTCTGGTTAAATTATAAGGGATGGTAATGAAATGTTATTTAAATTTAGTATGCTAGAATTGTTTATCAATTTTGTTACCTGGAAAAATATACTATTAACTATTCATTTATGACAGATGAAGTAAATCTAGAAATAGAAACTGAGATAAAGAAATGGTTGAGATAGATATAAACAAAGATACATTTTAGTTATTCTTGCTGACTAAGTATTATAAAATAGTGCAACTCCCAACTCTACAAATATAAAAGTATATAAACCACAAATAAAACCTGCCTCTTCTAACAGAGTCAAACTTTCTTATACTATTGAGTTTTATTTCTGTATATTACTAAAACAATAAAATAATGTAACCAATATATAAAATACACAGGTGGGGAATCAAGACCCAAACATGTGATAATAATTCTATTCGAGCTATAGCATGCAAAGGAACTTTTTCATTCTCACAAATTTGGTGAAACGACTCAGTCGGGCTCAGAGGTTTAGTCCCGAGCTCCGTAGTAATTTGAGAAAAGGTCAGGGTCCCCTGTCCGTTGTATCCACTAGTAGCTAGGCATTAGGGGAATTTTGAGGTCTAAAATGGGCTCCTAAGAAAAATGTACAACAAAAATAAACTTTATAAGAACCAATAGGATTCAAGATGATGATGTCAACCATGCGGGATGATTCACCATTTTTTAAGTAAAAGGGTAAAAAGATTAAAAAATAATAAAATAATAAAACTACTTTTTCGACTCGTATTTTCAACTTAGCTCCCAAATATTTTACTCAAATTTCGAGCGAGAGCACTCGTTATATGCAAAATTTAATTCCTCATCCAAGGAGTACCCATGTTGCATACTTTTGATGGACCCAGCTACACGAAAAATGAGAAATACATGAAAAAACGTGTTTGCAATCACGTTTTTCAGGTATTTCTCATTTTTCATGTAGAATGATCCATCGAAAGTATGCAACATGGGTACTTATTGGATGAGGAATTATATTTTGCATCCAACAAGTACTCCCACTCGAAATTTGAGCAAAAAAATTGGGAGATAAATTGAAAATATGAGTTGAAAAAGTAGTTTTTTCCTTTTTCCCTCTAAAATTTGATGATGTAATCAAATCTTATTTTATTATTTCCACTATTATTTTATAATTTCCTTAGGAGGCCCATTTTAGACTCAAAATTCCTCTAATGGAACCTTCTTACATCAAACAGAGTACAAACTAAGATCTGAAAAGCCATTATTCAATTCAGAAAAAGAAGAAAATACAAATAACTAGAGGCTTGAATGTTAACTCATAAACTCAGAAATTAATCCAAGATTAAAACATCATAGCATACACAGGTAATATAACAGAAGGCAGACGTTTTCCATATTGATAGAGTTGAGCACATGGTTAGTTTCAGAAACAACAATAAATAGTACTAAGCTAAGATACACATGAATAAATATCCAAACTAATATATGAGTACACAAATATCATTACAGAAACCATAAATTCAGAACCAGGAATATGTGTTGCACAATTATTCCAAAATACCGAATTAAACGATTGTAGCAAGTATCTACAATTAACAATTGAAAACCCTAGAATTTCAGACTACATCCTTCATGCAGAGGAACATGTAGATTTTCCATGGAAAAGGGTAACTCAGAAAACAGAACTTGAAGTCATGTACATACAGAGGGGTTACCCTCAGTGACCCCTCAAGAAGACCATATAATTACTTTTAAAAACGAATGAATGCAAAATATAGAAACCACAACTTACTTGGACATCTGAGGAAGAAACTACATAGCTCTAGAGGATGCCATAACCCACCAAGACCCCAGTATCCAACAATATTTTGTGCAACAGAACAAGGAGAATGAAGATTGTGAGTAAGCAATGGAAGAAACTCTTTAGAAAGTCCCTGTCCAATTTGGGGTTTAAACAAGATAATGTCCCTTACCTGAATTTGTCACACTCAGTACACCAGGAGGGTTAAACCCTTCTCTTGTCAAGGAAGGAGAAAATGGTGTACAAGCAGAGCCAAAAAACTTTGGCCATAACAAAGTTACCAACCTGAGAAAATTTGGACAATAGTGTAGAGGAATTAAAATATTTCGTAGACATTTGATTTAGCTGAGAAATTGTTAAAAAGAACTGTGCAAAGAGAAAATAAACAAAAAAAATATTATGGAGAGACATAACTTGCCTGTGCGAATTGTGTTCTTCGGGAGCATTGACATCAGACCCTAAGAAGAACTGAGCCAACAAATTGTAGTGGAGATTAAACATTACATAACCGCAAAGACAACTAGAACCCTGGAGAAAAATCCAGTACCATGTTTGAACCAAAATTCAAGTGATTCCACAACCATGGACAAGGGTTGAACACCCCAATAGTCCGAGGAAGGACGCTACAAGTTGAGGTAGCTACAGACCAAAGCCTGGAAGGAAACACAAAGAAAATGAATGCAGTGTGCTATGTTGGGATGGGTAGTTACTCTAATATCGTCTGCATGAATCTCCAGGGTCCGATCTAGGTATTACCAGATCGACGGTCAGCCCAATTCTCAATAAGTCTCAATAGATGACAGCTGCCTAGCACTGCGGCAGGCCGGACCTTGGTTGGGATTAGATTTTATAAATAATACTACAATCACGAATTTGAATCTTGGATAGATATAAACACATAGATTATCCACCGTAACCCAAGGGATATGCAGTTCAATCACACCAAACATAATAAATGCCAACAGTTGTAATGACTAGGTAAGTATTATAACCATTTAATTACCATGGTAGTGTTCTTTTAAGACAGTTAGGGTGTTACGTATAATGTATTTTTCCATTATGTTATATGTGCCGAACAAAGAAATTGATTGCATCATTAACCTTTGGAGTAGTATCATTTCTTTTTGTTATGTATGCATGGTAACTAAAGGATTTATTATGTTTTTTAATTTATTTAGAGGTGACACTCTGACACGCTCGGCATACCTTCCTGCCTTAAGAAACTTGACAATCTGCCCGACGGGGAACTGAAGACCGGCCTTCGAGCTCCGGGAAACAGATTTCTTATATCAGTTGATTTCCCTCTTCCTTCCATTGCTTAAACGCTGGAAAAAAATAACTAAATGTTCTAACTAAATTTTCCGATGTGGCATAACTCCACAAAAATACGAAAATAAACTCTCTAACTGAATTCTTTGTACTCTCTAAGTGAACTCTTTGTCTTTAATTCAATTCCACGAACTATAAAATTCCAAAATAGATTAAAAAAAAAACTAAAACCATAAGCTCTATTTGTTTATTTCAAATAAGTTTATCTTAATATTTAGATGAACAATTATGTACGCATTGTAGTGAATCCAATGACTTGACTGCGTAAATTCTGGTGCATATTCATGGTAACTGATTTAGTATTTTAAGTTAATTTAGTTTATAATTTTGAAATGTTTTTTATTTTTATTTTTTTATTATTACTTAAAAAGAAAGTAAAGATTAAATATTTTTGGGTATTTTTGACACTATTGTATTTTTCAAAATTATATTAGATTATAATTAAATAATATTAATTTTATGGGTTTTGTGTTTGTTTGTTTTTTTTAAGAATTTGAAATTCAATCTATTATGTTCACTATATAAAATTATTATATAACTTTCAGTAGGATTTTGCAATCCAACAAAGTTCAAGAGTATATATTTTTAGAAAAATTACCTTTTATTTTTAGAATAATTACCTTTTATTCATATTTAAGTGATAGTTTCACAATATTATCAGATAAATTTTATTCAAAACTTTTCTTCAATACAACTTATTTGAAAATAAATAAATAAACTAAAACATAGATTTTATTCAAAACTTTTCTTCAATACAACTTATTTGAAAATAAATAAATAAACTAAAACATAGAATTACTAAACCAGGGCTTCTTTACAACTCTCTATAAGTAGGCTTGTGTACTCTTTGTGAGATTTTATATTTTGACTTATGTATTTGGTCTAGTCATGTTATGCTAGTTGTGGAATCGAATTTTTATATGTCTCTCCTCTATATTTATGTAGGATTAAGTTCATATAAATGGTGGATTAATTATAAGAATTTAATTTCACATTTATGTTTCAATGGATGGATGGTTTCTCAATGAGGATTGACCTATATATCTCACTTAAGATGTCTATACTCACTTAAATCAAATGGAAAGTAAATTTTTAATTGAATTAGTGGTAGTGAGGTATATGTGTACACATGGTTTTAAAACTTTGGAGTTCCCATGTCAAATATTTGCAATTATTCAAGTGGTATTATAATAAATTTTAACTATTTAGTTATATAGAGTATTTGGACTATTTTACTATATTACTAGTGTATATTATATTGGGAAGGGTTAAGCGTGAATTTTAGTTTGAGGAAAAATGAAGTTATATGGCTATATAATTTAATTATTATTTTGGTAGAAGATAAGTAGTGAAATCATTTTATTAACTCTAAACTTAAAATTTATTCATACTATAAATAGTTTTTGAGAAGCAATTAATTTATTTTGTAATATTGAATTGTCTAAGAAATAATACTTGAATTAAGTAGTGTTAATGGAATTCAAATTATGTACATTATTTCTTTTAATGACTCTAGTAATTTTATTTGTATCATGTAATAATTACTATAAATTTAATTATTATGCATATGTAAAATTTAATTAAATTTCTCTAAAAAGGATTAAAAAAAAATACTAGTTATAAATACATTTGGTACATGGGACTTAGAATTTCAATTAGTAAATCCCCCTCATTATTAAGAATTAAGGGTTAACTAAATTTATTAAAGGACAAATGTCAATTTTACACCTTGGATTTAAAGGTAATTTGTCCACCAAATAAGTTGAGATAAAAATGAGTGAAGATGCACACTAAATTTAATAGGGATAATAATATTGGACATTCTTATATTCTAGTTATCCATTGCATTTATTATCAATTACTGGCCACCATAATTTGGGCAATTCTTTGCATAAATTAAATACAAGTAAAAGGTAAATATGTACTACACATTATTTATAATCGTGTAGTAAAGTGTGTTTACCAAGAGTTAAAGTGTTATTTTCTTATGATATAATGTACTAATTGCTTCTTATATATTTACCAAGAATTATAATATTATTTTATTCTTATATAATCTCCTAAATAAGGGAGTTGGTATGAATGTAATTTCAATAATCCTAGTAATATAGAATTGAAATTCACTAATCTTGAGTAACTTCAAAATTATATACAATAGGATTATGAAACATCACCACCTACTATAATGATAATTATTATATTATTTAAAAAAAGAAGAAAAAAGAGAGAGAATAATGAATTTTGATGTTGGTGGAGACAAGTATCATATCTAGAAGAGGAGTCAGGAGGAGTAGGGTAGATAGAGGGCACATCATGGCACCACCACAACAACCAACTTTTGTCATCTTCATCTCACAAAACTCCCACCTAAATCCAAGGATGTTTTTCGCAAAGAACTTCTTGGGATACCCCAAAAGGGAAATTGACTTCACCATTGACCTTAAACTAGGAATGGAGCCTATTTCAAAAGCATTGTATCGTATGTGAACTCCAGAATTAAAGGAGTTGAAAATATTATTAAATAAATTACTGGACTTGGGTTTCATATGACCCAACATATCCCCATAGGGAGGCCCTATAAGCTTTGTTAATAATAAAGATGGGACTTAGCGATTTTGCATTAACTATCGCTAGTTGAACAAGGTGACCATACAAAATCAATGCCCTCTACGAGGATAGATGACTTGTTCGATCGAATGAAGAGAGCTTCTATGTTTTCAAAGATAGACCTAAGAACTAGATACCATCAAGGAAACATCAAGGAGGAAGTTATTACGAAGACAACAATTAAGACAATATTTGGGCATCATGAATGTGTAGTATTACCCTTTGGTCTGAAAAATTCCCCATTTGTTTTCATGATTTTGATGACTGAAATATTCTAATTTTACCTAGAATAGTTTGTACAAATATTTATCAATGATAGTTTCATCTCCTCAAATCCCCCATAGGATCATGATGACAATTGAGGTTATTTTTACAATGTCTTAGAGAGAACCGATTGTATGGGAAGTTGTCAAAGTGTTCCTTCTACCAATCCAAGATCCACTATCTTGGGCATATTATCTCTAGGGAAGGTATTGTGGTAGACCTAACAAAGATTGAGGCTGTTAGGACTCCACCAAATCTTCAAGGCTGAGAAATATTCCAGCAAAGGTAACCACAGACCAATCTTTTGGCTTGGTAGCTGGCCCTACCAAACCGAAGAGGGATCTCTCCACAAAATCACAGCCAATGCGGCTAGATGAGTAGGGTTTTAGGCTAGTTTTAATTACAGAGGGTTTGTTTGTTTGAATTGGGTTGTTGGATGAGAGGATTAGATTAAAGAGGTTAGGTCAGGGCAAATAAGATCAGAATTGTAGACATCTAATGGGGTAAGGTAGGTAGGTACTTTAACACTTTAGGGTTTTAGGGTGAGATGGATCAGACTGGTGAGGTGCTAAAAAGAGCATGGCAATACATGAATTATTTTTAAACTGAAGAAACTTAAAAAAATTATGGTGATTCTCCCAAAACATAGCATAAAAGATGTATTCTGCTTATCAAAATTGAGAATCAAACATATCATAGAATTGGAATGAACATGGAAAGTACAAAACATCAATACATATGAAGAAAAAAAAATGCTAAAGTACAGTACCACATGAATCCCAAAAGAATAGTTGCAACTCATTCAATATATTCATGCCAAAATCTGAATACGCTAGTGTCTCTAATCAATACAACAACATTCAACCTCTCAAACTGAATGAAGAGGTGACAGATATAGATGTCAAAAAAATTCTCCCAACCTCAGGGGTCGAATCCCTAAGTTGAGGATATTTTCCACAAAAGATTGAACTGAAAAAATAGAGTGTAGGGAGGTCAAACTGACTTATCCCTAACTTTAGTGACACTGATTCATTCATCCTTAAAAGGAATTCTGCCTAATGTATTTAACCCTAGGTAACTCAAAAGTATCACAATTACATTTACATCCATCATTTACATCAGTAAAAATAATGATTTTCCATGTTGAAACTCAGAAAACTAAAAAACTTCAAAAATATCAGTCCTAGTCAAGTGCGCAACACCTTTGGTCTATGCGTAATGCCTTTAGTATCTTCAAACCAAGTTTTGAGGGGGTTCCCGATGTCAAAATTGAGATCAGGATAGCTCATTGTAAATCATAACCTATCTAGTTTCCATAAATGTGCTTGGTTCCAAAAAATGATAATTTTTTACCCTCCAAAAATTCAATCTCCCAAGACTAGTGTGGTGAGCAGCGCCTGCCTGAAAATGAGGTCAGAAATGTGATTCTTGAGGTGTTTTTGGCCATTTCTCCCTGCTAGATTGCCCAATTTTGGTGTGCCAATAGTCAAAATTGAATTTTTACTGCCTTATGAATCCAATGGTGGTCATGTTTTTTCATTAGGAGGCCTCTAGAAGGTGTGCAACGCCTAGGGTACTGTGCATAGGACAGTCAAACCGTGTAAAAATTCTGAATTTTCTAGAAACATTGGCCTCCAAGATGGAGAAATATATCACTAACCATGAGGTTTTTTTGCAAAAATGACAACATTTTTTGTTATTTGGCATGTTGTGAACAAAAACCTCCTCCAGTTTCTCAAAATTCATTTTTTTTTTGCTACAATATTCTCTGCAAAAAGGTGTCTCAAACAGGATTTTTCACAAGCAGAAAAATAGGTTGTGAGTATGTGAATGGGTATTTGATTATGTAATACCTGTGTAAAAAGTGAGATAGGTTTGTTTACTTTGAAATCTTAGGAACAAAATCCTCCTTCATTTCCCCAATTTTTTTTTTTTTTTTGCCACAATATGTTCTTCAAAATGGTGACCAAACAAGACATTTTTGGAAAATGTGCCTTCGAAGAGTTTTTCAAATTTTCCAAAATTTTCTTCAAATTTCCTAAAAATTTCTTTAGAATTACTTCATGGAGACCTGATATGGTATTCTATGATATCATGGATGCATAAATGAGTAAATCCAACTTAACCTTCTCTTCCTTCTTGATTAGGGTTTGTAGTTCTGGACCAATTCACATAAATCAAAGCAACCCACATGTTTGAAGCAAGTGACTGCCATGGGTGAGGCCATTAATTATCTGGTGTCGATAGTATCAAACCTAATAATTCTTCCTCCCTTGTGTGGCTTTCTTTATTTTTGTCTTCCTCCTCCATGATGTTTTTAGTCTTGAAACCCTAGGGATGAGGAAATGGGAGTGGGAGATAGGTTAAGGGAGTGGGAATGGGGTAGGAAAATTGGGGGAAGTAGGGGAAGGGTTTAGGGAACTTATGGAGGGATCAAAATTTTTAAGGGATTGGGAATTATAATTTTCTTACAAGGTTGATAGGGCTGCCTAGGAAATTGAGATGCCTAGGACTTGGGGTTTAGGGGAAAATGAACTTGGGAACAGGGATTTAATGATGTAGGGATAGGAATAGGATTTACTATGATGTGGGAATGGTAGTAGGGTCTTAGGGACATATTTGTAGGTGTTGGAATGAAACTAGGGTTTGCAAGCTTTGAAAAATCCAAATTTCACATAAGAAACTTAACACGATAAAATTTGCACTTAAGAAATGCAAGGAGGGTGTGATGAGGCCTTAATTACTTGTTAGGAAGTGGAGAAACCCTTTGCTAAAGTTTTGGAGAACTTGCACAAAGTTTTGGAGCTTGCAGATGAAATTAGACAGGTGTGGAGCACCTTTGGTCTGTGCGCAGCGCTTGTCCCAGGTGCACAGCGCCTTGTTCCAGGTGCGCAACGCCTCCTAGAAACTCGACTTTTCGCCTTTCAAATTTGATTTTCGAGTTGTGTGAGTGATACCTCAATAGAATAGAGAGAAAATGAATGTCGTTTTGATCCTTGTATGGGCTTTAGGCTTGATAGATTGGATGTTTTGAGCTTTGGGACCCACTTTTCCTTCTCTCTTTCACCTTGAACTTTTGAAACAATACCTTTCACTTTGACATTCTTCCTTGGAAATTGATAATTTGATGGAGTTTGAGAACACTAGGATTTTGGAAACTTGATGTTTTTTGGCATATGGAACTTTGAGTTAGCAGCTATTGGAACCATGAACTTATTACATATAGAGAGAACATAAAATTACATATTGGAACCAAAATTACATTTGAAGTCATATTTACATGGTAAAGTGAATTTATTAGTCACTCTCTTACTTGCTGGTCTTTTATGCATGTAAATGGTGATTTAATGGACCTTGAAAACCCTAAGACCTAATGGACCCCTTGACTAAATGAACTTCATGATGACATGACTAATATGAAGATGAAAACTCATGACTGATGTACACTCAGGAAAGTATGGAAATGAGCCAGCAAGTAATGAAATTTAGGAAAGAGTGAAGTTTTTTTTTACATAGCGCTACCTTCAGTGACCAAATTTTTGAATGATGACGTAGTGGAATGACAAAAATTTCATAATGGGACCTTAATATGATATGAAAAGAGAATTTTTGATCCCCGATGGTAGGATGCAAATACTGACACTAATAGAGGGCATAATTAAATAGCTGGAACCAACCAATGTTCATGAAATATGCAGCTTCACGGGCATGGATGGATATTATCATAGATTTATTGATGGGTTTTTGAAGATAGAAAATCCCATTACCGAATTCCAAAGAAATAAAAAAAAAATTGTTTGGACTGAAAAATGTGAAGAGGCATTCCAATGGTTAAAATTATTTTTAAAAATGGTACTAGTTTTGAAGGTAATAGATATGGAGCAATAAGTTTTGGTTTGCACTGATGCCTCTAAGGAAGGATTGGGTTGCATATTGATGAAAAAAGGAAGATTAATAATATATGCATCAAGAAAAATTAGAACCCGTGAAGAGAAATATATGTGACCGAAGGAAGATACACGCCAATTAATATTGTGCGAAGCACATAGAGTAGTATAAATGGCACACCCTTGTGTTAAGAAGATGAGTGCAGTCCTGAAACCAATATTATTTTTCAAACGGATGAAGAAGGGTATTGTGAAATTCGTAGTGAGATGCTTAGGGTGTCTGTGAGTAAAATTTGAACACGTACACCTATCAGGGTTACTGCAATCCCATGAGACACCCAAACCTAAATGGGAAGTTATACCAATTGATTTCAACATGGGACTGCCAATGACCGCAAGAAGACATGATGCCATATTTTTTGTGGTAGACACATTGACCAAGAGTGCCCATTTATACCAGTTAAGACTACATATAAGGCACCAAAGATAGCCAAATTATTTATTGATGATATTATGAGATTAAATGGAGTGTATACGAATTTCATACCAGATAGGAGAGCAGTGTTTACAGGAAGATTTTGGACTAGCCTCCAAGAAAACTTGGAAACAAAATTGAACTTCAACACTGCTTATCACCTTGATGCAAATGGTCAAACAAAGAGGAACAATAAAATCCTCGATGACATGCTACAAATGTATGTGATGGGAAAAAAAAAAGAGATGGGAAGAGTTCTTACCGCTAGTAGAATTTTCTTGCAACAACAATTATTAAAGTTCCATCAAGATGATGTCATTTGATTTCTTGTATGGGGGAACTTGTAGAACACCTCTCAGTTGGGACTGACTAGAGGATTGAGTATTAATAGGATCAGAAGTAGTGCAATAGATTGAATAAAAAATGACTATGATTAGGGGGAGCATAAAAGAAGCACAAGGTTGAAAAAGAGCTACGTTGATGCTCATCAGGAAGATCAAATTTATGAAGTGGGAAATTGGGTGTATTTGCGAGTAACACCCTAAAAGAGCTCTATAAGATTTGGAAAGGGAGAAATTTGTCTCCATGGTTTGTGGAACCCTTTGAAATCTTAGAAAGAAAAGGGTCAGTGGAATATAAGCTTGCCTTACCTCCACCTCTAGTGCATATGCATGACGTGTTTCATGTTTCTATTTTGTGTTATTATATTTTATATTCTCCGCATGTTATTGACTTGGGTCATTTGTTGGTTTCAGACAAGGGAACAATGATGGTCGAACCAGTTCGCATACTGGACCAAAAAACTTTGCAACTTAGATGAAAATTAGAATTCCAATTTAAATTGTAGTGGGATAATTATAGTCCCATTTCAACCACTTGGGAGGACGTTGAGGAGATGCATCACCATTTTCCTTACCTATTCCAAGGACTTCGGGACAAAGTCTGTTATTAAGAGGGGGTGTGTGTAATGCCCCACTCTAGTTGATTGGTAGTAATATGACATTAAAATTCATCTAGGCCTAAGGCCAACACTTTATTCTTTGAGGACCTCAGGTTGAGGATCCGAACACATGACTCTATTATTAGTGGATGTGATGGTTGTGTATGTTCTCTATTGATATTAGGATGATTGTAGCATTAATGGTTATGAATATTTTCTATTGATGTTATGATGATCATATTTTTGATGTATATGTATGTTTCCTACTGATGTTATGATGATTATAGCCATGATGAATGTGTTCCTTATGTTAGCTACTACATTAGTTCTGGTTCACAATAAACAATGATGTGAATGACTAGGTCATATTGATGATGCTAATATGAAAATGACTAAAACTAAAAAACTTGTTATCGATGATTATTGAGTATGATAGGAAACCACCAGAGGCACTCACATATCATGATTTGACGACATTGGTTTGATGGAAATTAATATTTTCCTTTGAAATTCTAAGTCCAGTTTGAAACCTTCTATATATATATACTATGATCATATGTTATTGGTTGCAGGAACAGGTTAGTTGCTTATCTGAATGACTCACATATGGGTGATGGGGTTTTACAATTAGATGAAACTGCATGGGAGGGGTGGGATAGTGTCCCTGATCTCACCTACTAGCACTCCCGCCGTGACTTGAGCTAGAAAGGTAGAAACACCTTCGCCTTGATGATCATGATGTCGTGGGGGCATGTCCTAAATTTGGGTTGCTCACGAGTATTTTACTGGGGGGAACACATCAAAGTGGATTTTTCTGTCCCCAACACCATTAGTCTCACTATAGAATACAACATACGATATGATAATGGTCTCTATCATTGCACCTATATTTTCCCCTTATAGACACTGGATGCTTGAAGGGCAAGTGGCGTGGAAACTGCTAGTCATCGGTATTTTTCAATATCTTTAGATGACTATAGATTGGTTCTAGATTTTTGAAAACAAAATTCCTTGAATATTGTGAGTTTCATAAATCTCACTACCTTCATTATCCTTATAAAATTTTTTTCACTATTCCTCAGTTTGCCATCTCAAGGTCACCCTATTGCTCCTAAAAGACTCCTTATGGGCTTATGCCTCTAATCCTCATCCTTCTTTCTTGCCTATGACATCACTACCCTATTTTCCCTTGTCAAATAGAATCCATCCTCCCTCTAGGATTTCCTAGTGACGACTCATTCCAATGTCCCTTTGGGCATAATAAGCTTTAACAATACTCCATTTTCACCTAAATATCTCCAAGTCGAATTTGAGTCAAGATCAGGTCAACGCACCCTCCCTTAGTTCATTAGGGTTTTTCACGTGGTTTGAGGTCATCATTGGATGTTTAAGGCACTGAATTTCCTTGCTAGAATTTGGCTCAGATGTAATATAATATCAAGACATGGTTATTCAAGAAGGACCTAAATATTTCCAAAGAAGATTATCCCTTCAGTTCAGAGTCTGCACATGAGGAAAATGAACAAACTTTGGCACTTCTGCAGGAGTGTTGAAATTTTTGTCAGCAGAAGGTGTTGATGAGGTAGACTATCTACTCCTAAATGAATACAACTTACAGCAAAGGAAAGGGAAACAATTTGGTCTTCAATATAAGTAGGGTTTTGAGCTTGACGGTCTAGTTGAGTGCCAAAACAGTGATCCCTTGCAAAAATGACATGGAGGAGGCACACAAAGCCAAACATGAAGAAATTATATCAGAATAGATTGAAGAAAAATGGAAAAGGTGAGGTGAACTGGACAGAAATGAATGAACCTAAAAAGGCTATAGAGAACTTAGAAGACAACACTGATGATTGCTACAAAAGAGTTGCAAACACCTAGGGTTTTGAAGAAAGTGAACAGAGAAAGTGAAAAGATAAGTTGAACTCCATGGTGGAAAAAAGAGAATATTTTGAAGCTGTTGCTATGTGTAATCATCTTAAAGGTGTCAAAATAAACTTATCATGCCTCCATCATTTTCCAAGAATTCATTCCAAGAGTCAAGCCATTGGTCACTCATAGGGCCAGTTTTTCTTCAAAATATGTTCTAAACAAAAAAAGGTGAATTTGACAAAAGTGAGAGAGGTTTGTGTCCATAATGGGTCCATGAGAAATGTCAAAATTACAGGTTCTACAAGAGGTTTGTTTCACTTCTGGAGTGACCTTGAGAAAATCAACTTTTCCCATAGATAGAGTGTCCAAATGGCTTTTTTGATTAGTCAAATGACAACTAGACTAGAAGATATTTACAATGATCTATCATGATCTCAATTTGGAGTTGAGGAAGACCTCCAAAAGTTTCCTGCACAACACTCTACATTTCTGCACCATCATTCAACACCTTTTGACCAGTCTTGGGATAATCAACTTTTGACAAGTCAAATCAACTCCAATCAGAAAAAAAGGTAGATTTCGAAATTAGACAGGATAATATTTCCAACAAGTTATCTTGTGCCCTATTTTGACACTGGGAAGGCCTCCAAGTGCCCTCTGCAAAAAGGCACTGCACCCTCAGAAATGGGCATTACGCGCTTAGAAACTAGCGCTGCACCCTGAGCCCTTGGAGTTGCGCCCTTGGACAGGAAGGATTTCTATGCCCTCTAGCCACTAAAATCCCTCCAAATTGATTCCAATATCTTGCCAAAGGTCCTCCATATTGTTTCATATTTTCTCATGCAATAGAATATAAAATTTAGCTTAAGACATACTCTTAGAGGCACCTTAAGGTTGTCTGCTTCTATTGCTCTAATGTTTTCTTCTGCTAGGTCATATTAGAGAATTTTTAATTTCTCTCTAGTTCCACTTAGCTTGTTTATCTTAAGAATGATTTAATGGAGCCAAGGCCAAAGAAGTTTATGGTTAGCCCTGTCCTTTGGTATGACTTAAAACATTGTTTTTGAGGTCTTTTCTTTGAAGTTTCCTAATTAGGGTTTGGCTGAAGAGTTTTATGGTTTTCCCTACCCTTTTCTCCATCTTAAATAGTTTCTTTGAAGGTCTTTGTAGTTTTATTAAGGAATTTAGGAGTTCCCTACTCTTTGATCATTACTATATGTTATCTTAAATGTTTTCTTTGCTTGAAAGTGAAATCACTAGAGAATTTACAAGCTCCTCGCTCTCTAGGGTTTGCTGGATTGTTGTCTTAGGGTTTACTTGGTGAAATTTAATAAAAGAAGTTTATGGTATGCCCTGTCTTTGATTATTTCTTTATGTATAGTAATATTAAAGGCCCTTCTTGTTTATAGTACATGTTAAAGGATTCTTACCTGCCCTTTAAACCTACTAATTTCACAATTTAATGTTCACTTCACTCACATAAGCTTTGAAAATCCATTTTGCTTTGTTAAACTTGCCCTGTGAAACACCCTTGACCTATTGTTTCACTTTTCAAGACATTTTACAGACTCCATATCCCAATGGTCTGAATCTCTCTCCCTCTATCTATTCTGCTTGACAACCTACCCAACCAAACAAACAAAACAAACAAACCCTAATCATTATAACTAGCTGAGAATCAAAACCCTAAAATCAATCAAGTTTACATATTTTATACAAATACTGAGAGAGCCCTCTCTCAGTCCAGAAAGGCTAGGTCCTAGGGCTCCAAAGTTGGTTTGATGTTACCCTTGTGCAATTTTGTCTTGCCAATCTGACAAATTACAGGGACCTAACAGAAACCTTGGAACTTTAAAAGAAGTTCTTGAAGGGCATGATCGACTTGGTGCCCATGGCATTACAAGTAAATTGTTAGGCATGGAACCCTTGGAAATTCAAACAGAATTTCTTGAAGGGCATGACCAACTTGACACCCTTGACATCAGTAAAAAGAAACTAATAAATATAATCAAGATATGAAAATCCTACTCATTCATATAAAGTGGTAAATGTTGTTAGAACCAAGGAAATTAAATCAAGAATAAAACTTAAGATAAGGGAAGAATACAAAGAAATAAAATATTTTACCCGAAGAACTCTACCACTTTCCATGTTGAAAAATATTAAGTGGATGATGTACATAAGTAACTTAATTATGAAAAAATGGGGAAAGAGGAACATAGATTTAAGTATAAATATTAATCATAAAATAGTTAAAAACTTCATTAAGAGAAGAGGGTGGTGAATTAAAATAATATTAATAAATTAAAATTGGATAAATTTAGAGAACCTCCATGTGGCAAGAGCCAACGTAAGAATACCCATCTAAGAGGAAAATTGAGTTAAATTAGGAGGTAGTTAGGGGACCAAATCTAAGACACCAGTTAACTTCAGTAATAAACACAAATTAAGGAGTAGGAAAAGGCGGGATCAAGAGACAACTAGGAGAAGAAATAGGAAGCCTTGTTGGGGTGAGGAAAATAATATTTTAAATTAATATTACGTAAATGATTTTAGAGATTCTGGGTGAAGAAGAATCAAGTGTCGAAAAATCCAGTGTCGAAGAATCCAAAAGTTTAGAGCTTTCATGGCGACTCCACTATTCAAAAACTAGTAGCTTCAAGAACTTTTTGGTGACTTCACTGCTTTCAAGATGGACTCAATTGCAAGAACGAATGTTAGGTATGCTCCTATGGATCGGTCTCATATCCATGGATTTCCAAATCCTATGCCTCATGTTGATTGTTTATTTTATCTTCCCATGTTCAAAGATGAAAATAAATATGATGATGCCTTGCACTTGATCAAGTTTCATATGAATTTATGTAGACTTAAAGTTAACTTTCCTGAGGATTTCTTAATGAAGATATTTATTGCTACTCTGAAAGACAAAGAAAGAACATGATATGAATGGTTGAGACCAGCTAGTATATGTTCTTTAAAGGATTTTAATTCAGTTTTATTTGAAAATTATAAAGAGTATTATCCATATTTGCTTCTGGTACATAATTTTTGTGATCATTTTGAGGGTTTCATTCAATACCTTGAAAGTATTTATGAGGATCTAGAATTTATGGATGATGAGGATATTTTAGAGGCACTTTATGAATTATCTTCTTAGGTTAGTTGTCATGATGATCAAGAGAATTTATAGCATGTAGAAAACTTATAGCCATCAACAGCTACTCTTTTAGTTGAAGATGAAATCAATCAAGAACTTGATGTAGATATCCATGTACTTTCTCAAGAGATAAGTGAAAGTTTGTAGCCATTTTCTCAATTTTGGTGTGATCAAGGTGAAAGTAGTGAACTAATTCATGTAGACAATATTCCACAGTTTCAAGAGGATAATGTGTCAGAGATTTTTTTCCGTCATAAAAAGAAAGATGATAGTCTTTAAAAATAATTATCTAATGAGACTACACCAAAATTGTTCGATCCACAAAATAACAATCTCGATATACATGATATGGCTGTTATACTTAAAATTTGTCATGAGGATGTGCTTACAAAGAATGATAAACAAATTTTTGATACATAAGTTGTTGTCCCAAAATGTCTCGCTGCAGATTCGAATGATCAAAAATCTTTGTTTGTGCATAATGATATGATTAATCCTATTGAAAAATTTTATGAACATTCAGAGTCTCGTTTTAGAAATGATATGAAGGAAGATTTAGTTAACCAAGTTGCACTCATTCATTTTGATAGTGATCATAAATTTTTGGGTGAAAATTTTAAAGGTCTTTCGCATGATTTTTAAGACCCTATTGCCAGTTTTTTATAGCTAGTAATGAAGCTCAATGTTTCAAAATTCATTGATGAAGGTGTTCATTTTCATCACATAGATAAAACAACAGTTTGGAAGTCACTTTGTTTTCCTGTTTTAAATCATCCAGAAATACTAATGTTACATTTTCTTCATGATCCTTTTGTCACTTTGTTGCAGCCATCTAGGAAGATGAATATTCTTGTACTTATGAATCATGAGCACATGTTCAGTGGACACTTTGAGTTGCCTATATTTTGTTCCTTTTGCCTGCTCAAGAAAAGTGTGAGCAGCATTCGAGTAAGTAGCCATTTGTTGGATTGGTTACACTGGAGGGATCATATTGTTAGGTCCCTATAATTTTTTAGATTGGCAATACCAAATAGAAAAGGGTAGCATCAAACCAAATTTGGAGTCCTAGGACCTAGCCTTCCTAGACTCAAAGAGGGCTCTCTCTATGTTTGTATAAAAGATATAACTTGTTTGATTTAGGATGTTGATTTTAGGCTAGTTATAATGATAGGGTTTGTTTGTTTTATTTTTTTTGGTTGGGTAGGTTGTCAAGAAGAACAAATAGAGTAAGATAAATTCAAACCATTGGGCTATGAAGTCTATGAAAGGCTTGAAAATTACAACAATGAATCAAGGGTGTTTCATAGGGCAAGTTAACAAAGCCAAATGGATCTTAATATATTAGGTGGATATGAAATGAACATTAAATTGTGAATTTAGTGGCTTTAAAGGGAAATTAAGAATCCTTTAACATACTAGAAAAAGAAGAGACTTTAAGATTACTATGCTTGAGAAAGAACCAAAGTGCAGGGTACACCATAAACCTCTTTGACCAAACCTAGTAAATAAACTTCAAGAAAACAATCCAATAATCATAGAGAGCAGTTAATAATTCTCTAATCATTACTTTCAGACAAAGAGAACATTTAAGATAACATTTCAATGAAACTAAAGAGCATTTAAGAATTCTTTAATCAAACTTCAAAGAAGGCCTTTAAAGCAACAGTTCAAGAACAACCAAAGGACAAGGAAAACCATAGATTTCTTTGGCTAAACTCTACTAGGTAAATTTCAAGACAACAAAATAGATTCTCTAATCAAAGCTAGTGGAGGAAAACATTTAAATGACAAAAATCAGACAAACTTAAGGTGTCTCCAAAAACATGTCTTAAGTTAAGCTTTTTGTTCTGTCATAAGAGAAAGTAATGAACAATATGAAATCATAAGGAAACACGTGTAAGATAGGAACAACATCACCATTGAAAAAGTTCATGAATCCAGTAAATGTGCTAGCTCTATTGATATTCAGTCCAAAAAAATATTACAAATCTCGAAAGCCAAAAACTCTTTATCACTCCAAGTCTATGTGATTTTCATCTCAACAATCAACCAACAATCAAAAACTATCACAATGAGGCTTAAATGTAGTATTTAACTGCAAAATTATGAATTAAACCCTATATATGTATTTAGAATTAATTCATTACATCATAAATGCATTTGACCATTGAGACGATGCAAGGCCCAAGGCACAAATATCCCAAACTCATTAAGTCAAAAAATAAATTCTAACATAACTCCTCAGCTAATTTTAGAGATATTTGTCCTTTAAAACCTCGAAATATGTTTTTCAATAACTTCTTGTGTCTTTTTTTGACTTTTTGGCAAGGGCGCAGTGCCACTAGCTAAGGGTGTAGCACCAAAACGACAAAAATTTCCTGTTTTGCAGCTAAGATTTGGAGGCCTTCCTGGTGTCCAAATGAGCTCCATGATAGCTCATTGAAAAGATTTTCCTATATAGTTTCCAAATATGCTTTTTATTTATAGAATGGTGTCCATTTTCCTGCTCAAAAATCCATTCTCCCAAGACTGCTAAGGGTGCAGCACCAGTACTGAAAATAGGGCAGAAAGGTGTTTTTTAGATGGTTTTTGCCCCTTTTGAGGGACCAGTTTTGCTCAAAATGAGCTGAAAGTTTCTATGGAGGATGTGATAGGCATGAGAAACATGAAAATTCTGATTTTTTCCCACTTTAGAGCCCCAAAAAAGAGCACAGTGCCAGTGGCACTACGCATTTGGCCCTTTTTTCTGCAAGCCAAATAGTCAAAATTTCAAGATTTGCAAAAGATGCCAAAAATGGATTTTGTCTTGCTGATCATGTTTGGGAGGCTTGGAGAGATAAATCAGCAAGTATTTTGAGCTTTTCCTTCTCCTTTTCCTCATTTAGGACTTGAATCTTGGCAAGGGCTAGTTTGAGCTTGGCCCTTGCAATCCTATTTCTTAAGGCATAATGCCTTGCCATCTTCTTTTGAAGGTCAATGTTTTTTTTTTCCTTCTCAAGATGATCATCTAGGTGCACATTGGATCTTTCTAGCCAATATTCTCTGTCATATTTGATTTCCATGGCAAGTAGCTCACTTGGAGTGAGTTGCTCTGCCAATGTTGTCTCTTGCTCTCTTTCCCGAGCTAAAGCTTTCTTCAACCCAATTTTCCTTGGCCTCTTCCTAGGAAGTTGTTCTTCCTAATCCTCAATGTCATCTTGAGTGCCCAAGGTCTCATTTAGCTTAGCCTTGGCCTTTCCAGCCTCTTTCCAAGCTCTGATAGCTCTGACCTCACTGATGACTTTCTCTGTCACTAACTGCTGGTTTCCTACCTCAAGGAAGTTGATCACATTTTTGGCCCTACCAAGATTGGTTTGTAGCTCCCCAATCTGGGCATCCTTACTTTTTGAGTAGCATGTTTTTTATCCTTTCCTCATCCTCATTCTCACTGTCAAGGTGAATTAGCTTAAACTCTTTCTCATTTTCATGCTTGTCTTCCTCCTCTTCAACAATGACCTTTTCGTTACCTTTGTCAAGTTGTTTTGTTGATGTAGAAGGCAGGGCCCCTTCCACAATTTGTGGAGAAAACACCTACTTATGACCTCTTTAATAGGTCAAAGGAAAAGGCTCTATGTCAACCATCTCAGTGTCATCTGTCTCACTGCTCTCTTCACTGTTTGATGTTGTGTCATGAGATGAGGGTGAAGGGTTGTGGGAAGGTGATGAAGGAGGATCATCAAGGGGTGAAAGAAAGTGAGTGAGTGGAGATGTGTGAACAGAAGGAAGTGATGGAGGAATGGATTTTGGAGGATGGGATGAGGAAGGTATATCTTGTCGATGATGGCCTTGTGGAGCAGTAAAAACCTCATTGGCAATGAAGGTCTCCCATGGAATACCTTTCTACTGTAGTTGGTGCATAACAACCATCTTGATAAGAGAATGATGGAAAAGGATTTCCATCTGCTGAGGGTAGTTTCTTTTTTTCTCTATGTATGCCATTTTATCAATGCTTTGGTAAAGGTAATAGGGTATGTGCAACATCCTCACTCTAGTAAAGTGCATAAGAAGCCTGATGTATTATGAGTAGAGGCGGGAGAATCTTCCTTCACATGTGAAATACTTCATGATAATGTTCATCATAGGTGCATATCTATCAAGCAGGTGAGACAAAGGAAAAATGGATTTTTTGTGGTCTTTATACATGGGCTTAAGGTATGGATCAAATTAACTCATGTCAAGGTTAGCTTGCTTGAACCATTTCTCCCCTACACTAGGTATATCTGTGGCATTGGCAATGGCATCTGTAGACAATTCAAAGGCGACCCCTGAAATATTAACTTGTTTGTCATGCAAGTTAATGATAAATAGTTTAGTTAGCTCAGGGTGGTTTTGCACCTCCTACACCTTTTCACAAAATTTATAGCAACCTACATGTTTGAAACAAGAAATAGTAAGGGGAGATGCCATGAGCTTTCTTTTACTAATGGGTTCAAATCTATTTATCTTGCCTCCCTTGTGATCATGCCTCTTTGGCATATGTGCCTCCATACCACTGTCTTCACCCTCTGACATTGTAAACTATGCTTTTATAAAACCCTGGAGTGTAAATGGAAATGAGATGAAAGGATGGTAATGAAAAGGTAGCCTTGCAAATGAGGGAATGAGTGAGTGAGGGTATAGGCGTATGAGAATGAGTGATAGGTAAAACAACTCAATGAAAACCATATAGCTGTGTAATTACCCTTTCTATCACTGACACTCTATCTAGGAAGATGAAATGAGGTTCAAACAGTGATCTCCAACTTTGAAACTTAGGGTTTGAATAGGGTTTCATTCCATTGATTAAGAAAACACCAAACTTTCTTGAAGATAGGTGTAGGTCAGGTACTTACTCTTAAGATTTGTTTGGAGGACCTTTGACAAGAGCTTGGAAGCAATTTGGAGTGATTTGAGTGGTTTGAGGGCTTAGAAACCATTTCTGCCCAAGAGCACAGTGCCAAGTCTGAGGGCGTAGCTCCAAGGCTGAGCGCACATTGCCAGTCCTGAGCACGCAACGCCAAGGGTTTTCTTCACAAGCTTGTCGCGAAATAAAGCAGCACTCTGCCAAGCATGCATCACCACTTCCCAGGTGCACATCACCTTCAGAAAATTCATGGGAGAAAAGTGCCAAGGGTGCATCACCTTCTTCCAAGCGCGCAGCGCCAAGCTAAACGCGCAACACCACAAACAAATTTCCTGAATTTGCTTGAAAACTCACAAATCCTTCTCTCCTAAGTGTTCTTGATCTTTTTAAAGATAACAATGATTCATTGAAGTGTAAAATGACCTTTTATAGGCTTGTGAGTTGAATTTAATGTTGAAGAACCCACTTTCTAAGGTTTAAAGTCCTTTACCTTTTCTCACTAACACTTTTTTACACTTTTTCTCTGCAGGTGACTGAAAACATTGAATTGGTTTTTCTTTTGGCCATTTGGGCATGACAAGTTCAATTTGAAAACTTTAGGATGATTACACATAGAAGCATCTTCAAAATCCTCTTTTTCTTCCACCATGGAGTTCAACTCATGCTTTTTACCTTCTCTGACCATCTTCTTCAAAACCCTAGGTGTTTGTAGCTCTTTTATAACAATCATTAGTGTTGTCTTCTAAGTTCTCTATAGCCCTTTCAAGTTCATTCCTTTTTGTCCAGTTCACCTCACCTTTTTCCATATTCCATCAATATTTTCTGACAAAATTTCTTCATGTTCGGCCTTGTGCACCTCCTCCATGTGATTCTCTGCAAGTGATCACTATTTTGGCACTTAGCTAGACCATCAAGTGTATGAACCCTAATTATTTACAGGACAAAGTTGTTTTTGTTTCCTTTGCTATAAGTTTTTTTCATTTAGGAGTAGAAAATCCACCTCATCAATGCCCTCTACTGACAAATCCTTTAACACTTTTGCAGAAGAACTAAACTCTTTGCATTTTCCACACTTGTCGACTTTAAACTGATGAGGTAATCTTCTTTGGAAATATTTTAGGTCCTTCTTGAATAACCATGTCTTGACATTATATTATATCTGAGCCAGATACTAGCAAAGGAAAGGCAGTTCTTGAAACATCCAATGATTACCTTAAAACATGTAAAAAACCCCAATGACCTAGTGGGAGGGTCCTTTGACCTGATTTTGATTGGGATTTGACTTGGAGGTTTTCAAGTGAAAAACAGAGTATTGTCAAAAGTGTTGTATTGAAGATCCAAAATCCAATGTAATTTATTTATCTATAGAGCCTACAAAGATAGTTTTGATACCATCAATGCTTGAGGGACCTAGGGAACATGGGAATGAGTTAGCTATAGGAAAACCCTAGAGGGAAGGTGGAGTTCAGTGACAAGGGGAAAATAGGGCAATGATATCATAAGCAGGGAAGGAGGATGAAAATGAGAGATATAAGCCAATAAGGAGTTTTTTAGGAGAAACAGGGTGACCATGAAATGGCAAACTGATAGAATAGTGAAAAAGTTTCTATAAGGATAATGAAGGTAGTGAGATTTCTGAAACTCAAGATATTCATGGAATATTGTTTTCAGAAACCTATAAACACCCTTTAGTCATCCAAAGATAGTGAAAAATATTGATGACTAACAGTGGCTCCACTTGGGGGGGGGGGGGCAGCGCCTTTTAGGAGGTGTCAGGAACCTCAGATCTCTGATTTTGCAAAAGAGATGCCTCACAAGCTTGGAAAATTTCTCTTTTTTCATTTTACAATGTTGATATTTCTACTTTTATTGGAAGCCATGATCTTACAATCTGAAAAACATGATTTCTTCAATATCAATTCTACCTACCCATCATACTTTTCCTAACATTTTTTCTCCATTTGGGTGCATTTGGATTGGAAAACCTTGAACATCATATTTTCTTTTGAAATCATAAAAACTATCTACTTCTAACCTTATCACTTCCAAGAGCTCAACATAAAATTCAAAACATGACCAAATCAAGGTTAGGCAGTTTGATTTGTCATGAGTTGTGGCATCTTGGACAAGTGGCACATAGATTTTATTTTTGTACAAGTAAAACTAGAAAATTGAGGGCTCATAATTTTGATTTTGTTACCTATCCCTCTCATTTCTCTTTGGTTCATATTTAAGCTTTGGGAACCAGAATATTTTCCTAACCTAGTCTACTGATGAGCCAAGTTTAAATGGTTTGGAAAATCTTGTTTTTCTAACTTATCAGTAGAAATTTAAAACATGTTCAATCATGGTTAGGCTGTATGACTGAACAAGACTTTTCTTTCTCAAAGTAGTGGCATTTTAGACTTGCACACTTTCAAACATATTCTTTTTTGGTATGGGGCTATATCTCTTCTTTAAATATGCCCTCTTTTTCTTCTTTTCTTTGTTTTTGTGTTTTCATTTTTCTGATATTTTACTCAAGCAATGTTATGTACAATGAACAAAGCTTTAAACTAAGAAATTCAACAAAAATAGTGCTTGAGAATCCTGGCATTGACAGGACCTCCAAACAACTCTACTCCATCCATTTCTTGTAGAAAGAATGCATTGTTACCTCTTACTGAATGGATGATGTATGGGCCTTTCCATAGATTTTCAAATTTTCCATGCTTGCCTTTGTCCTCTCTTCTTGAATCCCACTTCAGTACTTTGTCTCCAATTTGGAAATCATTTGCCTTGGTCCTCTTATCAAAAAGCTTCTTGATGCTCTCTTGCACTTCTCGTGTTCTATTGTATACTTCTTCCCTTGATTACTGCAAATGAATGGTTTGGTTCAACCTCCTTAGTATATCATTCTCCTCTGATTGTACCTCTTGAAGGAGCTTCATCACTGGGACTCCCAAGAATGTTGGAAAAACTACATCCATGCCATACACTAGCTTATAGGGAGACATGTTAATTGATTTCTTGCTTGTTAATCTGTCTACCCATAGTGCATGCACTAATTTGTTGTGCCATGACTTTTTGTTCTCTTCCAACAATTTCTTGATGATTTTTACCAAAATTTTGTTAGAGGACTCATCCAACCCATTACCTTGAGGGTAATAAGCTGTAGAATTCCCTAATGTGATGTGATATTTATGGAAAAATTCCACCATTCTCTTGGACTTGAATGCAACAAAATTATTAGTGATTATCTTTCTCGGACAACCAAATCTGGAAAAAATATTGGTTTCAAGGAATTTGATGATTACCAAGTCAGTGGCATTCCTTGAAGGGGTGGCTTTTATCCATTTGGTGAAATAGTCAGTTGTAGTGAGAATCCACTTGTGTTGGGCAAAGGAGGCAGGGTGGATTTCTCCAATGAAATCTAAACCCCACTGTTGAAAAGGAGTTTCAACACTGATAGGGTGCAAAGGAAAAGGTAGTAGTTTTCTCTTTCCCTCAAAGATTTGGCATTTATGGCAAGTCACTACTAGCTTGTGGATATCAAGGAAAAGAGTGGGCCAATAGAAAACAACTCTAAGGATTTTGTTGGCAGTGGTTTTCCAATAGAGATGACCTCCACACTCTCCTTCATGAAACTCATGCATGATTATTTCTGCATCATCTTTAAGTAAACATTTAAGCAAGATGCCAACATAATTTTTCCCATATAAAGCTTTGTCTAGAATGAAAAAATTTACATATTTTAGTTTCAATAATCTGGCCTTTGTTTTGGACAAACTAGGAGGAGCATTTAGATTAAAAAGCACATGTAATATGCCAACATACCATAGTGAGTTCAGAAATTCTTCTTCAATAGGTGGAGTCACCATCTCCTCTTGTTCATTCAAGGAATGCATCATGTTTATGTCTAGTGCTTGAAATTTTGCTTCAGCCATCAGTTTGGCCAGTCCTTGTCATTTGATTAGATTGGTGGGCTTGATTTCTAGATCAAATTGTAGAATGACAGCAATCCATTTAGCTCTCTTACCATCAGGGTCTGAGTTAGTATGTCCTTAACCACTGCATGAGGAACAAAAGAAATGACATGTGAATGCAAGATGTAAACTTTAAAATCTTTTAAGGCTTTGATTAAGGAAACATATTGTTTTTCCATGATGTTATATTTCATAGGTGCATGTCTTAGTGCCTTGCTGAAGAAATCTATGGGTTTTTCCCTTCCCATTATGTTCTTTTGTAGCAATACTACAACAATGATGTGTTCTGATGCAAATGAGAAGATGAAAAAATCCTTGGTAAAGTCAGGGCTGATTAGAATTGGTGTTGGGGTAAGTGCTTGTTTTACCAGTTCAAAGAATTTCTTTGCTTCTATGGTCCATTTGACTCCTATTTCTCTTTTCAGAATGTTTTTAATGGTTCTTAGGAGTTTAGCAAGGGTTGGTATGAACCTTCTTAGGAAGCCAATCTTTCCAATGAAAGATTGCAGCTCTTTGATGTTCCTAGGGTGACTGATCTGCAATATTCCCTCAATCCTTTTTGGGTCAATTTTGATTCCTTCTTCAAAGATGATGTGGCCTAGAAGTTTTCCTTCTTGAAGGCCAAACATAGTTTTCTTAGGATTCAAGGATAAACCATACTTTCTACATTTTTCAAAGACTTTTCTTAAGTGAGCTAGGTGTTCTTCATCATTTTTCGAGTAAATAGTGATGTCATCAAGGTATATCACAATGAAGTAGCCTATTTCTTCAGAAAAATCAATGTCCATGGCTCTTTGAAAAGTGGCCCCGACAGTCATTAAACCAAAAGGCATTTTGACATACATGAACGTGGCCCAAGGTGTAGTGAAAGTTGTTTTGTGTTGATCACTTGGAAGTACTAGCACTTGATTATACCCTGAAAAACCATCAAGCAATGATATTATTTTGGAGCCTACCACCCTTTTCAGTATATGATCCATCTTAGGTAAAGGGTAGTCAGGGAGGATTTGTTCAAATTTCTAAAGTCTATGCACATCCTAATTTCTCCTGTCTTCTTCCTCACTGACACAAGGTTTGAGACCCATTCTGAGTACCTGAGTGGGACTATTATTCCAACATCATACATATTTCTTATTTTTTTCTCAACTAGAGGCATTAGGACAAGGTTTATCCTATGCAATTTCTGCTTGAATGGTTTCTGGTTTTCCTTGAGAGGGATCTTGTGTGGAATGATGTTTGTGTCATAGGACTTCAAGTCCTCATAGCCCCATGCAAACACATATTTGAACTCTTTGAACAAATCAATGTATTTATGTTTTATAAGGAGTGGAAATTTTTTGGACAGATTTATCATTTTAGGTTCTTCTTTACTACCTATGTTGCATTCTTCTACATCAGTTTCGGTAGATTCCATCCTAGGCTTTCTAGCAACATCATTGAAACAAAACAATTCTTCTAAGGGGGCAAGTCTTGGCAATAAGTTATCTTTGCACTATAATACCTCAAGGTCCCTTTTGTCTAAATCTTCACACAATTTTGGCTCATAACGATATTCTAGCAGATTTATATCAGCAGGATAAGGTGGCTCTATTTTTTGTGTTTGTTCCTCAGCAGAGTAGTCCTCTTGATGGTCTGAGTCTGATTTTGGAATTTCAAACTTGGTTTTGGGCTGTAAGAAGTCTTCAATCTATTTTTCATTTTCAAATACTTGCCAATAATCTATGTTATCAGGTACTGCTGGTATGTACTTGACCTTTACTATGTATTTTTCATTGGCATGAGGTAGTTAGCAAGTGTTGGCAGCAAAGGCTAGTTCATTTGCAAGGTTGTTTTGAGTTCTTGGGACAGAGGTAAGTTCATATTTTTCAAATGTATTTAAAAGGTCTAAGGAAAAATTTCTATATTCTCTTAGCCTAGGATTCTTGGCTGAATATTCTCCTTTGATTTGCCTAATGATTAGCTCATAATCCCCTAGAACAGAAATCTTCTTAGCTCCTATACTTTTCAGCATTTGTAACCCTAAGAGAAGAGCTTCATACTCTGCAATATTGTTTGTACATTGAAAATCCAGCTTGTAAGAGTGACCTTTATTAGTGTTGTGTATCCAAACACCTACTCTTGAACCAAATTTTCCACAAGAGCCATCAAAGCTCATGTTCCAAAGTGTTTCAAGTTTAGGTTCGCCATTATGTTGTTGTTCATGGTTGCTAGAGTTTTGGTTGTCATGTTCTCCATTTTGTGTTTGGTTTGAATGTTCTGATAGGTTTTCTCTTCCTCTTTTTCATTTACTTGTTCGTTAATGTCATCTTCATTGTACAAGATAAATGATTCAAGGTCTGAATGGATAGAATAGAGAGGGGTGTTTTTTGGCATATCTTGGCTACTTACCATGTATTTCATGTGATATTCTCTGTATATTCTTCTTGTTTGGTTAAATACTATAATGGTAGAATATGTGATGTCCATTTGGAGGTTTTCTTGGAGTTTTTCTCCCCATGATCTAGATAAAAGCATGCCATACTTCGGGGGAATGTCAGCCACTACAATGTCCATGACTAGGCTCTTAGCTAGTATTTGTGCCAGATTAACACACAGATCTTTGATCAGGTCTAGACATTTAACTCTAATTGAATCAAAAGAGAAAAAGTCTTTGTATGGTTTGGTTATTTCGAGGCCTAATATCTCCATCACTACCTTTGGCATAAGGTTGTGCGAAGCACCAGAGTCTAGCATAACATTGTGTAGGATTTTGTCATGGATGTTCAAACTGACATAGAATGGAGGCATAGCTCCCTCTTGAAACTTTCCCTCTACCTCTGGTCCAAACAACAATTCAGGCCAATCATCAGTGAGATTTAGAGTATCGGTGTCATTTCCTATGTTTAAAGCCTTCAAGACTTGAGATCTATATACATCTTGAGTCACTAGTTCAGTAAGGGGTATGGTTATTTTTATCTTGGAAATTTCATCCTCAATACTGAATGGTGTTTTTATTCTTGACAGAGTTAGATCAGTTTTATCATACATGGTCTTTTCAACAACTTTAGCTTGTTGAGTTTTATTTGGGATCTTAGTTAAATAAGTTTTTTCAGGGCCACTAGTTGATGTAGTAGGGCAGCTTTGGTCACCATTATGTTGGCTGATTTTGTTTTTTCTTAGATCAACATTCTTAGCCATGGTGTTTGTATTTTTTTTGTCTTTCTAGGACTGTTTTCAGGGGTCTTCCTAGAAAAAATTTCTAATTTGTTCCTCTTAGGGATGTCTTTTGTTTTCCCACTTTTGAGGTCATACTGCCTATGAACCTCCATGATGGAATTTTCAAACCCTAGTTTGTATTCTTCAGAATCCTCATAAGTTATTTCTATTTGGTTTGAGGAAAAAATACCTTGTTCTTCTTCCATGATAAAAACAACATCCTCATTATTGGAGTCTATTAGATTGACATAATTTTCTTCCGGCTCGTCAGTCTCTCTCCCCTCTTCATCTACATAGTTTTCTTGGAAATGAGGTCTGATTTGCTGGTCATTTTCTCTGTCTTACTTGAGGAGGGTCCCTTGTGAATTTTTGGTTCTTGTTTATGTTTTGAGGGTTTTTTTAGTTTTCCCTAGGAGGTGATATTTCATTCAAGTTGATTCTCTCCATCATCCTTTCCATTTTCCTAACTAGACTGTCAATTTTAGTATCAGATGTGGAGGCCATAGTTTCCTCTTTGTATGTAACCTTCTTCTCTGCTCTTAATCTAGCCCTTTTAGAATTTAGGTTGGCTTATACACTTACTTCTCCCCTTTGCATGTCCTCTAAGGTAAGGGGATATCTTTCTCTTAATTGATAAGACATGTCTGGATCAAATCCATCAGGAAATTTTACTAAGGCTAGGCCTTGTGGGGGTTTCATGTGGGAAGGGAGTGCACTATATACACTATTGAACCTAGTTCAGTAGTCTTGGACACTTTCCCCAACATTCATCTTAAGGTTATTATACTTTGATAGGATTTAGAGAGGATTTTTCTTAGTCTCCCACTTGTTTATGAACGTTTGATAAAGGGAAGGGAGATCATGAATGCTATTGGGAGTTAAGTTCTTGAACCATTTCTTTGCTTCTCCTCCTAAACTTTGGGAAAAAATTCTCATTTTTATAGTCTCCTCTTCTATTTCTTGGTAGTCAAATGCATCATTCATCTTGTCTACATGTTGTTGGGAAGTTGTAGAATAAGCTCCACTAAAGTGAGGGATTTTATATTGGTAGTCCTGTGGCATAGGCGGTAAAGGTTGTGGTAGTACCAAGGGGGCATACCATGCTGCCATGATAGGAGGTAATGGAACCCAAGGAGGATTTACAAGAGGAGGGTTTACGAGTGGGGGTGGAGGATGAAATTGAGTGGTTTTCATAGTGGGTGTATGAGTGGGGGTAGCAGATGTACTTGGACCAGCTAGCTGAGATTGAGAATATTTTGAACGAAAGGAGTCAAAGTGTTGGAGAAGGTGAAAATCAGGAGGAGTGGAAGGAGAGGCTTCTCTACTAGGACTCTCCTATAAGTTTGTAGGCTCAAGGTCTTTCTGGTCTATCCAATTTTGAGACTTATTTCTAAATAGGTTTCTTCTATGGTGTAAGTCAAATTGGGTATCTTGCAAGGATGTCAGGTTTTCAAGTTCAGAACTTGATTTGTGAATTGGTTTAACAATAGTCGAATCTTCAGTCTTAGAGGTTTTCCATAAGATTATTTATGGGTCATCAACTATAATAGGATGGTTTGCATCAGGGTGAGATCTGGTGCAGATTCTTTATGAAGCCAGATTTCAGACCCACAACACAGAGAGGCTGAAAGTTTATAAAAATTTGAAAACAAAACCAATTTGTATGAATACTGAATTCACAGAGTGAGTGAATGGGTTTTCTTCTATCAGGTTTGATTAGTACATTCCCATGGGAGTCTGTGAGAAACAGTGGAGTCACCAGGTCTACTAGAGACCAGTGGAGTCTCCAGGTGGATGATGCTAAGGTTTTTGAGGATTTGTTTGTTTTCCACCATCAACAATTGGATACCAATCTTGAAATATTTTTAGGTTTTCTGAGTTCTTTATGTACCACTAAGAGTTTCAATAAGTGATTCCCCAGTGGAGTCGCCATTATGTTAGGTCCCTATAATTTGTCAGATTGGCAAGACCAAATAGACAAGGGTAACATCAAACCAACTTTGGGGTCCTAGGACCTAGCCTTCCTAGAATCAGGGAGGGCTCTCTTTATGTTTGTATAAAAGATATAACTTGTTTAATTTAGGATGTTGATTTTAGGCTAGTTATAATGATAGGTTTTGCTTGTTTTTCTTTGTTTGGTTGGGTAGGTTGTCAAGAAGAAAAGATAGAGTAAGAGAAATTCAAAACATTGGGCTATGGATTTTGTGAAAGGCTTGAAAAGTACAACAATGAATAAAGGGTGTTTCACCGGGCAAGTTAACAAATCCAAATGGATCTTACTAGCTTAGGTGGATATGAAATGAACATTAAATTGTGAATTTAGTAGGTTTAAAGGGCAATTAAGAATCCTTTAACATACTAGAACAAGAAGAGCCTTTAAGATTACTATGCTTGAGAAAGAACCAAAGTGCAGGGCACACCATAAACCTCTTTGACCAAACCCCAGTAAATAAAATTCAAGACAATAATCCAATAATCATAGAGAGAAGTTAAGAATTCTATAATCATTACATTCATACAAAGAGAACATTTAAGGTAACAGTTCATTGAAACTAAAGAGCATTTAAGAATTCTTTAATCAAACTTCAAAGAAGGCCTTTAAAGCAACAGTTCAAGAATAGCCAAAGGACAGGGAAAACCATAGATTTCTTTGGCTAAAATCTACTAGGTAAATTTCAAGACAATAAACTAGATTCTCTAATCAAACCTGGTGGAGGAAAACATTTAAATGACAAAATTAGACAAACTTAAGGTGTCTCCAACAACATGTCTTAAGCTAAGCTTTATGTTCTGTCATAAGAGAAAGTAATGAACAATATGAAAACATAAGGAAACAAGTTTAATATAGGAACAACATCACCATTGAAAAAGTTCATGAATCCAGTAAATGTGCTAGCTCCATTGATATTCAATCCAAAAACATATTACAAAGCTCCAAACCCAAAAACATTTTATCACTCCAAGTCTATGTGATTTTCATCTCAACAATCAACCAATAATCACAAAGAGGCTTACATGCAGTATTTAACTGCCAAATGATGAAGTAAACCCTAGCTAGGGTTTTAGAAGTCATTAATTACATGATAAATGCATTTGACCATTGAGACCATGCAAGGCCCAAGGCACAAATATCCCAAACTCATTAAATGCAAAAATAACTTCTAACATAACTCCTCAGCCAATTTTAGAGATATTTGTCCTTTAAACCCTCAAAATATCTTTTTCAATAACTTCTTGTGTCTTTTGTTAAATTTTTGGCAAGAGTGCAGCGCCATTGGGTGAGGGTGCAGCGCCAAAACTAGAAAAATTGCCTATTTTTCAGCTAAGATTTGGAGGCCTTCCCGATGTCCAAATGAGCTCCATGATAGCTCATTGGAAAGCTGGTCCTGTCTAGTTTCCAAATATGCCTTTATTTTATAAAATGGTGTCCATTTTCCTGCTCAAAAATCCATTCTCCCAAGACTGCTAAGGGCGTAGCGCTAGTGCTGAAAATAGGGCAGAAAGGTGTTTTTTAGGTGGTTTTTGGCCCTTTTGAGGGACCATTTTTGCTCCAAATGAGCCGAAATGTTCTGTGGAGGATGTGCTAGGCATGAAAACATGAAAATTTTTAGTTTTTCCCACTTGAGTTCCCCATAAAATAGCACAACGCCAGTGGCACTACGCGTTTGGCCCTTTTTTCTACAAGCCAAACAGACAAAATTTCAAGATTTGAAAATATGCCAAAAATGGATTTTTTCTTGCTGATCATGTTTGGGAGGCTTGGAGAGATACATCAGTAATTATTTTGAGCTTTTCCTTATCCTTTGCCTCATTTAGGACTTGAATCTTGGCAATGGCTCGTTTGAGCTTGGCCCTTGCAATCCTGTTTCTTAAGGCATAATGCCTTGTCATCTTCTTCTAAAGGTCAATGTTTCTTTTTGCCTTCTCAATATGATCATCTAGGTGCACATTGGATATTTCTAGCCAATATTCTCTGTCATAGTTGATTTCCATGGCAAGCAGCTCACCTGGAGTGAGTTTCTCTACCAATGTTGTCTCTTTCTCTCTTTCCCAGGCTAAAGCTTTCTTCAACCGAATTGTTCTTGGCCTCTTCCTAGGAAGTTGTTCTTCCTCATCCTCAATGTCATCTTGAGTGCCCAAGGTCTCATCTAGCTTATCCTTGGCCTTTCCAGTCTCTTTCCGAGCTCTGATAGCTTTGACCTCACTGATGGCTTTCTCTGTCATTAACTGATGGTTTTCTACCTCAAGGAAGTTGATCACATTTTTGGCCCTACCAAGATTGGTTTGTAGCTCCCTAATCCGGGCATCCTTGCTTTTTGAGCAGCATGTTTTTTATCTTCTCCTCATCCTCATTCTCACTGTCAAGGTGAATTAGTTGAAACTCTTGCTCAGTTTCATTCTTGTCTTCCTCCTCTTCAACAATGACCTTTTCCTTACCTTTTTCAAGTTGTTTTGTTGATGTAGAAGGCAGGGCCCCTTCCATAATTTGTGGATCAAACACCTGCCTATGACCACTTTGATAGGTCAAATGAAAAGGCTCTATGTCAACCATCTCAGTTACATATGTCTCACTTCTCTCTTCACTATTTGATGTTGTGTCATGAGATGAGGGTGAAGGGTTGTGGGAAGGTGATGAAGGAGGATCATCATGGGGTGAAAGAAAGTGAGTGAGAGGAGATGTGTGAACAATAGGAAGTGATGGAGGATGGGATGAGGAAGGTATATCTTATTGATGATGGCCTTATGGAGCAGTAAAAACCTCATTGGCAATGAAGGTCTCCCATGGAATTCCTTTCTGTTGTAGTTGGTGCATAACAACCATATTGATAAGAGAATGATGCAAAAGGCTTTGCATCTACTGATGGTAGTTTCTCTTTTGCACTATGTATGCCATTTTATCAATGCTTCGATAAAGATAATAGGGTATGTGCAGAATCTTCACTCTAGTAAAGTGCATAAGAAGTCTGATGTGGTATGAGTAAAGGTGGGATAATCTTCCCTCACATGTGAAATACTTCATGATAATATTCATCATAGGTGCATATCTCTCAAGAAGGTGAGAGAAAGGAAAATTGGATTTTCTGTGGTCTTTATACCTGGGCTTAAGGTATGGCTCAAAGTAACTCATGTCAAGGTTAGCTTGCTTGAACCTTTTCTCCCCTACAGTAGGTATGCTTGTGGCATTGGAAATGGCATCTGTAGACAATTCAAAGGTGACCCCTGCAAGATTAACTTGTTTGTCATGCAAGTTAATGATAAATAGTCCAGTTAGCTCAGGGTGGTTTTGCACTTGCTACACCTTTTCACATAGCAACCTACATGTTTGAAACATGAAATAGTAAGGGGAGATGCCATGAGCTCTCTTGTACTGAGGGGTTCAAATATATTTATCTTGCCTCCCTTGTGATCATGCCTCTTTGGCATCTGTGCCTCCATACCACTATCTTCACCCTCTAACATTGTAAACTATGCTTTTATAAAACCCTGGAGTGTAAATGGAAATGAGATGAAAGGATGGTAATGAAAAGGTATCCTTGAAAATTAGGGAATGAGTGAGTGAGGGTATAGGTGTATGAGAATGAGTGAGAGGTAAAACAACTCAACAAAAACCCTCCAGCTGTGTAATTACCATTTCTTTCACTGGCACTCTATCTAGGAAGATGAAATGAGGTTCAAACAATGATCTCCAACTTTGAAACTTAGGGTTTGAATAGGGTTTCATTCCATTGATTAAGAAAACAAAAAAATTACTTGAAGATAGGTGTATGTCAGGTACTTACTCTTAATATTTTCTTGTAGGACCTTTAATAAGAGCTTGGAAGAAATTTGGAGTGGTTTGAGTGGTTTGAGGGCTTAGAAATGCTTTCTGCCCAAGAGCGCAGCGCCAAGAGCTTTCTTCACAAACTCGTCGGGCAAGAGCACAATGCTCTGCCAGGCGCGCATCGCCACTTCTGAGGCACGCAGTGCCTTCAGAAAATGCATGGGAGAAAAGTGTGAAGGGCACAACACCTTCTTCCAAGTGCACAATGCTAAGCTAAACGCGCAACGCCACAAAAAAATTACCCGAATTTGCTTGAAAACTCACAAATCCTTCTCTCCTAAGCGCTCTTGATCTTTTGTAAGATAAAAATGATTCATTGAAGTGTAAAATGACCTTTTATAGGCTTTTGAATTGAATTTAATCTTGAAAAACCCACTTTCTAAGGTTTAAAGTCCTTTACCTTTTCTCACTAACACTTTTTTACACTTTTGCTCTGCAGGTGACTAAAAACATTAAATTGGTTTTTCTGTTGGCCATTTTGGCATGAAAAGTTCAGTTTGACAACTTTATGATGATTAAACATAGCAACATCTTGAAAATCCTCTTTTTCTTCCACCATGGAGTTCAACTCATGCTTTTTACCTTCTCTGACCATCTTCTTCAAAACCCTAGGTGTCTGCAGCTCTTTTATAGCAATCATCAGTGTTATCTTCTAACTTCTCTATAGCCCTTTCAAGTTCATTCATTTCTGTCTAGTTCACCTCACCTTTTTCCATATTCCATCAATATTTTCTGACAAAATTTCTTCATGTTTGGCCTTGTGTGCCTCCTCCATGTCATTTTCTGCAAGTGAACACTGTTTTGGCACTCAACTGGACCATCAAGTGTATGAACCCTAATTCTTTACAGGACCAAGTTGTTTCCCTTTCCTTTGTTGTAAGTTGTTTTCATTCAGGAGTAGACAGTCCACCTCATCAGTAACCTCTGCTGACAAATCCTTTAACACTCCTGCAGAAGCGCTAAACTCTTTGCATTTTCCACACTTGCATACTTTGAACTGATGAGGTAATCTTCTTTGGAAATCTTTGAGGTCCTTCTTGAATAACCATGTTTTGACATTCTATTACATCTGAGACAGATAATATAAAAGGAAAATCAGTGCTTGAAACATCCAATGATGACCTTAAAACATCTAAAAAAACCCTAATTACCTAGTGGGAGGGTCCTTTGACTTGATTTTGACTGGGATTTGACTTGGATGTTTTCAAGTGAAAAACAGAGTATTGTCAAAAGTGTTGTATTGAAGATCCAAAACCCAATGTACTTGATTTATCTATAGAGCCTACAGAGATATTTTTGAGACTATCAATGCTTGAGGGACCTGGGGAACATGGGAATGTGTTATCTATAGGAAAACCCTAGAGGGAAGGTGGAGTTCAGTGACAGGGGGGAAATAGGGCAATGAGGTCATAGGTAGGGAAGGAGGATGAAAATGAGAGATATAATCCAATAAGGAGTTTTTTAAGAGCAACAGGGTGACCATGAAATGGAAAACTGATAGAATAGTGAAAAATTTTCTATAAGGATAATGAAAGCAGTGAGATTTATGAAAATCAAGATATTCATGGAATATTGTTTTCAGAAATCTATAAACACCCTTTAGTCATCCAAAGATAGTGAAAAATATTGATGACTAACATATATCACATGATTGTATATGTATATCTTTAGTAGGTGGGCAGTTATCATCAAGATTTGAAGCCTGAGGTGAAGGCCCTAAGATCCTGATGGTATACTGCCATAAGTAAGTTGAGTCAATAGTCAAGATTTTGAGTCAAAGTCATTTTTTGTTTCAGTTAGTCAGTTGAGTTTATAGTGTTTTATTTTTTACTCCAATTCCCAATGGATGATGTTACCTGGTATACAGTGTTCTTGACACCTCCTAAAGGAGCTTACATCCCCAGCTAGAGCCAATGTTAGTGTCTAAATGTTTAGTGATCAAATACACTCTTTCAGGTTTACTTGGTAGAAGTCCTTGGTCAAAATTTCATGTTTTCAAATAAATTCTCAAATAATTTTTTTTCACTGAATGTTGTCTAGGTCAGATGCTACTCCCTCTACCCAGTCATGGTAATCATCAAATTTAAGGTCATGTCATTCATCATCACCTAGGGTCATAGATCAGTCAAAATACCTCCATCTAGGTCATGTTCTAGGTTTCTTTTGGTTTTCCATCATAATGCCAAGCATGTCATGTGAAGAAGGAAAATAAGAGTCATTTTCACCTTTCAAATTTCCTTCATTGTGAGTTAAAAAATTAGAAAATAAATCCAAAGGAGAAATGAGAAGGATCAATTCAACATTTCTCAAGGTTAATATGCTCCTAAGTTAGTAAGTGATCATCCCTCACCTTTCATTCAGCTCAATTTCTTCAGCAAAGAGTGGATTCCCTCTTCTATGGTTTTCAACTACAATTTTGGTTCCATTGGTGTTTAGCTTGTTTCAGTTCAAAAACTCCTAGTTTCATCACATAAAAACCTTCACACATCACTCATATACCTTACCAAATCACTACATATCATTCATACCTCTCATTGCTACCATTTTCACTCAAACCATAGTTCTCACTATGATTTTGTAGAGATATTAGCTCAACTTTTTGTTTAGGCCCTTTTTCCCTCTTTCCATTATCCATTTCCAAATATTCTAGCTATAATGTGTTCCTAACATACTACCCTATCTCCCCTAATTTTTTCATATTCTTCCCTACCTCCTATCCCCTCCATTTCCCTCCCTAAACTTGCTACCCCATCTTCCTTTGTTTTTCTAGTTTTCACCCTTCCTTGCCTTCGTATCAAGCTAGGGTTTATTTTTCCTGAAAAACATCATGGAAGCTAAGAAGAGAAATTATAATAAGGTAGGTCATGATTCCAGGTTTGAGCCAACTCAGACTCATGGCATCATTTTCAGAGCTTTGTGATCAAGCTAGGGTTTACATTGCACACAAGGACAATCCTGCTTCAAATTTACTTTCTTAAGTAATAAAGATGAATTTGTAGAAATTATACAAACAATATGTATACCAATGGATTCAATCCAATCATTTAATATACTAAAACAAGATATTGAATCCTTCTACAATATTTGCAGAAAATAAACATGATCACACAATCACACCAAGTAAGAGAAAGAAGCAAATCAATCACGCAACACAGATATTTTTCCCAGGGAAATGTTGCTACTCAAAACCCCTCTATATTTATTGTATAATAAACCAAGGAATCATGAAACAATAAAATGCACTCTTGTCACAAGATTCTGTCACACTCTACCAACTGTCTCACACTTATCCGGACAAAATCGACCAACACTTAGCCAATTTCCTGCCTTTGCTCAACCTGCCTTGCTTGTGCAATTCTAAGAACAATTGATCCCTATTAATTAGAAAATTCAACCTTCCAAAACTGTGCAATATATCATGGGAAATCCTATGGTTGTCTAATTGCGCGCTCGCAATTTAAACTAATAGATAACATCCCTTTAACCTCTGTCTCAAATGAGTCTTCATCAGAACTGACATGCATGCAACTATTAATAGTAAATCATTAGTCACTTGATAGATCACTGCATGTGAATTAAATCTGATTTAATTCATGTGACCTCTCACTAGTACAACAATCAGTTACAACTAGTTAGACTAACTTTAACTCGCTTAATTGATTTAACTAGTTTCTCATGCATTAAACTAATAAATTAACTGCTACTTGGACTCTAAAACAAATAGAATCAGTCTACATGCCTCACCAAACACCCTCAACTCAAATTTCATGAGCTAACTAAGTATATCACATTCATTTAACTATTACAAGTGATTATGAGATAATATTACAATTTATTACCCAATTTAATTAAGGTAAAATTAAATTAGACACACATTTCATGTTGATTTTTCAACACTCCCACTCAACAAGAAAGGGATTATCAGCTACCCTGATCCTGCCTCTATGGTATTCAAATTTTCTCTTAGTGAGCACCTTTGTTAGAATATCTACATCCTGATCTTCCATGGGAATGTATTGAAGTAACATAATGTGTCTCTGAACACAATATCTGAGATGGTGGTACCGGATTTCAATATGCTTGGACCTATCATGGAATATTGGATTAAACGATAGTTTTATGCAACTTTGGTTATCACAATGTATCATCGTCGGATCCATTTGATGACCAAACAAACCAACAAGTATCTTCCTCATCCAGATGGCCTCACATGCTACCTGCCTGGCTGCCATTTACTCTACCTCGGCTGAACTGAGTGAAACTGATCTCTACTTCCTGTTGTACCAAGAAACTATTTTCGTTCCTATGCTAAATATCCCTCCTGGTTTTCTCTTCTTGTTTGATGGACTTCCTTCCCAATCTGCATCGGTGAAGCCTTGAAGCTTCACTCAATCTGTCTATCTGTACCATAATCCATACTCTGTAGTGCCCCTGAGATATCTCAAGACATGCTTCCCTGCCTTCCAAAAGAGCTTGGTTGGCTTAACCGTAGCTTGAATAAATTGGTTAACTATGTAGCATATGTCTAGTTGTGTGTTCACCAAGTACATGAGTGAACCCACAAGCTACCTATAAATAGTAGCGTCCACTACCTCACCTGAAGTAGCATCCTCCTTCCTCCAATTTCCTGCAAGAGAAGTATCCATGGGTTTACAACTCTCCATGTGGAACTTCCTTAGAATATATTTGGCATACTTGACTTGAGAAAAAAATAGCTCCCCATCCCACTTCCATATCTCCAAACCAAGGAAATAGTGAAGGAGTCCCATGTCCTTCATCTCAAATTCTCTTGCAAGATCCTCTTTGCAAGAAGTTATCAGCTGCTCATCACCTGTCAGAATAAGATCATATACATAAGGTACAATAATAAGAATCTTACCATCAACCACAATCTAGTACAGGCTCAAATCTGCTTCACTCTTCATGAAGCCCAACCCGGTGAAATAATTGTCAATCCTGGTGTACCAAGCACGAGGTGCTTGCTTCAGCCCATACAATGCTCTCTTGAGTCTGCACACATGTGAATCCTTGTCAAAGGTCTCAAAACCTTCTGGCTACTCAATTTATAGTTATTCCTCAATAACTCCATTGAGAAATGCAATATTCACATACATCCGATGTATCTGCCAACCCATCTGTGCTGAGAGTGCAAGGATATATCTAATCGATGAGTATCGTGCAACTGGTGCAAAATTCTCCTCATAGTCAATCCCCTCAACCTCTGAGAATCCTCGGGCTATAAATCTATCCTTGTACTTCTCCATACTCCTATCTACTTCCTACTTCACCTTATAGATCCATCTAGATCCAACCACTGACTTCTCGAATGGTCTTGGGACAACATCCCATGCATTGTTCCTGACGATGGATTCATACTCAACCATGGCATCAACCCAAGTTGGTTGCTACACTAATTCCTCAAAATAGGATGGTTCTTTCATAATAAACTTTCTCATAAGAGCCATGTATCTAATATACTTTTATGGTGACTGTCTCTGTTTGTGCTATGATGTAAGTTCTCCTACATGTTCTACTACATCAAGTCTCAATCTGTCAGCCTATGTGGTGTGCCTCCTACCATGTATGGTGGAAAGCTTTGCATGAGTGGTTTCTGCCACTCCATGATCCTCCTCATGTGGTTGCTCCACATCTTGAGGTTCATCCTTTGGAACCAATATTTCCTCATAGGCATGAAATTCAAGCTCCCTCTCAGGGGACAATCGCATGGTTTTCTCCTCATCAAATTTTACATCTCATCTGACAACTTTCATCTTTCTATTTGGAAAATACACCCAATAGTTGTGGGGAGTATCAGCATACCCCACAAATATCCCAATATCTATTGTTTGTTCTAGCTTCTTTCTGGAATCTTTGGTCACATGGAAATAGACGGATGAGCCAAAAAATTTAAAATATGAAACATCAGGATTCCTATCAGAAAAAGGCTCCTCAGGTGTACTCGTGCCAAGTATCCAATGAGGACTACGGTTCTGCACAAGTATTTTTGTGTTTCATGCCTCTGCCCACATATGCAACGATAGGCCCGGATCATGTAACATAGCTCGTGCCGCACCCACAATTGTTCTGTTCTTTCTTTCTGCAACCCCGTTCTGTTGTGGGTTATGCGACGCAGTCAACTCTCTCTGAATTACTTCTTTGGCACAAAATTTCTTGAATTCATTGGAGGTGTACTCACCACCATTATCACTCCTCGGAGCCTTCACCTGCTTCCCTGTATCTTTCTCAACCAGTGCTCTAAAATCACAAAATTTTGAGAACATCTGATCTTTCTTCTACATGAAGTATATCCAACACTTTTTAGGAAAATAATAAAAAAAAATCACATAATACATATGCTTTGTTGTAGAAGCTGTAAAGAATGGTCCACACACATCTGAGTGAACTCTCTCAAGGATTTTCGCTGCTCGGTTCTCCTTCTCATGAAAAGTGGCCTTTTTATACTTCCCCATGGTACATCCCTTGAATGTGTCTATCTATGCAAGAGTACCATTTGGAAGCCCTGTAGAAATATGTTGCATGACCTTCAAAGAAATGTGGTGTAGATCACCCAATATCCTATTCCATAACTCATCCTCATCTTGGCTCACCACTCTGTCTAATTTACTCATCAATGTTGCGTAACCATCTACGTCAAGTTTGTAGAGGTTTTTCACATGAACCCAAATCTTCTTAACTTGTCCTGTGGCTTTGTGGCAAAGGAATGATTTCCATTCATTAATAAATACATCATAATAAAGGTTTACCTGACTGTCTCTATAAAGTAACTGTACCAATCCCGGTAGTGCTATACCTCCCGTCATCACCCATCTTGATGTGCATCTGAAGATCCTTCTCGTCCAAGCTAATAAAGAAGTATTTGTCTCCCGTCATGTGGAAATATGCACCACTATCCAAGGACCACATTGATCCCATCGCACTAGACACCATGTATGTGATGAGTGAGAAGTCCAACTCAAAATTTGAAGCCAAAATATCACCCCTTGCAGATCCTGAAGCATTCTTGTTGTTGTTCTTCTTCTGTGCACAATTAGTGGCATAATGTCCATGCTCGTGACAGTGAAAAAATTTCACTCTAGAAATGTCACGCTTATTGCCTTATTTATCGGTCTCAGATTTGGAATAGGATTTCTTTCCCTTCCCCTTCTTTGCCTTACCAGCCAAGGTGCAATTTTCCTCATCATCTGTCTTGGATGAGGATCCATCCCTGGTATTCCGCCCAATTATTCTTGTACCAAATCCGACCAAAGTCACTCCCAATATGGTAGCTTCTCCCTCCCATTGATAGAGTCTTGATAACTATACTAGCTCTTGGGAAGGCCTAGAAGTGCTAGGCTCACCAAGTCATCATCCGCTACAGTAATCCCAACACTTCCAAGCTCATCTCGACATTGGATGAACATGGTCAAGTATTTCGAAATAGTGTCATCTTTCTCCATTTTGATTTTCCTGAGTTTTTCCTTCAGTAACAATTTTCTGTGGTCAATGTTGTTCTGAAATAGATACTTCAAGTCCTTCCACATTGCATATGGAGTTTCCTTTCCATGGATACTCGAGACAATGTGATCTCGAACTACCTCTAATAATATCCTCCTCGCCTTTGCAAACTTCTTTTTCCAAGCGTCAAGAAGAGCGTCGTCTGCTGCTGAGGGCCTTGAAATATCAATGTCGATAAATTATTTCAACCCATTTTCCTCCAGAACTGCCTCCATTATGTCTTTCCATGCAATATAATTAGAACTACCCTTGAGTTCATATTCCAATATTATTCCATTGAAATCCATCTTGATCCACCTATCGCACCAAAGAATATTTTTTCAAATTCAGATGTGGTTCAGCACAAACTCAATTTCTTCTCCACTATAGTGATTTCTAGTGCTTTGATACCATGTAGAAATTATACAAAAAATATGTATACCAATGGATTCAATCTGATCATGTAATATACTGAAACAAGATATTGAATCCTTCTACAATATTTGCGGAAAATAAACACGATCACACAATCACACCAAGTAAGAGAAAGAAGCAAATCAATTACACAACAAAGATATTTTTCCTGGGAAAATATTACTGCTCAAAACCCCTCTCTATTTATTGTATATTCAACCAAGTAATCATGAAACAATACAATGCACTATTCTCACAAGAGTTTGTCGCACTCTACCAACTGTCTCACAATGATCCAAACAAAATCGACCAACACTTAGCCAATTTCCTACCTCTACTTAGCCTACCTTGCTTGCGAAATTCTAAGAACAATTGATCCCTATTAATTAGGAAATTCAACCTTCCAAAACTGTGCAATACATCATGGGAAATCCTATGGTTTTCTAATTGCGCGCTGATAATTTACTAATAATACAATTGATAGATAACATCCCTTTAACCTCTGTCTGAGTTGGGTCATCATCAGAACTGACATGCATGCAACTATTAATAGTAAATCATCAGTCAATTGACATATCATTGCATGTGAATTGTTGTAACATTATTTGTTTTTGATAAGTTAGCATAAGTAGTTAAATAATTTTTAAAATGTTAAGGTAGGATATGGATGCAAAAGAACGAAAAAGTTAAAAAATGTTAGGAAAATTATTATGTTTTGTAGGCATCCATGTCAATAAAATGTTAGGTGTTAGAAACTCTATATAAAGAAGGAAAATTAAAATAAAATGTTAGGGAAGCAAAAAGAAAAAGGAGATCTTCCTTCTATTTTAAAAAGATTGATTGGCTGCTAGTCTAAATGCGCCTATGGAAAAAGTGATTTATATGGTTTAAATCCTAATTATTAATTACATATTCTAAAGTTTTAAACCATATTATATACTCCACCATGAATTTCCATTAATCATATATCCCCGCCATATATTTCCCTCATTTCACTTCATTAAATAATTTTCTTTATATAATCTCCCGAGGCATTATCCTGACCCCACCACTTCCACGTCATCATATTTATCATCCCCATATTCCCAAAATATCCGAAGATCATCTTCACACATGTCGGCATCCAATGGCCCTCATGGCCTTTCAGCCCCCCTCTGCCATCCGACTTTTATCACTAGGGGAGGGGTCCAAAAAGAATTGTATTTGGAAATTTCCCGAGTATACGTGTCAGCCCCAAGTAAGTTCGGACCCCCCAGGCGCAAAACCATAAAAAAATTTACCCCCCCCCCCCTCCAAAAGTTGTTTCTATTATACCGCTTACATTAATGAATTTTTTGCATCGCTCCTCCGCTGCCACCTCATTAGCTGTTAGTCAATTAAATTATCTCCCTCAATATTTCCCTTGTCAATTATTACCTATCCGTTAACCCGCGCCATCAACGAAAACACGATTTTTCACTATTAAGCTTGTTAAATCCCTTTGCAAACACCTTTTCTGATTATAGTTTATTACACTTTGTTTTTTGCAAGTTTCCCACTGATCCAGAGATGCTACAAACTGCATGAGAAAACACATGATCTCATCATTCTCCATTTATTTCCTCGTTTTTGCTCACAGAACCTTCTTTCTTCCCTCTGTTCCATTTTCAGCTGTAGCCATTATGCCTCCCAAGGATAAAGATCCCGAGGTCAACATCAACCCTTTGATTTTCCCTCCTATAGACCTTCATCATATCCCTATGGCTGATAGAGATTATATAATCTATGAAACACACTTTGATATCGATATTCTTGCGATGTATTGTTGGCTAGAAGACAAATGAATTGAAAAATATGATGAAATCCATCTCTGGGAGTCTAATATTCCCCGTTTTATCTTTCCTCCGACCCACATTGCTCTTGATTTCATCTGGAAATGTCATGCCTCCTACTTTCCCAGCCAAAGAGCCATAGTCAATTATAATGGACAAGTTATGTTTACCATAACCCCTCAGGAAATTGAATAGATGATGCTAGCTCCCACAGTCGATAATGGTGCCCCATTCTATCATGAATCTTTGGTTGAAATATATCAGAGATTAGATCTTTCCAAGAGAACCCAAACCTTAGAACTATTCCTAACATAATATGTTGCATTTCCTAAAAGAAATCCTCCTTATCCTTCATCCTTATTCCCTGAAATAACCAAGCAAACAACCATTGTCTTATCTGACCTACTTGGATACTACTATGACCAATACATAGATGAGGCTATTATAGGATTTCTGTCTATCTTTTCCAATGATGCCAAGCCTTCCATAGTATTCAATTTCAATCACTTCCTTGCAGAGTCCATTCATCAAAAATTTATTGATTTCAAGATAGAGGAGGTATTTAAATATACCTTTGTCCTAGTTTATATGTTCATATACTTCCAAGGAGACAACATGAAATTTTCAATGCAGAAATTAAATGATAAAGGAGACCAGCAGTCAGTAATTTTCTGGACCACCTTGGTCATGAAAGAGAAGAATGAATTCACCTACAAGAAGTTCATTGAAATGTTTGTCCACCCATCTATCAGTCTTCTAAACAACAGAGAAGAATCGAGAATCAATGAATAAATTTAGAATATTTTTCAGCTGACAGAACAGGTTCAAACAGGAGATTGGTACCTGTATGAAAAATACACTAAAATAAGAGTTTTTGGATGTGATATGCAACCGTACGAGTTGCCCAAATTTCTCCCAATGAGGATTTTTTCTTTGGAGTTCATCAGGCAAATGATCAACATGGATCAGGTACATTTTTTTGGCTACCAAGAAAGAAGTCTCAATTCAAGCTAAAAACCCAGTTTGGACCATTCATATTTAATGGTAGAAAATCAATAGCAGATGCATATCAGCTATTAAAGAAAGTGAATTTTGATTTAATATTCACCAGGTCATATGTCCCATTAGGAATTGTGTCTAAATTAAGGGTAGAAACCAAATCTACACCTTACTTTCACACACCAAGGCCAGAGATAGAGTAGTACAAAATCAAGCTAGAGTAGACAGAGAACACATTGCATGAAACAGAAGAACAACCAGTTTCATCTTCAATAGTGCAGACTCCAACAAATTAGGAAAAGACAGCTAAAAGGAATAGAGAAGAAGGCTCTTCTTCAGAGACAAAAATATTTATCAAAGGATTCAAAATTATGTACAGAAAGAAAGCTAAACTTAGTTCCAGACTAAGCATGAGCAAGGATCCAGAGCAAAAGAACCCTGTCAACACAAATGAACCTATTATATCCTCATTAATAGGAGAGCATCCCACACAATCTCCTACTACTTCCATGACTACTTCAAATCAGCAAAAGATCATGCAAACAGGTACTTCAACTTCAAGCGAGCCAGAAAAGAGCACCATGGAAATATTCAAGGAAATCAAACAAAAAAATTAAGTCTTGAAGATAAACAGTTATAACTAATTCGGGAGACAAACTTCAGGTGCCCAAAGTAGGCTGTTGTAGAGAAAGGAAGAATGTTAATGGCATTTATTCATTCACAATTTCCTTAGCCTAAAGGAGAAGAAGACTACAAAAATACATCTCTTGAGTGTAATGTCAGCGACATACATCCCATTGATCAAATGGATATGCATAAACAAACTGGAGAGATGATATTTTCAACTCTAACTAACACTTCCATGTCTTTATCTAAAATGCAGGTTACACTAGGAAATGTCAGATCATAACTCAACATGGAGAAAATCTAAGCTTTTTCTAAGGACACCAGGATTAAAGCCTTGGAAGATTTGGTGATCAAGTTGGGTTTTGCCCCTACAAATGTCAATATGGCATAGGAGTTAATCAAGAAAAATAATGCAGACATTGCAGCATTGAGGAAGCCATTGAAATTACCAGCAACAAAATATTCTTTAGCCAAGGAAATTGAAGAGACAGAAACAATAAAGGCAGATATGATGAAACTCATTCTTGAACATAGTACACAGCTGAAAAATATGGAAACAGAGATGGAAAAATGGATTAAGGAAAGCAAGAAACCAGTCAAGCAAGTTGCTCCTTTAGAACCACTTCCAATGACAGCTATTCCCACTACTATAGCTGCTACTACCAGTAAAGGAGATTCTGCAGATCAGTTAGCCTCCACACTCCAAAACATGACTTTGTAGACTGAAGAAATAAAGAAGCAACATGACAAAGCGAAACTTCTTGAAGATGAGCAGAAGAAGTATGATACTTATCATGCATTAGAGCTTCAGAGAGCTCAAAACCAAGTTGAAATATAGAAAAAGTTAGAAAATGAAGCTTCTATTGGCTACACTCTGGGTAATGTCAAATAAATCATTTGGACTAACATTTTTTAGGAGATTAATGAAATCTGGCCATCTATTAAGATCATCTTTGAGCATAAAGAGTTTGTAGAAAAGGAAAATCATGTAATTTATGATGTAAACACTTAACTGGGAGAAATGCCCAATATAGCCAGTAGCATCATCGAATTTCTAAACTCTAAGGACAGCCAAGAATTAGATGAGCTAGGGGTAGATGACAGGACTGAGACTATCCTTGAAGTGAAGAAAGTTCTAACTAAAAAGAACTTGGTAGTACAGTTAATAGAAAAATGTCATAATTTGGATATGAAAATCAACAAGTTTCTTACAAGGATTGATGCATTGATTAAAAAAGGTCTCCCATCACTATTTGTTATGAATGAAAAGTTAATGCATAGGGAGGATTATATGAAGAAGATCAAAGAAACAACAAGGTCCGCATCTATGTCTTCTATTCAAGGTTCTATGACATGTAAAGTATTCTATAAAGCAGTTGAAAACATTAGTTTTATTCACCATGAAATAAAACACATTTTCACTGTAAAACCAACTTTTACAAAATACACCGAGGTAGATGAAATCTATGGAAAGGTTATTGAAGTTTCAATTCCGGATGAAGAATGAAGGGACAAGCTCTGACAATACCAAGAGTAAAGAACAAGTCATCGTTCCAACACATCACTCATTTTTTCCAACACAACACTTAGTTTTGCCAGCACAGTCCTAAAAAGGTGGTGACTCAGCAACAACGTTCCAGCAGAACAAGGCCAGAACACAAATCCGCTTCTTTTAGATTTTTTTTCTTTTTTTTTTCTTTTTTTCTTTTTTTTTTCAGAAAAAATAGATTGTCTTTTCATTCAGGCATTGATTATAATATTTTATATTTTGTATAAGTACTTCATTCATTGAAGTATCTGGGGTTGCACCCTTGGATGAACGAGTTTTTGTAAATAGACATTGTATAAGTCTTTTTGATCATCAATAATACAAGCAATATTCTGAACTCATTTCATACAGCTTTGTCTTCTCTGTAAATGTTTCCAGTTTTCAGCCATTTTATTTCTTCATATATTTAATTATTATCAAGATAACTAGGTGGGGTTGATTGTGTTTCAACAACCTCATAATTCCTCTTGAAATTATTTTTATTATAAAGAATTATTTACTTGACAATTTGTTGATGTAAATCCCTTTTATCTATAAATTTCTAGAATACTAGTAATGTTAGATATATTTTATTGAATTTTTAAACATTGTTTAAAATTTTTCCATCTTATGGTTTATTGAATAATTCAATCTGAATATTTAATAATCATATTCTCTTACATAAGTCCAATTAATCGAATCATAAAATTTTAATCATTGTGTGAGATGAACAAGAAGCCGTTACTTATAATTACTGATATTATACACAAGGTTTAAATACATAATTGTTTGCTAAAATTAATCTTAAACATTGGTCCTCCAAAAATAAAAAAATACAAACAAAACATTATAAATGCTTTGGCATGATTATTAACCACAATCATGCCAAAGGACAACATCAATTTGGCACCGTTTCCAGGGACGAATTTGATTTTTTTTCCCTGGGACGATGATAAAACCCTACTAATTTAAGGTGACTAAAGGTTTATTAAGGTTAAAAATTTATCACCTGCCGATTCCACTATGACCAAACTGGCTCCTTAAAAGCACACCAAATCTCGATCTGACTCTAAGATTGTTGAATCCTTATAAGATCCAGAAAGACTGGTGAGAAGAGCTACTTCTAGGAGAAGGCATCAAACCCATTCTTCTTCTATTCCCCAAGAGGATATCAATATAATTCCTTATTCCTTCAAATATTGACCCATCCCATTAGAATCAGAAGAAGTACCTGATAGAGTGCGTGATCTAGTATCTAAAGGAGTATATTTTCAATCAGCTTTGTTAGTACACTCTTTAGAATCCTATAAAATACCTCAAGAACATTCTGAATCTCCTATATCAGAATAGGATTTAGATCTAAACTTTCCTGGATTCAAATCTACTGATTTCATTTCCCCAATTACATGCTCAGTACCTTCAACTTCACATCAACCAGATGATATCTTTTTTTTTTATTACAATCCTTTATTCGATCCTAGAGAAGGAGAAGAAGAAGAGGTTCAAAAACTAGTTATTAGAACTCCTTTAAGGTCTCGAACGGTTCCTGGTTTCCCATTCTATTCTCCTCATCATTCTCCACCTCATTCTTCACCCCCAACTTCTCCATCTTCATCCATAACTTCTACTTCTTCCTCCTCATCTACTTCAACATCTTCAAGTATGGTTGGTTTCAAAACAATTGTACAAGCAATATATGCTCCTCTTTTACTTCCTAATGTCCACAATGATTTTCCACTTGGATATCTAAAACACCTTCCCAGATTCAATGGAGAAACTGGCTTATCAGCTGAAGACCATCTTTCAACATTTTTGGATTTTGCAGACAACATGAACATTGAATATGAAAATGTTTACATGAGAATTTTTGTCCAATATCTAGAAGGGAATGTTAGGATTTGGTTTAGAAAAATTCAAGAAAATTCTATTAGACCTTGGGGAGAACTAAACAACATCTTTAAAAATAAATGGAGAGTGAAAAAGGATCATGTATATTACTTAACTAAATTTGAAGAACTAAAAAGAAATTTTGGAGAACCAGTTGGTGATTTCATCAAAAGATTCAATAAGCTTTACCATAAAATGCCTCCTGATTGTAAATTCCCTATAGCAGTAGCTAAGGTTAGATTCTCAAAGGCCTTTGAAGATGACTTTTCTATCATGTTGAGAGAGAGGACATCCTAAACCTTACAGGACATGAAAACTAATGCTATAGAGGTCGAAGAAAATAGGTATGCATCTGCTAAGTTAAAAGCTAAAGCTGAGAAAGCTCAAAAGAAATTAAAAAATCAGGAAGCATATTTTTCTAAATCTAAAAATATTGGTGAATTCAAAAATATTGGTGGATTTTTTGGTTATAATCAAATATTGGTGAATTCAAAAATGGAGAAGATAGCTTTTACCACACCTTGGGGTACATTCATGTATGCCCGGATGCCTTTTCGTCTATCAAACTTAGGAGAAACATTTCAGACAGCCATGGACTTGGATTTTATCATGAAATTGAACAAATTTATTGTTATTTATCTTGATGATTTAACTATTTTCTCTGAATCGGATCAGAAACATTTCAAGCACTTGAAGAAAGTTTTTGAAAGGTGCAGGAAGTTTGGAATTTCTTTGAATCCCAAAAAGTGTTAAGCCCCTGTATTAATAGTGTAGTCGCTTATTATGTTAGTCTAACCCCCCTTATCGTTATTTTTGTACCCCTGTAACCCCCATTTTGTTATTATTGTGCCCTTAAATTATTATTGTTAGGTCGGCTAGGATTACATTGTGGCCCACTAGGATTACATTATGGCCCCATGGACTCCTATATATAGAAAGGAGGTTTTGTAAATTGTATCATCCAAGAATTGTTCATTTATGTAATGTATTGGAGGTTTCCCCCTCGAATTTTCTTATTTATAAGGCGTTGATATCTCTTTTCTTCTATTTTTGGAGCTGGTTACACAACATTTGGTATCAGAGCTTTGGATTCTAGGGTTTCGCTGCTCCAAACAGGTCATCGTGGCATTTTCGCTATAACTTTTTTTCTACGAAGTTTCAGAAGCTGAAATGTTTAGGGTACGAAGCCAAAATCTTGAGGAATCTTGTATTAAAATTTCAGAGTTTGTTTCACAATATTGTCGGAGATATGATCTGTGGAAGTCAGATCTTTTTTCAGGCTCCTAAACAGGTCATCGTGGAATTTTCACTATAAAGTTTTTTCTACGAAGATTCAGAATCTGAAATTCATATGGTACAAAGCTGAAATCCTAAGGAAATTATTCAAAAAATTTCAGAGCTTGGTTCGCAATATTTTTGGAGATATGATCTGTGGAAGGTAGTGCTTTGTCAGGCTCCTGAATTTCATCTCAAAGAGGTGATCGTGGGAAAAGTTCAATAACTCTCTCTCTGGGGATCGGATTGGAGTGCCGTAAAAATTGGTCTCAAGTACACAGACTATAGTTTCTTGGCTATCAATTTTAGAGACAAAGGAAAAAAACAGTGACACGTGGCAAGTCGTACAAGTTCTCTCTACTGAACTAGTCCAGAATTAGGTCATTGTGGGAGATTGGACACAACTTTGTCTTGGAGAATCCAAATCAGGTCATACCTATGGCATTAAAAAGATAATTCAGAGGGCTATTTCATTGCTGAATTTTAGATATTTAAGATTCACAATCACAGAGATAATCCAATTCCAATATCGAGCTCCTTAAAATCAAGTAAAAGGTGTGTATTGTTTTTCTCGAATTGCATAAATCTTGTTTGAAAAATCAGTTTGAAGTGATTCCAAGGGCCTATTGAGCATATATTTCAGTATTGTGTTTTGAAATTCCTCCTAAAAATAATTCAACACCCATTAAGCCCTCATAAATCTATACTATGATGCATGAAGTGGAAGAATTGCAATATGAGATATCAAAATTACGGTACCAAGTGCAACAAATTTCCATCTTACGAAGAGCAACCGAAGATGACATATATGGTTTAAAAGCAAAAATGGAGGCTAATTTGGATGGTTTGAAGGATCAAATAAAATCTATTATGGATAATAAAGTAGTGGAATATCACAATGAGCATCAACAACAAGTTCTCCAACTCTCAAAGGATAACCTAACTTTGGTGCAAAATAAAATGAAGCAACATGAAGATGAAAATCACATCGAAAGAAGTTATGAAGCAGTCATAGAAACAAGAACTCGACAAGTACAATCAATTTCAAATTATCTCAGCAAGTGGAAGAACTTTCCTGTAGAAGATTCCACATGGGACGATGAGAATTTTATACAGAAGCATCAAGAAATAATCAAGCGTTGAGGACAACACTTGTTTGAAGGAGAGGGGCATGTTAAGCCCCTATATTAATAGTGTAGTCCCTTATTATGTTAGTCTAACCCCCCTTATCGTTATTTTTGTACCTCTGTAACCCCCATATTGTTATTATTGTGCCCTTACATTATTATTGTCAGGTCGGCTAGGATTACATTGTGGCCCACTAGGATTACATTTTGGCCCCATGGACTCCTATATATAGAAAGGAGGTTTTGTCATTTGTATCATCCAAGAATTGTTCATTTATGTAATGTATTGGAGGTTGCCCCCTCGAAGTGGCTTATTTATAAGGCGTTGATATCTCTTTTCTTCTATTTTTGGAGCTGGTTACACAACAAAAAGTCATTATTCGCCATTAAAGAGGGTAAATTACTAGGTCATATTATTTCAAAAGTTGGATTAGTTATTGATCCCAAAAGGGTATCTACTATTCAATCATTATCATTACCTAGAAATAAGAAAGCGATTCAAGATTTCTTAGGGAAAATTAACTTTTTGAGAAGGTTTATACCCAATTATGTAGAGATAGTGAAATACATAACAGATATGCTCAAAAAGAACCATGAAGTTAAATGGACTATTCCCGCAATAGTTTCTTTTCACCAGATAAAGAAAGCCATATCTGAAGCCCCAACCTTAGCCAGTCCAAACTACTTTGAACCTTTCAGCATGTTTTATTTTTCTTCTGAAACCACCCTTGCTACTGTCCTTTTGAAAAATAACGAATATTATCATGATCAACCTATAGCATTCTTTAGTAAGGTCATGAGAGATGTAGAACTCAGATATGATATTATCAAAAAACAAGCATATGCCTTAGTTCAAGCCCTGAATTATTTTAGAATGTATATCCGCCATTCTAATATCATTTCATATGTGCCAAATAACATTGTAAAAACAATCCTCACACAACCAAAAACTAATGGTAGAAGAGGAAGATGGATAACTCAAATCCTTGAGTTTTACCTTACCATTAAAACTACCAAGTTAGTAAAGGGGTAGGGTTTAGCTAAATTGTTAGCTTAATCCAATTGTAAAGTCTTGGGCATAAACTCTGTTTTTGAAGTTTTAGAGAAGCATCCACAAGAACCTTCTTCAAATTTGGAAAGGGAGAATCCACAAGAACCTTCCTTAAATGCAGAAGGGGAGAATCCACAAAACCTTCCCATGAATTTCAAGGAAAGAATACACAAGAACCTTCTCCTTCAACTTAAACAATCCCTATTCATATTGATGAAACATTTATTTTATCATATTGGTATGCATATATTGTTCCTTTTCTGATTTATTTTGAATGTCCAGCTCAGTTTTCCAAAAACTAGTGCAAAACAATCAAGTTGAAATCTATCAAACACTATATTATCAATGCCAACTTATACTGGAAGGATCCTCTTAATATTATACTACTTTGCCTAATATAATAAGAAACTGAAGGAATCATTGATCAATTTCATGCAGGAATATGTTGGGGCCACTATGCTGGGAGAGAAACAACATACAAGATACTTAGAGTATGATTCTATTGGCCTACTTTGTTTTTAAAAGTAGGATAAAAAGTCAGAGTTTGTGTTCCATGTCAGATGTTTGCTGGTAAGAAAAAATTAGCAGCCCTTCCACTAGTTCCATTAGTTGTCTCAACACCTTTTCTACAATGGGGATTACATTTTATAGGTGAAATCCAGCCAGCCTCCAGTAATCAGCACCGATGGATCTTGACTACTACTAACTATTTCACCAAGTGGGTGGAAGCCATTTGTATAAGAAATTCTATAGATTCAGTTGTATAAAATTCATTGAAGAGAATATTTTATCCAGATTTGGTTGCCCACAACAAATATTCATTGATAATGCCACAACATTTAGCAGCATAAAAATGATAGAATTCTGCCAGAAATATCAGATTTTGCTGCATCACTCAACTCCCTACTATCCACAAGGAAATGGTCTTGCTGAATCATCTAACAAGACTTTAGTAAAGGTAATCAAGAAAACTTTAGAAGACCACAAGAAAAACTAGGACAAACATCTGATTTATGCAGTTTGGGAAAATAAAATTTCTCCCAAAAGATCAACAGGTAAATCTCCATTCCAATTAGTTTATGGAAAAGATGTTATTTTTCCTACAAATTTAGTTTCCCCGTGCTCAAGTTTCTACAAGAATCTACTGATGAACCTGATGATTTCTCTAGAAGGATTAATCAAATTATTGAGCTGAATGAAAATATAGATGATATTGAGTATAAAATAAAGAAATATCAGAATAAAACGAAGAGTCTCTTTGATATAAAGGTAAGGGAAAGAGATTTTAGACAAGGAGATCTAGTTTTAAGATGGGATGCTAGGAGAGAAGATTAAGGAAAACATGGAAATTTTGATAATTTATGGTTTGGGCCACTCAACATTGCAGAGGTAAAAGGAAACAACACATTTTCTCTATAGAATCTTGAAGGACAGTTTTCAACACTGCTTGTCAATGGCATATTTTTGAAACACTATATCCAGTACTGAGGGATATCCTACATCATCATTGTACATAATCATTTTCATTTATCATTTGAACTCTGTTTGTTTTCTACCACAAATAATCCATAGCCTGAGGAGAAGGCACATGGAAATTCTTGTTCTCTGCATCCCACAGGGGGAAGCAGTCCCCAGTTGGAGCCGATGTTGTAACATTATTTATTTTTTATAAGTTAGCATAAGTAGTTAAATAATTTTGAAAATGTTAAGGTAGGATATGCATGCAAAAGAATTAAAAAGTTAAAAAATGTTAGGAAAATTAGTATTTTTTGTAGGCATCCATGTCAATAAAATATTAGGTGTTAGATGCTCTAAATAAAGAAGGAAAATTAAAATAAAATGTTAGGGAAGCAAAAAGAAAAAGGAAAGCTTCTTTCTGTTTTAAAAATATTGATTGGCTGCTAGTCTAAATGCGCCTATGGAAAAATTGATTTGTATGGTTTAAATCATAATTATTAATTACATATTATAAAGTTTTAAACCATATTATATACCCCACCATGCATTTTCATTAATCGTATATCCCTGCCATATATTTCCCTCATTTCACTTAATTAAATCATTTTATTTATATAATCTCTTGAAGCATTATCTCCACCCCACCACTTCCACGTCGACATATTTATCATCCCCATATTCCCAACATATATGATGATCATCGTCGCACATGTCGGCATCCAACAGCCCTCATGGCCTTTCGGCCCCCCTCCACCATCCGAGGTTTATCACCAGGGGGGTCCTAAAAGAAATTTATTTGGAAACCTCCTGAGTATACGTGTCAGCGCCACGTGAGTTCGGACCCCCCAAGCGTAAAACCGTAAACAAATTTACCCCCCCCCCCCTCCGAAATTTGCTTCTATTATATCGCCTAACATGATGACCATTACGCACTGCTCCTCTGTTGCCACCTTATTACCCATTAGCCAATTAAATGCTCTTCCTCTATATTTCCGTTATCAATTTAATTACCTATCCATTAACCCGCGCCATAGATGAAAACATGATTTTTCACTATTAAACCTGCTAAATCCCTCTGAAAATGCCTTTTCCGATTACATGTTATTACACTTCATTGTTTGTAGGTTTCCCACTAATCCATAGACGCAACAAATTGCATGAGAAAACACTTGATCTCATCATTCTCCATTTCTTTCCCCGCTCTTGCTCACAGAACCTTATTTCTTCCCTCTATTCCACTGTCAATTGTAGCCATTATGCCTCCCAAGGATAAAGATCCCGAGGACAACATTAACCCTTTGATTTCCATCCTCTAGACCTTCATCATATCCCTATGGCTGACAAAGATTACATAATCTATGAAACACACTCTGATATCAACATTATTGATATGTATTGTTGGCTAGAAGACAAATGCATTGAAACATCCAATGAAATCTAGCTCTGGGAGTCTAATCTTCCCGATTTTATCTCTCCTCCTACCCACAGTGCTCCTAATTTCATCAGGAAATGTCATGCCTCCTACTTGCCCAGCCAAAGAGCCATAGTCAATACTAATTGCCAAGTTCTATTTACCATAACCCCTCAAGCCATTGAACAGATGATGCTAGCTCCCATAGTCGATAATGGTGTCCCATTCTCTCATGAAGCTCTGGTTGAAATATATCAAAGATTAGATCTTGCCAAGAGAACCCAAACCTTAGAACTATTCCTAGCACATGATGCTTCAATTCCTAAAAGAAATCCTCCTTATCCTTCATCCGTATTCCCTGAAAGAGCCAAGAAAATAACCACTGTCTTATCTTACCTACTTGGATACTACTCTCACCAATACATATATGAGGCTATTATAGGATTTATATATATATTTTCCAATGATGTTGGCCTTCCATAGTATTCAATTTTAGTCACTTCCTTGCAGAGTCCATTCATCAACAATTTATTGATTTCAAGACAGAGGAGGTATTTAAATATACCTTTTTTCTAGTTTATATGTTCATATACTTCCAAGGAGACAACATGAAATAGTCATTGCAGAAATTAAATGATAAAGGAGACCAGCAGTTAGTAATTTTCTAGACCACCTTGGTCAAGAAAGAGCAGAATGAATTCACCTACAAGTAGTTCATTGAAATGTTTGTCCACCTAGCTATCAGTCTTCTAAACATCAAAGAAGAACCAAGAATCAATGAATAAATTCAAAATATTTTGCAACTGACAGAACATGTTCAAATAGGAGATTGAAAACTACACTGAAATAAGAGTTTTTGGATGTGAGCTGCAACCGTACAAGTTTCCCAAATTCCTCCCAATAAGGATTTTTGCTTTGGGTTTCATCAGGAAAATGATCAACATGGATCAGGTACATTTTGTGGCTTCTAAGAAGAAGTCTCAGGTCAAGCTAAAAACCCAGATTGGCCCATTCATATGTAATAGAAAAAAAGCAGCACCAGATGCAGATCATCTATTAAAGAAAATGAAATTTGATTTAAGCTTCACTTGGTCATATGACCCATTAGTCATTGTGTCTAAATTAAGGGTAGAAACCAAATCTACACCTTACTTTCACACACCAAGGCCAAAGATAGAGCAATACAAAAAAAGCTAGAGTAGATAGAGAACACATTGCATGAAGCAGAAGAACAACCAATTTCATCTTCAACACTGCAGACTCCAACAAATCAGGAAAAGAAAACTAAATGGAATAAAGAAGAAGGGTCTCCTTCAGAGACAAACATCTTTAGCGAAGGATTCAAAATTATGTATAGTAATAAATCTAAACTTAGTTTCAGACTAAGCATGAGCAAGGATTCAGAGCAACAAACCCCTGTCAACACAATTGAGCCTCTTATATCCTCATTAATAAGATATCAGCCCACATAGTCTCCTACTACTTCCATGACTACCTCAGATCAACAGAAAATCTTGCAAACATGTACTTTAACTTCAAGCGGGCCAAAAATTAGCACCATGGAAATATTCAAGGAAATCAAACTAAAAAGTGAAGCCTTGAAGATAAACACTTATAACCAATTCTAGAAACAAACTTCAGGTGCCCAAAGTAGGCTATTGTCATCCTTCAATGCAGAGAAAGGAAGAATGCTAATGACATTTCTTCAAGCACAAGTTCCTTAGCCTAAAGGTGAAGCAGACTACAAAAATACATCTCTTGAGTTTAATGTCAGCAACATACATCCCATTGATCAAATGGATATGCATAAAAAAACTGGAGAGATGATATTTTGAACTATAACTAACACTTCCATGTCTTATCTAAAATGTAGGTTCACTAGCAAATGTCAGATTACAACTCAACATGGAGAAAGTCTCGGCTTTTTTCAAGGACACCAGGATTAAAACCTTGGAATATTTGGTAATAAAGTTGGGTTATGAACCTGCAAATGTCAATGCTACAGAGAATTTATTCAATAAAAAGAATGCAGACATTGCAGCATTGAGGAAACAGTTTAAATTACCAGCAACAGAAGATCCTTCAGCCAAGGAAATTGAAGAGACGGAAATAGAAAAGGCAGATATGATGAAACTCATTCTTGAATAGAGTACACAAACGAAATAGATGGAAACTAAGATGGAAAAATGGAGTAAGAAAAGCAAGAAACCAGTCAAGAAATTTGCTCCTTTAGAGGCACTTTCAATGACAATTATTCCCACTGTTATAGTTGCTACTACCAGTAAAGGAGATTTTGTAGATCAGTTAGCCTCCACACTCCAAAACATGACTTTGCAGACTGAAGAAATAAAGAAGCTACAGGACAAAGTGAAGCTTCTTGAAGATCAACAGAAGAATTATAATACTTATCATGCATCAAAGGAGAGCTAAAAACCAAGTTGAAATATGGAAAAAGTCAGACATTGAAGCTTTTATTGGCTACACTCAGGGTGATGTCAAATAAATCATTTAGGCTAACATTTTTTAGGAGATTAATGAAATCTGTCCATCTATTAAGATCATCTTCGAGCATAAAGAGTTAGTAGAAAAGGCAAATCATGTAATTTCCGATGTAAACACTCAACTGGGAGAAACACCCAATATAGCCAGTAGCATCATAAAATTTATAAACTTTAAGGACAACCAAGAATTAGATGAGCTAGGGGTAGATGAAAGGACTGAGACTATCCTTGAAGTGAAGAAATTTCTAATTAAAAAGAACTTGGTAGTACAGTTAATAGAAAATTTTCATACTCTGGATATGAAAATCAACATGTTTCTTACAAGGATTGATGCATTGATTAAAAAAGGTCTCCCGTCATTGTTTGTTATAAATGACAAATTAATGCTCAGGGAGGATTATATGAAGAAGCTCAAAGAAACAACAAGGTCTACATCTAAGTATTCTATTCAAGGTTCTATGATGGGTAAAGCACTCTATAAAGCAGTTGAAAACAATAGTTTTATTCACCATGAAATAAAACACACTTTCACTGTAAAACCAACTTTTACAAAATAAACTCAGGTAGATGAAATCTACCGCAAGGTTATTAAAGCTTCAATTATGGAAGAAGAGCGATGGGACAAGCTCTGCGAATACCAAGAGTAAAAAACAAGTCATCGTGCCAGCACATCACTCAGTTTTGCTAGCATAGTCCTAAAAAGGTGGTGACTCAACAACAACTTTCTAGCAAGACGGGGCCAGAATGCAAATCTGCTTCTTTTAAATCATTTTTCTTTCCTTTCTGTTCATTTTCAGAAAATGTAGTTTCCTTGTCATCCAGGCATTGATTATAATATTTTATATTTTGTATAAATACTTCATTCATTGAAATATCTGGGGTTGCACCCTTGGATGAGCGAGTTTTTGTAAACAGACATTGTATAAGTCTTTTTGATCATCAATAATACAAGCAGGATTCTGAACTCATTTCATCCAGCTCTGTCTTCTCTGTAAGTTTTTCCAGTTTTCAGCCATTTTGTTTCTTCATATATTTAATTATTATCAAGATAACTAAGTGGGGTTGACTATGTTTTAGCAACCTCATAATTCCTCCTGAAGTTATTATTATTATTATAAAGAATGATTTACTTGACAATCTGTTGATGTAAATCCCTTTTATCTATAAATTGTCAGAATCTTGGTAATGTTAGATATATTTTGTTGAATTTTTAAAGACTGTTTAAAATTTTTCCATCTTATGGTTTACTGAATAATTCAATCTGAATATTTAATAATCATATTCTCTTACATAAGTCCACTTAATCGAATCATAAAATTTTAATCACTGTGTGAGATGAACAAGTAGCCCTTACTTATAATTATTGATACTA